>BSBN01000650.1:6000000-6614746 GCA_027924645.1 Cunninghamia lanceolata | reverse complement strand
TTGCTACAAGCCTTCTTCATGTTATTTCAACCTTAAACATGTTGCTATAGGATGGGTTTTTGTATCTACTTCAAGAGGACTATGTGTTTGCAACTATCAGAGGACTATTTATTTCTGCTACATGACTATGCAGGAAGACTATATATTTTCTACTTTAGGGATAGTTACTTTCTATTGCATGACTTGTTTATTGGTACTCCAAGAAGACTGTGTGTTTCTTAATAATGTTTAAATACCTTGGTGATGATTTATGGTTCTCAATGTTGTTACAGATCAATTTTAATGTGTTTACAATCTACTTTAAGAACCTGGGAGAGCTAATTTTCAATATGTTATAGAGTGGTAGAAATTATTATTTTTATTGGTCAACTTAAGTGTTGACCAAGAGTTTCTATTCTAAGCTAGCAGTGATGGATGAGTATTTGGCAAAGATGGTTCTTATCCTTTCAAACTACCAAAGAACTTTCATTCTATTTTATGGGGAATATTTTTGTCTTTCTCCTAGAAATACATACACTGCCGAAGCCAACTAATCAAATTCCAAGGTCTTTCTTTTTCCTTAGGCATTTGTGGTGACCCTTTTAAATTTTGACAATGAGATAATTTTTTTATTTTTTGTTGATGTGGCATGGTCTTCTATTCCTAGTTGCAAACCTTCATATTCATCATGGAAACTATTGGTATCTGTCATGATGGCTATATGAGGTGACAAGGAGCTAAAAGGCTCTTAATAGAGCAAGAGAAAATAGGAAGAAACTCTCCATTAGAATATTTTTGGGGAGAAATGAAGGATGCTCTTGGTTTTGAGAAAAGCTCTTTATTAGTAGACTGAGTGAGAGGAGGGTAGATTAGTGGTTAGAAAAGAAAAACTCTATTTATCATAGTTAAAAATAATATAAAACCCCTAATGTTTGATTAGGGAATTGTAGTGAAGGATGGGCTAAGTGAAGCGTTGTTATTAGAGGAGTTGTAGGCTATAGGAGCTAATGCATTTGTTGTAGTAATTAAAATTTTTAACATCCATGTTTTCTACTACATGCATCCAATTGATTAATGAAAATTTTAGTTTTGTTATGTATTTGCTTCCATTGTGTAGAAATTTGTGTTTGAGTGTGAAGGCTATGAACATTGATGACCTTTCTTGGGTTCCTCAATCTCTAACTGCACCACTCTGGGTCCTCTAGTGTAGGATGTGTCATTTGTGATTCATCCAACAATTTTATCAAAGTTGCCTCCAAGAAAGTCAAACTAGGGACAAGCAATGAAGCAGAAGCAGAAGCTTTTCTCCTCGAATTATAGTGGGTAAATAATTTTAACCTTGATAATATCAATATTGAGGGTGATTCAATGGTTATCACCCTATGCATAAGAAATATACACTTGTTGAACTAGAAGATCAAGATTATATTAAATAATGCTTGGACTATATTGGACAATGTTTCATCATTTTCCATAAATCATTGCTATAGGGAAGGCAAAAAGATTGCCAATTATCTCTCCAATCATGATATTAATCAGTCGAAGGAAATGATCATTAGCTATAACATAGAAAGGTTGCGGTGTTGGTTGTTTTAAATTCCCAACCTGATCTCAAAGGGCAATCTAAAGAATAGCCAATTCTAATGGTTGATTTGCCTTGAGGGATTGGCCAACTAATAGGAAAAATGGATTTAATCCTTTTCCTCTGCACTTTAGGCTCTGCAAAACCTAGGAAGGTTATCCTAACAATATTTTACTTTAGATATTTTGCTATTTTCTTCAAAATATTGTTCTCAAAATAGATATGTTCTTTGTAAGATGCTTAAAGAATTACTGATATAGTAGAATAATGGGCTAGATTCTCAAGCTTTAGCATAATTATTTATAGGAGAACATTGGAAAAACATTACAAACTTAATATAGAAATGAACTTCACTTTGATTTTTAATATGAATGATCAAGGAGATGTATCAAGACAATAGTTCTAAGAGATCGGTGCCTAGATCATGGGTCATAGATTCAAAATAGATATAAATGAAACTAAATATAACAATATTTTCCTAGATCATGTAAATACTGCAATAATGTATTACACCATTACACCTTGAATAGTTCAAAACTAATTCTACTTAAGAATCCCTGCATACACTTACTACATTCAATATCATCTTTAAAGCATTAATTTTACTCTTTGAGTAAAAGCTATTAAGAAGGATATTCTCACACAGGAAATATTGTGAAGATGAACGAAACTGATCTTTAATCAATTTGTATTCATAAATGTAATAAAGAACACAACTGTAGGAGACAATATAGCTTGAATTTTTGACAATATATTCAAACTTATGAACTGGTACTGTCATACAAATAGCTGCAAGTACATCAAAGTCTATTCTCAAATAACACCTAAAACATGAAAACCTAGTCTACAACTATGTGTACTATGATACAAAAATTCTCCAAGATCCTTTTCTAAGGCCCTGAATTCCAAGGGAGCAGACAAATTTTCATTTGACAAATTTCTACCAACTAGGAACAAGAATAAATGATCTTGGGTCAGATATTTTATAGGAGCATAAGTTGTTACATGGCCACAAATCAAGCTACCTTGGAAAGTGTGTGTAGAAAGCTACCATAACAAACTCTGCCGACTCTTCTTCCACTCTCTTCATCTTCTCTGCATTTTGACTGTTTGGGAGACCTAGTGACATAGATGAAGAAGAAAAGCAAGGAAACCACTACAAGACAAAATGCTCTATTCGAAACTGAAAATATCCTTGTGCTGACTTTGAACAAGTGAAAGATGCCATAGAAGCATATTCTCATTTGAAAAAGAGACAAATGATTAATAACAAAATATCAAGTGTTATCACTTTATAGATCAGGCAAATTATTATATTTATCATCCCAGGCCTTGTATTGTTCTTCTGTAGGTCACTGGAATGCTAGGAATTCATTAACATGGGTTATGTACTAGTTATCATATTTGGCTAATATTGATTCAGTCTCCCTCAAAAAATCTTCCACAAGCTGGCATGAATCCCATAGTTTACTTACACTTTTTTTGAAGAGGTCAATATCAATTTTGTTGTCTTTGCAAATAAGGAAAGAAATAATTGGAGTAATGGCCTCAAACTGAAAAAACTACTTCTGATAGGGCTTGATCTCACCATTATCCTTTTTGATTTGAGGTATCAATCTTGTTTTATCATTATCAAACTCTTCAATTGTATCTACTACTTTCTCTTCAAGCTGGTTTACAAACCCTTGTAACTCCCCAACTGCTTTTACTACAGTGTAAGTTGGCTTGATTTCCCTTGGGGGTTCAAGCTCATGAGCTAATCCTTTCACTACAACAGAAGAGACAATTAGTGACTAAAATAGTGCCAAAATTTAGTGCATTTGAGTCCATGAATTGGACACTTCTATCAGTGCCAAACTCGGCACCCAATTGCATTTCACTTTTGCACCGGATTTAGCACCAGGTTTAGCACCGGTTGTAGCGCTAGGTTTAGCGTCAGGTTTAGTGCCATGTTTAGCACTAGATTTTAGTGCCAGGTTTAGCACCAAATTTAGCACCAGATTTTGTTGCTTCCAGTTTGGCTTCTGATTTTGCTTCTGGTTTGCTTCTTGTGTTGCATCCAAGTTTGCTTCCGGTTTTGCTTCTGATTTTGCTTCTGTTTTTGCTTCCGATTTTGCTTCCAGTTTTGCTTCCGGTTTTACTTCCAGTTTTGCTTTCGATTTTGCTTCTAGGTTTGCTTCTAGTTTGCTTCCACTTTTGCTTCCAATTTTACTTCCGATTTTTCTTCTAGGTTGGCTTCCAGTTTTGCTTCAAATTTTGATTCTAGTTTTGCTTCCAATTTTGCTTCTAGTTTTGCTTCCGGTTTTGCTTCCAGTTTTGCTTCCAATTTTGCTTCCAGGTTTGCTTCCAGTTTTGCTTCCAGTTTTGATTCCAATTTTGCTTCTGGTTTTGCTTCCAGTTTCGCTTCCAATTTTGCTTTTGGTTTTGCTTCCAGTTTTGCTTCCAATTTTGTGTTTGGTTTTGCTTCTGGTTTTGCTTCCAATTTTGCTTCCGATATAACTTCACTTGTTGCTTCTAATTTTGCTTCCATTTTTGCATCTTTTGTTGCTTCTAATATGGCTTCTATTATTGCATCTTTTGTTGCTTCTAAAATTGCTTCCATTATTACTTCTTTGTTTGCTACCTGAATTGCTTCTATTTTTGCTTCCTAGATAATTCCAAGTTTTGCTTCCAAGATTGCTTCTAGTTTGGCTTCCATTGCTGCTTCCTTTTTTGCTTCTAAAAATGCTTCTTGTTTTGCTTACATTTATTAATTTAATATGTTTTATTTCAATTTAATTAGTTAAATATATCATGCCTCTTAAATAACTCATATGATTATAGAGTAAGTAATTTAATTATTTAACTCATGATTAAATAACAAGATAATTATTATAACATGATCATCATCTATAATTAAAACAAGTGAGTCAAATATCTATAATTTAATTGAATTTGACAACATCCATCCTGAGCAGTAAATTAAAACCATCATACATAATAAATATCCATCCAAAAATCATTGACCACTTTCAATATATATAAATTGACAAGTCAATACTGATAAGATCATCATCATATATAACTAAAACAAGTGAAAGTCAAATATGCCAGTAGATCAATAACATGTCAAAATGATACATGTACAAATGATATAAGTAAAAATGATAAATTATGTGACTCAAAATGATACAAGTCAAGATGATACATGTCCAAATGATATTAAGTCAAAATGATACATAAATTTATGATACAACTCATTAATATGTACTGCAGGCCATGAAAATGATACATATGATAGTGACCATGAAAAGAGGCATCATAATGATATATCAATAATGAACCATGATGCAGTCTATATGATCATGAATGTCACTAGCCACTACTAGCAACTGCCTCATCATCATCAACACCATCGTGATCATCATTGTCGTCGTCATCATCGTCATCAGCCTCGGTGTCTTCTATATTTGCGTCATCATCATCCTCTGCCATGTGATCTGTACCAAAACCAACATAATCTGGATCTCTATCATGAGGATCATCTTGATCTTCTGGAAGACCCATGTTCTGCAAAAAAAAAATATTTAAAATGAAAAGTTATTATTTATTTCATGCAATAATTTATTTTTCTGTTATATATCTAATATTACAACATATGAAATGAAACCATAGTCATATTACATCATATCAAAGTGCACATACCATAATAAAATTTCAAAAAAGTTATAGCTAATATGTCATTCCAGTGATGTAAAACATGCAACAATTCTAATAAACGTTAGTAAAGATCATAAAAAAATTTGTTATAAATTTAACTATCAACTGTAAATTCTATTACATAACCTTAAGTGCCACAAATTGCTTGGTCCATGTATGTTCTTTTTCACTATTAATCTAATAACCTGCACTAGATAGAAACATTAAAGAGTTTTTAAGTAGCAGTTGATTAAATTCTCTTACATGTCATTAAGGAATGCACAGTTTTTTTTTCAATAATTATTTCTCTTAAGGTTCATGAGTAACCTTAAGATAAAGGTCTATTTTGTTTGAAAAAAAAAATGAAGTTAGCAATATGGCTTTATCCAACCAATTTTAGAATGAAAAAATGTTAGCCCTATTCCCGCTCATAGGTCTTCAATGTGAGCGGGAATAGGGCAAATTTGGGGATTTAGAAAGAAAGATAAAGTCTAGGGTGTCTTCAAGATAGCCAGCACGGGCAAGGAGGTCAACCATGCACACATAATGATCAATTGTAGGTGTAATTGAAGTATGTACAACTCTCATCCACTAAACCTGCATGGCTGCATGCACCTAGAATACAAGCAAAGCTTACAATGTTAGGATATGTTCCAGAGTGCTTAATTAATTCAAAGATTTTAAGAGCATCCTTACAAAATCCATTTTGTGCATATCTTGCAATCATTGCATTCCATGAGATGACATCTCTTTGAGGAATTATGTCAAACACTTCACATTTTTTGTCTATGATTACATATTTTGTGCATATCCTGCAATCATTGCAATCCATGAGACCACATTTCTTTGAGGTATTCTATCAAACAGTTCACGTGCCTTGTCTATGCTTCCACATTTTGCATACATGTCTAACAGGGCAGTTGCAACTACAACATCTAACAAAATTCCTCTAACCTTTATGTTTATGATGAACAAAGTGCCACACTAAGGGGCATACAACTACAAACTATCTAGTGGTGGGAGCTCAAGCTATTAGACTCATGAAATTGTCCACTACTGTAAAAGTGAAAGGATGTTCCTATCAATTACTAGTGCAAGGTTTGTCACACATCAATCTCTTGAAGGCAAGAGGAAGTTGGAAAATCTTTACCTGAGATTTGGTGTAAGGAGGCAAGGACAGAAGTGAGTTCGAATGGAGGCAGGCGGAATGAGTACAGAAGTATTGCTAAAGTGCAAATTAGTTGCAGGCTCCACATAGTCCATCCACTCATTTGCTAGCCTTGGGATCTATAGGCTTTGATGAAGCCTCTCAAGGCTTCTATAAAATAAGAGGCCGCCATAGAAGAAGTAGGAGAATCCTCAAGCAGGATACGATGGCAGATTCTAAGAACAAACCTGCAAATGGAGGTGGTCCAAATGATGCAAATGTACCACCTTCCCATAGGTGGCAAAATCTCGCACATGGAATGGTGATCCTCAGGATTGGAGGTCGGAGGAGAACTTGCCCACATGCTTCTTTTTAAGCTAAGGTGAGATTGAAGCAGATTATGTTGTTTGTTCTCAAGAATGGTTCAAACGAAGCGATGCCTCAGCATTTCGGAGTGGAGTGTCGTTGCAAGGAGGATGAAACCAGAGGGCAATAGATTGCGTACATGTTCAACAAAGCCTCCGATGAAGAAAAAGTGGCCATCTTGAAAGTGATCGGGGCTGGTTTCTGGTCAGGAGGGCACATGCATGATGGACAAGTACTGGAACATTTTTCCTAGAACTATGTACAGGTTGTGGGAGCAAGGCTCTGGGAGCTAAGAGCTGTAATGAGATTAGTGAGGGAAGATCTAATGGACATGGTCAGGACTGCCATGGATGGTGTGGCAGTGGAGCCCAAATAGCAATTTGCTCTTGCCACCCTTAGCCTAAATGATAAGAAGAAGAAGGTGAAGCTGCACAAAGCCTAGGCCCTCTACAAAAAAGGCATGGAGAAAGAAAATAACATCTAGGAGAGTTCTTGAAATTCCTAGAAGCCAACCCGGGTCTGATTGATGAAAATGCAATAGCTAGGATGGTGGATATTGCTGAAGGCATAGGTTATATATATCACTAGATGTAATGCCTCAGCTTTCTATGTAACTTTTTTTTGATATTTTAATATAGGGAGCTACCCACATATCTAGTAGTATTTACCAAAAAAAAAATATTTCTTTGAGGCATTATGTCAAATAGTTCACGTGCCTTGTCTATGCTTCCATATTTTGCATACATGTCTAATAGGGCAGTTGCAACTAAACATCTGACAAAATTCCTCTATCCTTTATGTATTGATGGATGTCCATACCCTATTCCAAAGCTCCCATTTTGACACAGGTAGGGAGGATGGTGGCAAAGGTTGTGGAATTTGGCTTTACACTAGCCAATTGTATTTGCTTTAAAAATTTTGAAGCCTTTTCAACAAATCCATTTTGTGCATATCCTGCAGTCATTGCAGTCCATGAGACAACATTTCTTTGAGGCATTCTGTCAAACAATTCACATGCCTTGTCTATGCTTCCACATTTTGCATACATGTCTAACAAGGCAGTTGCAACTACAACATCTAACAAAATTCCTCTATCCTTTATGTATTGATGGGTGTCCATACCCTATTCCAAAGCTCCCATTTTGACATAGGTAGGGAGGATGATGGCAAAGGTTGTGGAATTTGGATTTACACTAGCTAATTGCATTCGCTTTAAAATTTCTGAAGCCTTTTCAACAAATCTATTTTGTGCATATCTTGTAGTCATTACAGTCCATGAGATCACATTTCTTTGAGGCATTCTGTCAAACAGTTCACGTGCCTTGTCTATGCTTCCACATTTTGCATACATGTCTAACAGGGCAGTTGCAATTGTATTCAAGAAATTTGAACAATGAAGATAAACACAATAAATGCAAATTTACCTTTATGCCCAACTTTCCAAATACCTCAAATGATCCATACAAGATTGATTTGATGTAGATGCTTAGATGTTGATTGCACACAATCGCAGCATAACAATGAGAAGATGATTCAACAGAGTAAGGATGCTCAAAAACTTAAATGATCATCACCTAAATGGCTTGAAAGTGGGGGTATTTATAGATTTTCAAGGATGATGAGAAGAAGATAAGGATAAGATTTGATTTTTCAGATAAGATAGGAAAAAAGATTAAAAAGATTTGTTTTTCTATTTTAAATCCTCATAAATCTTTGAAAAGAATGGGATAAAAGAAAGAAAAGTCTTTTTAGGATTTTATTAATTAAATATATATTTAATTATAGGAAAAGGATAAATGACTAATTAAATAATTAGAAATAATTATTTAACTAGAGAGGATTAATGGTCATGAATAATTAATTAAATAATTAAGATTTATTTAATTATAGAAGATACAATAAATGGATAGAAAGGGAATAAATAAAAATTAGTTAAATAAATAAGATTTATTTAACTAATTAGGTGAATGATACGTGTACCTAGGGTAAAACATGTTAATGACAAGGTGTTGGACATTTTTAGGTGTCTACATTTTGCCCCTCTTTGAGATGATGTTTGAGATGATGAAATTTGTGTTGAGTAACATCATTTCAAAGAAGCTAAGGTATGGATAGAAGAAAAAGATGGTAATGGAATGATAGATTGAGGATGCCCCCTTGAGAGGATAGGCGGGTTGGACAAACATGAGTAGGCTCTCGACATGAAAGGGATTGGTTGAAAAAGATTAGGGAAGGGATAGAAGAAAGGATGATGCGTTATGCTGCAATGAAAGTGAGCAATCATGATGTTTGATATAGCACTAGACGTTATGCACCAGGGTATGAGGACCAAGGTGATGATGTGTCTCGTGCCCTAACATAATACAACCTTGTCTAGACATATGACAAGAAAACTTAGAGCATTAAAGTCCTAACACACAAAAGGTATGATGTGACCTTAGATGCAAAGGATAATGTAAAAAGCTATTCCAACATACACAAGATATGAATATTAGCTGGAATGATACAAATGTGATACAAATGTAAGATAAAAGATAACACACACAAGAAAACAACCAAGCATGCACAAATGATACAAAAGCAAACAAGGTATTGCCCCTGTCAAGATATAAACCGATGATTGATTGTTGATTGATTGATTGATGTTGAAAGTCTTGTCATGGCAGGGAACGATATATTCCTAGAGCAACATAATATGATAGTGTCTAGTTTCAGTAAATGAGACGTGTCGTGTAAGATGCGTGTGTTGGTCTAATTTTGATAGTGCCACATCCTGTATAAGACAATTGATTGGGGTGGTTTACGACCAGACAAGGATCAAGACCATTGATTATGATTGGATCACTTGACAAGATTGACTTGACTTGATTGGTATGGATTAAGGATGGACTTGCATTTGGATTACTGCTCAGACTGACAGCTAGAATTGGATGAGAGATATGAAGAAAGAGGCCCTACGAGATTGACCTAGTGCCTCGGGGGCTCATTGCTAAATAGCCTTGCCTATGTGACGATGCAGAGGAAACGTAGTTCAGGGTGAACTTAGTGGACCTAAGACTCAGGTGATGGGGAACGATATGGAATAGATATGGATCAGATAACACTGATGACAGAGGCTATGCTAGGCTGACATTGTGGACTAGATACTGGATAAGAATTTTGGATAGCCTTAATGCTAGATACTGATGACAAGAGAAACACCACAGATAGATAGATGGATGGGCAACAGGGGATCAATGGCAGGGTAGGTAGAACGAAACAAGGATGTGATCTCCAAGGACTATGTCTGATAGGAAAAACATGCCCCATTGTAGGTAGAATACTTAGGATTTTTCATGACAATGCTTATGATGACAGGAGGATGAGATGATAATGAAGGATTTACATGGTTTGGAGGGATAAGGTATGTCAAGAGACATCTAAAACATTTGTCAACATTGTGCCCCCAATCTTTATCAAGATCAAAAATAGAGGAAAGGAAGATTTAGGATGGACGGACATGACAAGATAGGTATGTAATGGATAAAAGGCTATGAAAGGAAATGGTATAGAAGGAAATTGATAGGAGAAGAGTGATATACCGATAAGACAAGGTGTCCCCAAGTGTAGGTGATGTAGGAGATCAACTTACGTATGACGCCTGTTTGCCGGGTTTTCATCATGGTACTTATCCAAGGCGCCTGTTTGCTAAGTTTTCACCATTGGACGAAAGGATTTTTCTTTACTTTTTTTTTTAGACTTTTTGATAGGATATGACAAGTGGAAATGAGTAAGAGGGGTTCAAGTGTCTAGTTCCATAGAAGGTGATAGTCCCGCTAGAAGAATGTCGTCACATGGACCATGTCAAGTGTGCTCATAGACGTTGGTAGGGATCGCATGAAAGTGAGATGGAGAATGGTAGATAGCAAATTATGGAAGGTGTGATAGTGGATTATGATATGAATTACAGATGGAAGGCTTATGCAAAAGCATGGACCATGGGAGTAGGATGGGGAAGATATGTAGGATAATAGTTGAAGGAAGGGGAGATGGAGGTATGTGGAAATGTTGTGGAATGGAAGGGTATCATGACCAATAGTTGCACGTACCGTGATAAACATTGAAGCTAATGATAGGAAGGTGGTGTAGGAAGCAATGGAGATTTTTGCTTGGTGGATGAGTGATTTAGGCATTTAGGGACCCACATTGACTTAGTATTTTCCTAATTTTTGCTTGTCATGTGGGATGGAAGGATGTGATCCTTTTCGATGGAAGAGGAGAAAATGGGTGATTTGGATTCTTGAGAGGTGGATGCCTCATTTAATTTGATAGCTCTTTGCTTAGATACCCAAACCATTTTGCTTGTAGACTTTGCTTGTGCAGGTATGGGCTTGGGTATATGCAACTTTTGTGCAGCTTCAAAGATAATTACTTGTTGCTTGGGGACCCACATCTTTTTCAGTTTGGCATTGAGGTGTGTGGGTGTATGTAGCTTTTGAGATGGATAATGATTTGATTCTTGGCTTTTGTATCCTAGGTCATGAGGACTCTTAGGATTTTTGACTTTATAGGTAGAGGCATCCACATTTTTGTCATTGAATCCACTGGATATGGTGGAAGTGAGGTTAGTGGAAGCTCGTTGTTTAGACAACATATGCATTTGTTGTCCATGATTGGGATATTTAGAGGATTTATAGATAGATGGATAAGGTGTTGGAAGGAGTGGTGGTAAAATGCATGGAGGGGTGTTAGGAGTTGGAAGTAGTGGAGGTAGATTGGATGGTGGAAGGTGTATGGTCACATGCTTTTGACAATTGTAGGATGATGGAGGTGGAATGGCAACATATGTTTTGGGGATATGATAGGGTTTGTGATAGAAAGTGGTGGACTTAGGAGAAGAGGAGGATGTACCAACATCTTGAGATTGTTCACCTTGGGGTATGTATCCAAGGACATATGAGCGAGGAGGAACATTGACATGGGCGGGCTCCAAAATACCTTGTTCATGAAGGCCTAAGCCTTTACCCTGATAGTTCATATGTTGGAGTATGCGGTGGACAATAGGATTTTGTATAGGTGGAACACTAGACACAAATTCCTTATTGGACGAGGAAGGTGAGATAGATGATAATGGTTGTTGGTGTTCTAAGGAAGAACATTCGTGCATGAAGGTAGTGAGACCAAGGAGATAGGATAACGGATTTGCAGCATGGTCAATAATAGATGGCGAAGGATCATTTGGATCTTGATCATCATTATGCTCTTTAGGGTCTGAGTTATTGGGTTGATCATCCATGTGAACTTGGGAGGCAAGTGTCTCATCAAGGGAAGTGGAAGTTGTTGGATTATGGATAGGACTAGATGGAAGATGGATAGAAGTAATGGAGGTTTCTTGTTCACGGATGGGTATGGGATCAAGTTGTTCAAGGACATCTTCATAGGGAATATCTTGATCATGGAAAAGATATAGGTTATGGATGGGTTGGAATTGGATCTCTTGCCCATGTATAGTTGTTGGGAGATGGATAGGATCAAGTGTCTCATGGAGAGGTTCTTCATTATGGGTATCATCTTGATTATGGAAAAGATACATGTTATGAATAAGTTGCATAAAAGTGATTTGATCTTGACTTGGACTAGGCCTTAATGTTTTCACATGCTCTAATGTGTGGTCTTGACATACCTCTTGATCTTCTTGAATGGAAATGGATAGCTCTTGACTTGGGTTCATGATAGGAGACTCTTCGACAAGGTCAAGGGGTTGAGGATCACATGAAGGGGTTATAGGATTTGACATGTTATTAGAAGTATCTTTGGGAAGGTCAAGGACCAGAGTTTGGGGACATGGTTGACTTTCTGCTGGTAGTCCTTGGATCACATCCTTCGTAGGTGTAGGAGTAGATGAATGAGGTGATGGATGAATGGATTTGGCTTTCTCCATAGCTTTTATTTTGCTATATAAATTTGGAAAAACTCTTTTATACAAATTATCTGAGGATTCTTTGGTTGTTGGTTTAGACGGTGGGGAACTTGAGGTCAGTGTTGGTGTAGAACTGGTATGTTTTGGAATATGTGTCTTAGAAGATGGTGAAGGAGGACTAGTAGAAGGAGTGATATATGAGTTCCAACTTGAGGTGGTGCTTGCCTTGTCATGAGTATCATTAAGACGAAAAAATGATATATGAGTTTGGGGCAAGGCGTAGCTAGTACTGGCCTGTTCAGCTTGCAAGATTGCCATTTCTTGTTGTAAGACTTGGAGCTGCTAAGCAATTGCTATACAATCTTAGGGTGAGGGACCTAAGTTTATTTGCAATTATAGATATTGGAGTGTTTGAGCAATATATTCTAATTGGTTTGCCATCTCTACAGAAAGTAACACAAGACTAGAATGGGTATCTAGAAAGGCTGATATTTTACTCTTAAAAAGTGTGGAAATGCTCTCTGTTTTGCATGCACATAAACAAAGGGTAAAAGCATAGCCAGTCGGTATAAATGCATAGAATTAACAGAAGATAAACGCGTAGGAAGTCGTAGTGAAAGCGCAGCAAGTCGAAATAGATGCACAGTTTTGCAGGGTATATGCACAGCTCTAGTTTCTTTGAATAATTTTGTAAAGTTTTTCAACACATTTTGCAATTTCTTTTTGGTTTTTTTGGTTGCAGGTTGGTCTTTTTGATATGATTTTATCAATTATAGCAAGAAGACATAGCAAACACATAGAATGATTTTCATAGTTTTTGATTTTTTTAAAAAAAATTTGGACTCTTTTTGACACAAAAACAATTACAATCCTAGGCTGGTAAAGACAATATTTGTCGGATCCCCTAGCTATGCATATTCAAAGCGAATAGCTTCAGGATCTTGGTAGCACCAACTCCTCTCCACGGCACACACTTCTCACACATACAAAGTTTCAGATTTCCCAAGGCTCGTACCCCCACCGAACCTTAGAATTGTCCCTGCTATCTCTACTAAGAATCACATGAATCAGGGCGGCTTCAAAGGTCCCACCTTTTGCGCCAACAAATAGAAGGATTTGGGCTATTAAAACAATGGTTCACAATTGGGGAACATCCGGGGGACCGGCACCTCACGAGCATCCAGCAAGCCACTTAAGGCTCTAACTAACCCTACTAGAAGTTTAATATACACAAAGGTATGCCTCCTTTCGAGCTAGCACTGTATGGTGAGCACTCATACCGGTTAGACTTGGCTTTCGCCTTATCCTCAATTTACATATAGCGGACCGGATGTGTAAGGCCCACCCTTGTCTGACTGGTGTGTATCCTATTAATCACCTAGCTCTAGATTAAAATGATACAATGATTGATTATTATATAATATGGTTGCCAGATGGATATAGGTAGTGATTGGTTATACATCCTCATTAATATGTTTAATTTGCTTCGGCTATGATATGTATATGTGGAATTAACTTTGAGATTGAGTGTGCAGGTATTTCTAACAAAACCACAGATACTAGAGATCATTCCACATCTTATGTTATAATCCCTTGTGAAGCTAATCTAGTTCCATGAGGAACCAAAATCAACTCTATGTTTGGTGCAATGTTGTAATGTTGTAATATTATCTTGCATGAGGTTGAATGGGTTAGGTCTATCCTTTTGTAAAATTGAATTATGATTTGTGTTGTAAGAATTGTATTTGAATTTTATTTTTTTAATTTAAATTTTTGAGACCCTTTTCTTGTGTCTTAACTTGACCCTGGGTGTCCAAACTAAGTTTAAATTGACCCTAGGTTATACCCCATGGGTCTAGGGTCACTTTTGACTTGGGTAACCCTTGGTTAACCTCGGTATGGTCACCTTAACTTCACAGTGAAGTTAAGTGACGAATTTGGAGGCATGGGAAGGATAGGATGAGTGGGACCAACACTCAAGCCCATCCTTTCTCCATTTTCAAGGCTTAAAATGACTCCATGGTCCACCAATAATGGAGGGGCTTATCTTTTTGTTCCCTCACTTTTGGTGAAAGTCCCCATGAAGTGGTGTGGTCCTTCATGAGTGGGGTTATTTTTTAATCCCACTTGGGATAGTGGGGTTATTTTTTAATTCCATTTGGGATAGTGGGGATATTTTATTAATTCCACTTGGGATAGTGGGAATATTTTTTTAATTCCACTTGGGATAGTGGGGTTATTTAAATATTACAATCTTAAAAAAATAAATTTTTAATTCATCCACTATGAATTTAAAATTTACAAATAATGAGAGCCCTCGATCTCAACTTTTGATCTTCACCCTCCATCATCTTTTCAAAATTCTATAAATAAGACCCTTCTCTAAGAAATTAGAAAAGACTGGATTTTGCAGGGGAACTTGATTCTTGTAGGGGAACTTCATTCTTGCAGGGGGACTTCATTCTTGTATTCTTATCATGCCTAATTTCCTCCAGGAAATCTTCTTCTGGCATCCTCATAATGCCCAATTCCTTCTCTATTCTCCTTTTCACAGCCTCATAATGCTGAAATTATTCTAGCCATCCTATATCCTCCATTCATTATCCCTTGCTTGTGATCATAGAGAGATTGTTTTTTTTGAGAAGGGAGATTTGGAGAGGAGGCTGGAGAGGAACTCTACATCAACTTCATCCATTAAAGGTCTTTTTAAGGTTGTATTTCAAGGCCTTTCCTTTGCATTTTCTATTTCTTGCATGATGGATTTGTGAAATAAAATTTGATTTGTTGTGTTGTAAATTATGTAATTCTGGAAAAATTTATTTGGGTGTTGATAGAGCTTCTTCCACTTGGGAGAAATGTTCATCAAGTGTGGGGTAGGGGAGGAGTGATCCTCCTCGAGTACATGCCTTGTTTCTTTTGAGATGTTGAAAGCCTTGAGGACATTTGTGTGACTTTAAGAAATTGTGTTATTTGGCTTGAGAGTCAAAATATAAACTCCTTGGAATTTTTGTTGGCAAGTTGGCTTGAGGCCATGAGAAGGAAACTGTGTTGAAATTTAGTTGAAGGGTGACACTCTAGAGTTGAGTGTGTCCACTCTCCTACCCCTCTTTAAACTCATAGTGGATGAGTTTTGTGTTGTGTAAATATCTATGGGTGTATTTGTGTTTTGATGTGTTATTTTTATTTTGTTGTGAAGTGGTATTGAATCCCCTAGGTGTGTGGATGATCTCTCTAGCTCGGGGGTGACCCTCTTGTAGGTTTATGGTAGGGAGGAGAGCAACTTGTGTGGTGTTTCTTCCCTTGTGTGATATGCAGGTTTTCTGGGAGCTTATGGTGAAGCTTGGAGAAGATTATTGGATCTTAGAAAATATTTTATTTTCCTTTACTCTTAAGGGAGCTTGGTCTTTTAATAGCTTCATCCTTGTTGATTTTACAAAAGGAGAACATTCTCTCTCTTTCGTTGTATAATTTGGTATTTTAGAGTTGTGAAGAAATTACTTCCTTATTGTATTGATAGTTGTAGTTTTATTGTTCGTTTAATTTTTCCATTTGGAAAGGAAATAAAATTGGATTAAAGTTGTGTAATTGAGTTAAATAGAAACTAATCTCATATTAAAAGTTTGCCTTAATATGAATAGTGAATAGTAACAGAATAGTGAATAGTGAAAGTGAATAGTGAATAGTAAAAGTGGGATTTATTTATGCATATTGTATAATACGAATTGAATAGATACTTAAACTTAGATTTGCGATTCAGAAATACAATGTTTATATTTGTAAAAAAAAAATTTAACTCTTTGCTCTATTTTTTATGATTTATTTGATAGTAATCTATTTTAACAAATTATATATATATATATATATATTATATACTTTCTTTACAGTTAGGGAACTTATGAATGAAATTGTGAGTTAAAGTGAACTGAGATAATGGCAGTATATATACATATATATATATTTAAATTAAATTTTAGAGAAACAGAAGAGGGCAAATGATCGTGCTTTGTTGAAAAATGATCTATCACCTAAAACAATTGCTATACAAATATAATTCGTGAGTGTAATACCCCGCTAACAACTGCTTTGTTTACTCCTTAAGCATACGCCACCGAGCACGCTTACGCGTGCGAGGGGGATTTCAAAGTAGTAAGAGAAAATTTTTGATAGTTCGTATCATGACCACATGACGCATGTGGACATGACACGCGTGAGGAGTCATTTCAAACCTTGAAAATAGAGAAAGGATGGGCTTAAGTGTTGGTCCCACTTATCATATCCTTCCCATGCCTCCAAATTCGTCACTTAACTTCACTGTGAAGTTAAGGTGACCATACCGAGGTTAACCAAGGGTTACCCAAGTCAAAAGTGACCCTAGACCCATGGGGTATAACCTAGGGTCAATTTAAACTTAGTTTGGACACCCAGAGTCAAGTTAAGACACAAGAAAAGGGTCTCAAAAATTTAAATTAAAAAAATAAAATTCAAATACAATTCTTACAACACAAATCATAATTCAATTTTACAAAAGGGTAGACCTAACTCATTCAACCTCATGCAAGATAATATTACAACATTACAACATTGCACCAAACATAGAGTTGATCTTGGTTCCTCATGGAATTAGATCGGCTTCACAAGGGATTACAACATAAGGTGCGGAATGATCTCCAGTATCTATGATTTTGTTAGAAATACCTACACACTCAATCTCAAAGTTAATTTCACATATACATATCATAGCCAAAGCAAATTAAACATATTAATAAAGATGTATAACCAATCACTACCTATATCCATCTGGCAACCATATTATATAATAATCAATCATTGTATCATTTTAATCTAGAGCTAGGTGAATAATAGGATACACACCAGTCGGACAAGGGCGAGCCTTACATACTACCCCCCTAGGAAATGACTTACTCTTGGAAGTCATCAAGAGGAGGTTGGAAGCATTTTCCTGAACTTCTTTGCACTAGACAAGGTAAGTACAGAAGATAACATATGCAATAAAGAATTCTTCTCAAAAAAATAAAGCATGGTAACTAAATGTTATAAAGGCTTAATTTCCTTTCACAAAATACACTCTATGGGTTGAAATTCAGCACATCTAATCTCAAGATCATCAATCTTCTATACATATGTATAGAGAATCTTCACACATCACATTACAGGTTTATAGAGAAAATACCAATTCATATGCAATTACATAAAATACAGATCTTACACAAACAAACATCATTCTTACAGGGGAACTTCATTCTTGGAGGGGAACTTCATTCTTGTAGGGGGACTTCATTCTTGCATTCTTATCATGCCTAATTTCCTTAGGAAATCTTCTTCTGGCATCCTCATAATGCCCAATTCCTTCTCTATTCTCTTCTTCATAGCCTCATAATGCCGAAATTATTCTAGCCATCCTATATTCTCCATTTATTGTCCCTTGCTTGTGATCATAGAGAGATTGTTTTTTTTAGAAGGGAGTCTTTTCTTTTGGAGGAAGGAAATTGGAGAGGAGATTCTAGTGGAGCTCTACATCAAATTCATCCATTAAAGGGCTTTTTAAGTTTGGATTTCATGGCTTTTCCTTTGTATTTCTATTTGTTACATGAAGGATGTGTGAAAATTATTTATTTTACTTGTAATGTAAATTTTGTTATTGTGGAGAAATTTTATTGGAATGTTGATAGAGTTTCTTCCACTTAGAAGACAATGCTCATCATGTGTGGGGAAGGGAAGGTGTGAACCTTCTCGGGTACATTCTTGTTCTTAGAAAATGGAAGCCTTGAGGGCATTTTTATGAATTTTGAGCAAATGGTTATAAGGCTTGAGAGCCTAATTGTGATATCCCTGGGATTTTGATTATTTGGTTGGCTTGAGGCCATGAGAAAAGCTGTGATAAAATGTTGAGAAGAATGACACCCTTGAGTTGAGTGAGTCTACTTCCCTACCCTCTGTAAACTCACCTTTGTTGAGTTTTTGTGTTGTGTAAATTCCCTTGGGTGTATGTGTGTTTTGGTGTGTTGTTTATACTTTGTTGTAAAGTAGCTTTTTGAAATACCCTAGGTGTGTGGATGATCTCCCTAGCTCGGGGGTGACCCTCTTGCGGGTCTACGGTAGGGAGGAGAGCAGCTTGTATTGTGTTTCTTCCCTTGTGTGATATGCAACTTTTGTGGGAGCTTATTATGAAGCTTGGAGAAGATTATTAGATCTTAAAAAATATTTTATTTTCCTTAAGTCTTAAGGAGAACCTGATCTTTTAATAGCTCCTTCATTGTCGATTTTCTAGAAGGAGAAAATTATCTCCCTATTGTTGTATAAATTGTTATTTTTTTTAGTTGTGAGGAAATCCTCTGTTTTGGGTTGATAGTTGTAAATTTCTTATTCATTAAGTTTTACCATTTAGAAATGAGAAGAGGAAAAGAAAATTTGTCTTTAAAAGGATATTAAAATTGTCTAGTTCCTTCTTCTTTTACTTGCAAAGTTGTGAGTTAGTTGATGTTCTAATTAAATTTGTAAAAGTATTATTTTTGTGTAAGCTTAGTGGAAATATTAATTTTACATTTGTTATAAGCGAAGTTGTAATTTTGCTACCATGAAAGAAATGAAATTTGGGTTGTAGTTTTGCTTTTGAAATTACCGCCACCTTGAGGGTCTCTTCCTAGGATGGGGACCTTTTCACTTTTACTATTCACTATTCACTATTCACTTTTACTATTCACTTTTCACTATTCACTATTCACTATTTACTTTTACTATTCACTTTTCACTATTCATTTGAAGGCAAACTATATGTAGTTTAAAACATTTGACTTGAAATAGAAATTTTAAATCAAGGAAAATAGGATTTATTTATGCATATTGTATAATACAAATTGAATAGATGTTTAAACTTAGAGTTGCAATTCAAAAATACAATGTTTATTTTTGCAAAAAATAAATTAACTCATTGCTCTGTTTTTAATGAATTATTGGATAGTAATCTATTTTAACAAATTATATATATATTCTATACTCTCTTTACAGTTAAGGAACTTATTAATGAAATTGTGAGTTAAAGTGAACTGAGATAATGACGGTATATATATATATAATATATATATATATATAAATTAAATTTATAAGGAGAAATATAATTATAATATAAAAAGAGCATAGGTAAATATATTTTAATTTTAAGTAAGAGTTTTCTCAGAAGTTTCAACAATTATCACAAATTACTTAACAGGAAAATGAAGAGGAAAATATGATCCTTTCATTTACAAAGGACACTGAAAATAAATGCAAACAAGCCCTCACAGGCATTCCATGAGTGGCCATTTTAAACTCAACTGTAGATTTAGAGAATAAACATCTAATTGAAAAAAAAGAGAGAGAAAGAGAAAAAACAACTAACCTTGGAAAACAAAGAGGAGAAAATGTGCGGCATTTTCGAACAGGGCTAAGAGAACTAAGTAAGTTTAACCTACCGTTAATCCTGTTTAGGAATAGGTTGATTATTAAAATTAATTCAAACGTTGAACTAAAACCTAGAGTAGAACCCTAGGGGGACTGAGTCAAGTGAAGTTAACCAACCCTGTGTAAGTGATCTGGTTTACCAAGAAATTAGGAATAATGTAAAGGATGTAGTGTTATTGCTGTTCGATAAAGAACGTGAAGAAAAAAAAAGGATAGGAAGATCTTGCACAACAGGAAGGAGAATGAGATAGAAATACAATCAAAATTAAATTTCAGAGATATGGTAAAATAAATGTGATAGAAATACAATCAAAATTAAATTCTAAGAAAAGGAAGAGAGGGCAAATGAACAGATGATCGTGCTTTGTTAAAAAATGATCTATCACCTAAAACAACTGTTGTTCAAATGTAATTCATGAGATAAACCTAAGTTAGGAAACCATGCATTTTCTTGCGTAGGGTCTGCGCATATGTACTTGGCACCCCGCCGACAACTGTATTATTTTCGTACTCGATGGCGTACGCTTAAGGCGAAAACAATACAGTTGTCGATGGTGTACCAAATACATGTGCGCACACCCTACGCAAGGAAACACGTGATTTCCTAACTTAGATTAATCTCACGAATTATATTTGAACAACAATTGTTTTAGGTGATAAATCATTTTTCAGCAAAGCACGATCATCTGATTCTTCTTTCCATTTTCTAGAATTTAATATTAATTTCTCCTCCTTCAGACTTAGCATTTTCAACCAAGCCCGTTCATTTGCCCTCTCTTCCTTTTCTTGGAATTTAGTTTTGATTGTATTTCTATCACATTCATTTTACCGTTTCTCTGAAATTTAATTTTGATTGTATTTCTATCTCATTTCCCTTCCTGTTGTGCAAGATCTTCTTATGTTATCCTTTTTTTTTCTTCACATTCTTTATTGAACAGCAATAACACTACATCCTTTACATTATTCCTAATTTCTTGGTAAACTAGATCACTTACATAGGGTTGGTTAACTTCACTTGACTCAGTCCCCCTAGGGTTCCGTTCTAAGTTTTAGTTCAACATTTGAATTAATTTTAATAATCAACCTGTTCCTAAACAGAATTAACGGTAGGTTAAACTTACTTAGTTCTCTTAGCCCTGTTCAGAAATGTCATGCATTTTCTCCTCTTTGTTTTCCAAGGTTAGCTGTTCTTTTTTTTTTAATTAGTCATTTATTCTCTAAATCTACAATTGAGTTTAAAATGGTCACTCATAGAATGCCTATGATGGCTTGTTTGCGTTTATTTTCAGTGTCCTTTGTAAATGAAGGGATCATACTTTACTCTTCATTTTCCTGTCATTTAATTTAGATAATTGTTAAAACTTCTAAGAAACTCTTCCTTAAAATTATAATATATTTACCTATGCTCTTTTTAAATTGTAATTGTATAAATAATGTATTTCTGAATTGCAACTCTGAGTTTAAACATCTATTCAATTCGTATTACACATTATGCATAAATAAATCCCACTTTCCTCGATTAAAATTTCTATTTCAAGTCAAATGTTTTAAACTACATATAGTTTGCTTTCAATGAATAGTGAAAAGTGAATAGTAAAAGTAAATAGTGAATAGTAAAAATGAATAATGAAAAGTGAATAGTAAATAGTGAAAAGTGAATAGTAAAATGGTCCCCATCCTAGGAAGAGACCCTCAAGGTGGCGGTAATTTCAAAAGCAATACTGCAATCCAAATTTCATTTCTTTCATGGTAGCAAAATTACAACTTAACTTATAACAAAATTTAAAACTAATATTTCTACTAAGCTTGCACAGAAATAATACTTTTACAAACTTAATTAAAACATCAACTAACTCACAACTTTGTAAGTAGAAGAAGAAAGAACTAGACGAGTCTAATAATCTTTTAAAAATAAATTTTCTCTTCCTTTCCTCATTTTAAAATGGTAAAACTTTATGAACAATAGAAATACAAACATCAAACCAAAAACAAAGGATTTCTTCCCAACTTCAAAATACCAATTTATACAACAATAGGGGATAACTTTCTCCTTTTAACGAATCAACCAGGATGCAGTCACTAATCCTTAAGAGTAAAAGAAAATAAAATATTTTCCCAACATAAGAAACTTCTCCAAACTTCACAAATAGCTCCAAGAATACCTACATAACATACAAGGGAAGAAACACCACACAAGCTGCTCTCCTCCCTATCGTAGACCCGCAAGAGGGTCACCCCTAAGCTATGGAGATTATCCACACACCTAGGGAATCCAAATCCACTTCACAACAGGTAAAAAAAAATAACACACCGGAACACACATACACCTATGGATATTTACACAACACAAAAACTCAACAAAGGTGAGTTTACAGAGGGGTAAGAGAGTGGACACACAACTCTAGAGTACCACCCTTCACAATAATTCAACACAATTTTTCTCATGGCCTCAAGCCAAACAAGATCATCAGATTTCAAGAAATATTATATTTGGCTCTCAAGCCATATAACCAATTTTCTCAAATTCACACAAATACCCTCAAAGCTTTCAACATCTCAAAAGAAACAAGGCATGCACTCAAGAAGGATCACTCCTCCCTTAGCCCACACTTGATGAGCATTTCTCCCAAGTGGAAGATGCTCTGTCAACACCCCACAGTTGATGAGCATTTCTCCCAAGTGGAAGAAGCTCTGTCAACAACCCAATAAAATTTCCCCACAATAACAAAATTTACAACACAAACAAAATAAATAATTTTCACACATCCTTCATGCAACAAATAAATAATTTTCGCACATCTTTCATGCAACAAATAGAAATACAAAGTAAAAGCCATGAAATCCAACCTTAAAAAGCCCTTTAATGGATGAAGTTGATGAAGAGCTCCACACTTAGTCTCTTCTCCCAATCTCTCCTAAAAAAAAACAACAATCTCTCTATGATCACAAGCAAGGGATAATGAATGGAGGATATAGGATGGTTAGAATAATTTTGGCATTATGAGGCTATGAAGAGGAGAATAGAGAAGGAATTGAGAATTATGAGGATGCCAGAAGAAGATTTCCTAGAGGAAATTAGGCATGATAAGAATGCAAGAATGAAATCCCCCTGCAAGAATGAAGTTCCCCTGCAAGAGTCAAGTTCCCCTGCAAAAATCTAGTCTTCTCTAATTGCTTAGAGAAGGGTCTTATTTATAGATTTTCTGAAAAGGGAATGGAAGGTGAGGATCAAGAGTTCAGATCAAGGGCTCACATTATTTGTGAATTTTAAATTCATAGTGGATGAATTAAAAATTTATTTTTTCGGAAAGAGTGGATTATGACATCAAGGGCTCACATTATTTGTGAATTTTAAATTCATAGTGAATGAATTAAAAATTTATTTTTTTGGGAAGAGTGGATTATGACATCAAGGGCTCTTATTATTTGTGAATTTTAAATTTATAGTGGATGAATTAAAAATTTATTTTTTGGGAAGAGTGGATTATGACATTAAGGGCTCACATTATTTGTGAATTTTAAATTCATATGTGAGGACAAAAAATGAATTAAAGATTGTAATATTTATAAATTTTTTAAAATTCATTATGATATAGGATATAGGATGGCTAGAATAATTTTCTCTTACTACTTTGAAAACCCCTTCGCACGCGTAAGCGTGCTCGGTGGCATATGCTTAAGGAGTAAACAAAACAATTGTTAGCGGGGTATTACACTCACGAATTACATTTGTACAATAGTTGTTTTAGGTGATAGATCATTTTTCAACAAAGCACGATCATTTGCCCTCTCTTCCATTTCTCTAAAATTTAATTTAAATATATATATATATATATGTATATATACCTCCATTATCTCAGTTCACTTTAACTCACAATTTCTTTAATAAGTTCCTTAACTGTAAAGAAAGTATAGAATATATATATATATATAATTTGTTAAAACAGATTACTATCCAATAAATCATTAAAAACAGAGCAAAGAGTTAAATTTTTTTTTACAAATATAAACATTGTATTTCTGAATTGCAACTCTAAGTTTAAGCATCTATTCAATTCGTATTATACAATATGCATAAATAAATCCCACTTTTACTATTCACTATTCACTATTATGTTACTATTCACTATTCATATTAAGGCAAACTTTTAATATGAGATTAGTTTCTATTTAACTCAATTACACAACTTTAATCTAATTTTATTTCCTTTCCAAATGGCAAAACTAAACGAACAATAAAACTACAACTATCAATATAATAAGGAAGTAATTTCCTCACAACTCCAAAATACCAAATTATACAACGAAAGAGAGAGAATGTTCTCCTCTTGTAAAATCAACAAGGATGAAGCTATTAAAAGACCAAGCTCCCTTAAGAGTAAAGGAAAATAAAATATTTTCTAAGATCTAATAATCTTCTCCAAGATTCACCATAAGCTCCCAGAAAACCTGCATATCACACAAGGGAAGAAACACCACACAAGATGCTCTCCTCCCTACCGTAGACCCACAAGAGGGTCACCCCTGAGCTAGGGAGATCATCCACACACCTAGGGGATTCAATACCACTTCACAACAAAATAAAAATAACACACCAAAATACAAATACACCCATAGATATTTAAACAACACAAAACTCATCCATTGTGAGTTTAAAGAGGGGTAGTAGAGTGGACACATTCAACTCTAGAGTGTCACCCTTCAATTAAATTTCAACACAGTTTCCTTCTCATGGCCTCAAGCCAACATGCCAACAAAAATTCCAAGGAGTTCATATTTTGACTCTCAAGCCAAATAACACAATTTCCCAAAGTCACACAAATGTCCTCAAGACTTTCAACATCTCAAAAGAAATAAGGCATGTACTTGAGGAGGATCACTCCTCCCCTACCCCACACTTGATGAGCATTTCTCCCAAGTGGAAGAAGCTCTGTCAACACCCAAATAAATTTCCTCACAATTACATAATTTACAACACAACAAATCAAATTTCATTTCACAAATCCATCATGCAAGAAATAGAAAATGCAAAGGAAAGGCCTTGAAATACAACCTTAAAAAGCCCTTTAATGGATGAAGTTGATGTAGAGTTTCTCTCCAGCCTCCTCTCCAAATCTCCCTTCTCAAAAAAAAAAAATCTCTCTATGATCACAAGCAAGGGATAATGAATGGAGGATATAGGATGGCTAGAATAATTTCGGCATTATGAGGCTATGAAGAGGAGAATAGAGAAGGAATTGGGCATTATGAGGATGCCAGAAGAAGACTTCCTAGAGGAAATTAGGCATGATAAGAATGCAAGAATGAAGTCCCCCTGCAAGAATGAAGTTCTCCTACAAGAATCAAGTTCCCCTGCAAAATCCAGCCTTCCCTAATTGCTTAGAGAAGAGTCTTATTTATAGATTTTCTAAAAAGGGAATGGAAGGTGAGGATCAAGAGTTGAGATCAAGGGCTCACATTATTTGTGAATTTTAAATTCATAGTGGATGAATTAAAAATTTATTTTTTTGGGAAGAGTGGATTATGACATCAAGGGCTCACATTATTTGTGAATTTTAAATTCATAGTGGATGAATTAAAAAAAAAAAAAATTGGGAAGAGTGGATTATGACATCAAGGGCTCACATTATTTATGAATTTTAAATTCATAGTGGATGAATTAAAAATTTATTTTTTGGGGAAGAGTGGATTATGACATCAAGGGCTCATATTATTTGTGAATTTTAAATTCATAGTGGATGAATTAAAAATTTATTTTTTTGGGAAGGGTGGATTATGACATCAAGGGCTCACATTATTTGTGAGTTTTAAATTCACATGTGAGGACAAAAATGAATTAAAGATTGTAATATTTATGAATTTTTTTAAGATTGTAATATTTAAATAACCCCTCCTTTTTCCACTATCCCAAGTGGAATTAAAAAAATATCCCCACTATCTTAAGTGGAATTAAAAAATATTCCCACCCATGAAGGACCACACCGCTTCATGGAGACTCTCACCAAAAGTGAGGGAACAAGAAGATAAGCCCCTCCATTATTGGTGGACCATGGAGTTATTTCAAGCCTTGAAAATGGAGAAAGGATGGGCTTGAGTGTTGATCCCACTCATCCTATCCTTCCCATGCCTCCAAATTCGTCACTTAACTTCACTGTGAAGTTAAGGTGACCATACTGAGGTTAACTAAGGGTTACCCAAGTCAAAAGTGACCCTAGACCCATGGGGTATAACCCAGGGTCAATTTAAACTTAGTTAGGACACCCAGGGTCAAGTTAAGACACAAGAAAAAGGGTCTCAAAAATTTTAATTAAAAAAATAAAATTCAAATACAATTCTTACAACACAAATTATAATTTAATTTTACAAAAGGGTAGACCTAAGCCATTCAACTTCATGCAAGACAATATTACAACATTACAACATTGCACCAAACACAGAGTTGATCTTGGTTCCTCGTGGAACTAGATCAGCTTCACAAGGGATTACAACATAAGGTGTGGAATGATCTCCAGTATCTGTGGTTTTGTTAGAAATACCTGCACACTCAATCTCAAAGTTAATTCCACATATACATATCGTAGCTGAAGCAAATTAAACATATTAATGAGGATGTATTACCAATCACTACCTATATCCATCTGGCAACCATATTATATAATAATCAATCATTTTATCATTTTAATCTAGAGCTAGGTGAATAATAGGATACACACCAGTCGGACAAGGACGGGCCTTACATACTACCCCCTAGGAAATGACTTACTCCCGGAAGTCATCAAGAGGAGGTTGGAAGCATTTTCCTGAAATTCTTTGCACCAGACAAGGTAAGTATAGAAGATAACATATGCAATAAAGAACTCTTCTCAAGAAAATAAAGCATGGTAACTAAATGTTATAAATGCTTAATTCCTTTCACAAAATACACTCTATGGGTTGAAATTCAACACCTCTAATCTCAAGATCATCAATCTTCTATACACATGTATAGAGAATCTTCACACATCACATTACAGGTTTATAGAGAAAATACCAATTCATATGCAATTACATCAAGTATAGATCTTACACAAACAAACATTTTCATTCATCCACATTACAGGAATTAACTTCACAAGGCTCACATAAAGGTTCAGGGGGATGTCATAGTCTCATCATAGAACCAAGTAACCAATAACTAGTGCCAAGTAACCAAAGATCCAAGAACCAAGTAGAATGATGGTCTCAAGGCCACGCGCCTGGGGGCTTCGCCATACATTCCCACAATGGCCTACTTCTTGTTTGTATAAGGGGTTTAGCCTCCAAGAGATAGCCAACATAAGAACAAAATCACTAGGAAGGTAAGTGGATAATGACCAGCCCATACTAGTCCACACCTACCCCCATCCTCAAAAGTTTCCCACCTCCGCTTCCTTATATACACTCCACCAGAGGTCGCTCCATCGACATAGCGAGAAGAACATCACAACATATGACCAACACTTGCAAACAAAAATAATCTAGGTTAGCCACCACAAATAACAGATATACCAGAAGAAAGGAGTTTCAAAATCCAACAGTAAAATAAATAAATGCGTGCCATTCCAACAATAAATCAACCATAACCACAAGGATTACGTGAAAAATGGAGAAATCAAACATTTGTGGCTAAGCTACTTTCAGACAAGATTAAATAACATGGTTGGTCCACACAGGTAAGATACAAAAAGATCACCAAACAACTGACAGAAATAATCGCAATCCAAGAAAATGCACATTACATCACTATATGACTAACATTAAGTCACCAATAAGGAAGGAGGGAAACACGGTCACTACATGTGTTATGCAAACACAACCAATGCAATAACATCATGTAGGTAAGTATTATCAATGCGCCTTCACGTACTCTTACGTAGAATCGTGCCCTTCTCAAAGGTAACACGTCATCAATATAGTACATCATACCACATCATCATTAGAATGTAAATGTCTCTAGGATACTACACATCCACTCAAATAAGATACCAAGGTAAGAATAAACCTGCACAAGTAGCATGCCCTCAAGCAAATCACATGCCCATACCAAAACATAACCAAAATCCCATGTCAGGTGTCATTAGTACCATCAAGGAAACAGAGCATGATAGGAAAGCACTATGGGTCTCTCAAAGGTCCATTCACTAAGGAGAAGTAGGGGGTACTCTGGCATAGGAAGGCATGGTTGGTTGGGTAATCCCAAACCAATGCCACAACATGTCACCATAGCTTCCTAAGTTCTTCCTCTCCACTACTTAACTCCACACATGTGAGGTCTCCAACTCCAAGATTGGACCTTACAGGGTGTACATACAAACAGCCACACAACCATGAGTCCATCATACTTATAGTTATACACCCAACCCATGGATAGATACACAGTATCGCAAGCTCATGAGTACACTAGGCATGTACGGGATAATCACAACACATAGCAAACATGCTCATAGCAAGTATTCACACTCACAAGGTAGCACATACACAATTTTCCTTTGCCATTCATTACTTAGTGAATAAGGACAACGTTCATACCCAAAGTCACATAATAATTACCATAAAGGTTCTCTAAGAAATTTTCTCAAACATAAACTCAAATTGGAATCCAACCATGACTTCACATTTAGAGATAAGGCAACACCCTCAAGTAAGTACACCAATTTACTAGCTATGCTTGATAGATCATAATCGAACCCAAACAACATTATTTCAACTCATAAGATGGTGACTCACAACACATCACATATCATGGAGTTAACGATAACCCATATAACACTACATATGCACTACGAAACCACCACACATTTATCTAACACAAGGTTCATAAAGTAGAGGCATATCACAAGAAGAATCTAATAGGAAGATTACGTCTCTAATTTTACTATTCTATTATATGAAGCCCAAACATCTTTTCCGCACAAGGTATGCATAACATGATATCAAATTCACACGAAAACAAAGTTATAAAATGCAAAATTTTATTTTGTAGAAGTAATTTACAAAAAGGTCGCCAAGAACACAAATGCCTCATTAAACAATTTGAGGACATATGTTAATTCTTAACAATTTGCCATGCATAAAACTAATTTTCACCTCTTTCTTTCTTAGTATTTTTATAAGGTAATCTAATGAAATCACACACGTAACAAATTACACTCATAAAATTTAAAGCAAAATACACTTCATGCAATCTTTTCTAGTTATCAATCCAAAGGAGACAATTCCAATTTCTAATGATATAAAGGGTTAGGAATTCAAGAAATTATGTCATTCAACCCTATGATAAACACACGTCAAGTCCACAAGGCAAGAATAAATCAAATGGGTATTAAGATGTCACTACTCTCCACAAAAATACACAAGGGCGAAGAAGGTTCCAACGCAACCCTCACCACCTAGACCAACTGACTCGAGAGGACAATCGACCAAGAGGATCACAACCACCAAAAAACACAAGCCTAAAAAAATATGAACTCCTTGGAATCTTTGTTGGCAAGTTGGTTTGAGGCCATGAAAAGGAAACTTTGTTGAAATTTAATTAAAGGGTGACACTCTAGAGTTGAGTGTGTCCACTCTCCTACCCCTTTTTAAACTCACAGTGGATGAGTTTTGTGTTGTGTAAATATTTATGGGTGTATTTGTATTTTAGTGTGTTATTTTTATTTTGTTGTGAAGTGGTATTGAATCCCCTAGGTGTGTGGATGATCTCCCTAACTCGGGAGTGACCCTCTTGCAGGTCTACGGTAGGGAGGAGAGCAACTTGTGTGGTGTTTCTTCCCTTGTGTGATATACAAGTTTTCTGGGAGCTTATGGTGAAGCTTGGAGAAGATTATTGGATCTTAGAAAATATTTTATTTTCCTTTACTCTTAAGGGAGCTTGGTCTTTTAATAGCTTCATCTTTGTTGATTTTACAAGAGGAGAACATTCTCTCTCTTTTGTTGTATAATTTGGTATTTTGGAGTTGTGAGGAAATTACTTCCTTATTGTATTGATAGTTGTAGTTTTATTATTCGTTTAGTTTTACCATTTGGAAAGGAAATAAAATTGGATTAAAGTTGTGTAATTGAGTTAAATAGAAACTAATCTCATATTAAAAGTTTACCTTAATATGAATAGTGAATAGTAAGTTAATTCCACATATACATATCATAGCCAAAGCAAATTAAACATATTAATGAGGATGTATAACCAATCACTGCCTATATCCATCTGGCAACCATATTATATAATAATCAATCATTTTAATCTAGAGCTAGGTGAATAATAGGATACACACCAGTCGAACAAGGACGGGCCTTACATACTACCCCCCCAAGAAATGACTTACTCCCAGAAGTCATCAAGAGGAGGTTGGAAGCATTTTCCTAAACTTCTTTGCACTAGACAAGGTAAGTACAGAAGATAACATATGCAATAAAGAACTCTTCTCAAGAAAATAAAGCATGGTAACTAAATGTTATAAAGGCTTAATTCCTTTCACAAAATACACTCTATGGGTTGGAATTCAACACATCTAATCTCAAGATCATCAATCCTCTATACACATGTATAGAGAATCTTCACACATCACATTACAGGTTTATAGAGAAAATACCAATTCATATGCAATTACATCAAATACAGATCTTACACAAACAAACATTTTCATTCATCCACATTACAGGAATTAACTTCACAAGGCTCACATAAAGGTTCAGGGGGATGTCATAGTCTCATCATAGAACCAAGTAACCAATAACTAGTGCCAAGTAACCAAAGATCCAAGAACCAGGTAGAATGATGGTCTCAAGGCCACGCGCCTGGGGGCCTCGCCATACATTCCCACAATGGCCTACCTCTTATTTGTATAAGGGGTTTAGCCTCCAAGAGATAGCCAACATAAGAACAAGATCACTAGGAAGGTAAGTGGATAATGACCAGCCCATACTAGTCCACACCTACCCCCATCCTCAAAAATTTTCCACGTCTGCTTCCTTATATACACTCCACCAGAGGTCGCTCCATTGACATAGTGAGAAGAACATCACAACATATGACCAACACTTGCAAACAAAAATAATCTAGCTTAGCCACCACAAATAACAGATATACCAAAATAAAGGAGTTTCAAAATCCAATAGTAAAATAAATAAATGCGCGCCATTCCAACAATAAATCAACCATAACCACAAGGATTATGTGAAAAATGGAGGGGCTTATCTTCTTGTTCCCTCACTTTTGGTGAGAGTCCCCATGAAGTGGTGTGGTCCTTCATGAGTGGAGTTATTTTTTAATCCCACTTGGGATAGTGGGGATATTTTTTAATTCCACTTGGGATAGTGGGGTTATTTAAATATTACAATCTTAAAAAAATAAATTTTTAATTCATCCACTATGAATTTAAAATTCACAAATAATGAGAGCCCTTGATCTCAACTTTTGATCCTCACCCTCCATCATCTTTTCAAAAATATATAAATAAGACCCTTCTCTAAGCAATTAGAGAAGACTGGATTTTGCAGGGGAACTTGATTCTTGCAGAGGGACTTCATTCTTGCATTCTTATCATGCCTAATTTCCTCTAGGAAATCTTCTTCTAGCATCTTCATAATGCCTAATTCCTTTTCTATTCTCCTCTTCATAGCCTCATAATGCCAAAATTATTCTAGCCATCCTATATTCTCCATTCATTATCCCTTGCTTGTGATCATAGAGAGATTTTTTTTTTGAGAAGGGAGATTTGGAGAGGAGGCTAGAGAGGAACTCTACATCAACTTCATCCATTAAAGGGCTTTTTAAGGTTGTATTTCAAGGCCTTTCCTTTGCATTTTCTATTTCTTGCATGATGGATTTGTGAAATAAAATTTGATTTGTTGTTTTGTAAATTATGTAATTGTGAAAAAATTTATTTGGGTGTTGACAGAGTTTCTTCCATTTGGGAGAAATGCTCATCAAGTGTGGGGTAGGGGAGGAGTGATCCTCCTCAAGTACATGCCTTGTTTCTTTTGAGATGTTGAAAGCCTTGAGGATATTTGTGTGACTTTAGGAAATTGTGTTATTTGGCTTGAGAGTCAAAATATGAACTCCTTGGAATCTTTGTTGGCAAGTTGGCTTGAGGCCATGAGAAGGAAACTGTGTTGAAATTTAGTTGAAGGGTGACACTCTAGAGTTGAGTGTGTCCACTCTCCTACCCCTCTTTAAACTCACAATGGATGAGTTTTGTGTTGTGTAAATATCTATGGGTGTATTTGTGTTTTGGTGTGTTGTTTTTATTTTGTTGTGAAGTGGTATTGAATCCCCTAGGTGTGTGGATGATCTCCTTAGCTCGGGGGTGACCCTCTTGCGGGTCTACGGTAGGGAGGAGAGCAGCTTGTGTGATTTTTCTTCCCTTGTGTGATATGCAGGTTTTCTGGGAGTTTATGGTGAAGCTTGGAGAAGATTATTGGATCTTAGAAAATATTTTATTTTCCTTTACTCTTAAGGGAGCTTAGTCTTTTAATAGCTTCATCCTTATTGATTTTACAAGAGTAGAACATTCTCTCTCTTTCGTTGTATAATTTGGTATTTTGGAGTTGTGAGGAAATTACTTCCTTATTGTATTGATAGTTGTAGTTTTATTGTTCATTTAGTTTTGCCATTTGGAAAGGAAATAAAATTGGATTAAAGTTGTGTAATTGAGTTAAATAGAAACTAATCTCATATTAAGAGTTTGCCTTAATATGAATAATGAATAGTAATAGTGAATAGTGAATAGTAAAAGTGAATAGTGAATAGTAAAAGTGGGATTTATTTTTGCATATTGTATAATACGAATTGAATAGATGCTTAAACTTAGAGTTGCAATTCAGAAATACAATGTTTATATTTGTAAAAAAAAAAAAAATTAACTCTTTGCTCTGTTTTCAATGATTTATTAGATACTAATATGTTTTAACAAATTATATATATATATTTATTTATTATATATATATTCTATACTTTCTTTACAGTTAAGGAACTTATTAAAGAAATTGTGAGTTAAAGTGAACTGAGATAATGGCGGTATATATATATATTTAAATTAAATTTTAGAGAAATGGAAGAGAGGGCAAATGATCGTACTTTGTTGAAAAATAATCTATCACCTAAAACAACTACTGTACAAATGTAATTCGTGAGTGTAATAGCCCACTAACAACTGCTTTGTTTATTCCTTAAGCATACGCCACCGAGCACGCTTACGCATGCGAGGGCGTTTACATGATACGAACTATCAAAAAATTTCTCTTACTACTCTGAAAACCCCCCCGCACACGTAAGCGTGCTCGGTGGCGTATGCTTAAGGAGTAAACAAAGCAGTTGTTAGCGGGGTATTACACTCACAAATTACATTTGTACAGCAGTTGTTTTAGGTGATAGATCATTTTTCAACAAAGCACGATCATTTGCCCTCTCTTCTTTTTCTCTAAACTTTAATATATATATATGTATGTATATATACTGCCATTATTTCAGTTCACTTTAACTCACAATTTCATTAATAAGTTCCTTAACTGTAAAGAAAGTATAGAATATATATAATAAATAAATATATATATATATAATTTGTTAAAACAGATTACTATCCAATAAATCATTAAAAACCGAGCAAAGAGTTAATTTATTTATTTTTTTACAAATATAAAGATTGTATTTCTGAATTGCAACTCTAAGTTTAAGCATCTATTCAATTCGTATTATACAATATGCAAATAAATCCCACTTTTACTATTCACTATTCACTATTCATATTAAGGCAAACTTTTAATATGAGATTAGTTTCTATTTAACTCAATTACACAACTTTAATCCAATTTTATTTCCTTTCCAAATGGCAAAACTAAACGAACAATAAAACTACAACTATCAATACAATAAGGAAGTAATTTCCTCACAACTCGAAAATACAACCTTAAAAAGCCCTTTAATGGATGAAGTCGATGTAGAGTTCCTTTCCAGCCTCCTCTCCAAATCTCCCTTCTCAAAAAATAATCTCTCTATGATCACAAGCAAGGGATAATGAATGGAGGATATAGGATGGCTAGAATAATTTCGGCATTATGAGGCTATGAAGAGAAGAATAGAGAAGGAATTGGGCATTATGAGGATGCCAGAAGAAGATTTCCTAGAGGAAATTAGGCATGATAAGAATGCAAGAATGAAGTCCCCCTACAAGAATCAAGTTCCCCTGCAAAATCCAGTCTTTTCTAATTGCTTAGAGAAGGGTCTTATTTATAGATTTTTGAAAAGATGGTGGAGGGTGAGGATCAAAAGTTGAGATCAAGGGCTCTCATTATTTGTGAATTTTAAATTCATAGTGGATGAATTAAAAATTTATTTTTTTAATATTGTAATATTTAAATAACCCCACTATCCCAAGTAGAATTAATAAAATATCTCCACTATCCCAAGTGGAATTAATAAAATATCCCCACTATCCCAAGTGGGATTAAAAAAATAACCCCACTCATGAAGGACCACACCACTTCATAGGGTCTCTCACCAAAAGTGAGGGAACAAGAAGATAAGCCCCTCCATTATTGGTGGACCATGGAGTCATTTCAAGCCTTGAAAATGGAGAAAGGATGGGCTTGAGTGTTGGTCCCACTCATCCTATCCTTCTCATGCCTCCAAATTCGTCACTTAACTTCAGTGTGAAGTTAAGGTGACCATACGGAGGTTAACCAAGGGTTACCCAAGTCAAAAGTGACCCTAGACCCATGGGGTATAACTCAGGGTCAATTTAAACTTAGTTAGGACACCCAAGGTCAAGTTAAGACACAAGAAAAGGGTCTCAAAAATTTAAATTAAAAAAATAAAATTCAAATACAATTCTTACAACACAAATCATAATTCAATTTTACAAAAGGGTAGACCTAACCCATTCAACCTCATGCAAGACAATATTACAACATTACAACATTACACCAAACACAGAGTTGATCTTGGTTCCTCGTGGAACTAGATCAGCTTCAAAAGGGATTACAACATAAGGTGCAGAATGATCTCCAGTATCTGTGGTTTTGTTAGAAATACATGTACACTCAATCTCAAAGTTAATTCCACATATACATATCATAGCTGAAGCAAATTAAACATATTAATGAGGATGTATAACCAATCACTACCTATATCCATCTGGCAACCATATTATATAATAATCAATCATTTTATCATTTTCATCTAGAGCTAGGTGAATAATAGAATACACACCAGTCGGACAAGGGCGGGCCTTACAGGATGAAAGTACTGCTTGGGTTCGTCAATGAGTTCTCCATATGGATGTGTCTCAAGGGCAGGCCCACGTCCTAAAAAAGAAAAAAATAGAACCATTTCTCTTACACCCAAGATCCTTTTGAAGGTGAGGGGAGAGGATACTTCATTTATAACCCTTGGGTAACACAAAGTACGCAAGTGCACCAAACATGGCAAACAAGTTCTAATGTTCCTTTTAAGGCCAAATCCAAATGTTCCTAAGATCAAACAATGGTTGTTTTTATGCCCAAATGAAATGTTTGCCTAACTAAACACACAAATATTTAGTTTAAAGCCCAAAACAAAAGTGTGTCTGATTTAGTGATAAATGGTTATTCCTTGACCACTTGAACCTGTAGAAGATATGTCAAAAGTTTCTTTTCTCCTTTCTTTGACAAGCTTTTAAGTCAAGCTGCATAGATAAATCATTAGTTTCCAAGAAAAAATGCTAGATTTAAATTTGGAAAGATAGCTGAACTTTGACTGTAAAAAATAGTTGATAAAATGATAAAATAACTTAATCAAACTTGCTCCATTGTGAAGTTCATGGAATTACCTTTCCAACGAATGTTTATTTGTGCGATTACGAGTTCGTATGCTCTTGTTATGGCAAAATGAAAAAGATACCACCCTTATGGCATGTAGAAGAAGGCAGGATAGAGAATTGTTGGATAAAATGATGCACCCTACGGAAGCACCCTTCGGACCACTGGATAAAAGGATGCGGAAGCATCCTTTAGACCACTGGATAAAATGATGCACCCTGCGAGAGCACCCTTCAGACCGCTGGATAAAAGGATGCACCCTGCAAAAAAGCTCTTCGGACAGTTGGATAAAAGGACGTGGAAGCACCCTTCGGCCACTGGATAAAGTGATGCACCCTGCGGAAGCACCCTTTGGAGCACTGGATAAAAGAATGCGCCCTATAAAAAATCTCTTCAGACAATTAGATAAAAAGACGTGGTAGTACCCTTCGGACCACTGGATAAAGCGATGCACCCTGCGGAAGCACCCTTTGGACCGCTGGATAAAAGGATGCACCCTACAAAAATGCTCTTTGAATGGCTGGATAAAATGATGCGGAAGCACCCTTCAGACCGTTGGATAAAAGGATGCACCCTCAAAAAATCCTAGAGAATTTTTTCAGTCTCTGATTGTTGTGAATTAACAAGAGATTCTAAGGTTTTCAACCCTTCTGAGTGCATTGGTGATTTCAGTTTTAGCCCAAGGGTCACCTTTTGATAGATCCTTTCAAACCTCAACAACGAGGGTTAGAGAAACACAAATTTTTACTACAAAAATTTGCAAAAACATAAAATTTGACCAGGAGAGGTAGGGACAACGGGCGTGCCATAATGTAAACGAAAAATTTAGACAAAATATATGATAAAACAATAAAATGCCATACCTTTATGCCCAACTTTCCAAATACCTCAAATGATCCATGCAAGATTAATTTCATGTAGATGCTCAAACGTTGATTGCACACAATCGCAACATAACAATGAGAAGATGATTCGACAGAGTAAGGATGCTCAAAAACTTAAATGATGATCTCCCAAATGGCTTGAAAGTGGGGGTATTTATAGATTTTCAAGGATAAGGAGAAGAAGATAAGGATAAGATTTGATTTTTCAGATAAGATAGAGAAAAAGATAAAAAGATTTGTTTTTCTATTTTAAATCCTCATAAATCTTTGAAAAGAATGGGATAAAAGAAAGCAGAGTCTTTTTAGGATTTTATTAATTAAATAAATATTTAATTATAGGAAAAGGATAAATGACTAATTAAATAATTAGAAATAATTATTTAACTAGAGAGGATTAATGGTCATGAATAATTAAATAAATAATTAAGATTTATTTAATTATAGAAGATACGATAAATGTATAGAAAGAGAATAAATGAAAATTAGTTAAATAAATAAGATTTATTTAACTAATTAGGTGAATGATATGGGTACCTAGGGAAAAACATGTTAATGACAAGGTGTTGGACATTTTTACGTGTCTACAACAACTACAACATCTGACAAAAATCCACTATCCTTTATGTATTGATGGATGTCCATACCCTATTCCAAAGCTCCCATTTTGACATAGGCAGGGAGGATGGTGGCAAAGGTTGTGGAATTTGGCTTTACACCAGCTAATTGCATTTGCTTTAAATTTTCTGAAGCCTTTTCAACAAATCCATTTTGTGCATATCCTGCAGTCATTGCAGTCCATGAGACAACATTTCTTTGAGGCATTCTGTCAAACAGTTCACGTGCCTTGTCTATGCTTCCACATTTTGTATACATGTCTAACAGGGTAGTTGCAACTACAACTTCTGACAAAATTCCTCTATCCTTTATGTATTGATGGATATCCATACCCTATTCCAAAGCTCCCATTTTGACACAGGCAGGGAGGATGGTGGCAAAGGTTGTGGATGTTGGATTTACACCAGCCAATTGCATTTGCTTTAAAATTTCTGAAGCCTTTTCAACAAATCCATTTTGTGCATATCCTACAATCATTGCAATCCATGAGACCACATTTCTTAGAGGAATTCTGTCAAACAGTTCACATGCCTTATCTATGCTTCCACATTTTACATACGTGTCTAATAGGGAAGTTGTAACTACAACATCTAACAAAATTCCTCTATCCTTTATGTATTGATGGATGTACATACCCTATTCCAAAGCTCCCATTTTGACACAGGTAGGGAGGATGGTGGAAAAGGTTGTGGAATTTGGCTTTACACTAGCCAATTGCATTTGATTTAAATTTTCAAAAGCCTTTTCAACAAATCCATTTTGTGCATATCTTGCAGTCATTGCAGTCCATGAGACCACATTTCTTTAAAGCATTCTGTCAAATAGTTCATGTGCCTTGTTTATGCTTCCACATTTTGCATGCATGTCTAATAGGGCAGTTGCAACTACAACATCTGACAAAATTCCTCTATCCTTTATGTATTGATGGATGTCCATACCCTATTCCAAAGCTCCCATTTTGACACAGGTAGGGAGGATGGTGGAAAAGGTTGTAGAATTTGGCTTTACACCAGCCAATGGCATTTGCTTTAAAATTTCTGAAGCCTTTTCAACAAATCCATTTTGTGCATATCCTATAGTGATTACAGTCCATGAGACCACATTTCTTTAAGGCATTCTGTCAAATAGTTCACGTGCCTTATCTATGCTTCCACATTTTGCATACATGTCTAATAGGGCAGTTGCAACTACAACATCTGACAAAATTCCTCTATCCTTTATGTATTGATGGATGTCCATACCCTATTCCAAAGCTCCCATTTTGACACAGGCAGGGAGGATGGTGGCAAAGGTTGTGGAATTTGGCTTTACACCAGCCAATTGCATTTGCTTTAAAATTTCTAAAGCCTTTTCAACAAATCCATTTTGTGCATATCCTACAGTCATTATAGTCCATGAGACCACATTTCTTTTAGGCATTCTGTCAAACAATTCACATGCCTTGTCTATGCTTCCATATTTTGCATACATGTCTAATAGGGTAGTTGCAACTACAACATCTGACAAAATTCCTCTATCCTTTATGTATTAATGGATGTCCATACCCTATTCCAAATCTCCCATTTTGACACAGGCATGGAGGATGGTGGCAAAGGTTGTGGAATTTGGCTTTACACCAGCCAATTGCATTTGCTTTAAAAATTTTGAAGCCTTTTCAATAAATCCATTTTGTGCATATACTGTAGTCATTGCAATCCATGAGACCACATTTCCTTGAGGCATTCTGTCAAACATTTCATGTGCCTTGTCTATGCTTCCACATTTGGCATACATGTCTAACAAGGCAGTTGCAACTACAACATCTGACAAAATTCCTCTATCCTTAATGTTTTGATGGATGTCCATACCCTATTCCAAAGCTCCCATTTTGACATAGGCATGGAGGATGGTGGCAAAGGTTGTAGAATTTGGCTTTACACCAGCCAATTGCATTTGCTTTAAAATTTCTGAAGCCTTTTCAACAAATCCATTTTGTGCATATCCTGCAGTCATTGCAGTCCATGAGACAACATTTCTTTGAGGCATTCTGTCAAACAGTTCACGTGCCTTGTCTATGCTTCCACATTTTGCATACATGTCTAACAGGACAGTTGCAACTACAACATCTAACAAAATTCCTCTATCCTTTATGTATTGATGGATGCCCATACCCTATTCCAAAGTTCCCATTTTGACACAGGCAAGGAGGATGGTTGCAAAGGTTGTGGAATTTGGCTTTACACCAGCCAATTACATTTGCTTTAAAATTTCTGAAGCCTTTTCAACAAATCCATTTTGTGCATATCCTGCAGTCATTTTAGTCCATGAGACCACATTTCTTTGAGGTATTTTGTCAAACAGTTCACGTGCCTTGTCTATGCTTCCACATTTTGCATACATGTCTAACATGGCAGTTGCAACTACAACATTTGACAAAACTCCTCTATCCTTTATGTATTGATGGATGTCCATACCCTATTCCAAAGCTCCCATTTTGACATAGGCAGGGAGGATGGTGGAAAAGGTTGTGGAATTTGGCTTTACACTAGCCAATTGCATTTGCTTGAAATTTCTGAAGCCTTTTCAACAAATCCATTTTGTGCATATCCTGCAGTCATTGCAGTCCATGAGACAACATTTCTTTGAGGCATTCTATCAAATAGTTCACATGCCTTGTCTATGCTTCCACATTTTGCATACATGTCTAATAGGGCAGTTGCAACTACAACATTTGACAAAATTCCTCTATCCTTTATGTATTGATGGATGTCCATACCCTATTCCAAAGATCCCATTTTGACATAGGCAAGAAGGATGGTGGCAAAGGTTGTGGAATTTGGATTTACACCAGCCAATTGCATTTGCTTGAAAATTTCTGAAGCCTTTTCAACAAATCCATTTTGTGCATATCCTACAGTCATGTTGCAGTCCATGAGACCACATTTCTTTGAGGCATTCTATCAAACAGTTCATGTGCCTTGTCTATGCTTCCACATTTTGCATACATGTCTAAAAGGGTAGTTGCAACTACATTTGACAAAATTCCTCTATTCTTTATGTATTGATGGATGTCCATACCCTATTCCAAAGCTCCCATTTTGACACAGGTATGGAGGATGCTGGCAAAGGTTGTGGAATTTGGCTTTCAAACAACTCATACTCATAGAGTCATGGTTTTAGGTCACGTATGTTATGGTAACAACAAGGGATTCCAACTATGGTTACAATAGCTAAGACTACCTTCATTTGTGACTGTAACAAGGTTCTTGGACAACACTAACTTGCTCTTCACACTGGGTACTATATAGGCCAAGGTTGGGTTGAAGAAATCACTTGATGGTTACCTATATAGTGATACCACACCCTAATACCCCATGCATTCTAAATAGCTTGAGATTTATACAATACTCAACCAAGATGAAATTGTATCACTATACCACACTTAACTATGATAGTCCCTTCTTGACAATAATTTGTAATCTTTAGACTATTGGGATCCTTGCCACAAATAAATATTAGGTCAATGACACAAGGCTTTTAAACAAAAACCATAATCCCAACTCTATATCCATCCCCTTGGCAGTCTCAAGGGCCACCTTGAGACAAAAAATGCTAATGTACTATCATGACAGTTATGATTGTCCTCCATCGTTTCATTGTGCATTTGAAACTTGAGATGAGGATTGGAGAGGTCTCCATTTGTAAAAACATGGAAAATACTCATGGTAAGATCTTTAAAATAGGCATATTCAACTTTAGGCATTTCTATAGACCCTAGGAAGGTGGATGTAAACTTAGTGACTTTAATTACCACCACAAAGACTATCCCCTTTGTGACTATGACAAGGTACATTGTCATGCTCTTTATGACAATCCCTTCTCCATTGAGTGATGGCCTAATAACATTTATCTCCTTTTTTATTTCAATGCCTCTCTAATGCACTATCATAGGAGTCTTGACAGTCCTTATGTATCAGTGAAGAAGGCTTCCAAAAAATCCAAAAGGAGGGCTTAAGATTACATACAAAGTCCTAGTCTTCATACCCTATTCACATATCACCCCTCTAAGAAGACCTCAAGACAATTGCCCTTTAATATAGGAAGTCAATGCAGTTTTAAAAGATAAAGTGCAAGAGGCCAAAGGACAAGAAAACTTCAGGCCTTAAGAGGTTTAAAGGAATAAAAATATAGGCTTGTAGACTTGACTTAAAACCCTAACCCTAGGTGGGTACCACCAGATACCACCAGAACCCTTTAACTTGGCACTGTAAAACCTTGTCCAATCTAATCATGGGAAGCTGAAATCAAGCATGTACACTCACATATGACATATAAGTATGCCTACCAAGTGGTTTGGCATAAAAATGAATAGGCTTCGAATTATAACCCTTCAAAGTAGGCCACTGGAGTATATTGTACAGGTTCATTTTTTAGTGCTGCAGTCAGATTTTTCATCACGAGAACCTAAATTTTTTACAAAAAATGGTAGGAAATTTTAGGTTCCAACAAGTCCATTAGTTGGAGGCAGGAAAACAAGGGTTTTTTGTTTATTATTAGCCCATTAAACTTGAGCATATGAGATAGCATGACACACACAAAATGTTGTGGATAATGACCACAAGATTAGGTTAATTGCAACCACTTTTTGTAAGCAAGCACAAGACTAGTATACTCATTATGATCCTAATGGCACCAAGAAGGGTCCCCAAAGATATAAGAGTAATCATTTGTCATCTAAGAGAAATCTTACATTTAAGGGCGCTAGGGCCAACAGAGAAGCACTTTAGAACTCATCCTACGCATCAATAAACAACTCAACACAAGAAATGCAAATTGACATATTAACACAACAATATCCAACAAAGTTATTGAAAGTCAACTATTGATACCTCATTCTCCATCCAGATTACAAAATCACTCCACTTTTTTCTTTGTAACATATCCTTTTCAAATTGCATTGGATACCGACCATATTTCTCCTCCTGTCAAAACATGGCATATGGACTAGTTAAAGTAATTAATATGCAATCATTTACTTTTCCCTAGGAAATTAAAAAAAATTATTTAACATATTAAATATACTTACAAATGTATAGATCAAGGCTTGTAAACCTTTCTGGCCACTATGATGCGTGGCATGAAGTTTGTTAAGCCTAGCCTTGGAGGCCTTGTCCTGAAACATATACTAATTCAATTTAACTATGCACAAATAAAATTTAAAAATCATTTAATAAATTTGATATAATCTAATGACCAAATTCAAATACCTGTGTTCTCCTCACCGGACTTCCTCCATGCATTGGACTTCTCATATGATTTTACAAGCTCTTTCCATACTTTCACACTTACATTAATTGGCCTTTTTTTGAACCTTAGCTCAGGAGGGAGTTTTTTTACCTTCTTTGTTTGGTTGCACCGAAATCTCTTGCAGTTTTGAGACATTCATAGCTTTATCTTCTTTACAGACCAACCTGTGCCAAATTCAGTCTCCATGTCATGGATAACTACCTTTTGTAGGTGCATGGGTATCTTTGAGAATGGCAAATGTAGATGGTCTTTGAACCTTTGAAGGCATGATTCCTTCAACCTATTCACAAATATTTTTCCAGCATCTGTCATTCAGAGTTCCCCTGAAGCCACATTGTATTGTATCTTGGTATCATAGGTACTAATGCAAGATGCAAAACATGACATGGTGGTCGAAGAAGTCTATGTCCCAGGAGTGGGTGGGACATTGGAAGCCTCTATTCCCTGTTCCACATTCTTAGAGGTTATTGTTATTGATTTCCTCATGGATCTTTTGCTTGATCTAGGACTGGTTGGGGAATCAATTGATTCCCTTTGACACTGTTGATTTGGTTGTAATGTTTTAGGGGCTTTACCAGATCATTTTTCTATGTATCTAGCAAGCATTGTCAAGTCCACACCATCTAATTTGTTCACTGGCTCTACCCCAATATGGAAGCCAATGCCTCTTTATCTTTGTTAGTCTCATGTTCCTATATATATATAATAAATTTCTTCTTTTAAATTTACAAATAAAAAACTAAAAACTAAAAATCAAAGAAACAATGGAAACATTTACAAATCTATAAATTGACAATGAATTACCTCATTGTGGCCAGAGTCTGCTCCCTTAGCTCTCTTCCCTCTATTGCTTACATTTTGAGGCGACCTAGGGCAAATTATTTTTGTTCAGTCTATGGAGGCAAATGAAGTACACACTGCCAGGTATGAAAGTTTTCGTCTAGTTTTTCTGTATTCCTCAAGGTTTTTGACCTTTACTTTGTAGAGCAAATCATGAAGCTGTTTTCCTATGAATCAATTGGTGCCTTGGGAGGGAATCTATAGTTCTGGGCCTAATTTTAGTTTTCTCACCCTCATCTCAAAAGCCTTGTCTCCTCGTATTGTCTTGACCAACCTCTGTTTTAGTTTTCTCACCCTCGTCTCAAAAGCCCTAATTTTAGTTTGCTCACAATCGACTTGTCTTAAAGCACTCGACTACTTTTTTAGGAAGGAAGTGAGAAAGTTGTCTTTAGAGAAAGATATTGATGGGAATGATAAGTGAACCTAGGCATTAAGGTTTGAAAAATGTGTTCACTACTCTCGGATGCAGAGGAAATAATGCAATGTCTACAATTTTACCCTCCTCAGGTTTGCAACCACATGAAACTTGAACGATTCGCCTGTAAACAAAACAATATTCACAACCCTTTCTTCACAATCCTCTCCATTTAATCGAAACAAAAATATTTTTGGGAACAAATTTTTTTTATTGTAATTGTAACCTTACCTATGGTGTCATAAACTAAATCAAATTTCTCATCTACTTGCTTGTTTTTCCCTTTTTTCTCCTCTCTTCGTGCTGTATTTTTCTGCTTTTTTCTCCTTTAATTCATGCGGCATTTTTCTCCTGTAATTATCAAATTTCTCATATAATTCAGGCAGGAAGTTTTTATTTTTTGTTTTTGATTTATAGGTCCTGCCATTTCCAAAATAAGGGCGAACACAAAAAACCCAAACGCTCGATCTCTACATGCCAAACGCTTGATCTCCAAACAAAAAATGAACACCAAAAATTAATTAAGTTTTTTTTTTTGTTTTGGGGTATGTGTAGGCGGGAATTTTTTAAATTTTTTTGATCCAGTAGTCGGCGCTGTAGTTGGAACAGTTACCGCTGACTTTTAGGCCTAAATGTAATCATTTTGGGGCGCAAAAGGCGGCGCAAAGTGTGCCTAATTTAGCACCAATCAGTGCAAAATGATGTATTTTGCTTGGAAGTTGATAAAAAAGTAACCTCACCAAATTTGGATTGTCCTTATAATAAGTAACTATATCTTGTTTCCATGATAGCATTTTGACTTCATGCTTCTCTTATGATTAGCTCAATAATGACTCACTCTTTCATGACCTTACAGAAAAGGTTGGTGACAATCCTTATGCAAGTGATATGGCTTTGGAAAAACCAAACAACTCTTCTCTTACTATCATGATGACATGATATTGGGACTATATTGGTAGCTTATGGAGTGTGCTTATGCTATTGTGATTTTCATTTCTATCTTCTCATTAACCTATTTTAGGTTGAAGCATGGTAACTAACCCACTAGCTATTATGACAGTCATACAATGACTAGACAATCCTCTCCACTTTGACTATGACAGTCCCCAATAATGTGAATTATTGACAGTAGCTAGTTCAAATGGAGTTTTGGATGGTGTAGTAAGTTGTCGCTATGGCTCATGATAGTGCATGCTTTGGTTATGTCCTTGTGACATTACTCTCTAGATATCTCCTCTTTATAGTGACAAGGTTTCAAGAACATGACAACTTAGGTAAGGTATCAACTTGTCTCTTTAACATCTGGATTGTCATTTTTCAAGAATTTATCTCATTGAAATGCAAATACACGTTGATTGATGACTAACTACATTGTTACTATGATAGTGACTTAACCTGGTCACAAGATTAATGAGATAGTTTTATAGTAATAACTCTATGGATGCATACCTAGCTATCCTAGGTGTACTATGACAATAATTTAATGTTGCTAGTGTTGCTTTTAAACCTCCTATGGTTGTTACCTATGCCTCATGGTATGACAACCTCTACAATGTTAATTATGATATTCATATGATGGTGAATATTGGAGCTATGGTTTGGATGACCTAATAACATTTGTGATAATCCTTTGGGGTTGTGATAGACCTTTTGGGTTGTAACAATGCTTAGGATGATTGTCCATCAACTATAACAAGGCATAATGATGGTCCTTAATATCATCCCCCTATAATGATAGTAATCCACCATATACCAACAATTATATAAGTTATAACAATCCTAATTGTTGAAAGATGATCTTTGATACCCCTATTAATAGTCAAGGCAAAATTTTAAGGTGTTTGCTATAATAGCATTTTTTAATAATAAATGATTACCTAACTTATAATGTTAGCAATGCCTTTGCTTATTTGTGTTAGTCACAGTCCTATATCATATGGTGGCTGCCCTTTATTCCCATATCAGTCCATTGACTTGCTAATAAAGATTCTAAATCATTGTTAGTACAACATTAGGTGGTATTTGGACAATAGCAATGATATGACAACCTTTGAATCCTCATGATCCCACTACAATAGTAGATCAACACTATGATGGTCCCCTTGTAGGAGTTAAGGACAACACTGAGAGGGGGGGTGAATCAGTGTTGTGTGAAATTCTTAAATCTTTTTACAAACTTTAATTTTCAGAGCATAAGGAGTGAAAGATACCATTAATTTCTCAAATACATATGTACATGATTGTGAATGCAGAAAGAGAACAAAAATTCATAAGTAAATCAATCATACACAAAGAAGATTATGACACAAGATATGCACGAGTGGAAAACCCATAAGGGGTAGAAAAACCACTCCAAAACTGCCTCACTGGCTTAAGTGGAAAACTTCTTACAAATGTCTCACTGACATAAACAGAGGTCTCACTGACCAGAAGCCTCACTGGCATAGGAAGGTCTCACTGACCAAGGTCTCACTGACCACAAGCCTTACTAGCATATCAAATCACCAATAGAAGATATAAATCAAATCAGAGGGATACTCTATTTCCATTCAATTCTCAATTTCTTCACACCTGCATAACAATTCATCTGATTATTTCTATTAATTCTGTATACACATCAATTCATCTGATTATCTCTATTAATCCTGTATACACATCAATTCATCTGATTATCTCTATTAATCCTGTATACTCATCAATTCATCTAATTATCTCTATTAATCCTGTATACTCATCCATTCAACAACACTACTTCATTTTGTATGATGCATCTCTGTCATTCTAGACCCACACCTTAAAGCACTTGAAAAAAAACAATCTTATACCAGTTGAATGTCTTTTCACCTGCAAAGAAAATTTTTATATTCCTCTTCCATCTGATAATAAATTTGTCTCCTTTCATTTTCTTTTCATCTTCCTGAAAAAATCATTTCCAAAAACTTTTCATATTCTCTATTAATTTGACAAAAAAACTTTGTACACAAATGACCCTTCATATATTTCTTTCTTTACAAAAACTCTGCAAACTACAATCTGCAAGAAGACAAAAATTTTTCTCCACAAATAATTTATCATAAACAAAAATCTTCTTGAAAGAAATATCTTCACAATAAAAACATCTTCTCCCTGAATAAAACATTTTCCAAAATCTTAAAAAAACATCTTCAATCCATATACAAATGACTTCTTTTAACACCTCGGTTCTGTTCATATTCTCTGCATTGAAGACTTCCTTTTAAAAAAATATATATATATGATATATGAAGACTTATGTTCATATTCCCTAAATGAACTTTCCTTTTTTTTTTATTGCATGCAAATCCAAAGAAAATCTCCTTCTTTAGCTCTTTAAAGCCTTGAAAAACTCGCAAGAGAGAACTTAAAATTAGAAAAAAATATCTCTCACAAATAGCATTTACACTGTCCAAAAATTCGCCTTTGAAAAATAACTAAAAATAGTCTTTAAACAAAAACTCTCACTGTAGTCTTAAAGCCAGACAGCTAAATGCACGTCAAAGTGTATGAAGCAGGATAGGGGCTTAAGTTTGAACTGCAACCTTTGATCATAACAATCGCGCCCATCGAAGTTTCAAAGGAAACCATTGATTAGCAATTCGCGCCATAGACATTTGAATGCATTAACATGAAGACCGTTCCTTCAGGTTATGGCTAGCAAAGGGGCCAGTTTTCTTATGAAGCCGATACCCATAAGTGATGACTTAAATCATCTTTAACCTACACTTCCAGGTCACCATAGCAACATAACAAAAAGAGCAAAAAAATGGTTGACGGGCAGAGAAAGCTTTAAGAAGCTTTTGAAACATAGATCATTTTTAAGGCAATTCAATTTTCATCTCAACACTGCCAAACGAATGACTATGACAACTATGAGACTACTTTTGTCTGCAACTCCCAAATTTTGACAATGACTAATATCTGATCTGACATCATTATCAACCTTGTCATGAATCTTTTAATGACCAATCATCTGACATCATCAACCTTGTCAACCTTGTCAAGAACTCGATGAACAACAACTTCCTTCAACTTTATCAAACTATATATATATATATCATTAGGTCTCCTGCAAGAAACTAACTGTCATGAACAATCAACATCCATTAACAAATCTAAAAACATTCTATCAACCGTAGCACTGCACAACAATGAAGAGTTTCTTATTTTCAACTGATATCATTTTGCATCATCAACTATCAGACATGACATGATTGCATATTACTTGGTAATAATTGGAATCAACCTGGAGTTCAAATCTTTGCATATCCTATCATAAGAACTTGTCATGAAGACTGTCATAAAATAACTCTTATGAATCACCAAGAGATGAACCTTTTGCATATGTTACCATGTGGAATACCTTTGAATGAAGCAACCCCATTAGATCACTATAATAAAGACATCTGATGATCAATAAGGTCAACAATGCATGAATCTTGTATATGAATGCCCAACTCCAAACAATATTATGAGCCCATAAACAACCTCTGAGATCAATATTTTGTCATTTTCACATTAACCAACATAACTTATATATGAGCACATAGTACCTTAATATCAACTAATGACATCACCTGTCCATAAGCAAGTTCAACTTACAATGCCATATGAAGACTCAACACCTTTTTGACATCAATGACAACCTAACACCATCACCCCTGACTTATCATTTTGACACCAATTATTTTAGTTGGAGCCATGACCTTCCATCTAACATTTGAGAGTTGGATTTGGGATTAAGGACAACCTTAAGATATGCGATAGGAGATTGACAACATTTTAGCTAAGTCATGGCAATCTTTGTTTATATTATGTGACTTCACTATAATCTTGAGGCCCAGTTTAAGAGGCCATGAACTATCTCCTTCACTATCTGACAACCTTCCACTTCCTCACATACATGTGATAGTCCTATTTATACATCTAGTTATTCCTTAGATCTTGTCAATCTTAAGGCATACTGACAACATCCCTAAATACCCCAACTACATCTCAATCATATCAAAATTTCATTGTAATTTCACTTTCCTACCATGACTTCATACTCCTCCTTCATCCTTTGTGACATAGATCATAGGCTTGTCACATCAATGTCAAGGGCTCAGAATTTCATCAGCTAGGAAAGCATGTTACCAAGATTTGATGGATTGCCCATTAGGCAATCAAATCTTGGTGCTCAAAGGATCTTTGCCTCTCTCTTACACCATGCGCTTTATATTCTCAATTGTTACAAACCCTACAAGAAAAATAAAGGATCATTAAGTCTTTCAATATATCTATACATAAATTATAACATCAAACCCTCTACTTAAACTCTAAAATATCAAACCCTAGGTGACAAAACTCTCACATTTGAGGGAAAATAACCAAAATAAATGTTGGATTTCATGGTAACTCAAAACTTCCCTCTCTCAAACTAATTACTTATTGCATATATGGTGTGAAAGAATAGAAACCAGTCATAGATTAGATGAAAAGATCAAGGAGACGCATGTTATAGAGTATAAAACTCAAAAATCAAAGGTCTTTTTGGGCCTTTTTCCAATAATATGAACAAAATTCAAACTTTAAACATGTATCACAGGTACCATATGACTCATTCGCATACATCACACATGTGGGACCACTAAGAAGGGAGGTAGGTGCTTAATATGAGCAATGACAATTGCACATAATGTTTCAGTTCACTTCAACAGATGGTTGGGGTTATGATAGCCAATGGAGGGTTTTCTTTTCAAAGGAAACCATTAATTTTGGAGTGAAAGGTAATGATGAAATATAACATAAAGTCCCTATAATTAAAGAATATCCAATGGCTAGGATTAACCTAATAAAGATCTAACGACGTGATTTCAAAATTAACATCCAAATTATCCTTCCCTCCATCAAGAATTTAAAATTTTGGTGTCAAAGACTCTTTGAGACTATTTTGAGGGTTCTATGATAGTTTTGACGGTTTTATGGCCACTTGTAGAGATATAGATTGCCTTAAAATGACCCATAAAATAAAAAGGAGAGTCAAATATAAAATAAATGTCTTTTTGATGTGAATTTGTAGTAATCTTGTAATCACAAGATTTGAGCTCTAGCTGTCAAGATTTCGCGTGTAAACTTTTTCTGAAGAGCAAAATGTTGCAATGTCCTATTTTGTTTTTCATAGTGCGTCTTAATGAAAAGTGAGTGTATTAACAAGATAAATTCAAGAATATTCTCTTGGTGCACAACTGTTATGCGACTATTGTCATTGTTGTGTATTATAGTATCCAGAGGAGGCCATGGAGAGAGGATGTGGACAGTGTAGAACTACTAAATCACAGAGAGGAAAGTGGGTGGAAATAGATATGACAACGGAATTTGCAGATACAATAGAGGTAAGAAGAGAAAGCAACCTCAACCAAAGGAGGATGGTGTTTATGAATTCACAAATGCTACAACATAGAGGAGATAAAGTCATTTTTCTGTCCACGAGGCCTCTAAGGTCAAACTTATTGGTTGAAAATGTATAGGAATGGTGATTAAATGTGATTCTATGATCAAGGGAAAAGTCTGAAAATTAGGATGGCCAAAACATGATATGAATATGTCAAATATATGAATAAAGTGAGGTTTTGTCTTGGATAGCATATTCGTTGAAATGATATAATTGGTGTACTAAACATTATTTACTATGTTGTGTATTATAGGGGCTAGATGAGGCCATGGCAACAGATTGTGTCATATCAAATGAGGGCACAATGGATGAAGCAGGAAATCAAGTACTCAAATCCAATTTCCTTAGGAAAAAATGATCTGATGGCATTTTGTGATAGGTCCATCTTTTTTCACAGTATTATTGAAATTTATAATGTATTATCCAATCTTGACATAAATTAATGCATGTTGTTGATTATTTTAGATGGAGATTGGAGCAAATACAGAGCCTGAGCATTCAACTAGCAAATGAAAAAGATATGTACGTGGACATGGACCTAAAACTGTTAAATCATGTAGATGACAATGGGTGGAAGAGGATATGACAATGGATCCTGCAGACACAACAAATGATTGCACTAAACAAGAAGTTGCTCAAGACTATAGTACATGGGATGAATACTTTGAGAAAATTGTTGTTTGTGGATGTTCTGTATGTCGTGGAAAGAAACAATTCAAACGAGTGATTGTACAAAGACATTACATATATGATGATCTTCCAGTCAGTAGTATGCCTCCTATAATCGATTCAAATCCAATAGGAATTGTGGTAAGGAATTTTCCAAATTGATATAAATAACATGTATACTTCGTTTAAACATTGTTTTATATTATTTAAATAACTAATTTTTTTCTTAATTGATACTTGCAGGATAAAGTTCTTGTTTTAAAGTTTCCTAAATCACTGACTTCCAGCCTTGAGGGAAATGATCATTTATTAGATGATACATCTAACAAAAATATGTGCCAATATACCAGCTCAGAAGATGAGGAATTGATGAAAATAAGCAATAGAACAAGAACCGGTTTGAATATGCATAATTTACTTAAAGACAAGGGGAAGGTCGACTACATACCCTATGAGAATGAATGTGATGGAGATGATGACTTTCTCCTGAGTTTGAGATAAATTTACAAAGAGACATTTGATCATCGACTATATTGCGCTAGGCCTAGTGATCAACAACTACCTAGAGTGTACGAGGTGTTTCAATTTTGGGGATACAACTACATGATACAACCCTCCAATATTCATGGAGCGAATCTAGGCCTCTTTATGTCCAAAATGTACATGTGGGATATAAACATAGAAACAATTCAGAACAAACTACTAGAAGATTAATGCCATATTATGGTCCATCATATTATAGTGGTGAATGGAGAAGGCTAGCAGAATATAAGCGTAGCATGTCAACATATGGTCTAAATTCGAATATGTATACACATCGTCTCCAATTGGAAAGTGGAAAAGAAATGAATAGAGGTCATCTTATGTATATAGATGGATGTGCATACACACAAAAATATTACAAAATTTATAAATAGTAGTAAGGGAAGGGACCCTACTGTAAGACCAAATTGTCAATTTGTTGAGGTTATAAATGATAAGGATGGAGATATGGAAAGAGAGGTTGATAGATTGATAATGGTTGAGGCTACTATGGACCTTACCATTGGGGATGAGTTATTGATTGATTACCCCTTCTTAAAATGCACTCCTGCGCGAAAGAAGAGGGAAGAACAAGGTCTCCCTAAGGATGTTCTTAAGGGCAGAAAACCAAAGAATAATAAATGAGAGTGGACTGATGTTTTATAAACTATGTTGTCAAAATTATGTTTTATTTAAATTATTGTATAAAAAAGGTAATCTATAAAATAATGTTCCATTATTCAATTGATGTATATATGTTCATATAATTTATATTTTTATTTTTTAAGCCATATTTGATTATATTTCTTTGAAATTGATACATTTATGATTTATCCAATTGTTGCCAAACATTAAATAATGCTTGCATTTGTTGATAGGTAGAAGATGTTGATGAAACACATACTAATACCCAAGATCCAACTAGGTTATTAAGATTTCAATGGGATGATCCAAACCATCCTTTAAACAATACCAGGGCGAAAAGAGCATTATTGAAGAGAATACTACCAGCTGAGAAATTTGAAGAGTTGATGAGATCCACATACACTGATGGCATGCCACCTAGCCTTAATGATGATGATCATGATAGTGAAAATGCAGTGCATGAAGGGATTGAATGAAATGCTTACAGATTTCTTTGGGGATGAAAACAATGATGACAATAATGATCATATGGTGGGCAGTAACGATGATAGTAGGGGTAATTACCACCAATGTAATGTTGATGATAACAACCTGAAAGACTCCATCAAGCAAGCAGTGAAGACACTTGTGTTCAAATTGGGTGCAAGTAGAACCTCAAAACTAGCATGCACATTAGTATTATTAGAAATCAAGTCACTATTTGGTTGGTCAGACAAAGGATTCACTACCCTACTGAAGTGAGTTGAAATCTATTTCTTACTTTGCAATTGTCAATTAGTGTACATAATTCGTAAACATTCATCAACTTTGTTTATATTTCTTTAAGGGGATTTTAAAACCATATATTGTATATAAACAATCCTAGTATAGATTGACATATCAAACATGTTCATCATAAGTCAAACATTTAATTGATTTAATCTCTGGCAATCTTACAGGGCACTAAAAACTAAAATATTCCCTGAAGAGAATGTGTTGCCATCAACTTGTAGAAAGGAGCGTCTGTTGTTGGTTGAGTTGGGGATTGAATATAAGCAAATTCATTCATGTAAAAATGATTGCATTTTATACAAAGATGAATATCAAAACAAGGTAGAATGCCATGTATGCAAAGAGAAGAGATATCGTACAGATGTATAAGGTCCTATAGTTCCAAAGAAGGTTTTATGTCACATGCCAATTATACCTAGACTTCAATGAATGTTTCGTTGCAAGTCACTTGCAGAATTGATGGACTGGCATGCAAAGAACATGAGTAAAGATGGATTCATGTGAATTCTGGCTGACTCCAAAGCAATGAAACACGTAGAGGAAAAATGGCCAAGAAAATTCAAAGATGAACCATGTAGTATCAGGTTTGGTCTTACAATTGACGGAGTGTGCCCATTCTCTTTCTTGAGCTCAAATTATAGTGTTTGGCTAGTCAGATTGATAGTATACAATATTTCCCCATGGATGAGTGTTAGAAAGGAGCACCTTATACTAAGCCTCATTATTCTAGGAAAACATCAAGTTAAAAACATGGATGTTTATCTTGCACCTTTTATTGATGAGATGCAACTACTATGGAAAGGCATAAGAATGTATGACATATCATGTCCCCCATCAAATAGGTCCTTCATGTTGTATGGTGTGCTATGTTGGACTATTCATGAATTCCCAAAACTTGGTGTTTGATCTGGTAAGATAAAATATTTATGTATTTACACTCATAATTTATTTTCATCCCAACTTTCATACTTAGTTTTATACTATTTTTTTGATGTTATTAACATTACTTATTAAATTGTAGGGCTTCAAACAAAGGGGATATTTGCATGTCCAAGATGTGCAGAACAATTTTAAGGGCGGTATTCTAAAGATCTACATAAATTTATTTACGCAAACAACAAGGTTTTTCTACCACTAGATCATAAGTTTAGAAATCGCCTGAAGAATCAATTTGATGGAAAAGTTGAAAATAGAGGCCCTCCCATGATTATGGGTCTAGGTGATTAGCTTAAGAAGTATGAAGATGTTGAATTGAAAGATTGGGAGGATTTTTTTGATCGGGGTGATTCAATTGAAGATCTAGAACAAGTTGTAGTTAATATGCCAGAAGGAATGAAAAGGAAATCCATATTTTATGAGCTCACTTACTGGAAGAATCTATTAATATCTCACCTATTAGATCTTATGCATGTCTTCAAAAATGTCCCAGATTCTATATTTCGACATATATCAAGCAAAGAGAAGGACACCTTGTCTTCGAGGAGAGATATTGCTCTTTTGCGTACCAAAATTGATAGAAAACATTTGTGGTCAAACAGGGAAAATGAAACATATGCAGAAGCTCCATGGATTTTGAAAAAAAAAGAGCTAGACCAACTAAAAAATGTCATCCGTTCAATAAGGACACCTATTGGCTATGGGTCATCATTAGCTAAAGCTTTTACAATTGATGGACACATCATAGGATTTTCATAATTTTATGAAGGTATTATATATCATCATTTAACATTTACTGGTAACATTGATTAAGTACTAAATATATTTTGATATTTTGTTGTGTGAGAAAAAATTACTAATGACCTTTTCATAAATGTGTTTGATAGCATATCATGCCATTGGCAATTAGGGGGGATTCCTGTCTTACAGTTGACTTAAGGAATGCCATAAGTTGATTGTCAACATTTACAAGGTATGTGGTTATATGAAATGTTCATGTGTGAGAGACATAGAGATATTATATTGCATTTTAATTTTTGACTAAAGGTTCATACTAATTTACTATTCTTATATTAGGTGGGTGACCTCCAAGGAGATTCATGAATGTGAAGTGCCAAAATGGAAGAAGGAAATTGTAGAAATTGTATGTGTATTTGAGAAGGAGCTCCCTACAAGTTTCATGGACCTACAAGTCCATTTACTTATACACCTAGTCGATGACATTGAATTGGTGGGTGTTGTATCAATGAGGTGGATGTTTTTCTTTGAGAGGTATATGAAAACTCTAAAACGATATGTCCGACAAAAGGCACATCTAGAGGGTTGCATGATTGAAGGGTATGTATTGAATGAAGCATTTTTCTTCCTGTGTGAATTCCTTGGTAAGGATTTTGAAGATGGGCCATGCTTCTGGGATGAAGAATGAGCATCAGATATTATTGATGGAGAAAAACCACAATCTAATGGTGTTCAAGTAGAAATTAGTAAGTAAATTCATGATCAGTGTGGTTTTTTTTCTTGCAATCATTAATTTACTCTATAATTTATTTGTTAAATTAACAACATGACATTTGGAGTTTGAAATAAACATGTTGACATGTAATAGGTGTAGACGAAAGTGCTATACTCGACAAGTTCATTCTGTACCACATGGACTTTATGAACAAATGGATTGATCTGTATGATAAAAAGAGAGAAGTGTTAGAAGCAAGGAGACAATTTAAGAGATCAAACCCAAGGAATACTCCACTTCCCACTGATCTGCTTGGGGAATGGGGCAAAGATTGCACACTAGAATGGGTTACTGAACAAATTCAAAATCAAATAGAAGATGCAGGTATAGATTCAAACATAACAGAAGATGAAATCATGTCTAGAGGATGTGAAAGAAAGGTACAGTTGGAATTTTACAAAATGTTGTTTCCTTATAGTTTTGACACTATTAGCTATTTTAATATTCGTCATTATATTTGTTTTCACTGAAATAAATGGTCTTTCATAGGCGAGAAAATATCTAGCAATGTGGGCATATGGTCAACATTATCATGTAGAAAGTGTAGATGTAAAGAGATGATCCTTCAATTGTGGCATCATGGTTGACTTCAAGCAATCCAGTCGATCAAGCTCAAAAGATAAGAATATAATTGAAGGGAATCTACAATATGTTGGGAAAATACAAGAAATTATTGAGTTGGATTACCGCTCTTTAAAATGTTGTATTTTTAAGTGTAGATGGTATGAAGCATTTGAGAGGACATGAAGACATGATACCCATAATGGATTATTTCCTATAGATTCCTGATGTTTCCTACCGAAGGATAAGGAGACTTATGTTCTACCAATTCATTGTGAGCAGGTATTTCTTTAACTCAAACAAGAAGTGATAGTGATCATTAATCTATTAATTCATACTTTATTGCGAATATATACATGTGTTTATTAATCAATAAATTTGTTATACCATACGTCTAATATATGTATGTCATTCATGTGCAAGTATTTTTCTATGAAGATATTTTGGACCCAAAATGGATATTTGTCATACATTATGATCCAAGATTAAGGCATGTATTTGACGATGCATTAGTGGATATTGAGAAAAATAATGATGGCCAACAAAATGAGAGAGAGGGATTAGAGAACATTGAAGAAATTGACATCCATGATGATGTTGAAGATGGTTATGTTCAAGCACAAGAAGACAACAATCCAGAGTTGGATGATGTTATGGAAGACAACAATATGGATGGTATACAAAATGATGATCCAAATACATCTGGTAACAATATAGATGGTCTACAGTCAGATTTCAATGATGATGAAGATGATACAGGTCAAGATGAGGATGATGATAATATTAAATACTTGAAAGAACATATGAACATTGACAGTGATACACTGGATAACATTGTAGCAGACAATAATGTTAATGACCAAGACTTCTAAATTTTTAGAATTATTTGCAATCCATGTTTAAAAAGGATGATTCTTATGGCCTAAACTTTGAAATGCTTCAGTAATATTTTTTGTATCGAGACCAATTACCTATTGCAATACCTTAAATTGTTCAATCTTTGGTATGAATTGTTGGCAGAAAAAATTAGGATTACTTGGATGCAATTTCCTTTTCATTGCTTTATATTTTGCTTGAATGTCAAGGTCTAACCTAATCCTCATTTTGCAAGGAAGTTATGATTGAGGATTTGATGACTACTACATATTTTAATGGGGAAGATGTTTTTCATCATGATGCACATGTTGCACATATGGATAGGCAAGACATGAATCTTACTACACAAATACTTATATCAAACCTTTATGAATTTGAGCAATAATGTTACTACACAAATACACTCCATGTATTTCTCATGTTGCCACTTCCACTCCCATTTTAATCATAACTCCTAATGTTCATCCTTCCAACATAGATGTCATCCTTAAAAGAATTGATGAGATGCAAAGTGAAGTTGATGCATTACCCCTAGTAATCAAAGGATATCATAGGTGAAATCAAACATAATCCACTTTCATTTGAGTTATTTCTTATCCATTTCTAGCTTGCAATTGTTTCTTTAATTTCACATTTTTAAAATACAATTTGTTTACTTCATCATTCATTACTTTCTAAGTTTTCTCATAATCTTGTAGCCTTTGTTCTAACTTCTTCACAACAACATGAGTAAACATAGCAGTATGAACATTGAGAACAATTGCTTCTGTTGCTGATGTATGTTAGCCTAAAGATATGCCAAATCTTATGATTAGGTTTTATATGTGAATTTGGCCAACTAATAGAATTACTTAGATTAATCAAAATTCTCTACACTTTAGGCTCTGTTCAAGCCTAGGTGGGTGTTACCTTGTTTCACCAATGACAATTTACTTTCAAGTTTGCTAGTGACTTCAGAACAGATTAAGGAGCTTATGTAATTTTGTCAACTAAATCATCCACTTCACTTAACCCAATCTGGCATATGATTTGGATTAATGTTTTCTATAAATCTTTAAACCCTACTCCTAAAACAGAAAAACAAAATTGGATTTTGAAAATATATACAAGGGAATAATTTTCAAAAGAAAATGACCGGTGCCTGCCACATGAGGAGTTTGTTTATCTTTAATTATTTTTCATATATATCCTTAATTGTATCTATGCCATGTTATCTAATTGTGATAAGTAATTGAGTAAGACCATCAATGAAAAATGAAGTGGACATATTATCATCTATATTAGCTAATTGATTGCACAAATATTTCAATTTATCAACGATCTCATGTTTCTATTCATTTTCAACACTTTTACTAAAGACATCATGATCATAATATTCTTCTTCATCATTAGAATGCAACATGTGATCATCATAGGAAGAGGAGAAAGAGGAAGTCATGTTTGCAAGGTGAGGGTTTGACCTAGTACTTTGTTGAAGGGGACATAAGGATCCTAGATGTTTCTTAGGAATGCAAAATTAAAGGAATTGGGTTGTTTCCAACAAATGCAAACCACAAAAATCTCAAAGTAAAAAATCAATATTTTTTTATCCTAAACATAGGCATGGAAATTGCGAGCTCAAAAAAATGTAGGGAAATAAATCATACCCTATAATAGAAGATTTAAGTCCAATCCTAGATTTAATTAAACTTTAAACTACAAGGAGTTAAGAGTAGAATAAAATAGTGAGATATTAATTAATTAAGATAGAGAAATGAACACACAACTCATAAACTCACAACAAAAAGAATAGAATATCCCAGAAAGCTTTGCATTTTCCTTAATTCTTCAAAATTTACCAAGTCTTCAACAATAAGAAATGAGTGATACAATTCCATTATATAACAAGAATGTGTACCCTTAGCAATTAATACATTGTCTTTCAAATTCAATGAATACAAAGAAGCACCTAAAGGCATTGGAGAAACATTAATTGCACCGAAGGAAACAGAAAGGAAGGAGTGGTTGGCCTTGAGAAACATAAGGAGCTGCCTGGGGATCTGCATTGTTGTGGTTGGAAGATGATAGCCAAGTTGTCATTCTTTAGTTCCATATCTGTCCTCCCACCCACCATATGTTCTTTCAGCCGGCCAAGGAAATGAGATGATTTCTACTATCTTACCATTGTGGTTGACATATTGTGCATCTAGGATACCTTTGACACTTTTACCAAATAAGTCAAATGTAATGTCTACCACGTGTAGTCTTTCAAGTGTCCAACTTAACACATGCTGAGCTGAGTCTCCTTTATTGTAACAAGATGGAATTAACTAATTATCATTATCAATGATTTACTTCCTCCACTTATTCAAGTCTTTTGTAGTCCCATCAGCTTCTAAAATATGAGGCAACCATTTTGAGTCCAGCTTTTCAACTGCCTGCATTTTATCCTTTAATATTGTATCCAATTGTAGTTGATAAGCAACCACCTCCTCAAATGTTTTCAGCATTCCCACTACCAACTGCTTCTCAGGAGGAGCCTCTGAATCATATCTAGAACACCTGAGAAATTCACTAATTTTGCTAGTCCTTGGCAGCCACTTGGTCTTCAGAGCTAATAGCCTCTGTTTGTCTGACTCATGTTTTTCATGTGCTATCCTTAACAGGGAGTAAGACTTTGGGTCTCCTCCAACCTGGCCAATATCTTGTTAACTCTATACTTAACTAAATTTGTGGCCACATTCTTCATTTTACCTTCCATTCCTTCATTCAACTTCTTATTCTCTTCTTTCAATTCCTTTCTCTTGAAGCAAGGGTTGTGTGTCCACTGGCAATGGTTCTACAGTCTGTATGATTAGGGGAGTTTGGGATGGGCCAGCTTCTAATTGAGGTTGACTCTCATAGACAATAAGCCTAGCCATTGCCTCTATGTATTTCCCCAATAATTCATTGTAATATTTCTGCAGTTTAAGTGTTGTTGCCTCTACAAAATGTGTTGTCTGTACATTCAAGTTGGTTGCCTAAGGAGCAGGGGTGTCTGACACCCTCTTGATGATCACATTACTAGTTAATTCCTCCAAGACTACCTTTGGTTTCTTATCATTTGGGGCCAATGCCCAGATAGCCAAGGTATCAAATTTAGGGTCAAAGATAGCACCCTGCAATGCTCTCTTGGCCTGTTCTCCACTTACATCTGCATCATCCCTAGTAATGGTATCAAATGCGATAGCATCTGATAATGTCCAGTGTGGCAATAGTAAGATTTTGCTTTTCTTCACAAGTGCTCTCTCTTCTTTAGGAGTCATGGCACTGATATCCTTGTTCACCTCACCCAAAACCCTCCTTGTGATAGCATCATACTCTGAAGGGTTTGCACCACTTTTTGCTTCTTCTATCCTTCTCTAGAACTCTTCACTCCTCATTCTCAACACAAAGGATTTGAATTCTACGGTAGCAATGAATGCATCATCAGAGATAAATTGATTGCAGCCCACTTCCCTCACTTCTTCGATGTCCACCTCATTGTTGACTGTGGACCTTATCAACCTATTCTCTAGGGAGGCATATGGTTCTATCCTTGGGGAGAATGCAATTGATGTGGGGGTTGTGGATCTTGTTCCTCTGCCACCTCTTCCTCCAAATTCACAACTTCCATTTTTTCTTCTGTCTCAAGATCAATTATCTTTGCTCTTTTTGGGGCAGGGGCATCAGGGGAGTTAGGGGAACTTTTCCTAATATATTTTCCCTTTGAACTGCTCAGTTGATAAGTGGGCCTTTCCTCTCCAACAGGTGCCTCAGTAATCAATTCATCTCCCTTTTCAAAGAACATTTTGATTCTTTCACTGGGGTCTTAAATTTCAATGAATGCCCCTTGATATGCAGAGTTGGCATTTTTCTTCCTTTTCTCTGCATCCATTATCAATTTCCATTTATTTCTCAAGAAAAACACTTGCTGCATTGATTCACAATTTTTGACAGTATCCTCATCAAGCAGGACATGGTGTGGATATACAGGCCTACTGATTTTACACCTTGTATCATGAATAAAGCCTTCAAGATCAAAGAGCCTTATTGCCTCCATATTCATCCTATAACATTGTAGCATGAAACTAATTTGGTCTAAACCATTCTTGTCAATTGTAATAAAATCATGAAGCTTTAGAGATGCTGGGATAAGAGATTCCTTCTTATGCTTTCTAAAATGTTCCTTATCTACTGCATTCAGTTGTCTGATGATCTCCATAAATCCCATTCTTCTAGGTACAAATTTTGGTAAGGAATAGGGTGGAGCCTCACACCCATAGATTCTGATACATGTTGTATTTTCATGTAAAAACCAATCTCCCCAATTGTGATTGATATTCAAATGGGGGGTTCTCTCCATTGGTCTTAGAAAGTCCTTAATTTCCTTTGGTATCCTTTTTGCAGTAGGCTCCAGGAATCCCAATACTTTCCTCACAAAATGCTCCTCAAAGGTGACATAACTAGCATATTTGAAGTGCATCTCTAGCATGTAGGTCCACATCTAAACTAGCATGGCATTGCCTTCTACATCAATCATTCTCAAATGCAATTCCTTGCCCCAATGGCCAGACAAAGAAAACAGAATCATGTGGCACATTAATGAATGCCAAGTGAACCTTACATGGGGGCCTGGAGTATACATATTGTTCTTAATGGCCATCATCTATTCATGCATCTTCTTTGACAAGTACCCTGCATAATCATATGGCTTATCAGCTTCGTAGTCTTGGATATATACTTCCATCATCATTAGAGGCACCGACATTCTATCTGATGCATCTCTCCCGAGCACATGACACAAGCTATGATAAGTTTTAACAAAATATTCCATGAACAAGCTGCATCGGAGAGGTCCCTCTTCTATGACAGGGATTTTGATTAGAGCTCCATCAACCCCCTTCAATCTATGCTTGGCCAAGTTGTAAGATCTGTATGCATACCTAAGACCTCTATATTTTTCTCTAAAAGCATTCAAGTCTATAGGTATATCAGTAGTAGAATTAAGATTGAAGACAGTAGCAATGTAGGCCTTTGTGAATGTAATGATAACACTACCATTTCTAGACAAGACAGACATGGTCTTAGGGTCATACCTAGTTGCTACAACTCTCACTAAGTCTGTGTTTATGAAGACATTAGGGCATATCAATTTGGCCAAGTCTAATGTGCAAGCATGGCAGACCGAGGCTCTGTATTCACTTTGTTTGTGCCAATACTCAAACAGACTCCAAGCAAACATAGGGAGCCTAGCATCTCTACAATCTACACAAAGGTTGTATATTTTATCATTTCTACCAACCTCTCCTAAATTTGTCAAAGGTCTTTTAGACGAGCCAGGACACTGAATCATGATGTCTTCATCAAGGCTATGTTTGGAGGTCGAAGCTTCACCGAACTGACTCATTTTGTATTTTATGCAGGCAACCTAGGGTTTATGCAATTACTGGATGCCCTTAATGTTTCAGAGAATTCTTACAGATAGAAAACTAAGTGCAGGGGAGAGACAATGAATTACTAGTTTTGGATGTCGCAGAGGCTTTGAATTACTTCTCTTTGCTTGTTCTGATGATTCTCTGGCTCTGAATATGATTGCTTCTTAAAGAATGACAGGAAATAACTTGAATTATGTTGTTATAACATTGAATTCATGTACCACTCTGTCTATTAATAGAGGTCATGGCAACCATAACTCTACTTGTACCACAATCGTTCAAAAATATTCATTGTTTGTATTTTTGAATTTGGATCATTGATCTTTCATTACCTGTCCTAAAATCTACAGCTTTGATTCACTGACTAGATTTGACAATCTTAGTCATCTTGGTTGACAAGTCATCATTCAATGGGAATGAGCCAAGTCTTCAGCATGGACTAGACATGTGTCACCTCTTCACGGCATCATAGTCGAGGAGGGCCCACCATATACCTACTACACGATGGTACGACATAGCACCCATGCACCTTTATGACACTTACTTTTTAATTGGTGGATGCCATGTGACACTATCTCACCATCTGGTGGTGAATATTCCTTCTGAAAAGATTCCCCTGCGCTAGCGCACAGCTGTTTGATCTAAACACTCAACACTTTGACATGTGGTGGTGGACAATTAACTGAGGCAGACACTTTAGAGGCAAAGGTTACACGGACAGGTGGTGGCCGGTTGTGGTGTCATGACCAGGTATGAAGTCATCCTGACATGCTCCGCGATGATGCAATTTTCATTTTATAAGACTTTTGGAATTACTAGCGGGAATAGGAAATGACTAGGCTAAGAGGCCGGTCAACCCATGGACATCAAGACTTAAGGTTGTGACTTAAAGGATCAACAACTGGCAACAAACCGTCAACACAAGAACATAACAATGGATTAATGTTTTCTATAAATATTTAAACCCTACTCCTAAAACAGAAAAACAAAATTGGATTTTGGAAATATATACAAGAATAAGGATCCTAGATGTTTCTTAGGAATGCAAAATTAAATGCATTGGGTTGTTTCCAACAAATGCAAACCAAAAAAATCTCAAAATAAAAAATCAATTTTTTTATCCTAAACATAGGCATGGAAATTGTGAGTTCAAAAAAATGTAGGGAAATAAATCATACCCTATAATAGAAGATTTAAGTCCAATCCTAGATTTAATTAAACTTTAAAGTACAAGGAGTTGAGAGTAGAATAAAATATTAAGATATTAAGTAATTAAGATAGAGAAATGAAATAGTTGAGAAGGAATACAAAACTTATTTGATCTTTTTAGCATGATGTCAAATGTGAAGTGTGTGATTAACTAATGCATTATGAAAAAAAGAATGCTCTCTCTCTCTCTCTGACCTATCTACCTTGTAGTTAAATCCTTTTCCTAGCTTTCCTAGCTAGTTTTCCTTTTCCTTTCCAATTTCCCTTTAGATCCCACCAATTTTTCCCTGTTTTACTATTTTCCACCTCTCCTCTCATCATTCTTCCCATCCAATGAACTTTAGTTTTATCTTGTTTCCATTTCATCCTGCCAATTTATATCCTTATCCCTCTTTTCATGTCCTAGTTTTCTTGTTTCCATTTTCTTTGTTGATAAGGGAGATGAATAGAGGCAAAGAGGGAAGAGACTAGAGAGAGAGAGTCCTATTTTTCTTGTTCATTTCCTTCATCGATAAGGGAGAGGGAGAATTAATAGATTAAGGGAGAGATAGGAAGATATAGGTCGAATGATAGGGGGAGAGAGGCAAGAGATAGAGAGATAGACAGAGATAGCTAGGTAGAGAGAGATAGAGAGGAGACATATAGAGAGAGATAGAGGAGATAGAGGGGAGAGATAGGGAGATAGAGAGTGACTAGAGAGGCAAGAGATAGGGAGAGATAGATAGGTAAAGAGACTAGAGAGGAGATAGATTGGGAGAGATAGAGGAGACAGAGGGAGAGATAGGGAGATAGAGAGTGAGTGAGATGTCTAGAGAGATAGGGAGAGAGATTGAGAGGTAGAGGGATGATAGAGAGTCGAGGGAGATAAGGGAGAGATAGGGAGATAGCTCAGTTTAGGGTTTCTTAGGCCATTTAGGGTTTAGGGGTTAAGAGTTAGGGGTTAGGGGCATTATTTAAGGTTGAGGGATTTAGAGAGAGAGAGATTTCTTTTGACATGCAACTGTAAACCCTGAATAATGCCCGTAAACCCTAAACCTAAGCAACCCTAAACCTCTAAACCTTAAATAATGCTCCTAAACCCTAAACCCTAACCCCTAACCCCTAAAACATATATAAACCCTAAATAATGCCCCTAATCCCTGAGCCCTAACCCCTAAACCCTAAACTTGAGAAACCCTAAACCCCTAAATCCTAAACCCCGGTAAACCCCTAAACCCTAAACACTAAACTCAAGCAACCCTAAACCTCTATCTCCCTATCTTCCTATATCTATTGTTCCTCTACCTCTCAATCTCTCTCCCTATGTCTCTGGCCATGTCCCTCACTCTCCATATCCATATCTCTTCTAGCTATGTCTCTAGCCATGTACCTCACTCTCTATATCTCCCTATTGGTCCTCTCTCTCTAAACACTAAACCCTAAACCTCTAAACACTAATTAACCGTAAATCCTAAATAATGCTCCTAAACCTTAACCCCTAACCCCTAAACCCTAAACTCAAGAAACCCTAAACCCCTATCTCCCTATCTCTATCATCCCTCTACCTCTCAATCCTTCTCTCTCTCTCTCTCTCTCTCTCTCTCTCTCTCTCTCTCTCTCTCTCTCTCTCTCTCTCTCTCTCTCTCTCTCTCTCTCTCTCTCTCTCTCTCTCTCTCTCTCTCTCTCTCTCTCTCTCTCTCTCTCTCTCTCTCTCTCTCTCTCTCTCTCTCTCTCTCTCTCTCTCTCTCTCTCTCTCTCTCTCTCTCTCTCTCTCTCTCTCTCTCTCTCTCTCTCTCTCTCCAAATCTAAGCAACCCTAAACCCCAAACCCCTAAACCCTAAACCCCAAACCCCTAAACCCTAAATCCAAGCAACTCTAAACCTCTATCTCCCTATCTCTCCCCTATCTCCCTATCTCTATCATCCCTCTATCTCTCAATAATCACTCTCTCTATGTCCCTATCCATGTGCCTCATTCTCAATCTCCCTATCTCTCTCCATAATCTCCTCTATATCTCCCTATCATTCTTCTCTCTCTATAAACCCTAAACCCTAAACCTCTAAACCTGAAACCCTAACCCCTAAACAATAAACCCTAAACCCTAAATTATAATGCCCCTAAATCCTAACCCCTAAACCCCTAAACCCTAAACCCAAGTAACCGTAAACCTCTATCTCCCTATCTCTCCCCTTGTCTCCTCTATATCTCCCTATCAGTCATCTATCTCTCTCTAAACCCTAAACCTCTAAACCTTAACCCCTAACCCCAAAACCTTAAACCCTAAATAATACTCTTAAACCTAAGTAACCATAAATTAGGCACTACATTAGACGCTAAACTATGCGCTAAGTTAGCTGCTAAATAAGGTGCTATATTAGGCACTAAATCAGGTGCTAAATCATGCATAAAGTAGGCACTAAAGTAGGTGCTAAATTGGGTGCTAAATTGGACACTAAATTAGGTGCTCAAGTAGGCGCTAAAGTAGGCTCTACATTGGGTGCTAATTAGTGCCTGAATTAGCACCTACTTGATCTGATCGACGTAAAAAATGCCAAAAATAGTGCCATCCTGATAAATAGTGCTGACTTTTTCAAAAAAATGGAGAAAAATACATTAAAACAATGGGTGGAAGCAAAAAATGGAGCAAAAAAGGGAGCTAATCACAGGGATTTATTGTAGTGTTTATACATACCAAGGAAGGAAGTAGTCCTTGGGATTCATCTATTTAACAAGGGTATGGTCTACTCCTTGTCTTCAATAATTTTCTTGATGGCCATTGATAATTTGTAATAACAATTATGAATATTCTCTATTTTTTCCATAATCTTACCCATCAACAATCCAAGTATAGCTAAAACAATATGTAGATTATCTCCCTATTGATCCTTCCAAGAGCCTTCAAAGATTTCCTCAAAAGCTTTGAGCTGTTCTCTCAATTTCTCATATTCTTTCTCAAGATCAGATTGTGATTGTAGAGATGAAGAAGTACTAGTAATCATGGTTCCTACATCTCTTACCACCAATGCCATTGAAGAAGGAGATGAATTTGATGCATGTTGTTGTTGCTACTATTGTCATTTTGCTTCTAATACCTTTAATTTATTGTATTCATGTAATACATGCATATGACCCTCTTGCAATTTATCATACTTACTCTGAAGTGCATCAATGGTTGCCTTATTGAATTTTGCAACCTCCACCACCATTGAAGCTGCCTCAGTAGCAGGAGTGTCAGATACTGTCTTAATAATTAAACCTCCCTTTAGGTCCCTATCAAGTTCAACCACTAATGGCTTATCAATATTAGGGGCTAAAGCCCAAATCGCTAGGGTTTCCCACTTTGGATTAAAGCCTGTACCAGTTAGGGCTGCAACAACTTCATCTTCTAAAGAAAATACCTCTTTATCCTATCTCCTAATAGTGTCTAAGGCAATGGCTAAGGCTATATCCCATTAAGGGAGAAACAAAATACCACTTTCTCTGACCATTCACCTGCCTTCTTCAAGAGTAATGTATTTAACTTCTGCCTTCATTTGTGTTAGTATCCTATGTGACACTTGCTCTTGAGTTTCTTGAGGAGATTTTTCCATTTCTTCTTTCAATCTTCTTGTATACTCCTCCCTTCTACATCTCCATAAAAATTCAGCAAATTCTTTAGAATTAATGAACTGATCATCAGTCATAAATCTTTGGCAGGCTACAACCCTCATATCATCTAAAATATCCCTTCATTCAATGATAATATCTATCAATCTATCTGAGGGTGGCTGCTTGAGTTCATTTCTCTTGGGAGAAGGCATTTCTTGATTTATATCATCCTTAATTATTTCCATCTCATCCTCCTCTTCAATTGGGTAATCTACTAGAGGGGTTTGTTCAATCTTCCTCCTCTTTGGAGATGATTCCCTAGAAGGGGAATCCAAATCTACTATTTGCACAGGAGGAGGAGTCACTTGTTGCACTAGCGAAGAAGATAGAGGAGACTGAGTATGTGAGGGAGCTTGTGGAACCTGTTCTTTGATCTCTACCTTTTTAGCTATCCTCTTAAATGTTTACTTCAATTTCATATCACCTGGAGGGTGATATGATGGCCTTTCCTCTTCAACAGGATCTTTATCTTTTTTCTTCATAGAAGCAACCTGCCTAGTTATTTCATCAATATTTGCCAAAATTGTTTTGATCCTGGTAATTGGGTGGTCAACACTTGCATATGCCCCCTTGTAAGAAGGATTCTTCTTTTTTCTCCTTTCCTCATGTCTTAAGAATACTGTCCACTTTTCTTTTCTCATTGCAACTTCATGTTCATTACTAACATTCCTGATAACATCCTTAGAGTCATAGGTCTGATGGGCAAAGGAGGATCTTTTTATGCTTCTCCTGAGGTTACTTATGAAACCCTCAAGATCACAATTCCTTGCACATTCTTGTTACACTAAACACTTTTAACTTATCATTTAATTTGTCAAAACCTTCTTTGTTCATTTTGAAATTAGAAAAAAATTGAACTAAGAAAGCGGAGAAAGAGCCTTTCTTCTGATTTACCAAATGAGCCTTCTCTGACTCAGCAAGTTGCCAAATAATCTCCAAGAAACCAACCCTCATGGGTAGAAACTTTGGCAATATATGTGGACCCACATGGCACCCATAAACTGTTAAGACCATACAATTTGAATGGAGAATGTAATCTCCCTAGTTATGTCAAACACCCAAAGAAGGTTTTCTTACCATGGGTCTTAGAAATTCCAGTAACTGATCTGGGATTGTAGGCACACTTCTCTGCAAGTAAGACAATATTTTGGTAGCTAAATAATATATGAAAATAGTGTAGCTTGCTTTGAAACAATGCTTGTCCCAAATATGTGTCCAACATTAGACTGGATGTGGCTTTCCCTATCTATCAACCTCACTAACCATTAATCTTGGGTCCCATTTTGATCTTCCCTCATACAAAAACATATGACACAATAAGGAGTACCACCAAAATTTTACTGCTTCCTTATTGTTCTTGATATCTAGTAACCATTGATGTATGCGGTCAACTAAGTAAGAAGCAAAATCAAATTGTTGATTCAAAGATACATGTTGAATATCAGCAACCATGTAGGTGAATGAAATAGGAATTCTTTCATTCTTATTTTCCCCCAAGACTTGACACAATGCATAGTATGTCTTTGCAAAATAATTCTCAAAGGTTTCAAGTTTGAAGGGTTTCAGATTCACTTGCTGGAATTTTCATAGATTTGTTGTTATGATCCTTTTCTCTATGTCTAGGTAGATGCACCATTCTGTAGCTACTCTTATCTTGCAAATATTTTTTTCTTGAAAACGTCCAGATCTATGTGGGTATTGGTAGCCAAATTGAGTCCAAAGATTTTAGAGATTAATTCTTTACTAATTTCTACCAAATGTTGTCCTCCTGCTTCTCTTATTACCTTGGTAGTCTCATCATACTGGGAGGCCATGGCTTTAAGTAAATCAATGTCTTCAAAGACGTTAGTGACCACCAATTTTCCCAAGCCAAGTCTCCATACATTTAAAATTAGGGATTGGGCATTCCTTTTGCCCCACCAATGGTGAAATAAATTCCACCCTGGCACTGGGATGTTTGCATCTTTGCAACCATAGTACTTATCAACTAGCCCTTCATTCGACTTAGGGCCATGAACCTTAAGCTTCTGAGTAGAAGAACCAGGGAGTTGAGCCAGAAGGTCTTCATGCAAGGCTCAGCTTTGAGGAGTGGAGGGGATTTGGGCTCGTGGGGGAGCCATTTGAGGATTAGATTTGAGAAACAAGGGTTACTTTTAATGTTTTAGGTTTCTTTCTTTCACACAATTCAGACAGAAATTTGAACAAAGACTAAGGTAATTGAACAAATGGTGATAACCTAGACTCAAAACAACTTCTCAGAAAGTAATAGCAAAGTATAACCACTTCACAAGACCAACCAAATGCAGAGGGTACAATGTATAGACAACTTACTGGATTGTTGCTTAACAGAGTTCGAATGGATGCTGAGAGACTTCAGACGGTTGCTAATTTCCTTATCTTGATACTCCACATGTTTGAATGAAACTGTAGGACAATTGAATTAAGACTCTTATAGAAAGAACCATTGATTTTCAGGGTTGAGAGTTGTCTCATCCGCCATTATCCTAGCTTATGTGAACCAGATTTTGCAATCACTTGTTCTTTGTAATTTTGAATGTGAGTCATTGATCATGAAACAACAGAGTAGATCAGATGACACTGATTTGTTAAAAAGATTTGACAATATTTGACCTGCCTTGCGAGGACTGCCAAACCAATTAGAATGCTCCACTTCAATCACCTTCATGATTCATCAAAAAGGTGTGCCATCAAAAGCTAACTCATTCCTTGCCATGCGGTAGCTTTCTGTCGTACCGCAGTTTGGTAATTATATTATTTTAATGTTTCACGAAATGGCAGAAAATCTATAAGACATAGATGATGAATTATTTCCCATTGTGGGTAGTACTGATAATAATTCTTACTCATTTGGGTCTTTATTATCATTAGTTTGAGGAATTTTTCATTAACTTCATCTCTATCATTTGCAATTAATATGGAGCCTCTATAATAGTTGGGCTCAACCAATCCATAAATGACATTCATAGGTGAAATCTTAACCTCAAGATTGAGAAGGGTATTCTTGTTCTAGGAATACAAAGAATTGGAGGCGACACAAGAAGTGTTGGGCCACAACTTCCTTGAAAGCAAAACATTACATAGGGTAAATTGAAAAATCTCTTCCATGTTTGTGTCTAACATCTTCCTCGTCATTTATGATAAGAAAATCATGAAAGCTCTTGGAAAATATTATGTTTAGGAGAAATTTAGAGTGGGCATTATCGAAGCCATAGATAATTCTACTCTAGAGAGATTTCATCTCTCCCAATCACGAGTTATGAATTTAGGGGATTGGTTTTGGTGAATATTGTTAGAGAAATAAAAAAAGATTAGAGGTGTTAATCAAAGAAGTGATGGGCATTTAATGATTTCTCTCTCGTGGTAGCGACAACACCTCACACTAGGTGACACTAGATGTCATGGAGCTATGTAAGCTGAAAAAGTCTTCCCCCTTCCAAAAACACAAGTTCAATGTGGTGAAAGTACAGAAGAAAATCAGATGCCTAGTGAGGCATGCCACCCTAGCAAAGAAAAAGATGGCCCCTGTAGTCCTGATTGTAATAGTATGTTCTAGTTTAATATATGTATCAAATGTGTTTTGCAATAGTGAAGGCTACATATCTATGTCTCTTTGGCCTACCATAATTTTGTCTATATATCCATGTACACATATCAAATTACTAGTAAGAGTAATGTTTTGATTGTTGTAATTTGGAATCACATCCATCAGACATTCAACAATATCATTTTGTAATCTACTATCCTTACCATTCAAAAAGACATAAATTTTTGTACTATCTCAGTATGGCCCTTACCCCTCACCTGATCTATTAAAAAAATTATTCTTAAACCTCTCGTTTTCTTCAAATATTCTAATTTATATAAACATAAAATAATCTCTACATTTCTTAACATTCCCTCACATTCTTTATCCTAACCTTCTTACGTTATCCTCTTAAAAATTTTACTTTCTAAAATTACTCCTCAAAAAGTGAATCTCTCTAATATTTTAATTGTTAATTAATATCTTCTATCTTTCTAAATAAAACAATAAAGAAAAAAACACTCAAATGCCTCCTTAGAATATTTTAAAAATAGACCATTCATTCTATTCCTCTAACGCCTTTCCTCCACGCGACATAAAGCAAAAAAGAATGTGAACCCTATTAAAACACCAATCTTCTATTGTTTTCTAAAACAAAATCGGGCCTGAATTTGATGGTCGTATGACCGTATTGAGACATTTTTGTTGTAAAATACAATCAAAATTTTAAAAATATTGTATCACATAAAAAGAATTTTTTTTGGATAGAGTGTCAAAATTTATATATATATATTTGGTTTATATATAATTTTACTTATACTAATGTATATTATAGTATTTTAAGGGCACCTTTGAATAAATAACTGTCATTTAAAAATTCCCTGACAGACAAGGTCAACCGTCACCTTTTAGCCATGTTTCCAAACACCTTTTTTTAAGTTTTAGATTTTAAAAGCAAATAATATTTTTTTATTTATAACACCCCTAACAACAGTTTCATATTCCATTTTAAATGTTACCTACGTTAGATTCATTATTCACTATTCAAATGCCTTCTTTTTAGCTAGATAGTTCCTAACTCTTCCAATTCTAAAATGCCATTCTATTCTTTCATAAAATCTATAACATTTTATGATCTTTATATTGATCTTCAAGTTATTGATATATTCATATAGAGAGTTGTGCATTCTATTTCTTTATTTCATGGCATTCTCCTTTAAAAAGTTGTTGGGATTTTTTTAGGCAAAGCTTCCTTGCTTATTGTTGGAGTTGCTATATTAAAGCATCTTTACTTACAACTATTGCAACTCCTACTCACTAGCTTAAGAAGCATTCTTTCACAAGTTTTATTTAGCAAGGTGATATTGCATAGTTATTCCTTCATCCTCTTCTGTTTTTCCAACCCTTCATGTTCATTCTAAGTTTTACAATACTTCATAGCATACTTCTTGATTCTTGTGATAACATTATTCTTGAGTTCTATTTGTATCTACCTTCCCTTTTGTGATAGTTTTGTACTATCACTCATGATTTTTGCACATTTTAGGATATTTATATTTATATGCATCAATCTTCATCTCAGAAATCCAACCTCCCAGTTTGATATTCTCTCTATCGTCTTTTGTCATTTAAAGTGTTTAACAATGATTTTTACATCTGTGAAATGTTTTTTATAACTATTCTATCGTATTGACAAATTTGTTTGCAACCCCTTTTACCCATGTGCAGGTCATAACAAACAATCTTGGTTTTTTTTATCACTCTGGATGCCAATGCAATTTCTATAATACAACACTAGCCCACTAGCATCTAATACCTACAATTCTATCTAAGTTCCCAAATAGTACTAGATCCAGTTCCTAGGACCTCTAAAGCAACACTCTCTCTATAACAGTATATTTGTAATCTACTATTCATTAAATCATTCTTTGTAACTCATAAAACCCTCGTGCCACCAAAAAACATGATCTCTTATTTACCAATAATACCAATGAAACCAAAAAGCATTACCCAACTCCGTGTCAACTAGATTAACTCTGGAAATGAATGTTATTTTTATAGATTAATTTTAGTCTAGTTAACACAAATGAAAGAAGAAATTAATTTGTCTTTAAATCTAAGGGTCACTTAAATCATTACGCCGAGAGGCGTTCTACACTCACAGCAAGGGCTGAAAGATTCAGATTCCTGTAAACAATTAATTACGCCGAGAGGTGTTCTACACTCACAGCAAGGACTGAAAGATTCAAATTCCCGTAAACAATTAAGATTCAGATTCCCATGTAAACAAAATTCATAAAATGTGTAAATAAATAAATTCATGGAAGCCAAATGGATAGAAAAAAAGAAAAACTTGGGCAATTATGGAGTGAAATCTTTATCACGTTAAACAAAAAAAAAAAAAAAACTCATGGAAGATGGATAGAAAAACTTGGACAGTTATGAAGATTATGAAAAGTCTCCTAGCATAGTCTCTTTAAATTAACTAATGTGAGCATATCAAATATTCTAACTGCAAGTAATTTATAAATGCCAATAAATTGGAAGATATCTCTCGCGTACTGTAGATATGTTTTTTTAAATATAGTTATTTTACAAAGCCATGTACGACACAATTTTAAAATATAGTTTCTTATGCCATTATAATGATTATCCTTAACTCTTTCTATTGAATTATTTTACCTAAACTCAAATTTAAAATACAATTTCTTTTGCCATTAAAACCATAAATCTTTATTAATATTTGTTTTTAGCAATACTATTGTAACCAAAACTATTTAACTAGTTATTAGTACTTGTACCTATTAACCAATTATATAGTATATTTTTTTTTTTCTACGTATAATAAATACTTAAATTTTTGTAAAGTAAACATACAATTTTTTTATCAAAAATATTTTTAAAAATAAATTATTGGCATTCCAATGAAACTCTTATTAGATAAAAATAAGAGTGAATAACTATGCTATAGCTCTTAAGTAAAAGAAATAACTCTAGTGAATAACATAACTCAAGACTATATCTCTCATTTTTTAGATAGATGTACTTAAGCTATCTATACTAGTTTTATTTACATTTTTATTTGAAGAGTAATTTTTATTTACATAACAGTTATTTTATTTTAAATTAAGAGAATTTATTTTAATACAATAGAGTTATTTTATTTACTACATATTTTATTTATTTTAAAGTTAGGGCCTTTATGTTTTAAAAATAAATGCTAACTCTAAATAGCTTCTCTTTCAACTATTCTTTTAGAGTCACAACATGAGATGCTTCTCCCTCTAGTTAATTATAATAATTAGACCTTATAACTTTTTTAAAAAATATTAGACTTGCTCAAACTTAAAATTTTGAACCAATATAGAATTTTACTAAAATACATTTTAAAACATTCTAATAAGATAAATAGTTAATGGATGTTAGACTATTATAATAACATTTAAAAATAAATTAATGGTACAAGCTTATAATCATTTTTGTGATACTTCTTTAATCCTACAACACACCTTTGTTTTGTGGCATTGCAAACATTTAAACAAAGTACAAACATTTTTCAACAATAATATACATTTCCTATTCCACAACAAATTAAAAAAAAAAATTATTAAAATACTTGAAAGGCATATACTAGCCACTACATGACACTTTATACCAAATCTCTCATAAAAATATCTCTCTTTGTGACTTTTTATATTCTAGAACGTAAATAATAGTCTCTTTGGGTGGTCTTGTTCAAACTTAATTAAAAAATGCTACCAAATAAATAATAGTCTCTTTCGGTGGTCTTGTTCAAACTTAATTAAAAAATGCTACCAAATAAATAATAGTCTCTTTGGGTGGTCTTGTTCAAACTTAATTAAAAAATGCTACCAAATAAATAATAGTCTCTTTGGGTGGTCTTGTTCAAACTTAATTAAAAAATGCTACCAAATAAATAATAGTCTCTTTGGGTGGTCTTGTTCAAACTTAATTAAAAAATGCTACCAAATAATTTTAGATTCCGTTAAATATCATCCACTTCAATAGTCAAAGGTCTATTTTGACCAATTAAAGTTTGACAAATATTTAACACTTTTTATTATGAATGAGGTGTAAAATTGCTATTGATTGTTTGACCATTGAAATGGATGGTATTAAATAGAGTGGAACAATATGACATTATCAGGATTCAATGACCATGTGCCTAGAGAATTACTTTAAAGTCCAATCACCATTTTTGTCAGATCTACAATGCTCTAACATAAAAGATCATCCTTGCAAACTACTACACATTGAGATCTTGAATTCCCCAAAAAAACTCTTTCACGATGACGGAAACGGCCATCTCTGGTGTTCTATGCACTGTGGGCTTTGTGCTTGTGCTCTGGAAAGCTTGCTGCCTCTTTTTCAGGGCCAAGCGCTTCCGTTACATGGCTTCCCTCTCTCCAGACCAGGACGCCCTGCTTCTCTACAAGCTCACCAATTTTGTAGATTTCGCTTTTCTCTCAGCTAAAGCTCTCGAATTTGCACTGTTCAGAACTTTCGCCATTCCCTCCATCTCCAGATTATTGCAGGCCACTAAGCAATTCTCCCCCACTAGTGTTACCAAACGCTACGATGACACGGGAATTCTCACGGAGGAATTTGCTCTCCATCACGTGGACAGCCGCAGGGGCTCTCGTGCCATCCGACGTCTTAACTTCATCCACGGCCAGTACAACATCTCTAACGATGACTACTTGTATACTCTCTCTTTATTTATTCTGGAGCCCATCAGATTTTCAAACAAGTAAGCCTTCAATACTTACTTGGGTATTAGGTTTCTTGATTTTTCTCTTAAATTAGACAAGGATTTATGAGGGCAATTGGTGTGTTAAATTGCAGGTATGGTTACAGAAATTGGACGGAAGGAGAGAAGCAGGCGCAGTTTGTGGTGTGGCATGACGTTGGAGTACGCATGGGCATCAACAACATTCCAGAGAGTTTGGAGGAGATGGATGGGTTTAGCAGGCAATATGAAGCCTCGCACATGGTGTATTCCAAGTCGAACAAAGTGATTGGGGACGCCACGCTGGACCTGTTTTTGTCGAAGGCGCCAACTTTCCTCCGCCCCCTGGCGAAGCGGGCCGCCTTTGCTTTGTGTGATAAGAGGCTACTGGACGCAATGGGGTATCCACGTCAGCCATTCTGGTTCGTCTGGACTGTGGAGAGCATTGTGAAATTCTGCGGTGGCACTTTTGTGCGTTGGTTTTTACCTCCGAGACCAATGAGTTGGTCGACTCAGAGGATTCCATTGCAGGAAGAGGAAGAAGAGGAAGACGAAGATGAAGATGAGAAGGTGTACAAATTGAGATACCAGATGTACAAACCATGGACGTATCCAGATGGGTACAACGTGAGCAAGGTGGGAGATGCGCCGAGTGGGCGTATGGGCAAGGCGGGTGAGGGCTGCTTGCTATGCCCCTTCCCTTATAAAAACAAGATTAACTGAAAGGGATGCTGCTTGGGTTCAACTCTGATTATAAATAGTTGGAAGGTTTAAACAGTCACCCAGTTGTCCATAATCTAATGGTAATGGTAAAACTCTCTAGTCATTAAATTAATGTAAATAATGTATCAATTAATATTAAATATGTTATAGCTTTGAAGACTTTCAATATATAAATAAACAAGAGCTGCGTAGCAGCAGAAGTCCCTGCCAAAGGCTGCCAGCATAGAGCATGAGAAGAATATGGGGAAAAATAGATGTGCAAAAGTTAACCAGATTTGGAATATTCTGTATTTACCCTTTTCAATAAAGATGATAGACAATGAGTTTCTTCTCCTTAGTTTTATTGACATTGGAAATCATTGTGAATCTATAGAACCCAGTTAGATAATACTTTGTTAGCTTTGAACTTTTGGTTTGCATCACCAGTAAACCATGGCCACCTGAACTTTTTCATGGGTTCACTTAAAACATTGCAGTATATAAATGATTTTTCAAGGATTGGGACGGTGGCTAGGGCTTGATCCCCTGCAGATGGATTGCATAATTGACATGGACAGAGGATTCTCTCTTGTTTTTTGATCTAATTCCAAGAACCATTGCTAGATAAAGTCTTTGACTAAGTTTGACTGCAATTAGATGATGGAAGATTCAGCTTGCACAGAAACTGTCCTCTTCTCATGCTCCTATTGCATCTCGGTAATTTTAAAGCTGTCTTTTCATGAATCATGCCAGAAACGGTCACTTGAATAGCTCTCTACAGGGTAAAAGGGGTTAGAACACATAGGTTATGAAAGAACAATACACAAATAGATATAATGGGATTAAATTTAAAACACCCAAAACTGCAATGTCTAGTCAAATCATTAAGGCCAAAGTTTTATAGAAAACTTCCCAATGGGGTGGCATGGACTGTCAACAAACAATGATCCAGGGGTAGGTTATGGTAGAAACAAAGCCGAGGAGGCAACAACAATTTACAATTAGAAGCAATCCTTTAGTACTTCAAATCTGAAATAAGTACACAAAAACTTGCTGCTACCCTTCCACTATTCGTTTGGCCACATGCCCAGTTGGGGAAAGACATGCCAAAGAAAAACATTAGAAACAAATTCGCTTGCAAATTAGAGGGCTTATAGAAAAGTAAGCCTCCCACTCAACATATAAGATCTACAACAAATATGCACTCTGAAAATCTCAAATCTTTAATATGATCTCTAAGTCTTTTTCAATAGAACCTAGCTTGACAAGCCAGCTACTCCAAAAAAGCTCATACTGTAACATAGAATTACCCAAAAATTGTACCCTATACCTGCCAGTGCTCCATTTACAAATTTTCAATCCCCTGTTAAACTGATTTACTAGAACTATGACAGAAGTTGAAAAGTCTTACACTTAATATACAGTATTTGCATGCAATCTGGAGATCTAAGCCACAAAACAATGTAGCAGAATAGCTCGTAACAAAGCAAAGAAAAACAAGCAAAATACTGGTTAAGAAAATATACCTTTCAAATTAGATGAAAAACAGAGAAGAATTGTAAAGAAAGTATCACAAAAAATAGAGAGAAGAATTGTAAAGAAATTATCACAAAAAATAGAGACTTGAAGAGCTAGTGCTGGCATCCATTGAGTTTAATGGAACTCATAAGAGCATCCTAATTTCGGTGCTTTTTATTTCGTATCAAACCAATTCAATCAAAATTGATTCACCTGCATTGAAATTGTCACAATGGACAACAAAAAACAATGTCATAGAAATGTTTAAAAGTCAAATTTTAATAAATTGACACATTCATTATTGAAAACAGAATACAAAATGCCACGTCAATTGGGATGAACTCAAACCTTGGCATCCATTGACTTTAAAAACCATACAAACTCATAAGAGCATCCTAATCTCAGTGCTTTTTATGCCGTATCAAACCAATTCAATCAAAATTGATTCATCTGCATTGAAATTGTCAGAATGAACAACAAAAAACAATGTCAAAAATGTTTGAGAGCTAAATTTCAATAAATTGACACATTCATTATTGAAAATAGAATGCAAAATGCCATGTCAATTGGGATGAACTCAAACCCTAAAGCAATTGGGATTTTCATGAGAAAGCTCCAGGTTGAACCTCGATACATAGGTTAATGTATAATATCGAGTAACATTGCATAAACAATATATTTCTACACATGAAATTGTTGTACTTTTCAACAGATGACATTAGAAGCAAGTTTCCAGCAAAATTCAAAACATACATAAAAAGATTCAAAACGGGAGAAAAAGAGCAAAAGTTTTTTCAAAACAAAAAGCAGATCTGCCCTGCACCAGAGGCAAACCACAAATCAAGGGAAAAAACAATCCACCGCACTTTTGAATTGTCACTAGAAACCCTGACACTCAAAATTCAAACAGAAAGAATGACCGATTCAACATGGCAAGAAAATAACAAAACTAGAATGAAAAATGCCGCGTGAATTTGGATGAGCTCAACTGCCGATCAATGCACCGATTCCATTGCTGAGCTGCGGAATAATATACAGGATGTCATTCCATGAGATCAAGTGAAATGTTAAGGCTCAGAAGCAAGTCCAAAAAGCAAACAAATATTTTTGACTGTTTAGAATCAATGGAACTAAGCCCTAAACAACAGTTGATATAAAGACAATATCAAAATGAATGTGCTTATGCAAATCATAGTAGCTTTAAATCCTAGGAATAGGTTCTTCGAGTGAATTTTCTATGGAGAACTAAATAAAACATATTTGCAGATTCAGTGGACTGTGGAAGCATTGGTTTATTAGACAAACTTTAAACCGTACCACAATTTAGCAATGCTACCTTACAAAATCAAGCTTGCTTAAGTATAATCCATATTTCATATCAGATGTATGGATGACCAATTATCAAATCCACATTTCTTTTGAGAGCCAAACTTCAAATCAGTTAACAATGCTAAATATAAAATAATACAACAAAGCTTCTAATCGCAAGAGAATACTTTTCACAACATTCGGCCAAATCAACAATTTCTTGTTCAACCGCATCCAAAGCCTGCACAAGAGACCAATGGAAAGAAAATTGAATCAATAGAATTAACAAAATTAAACTAGACACAAATAGCTAAAAATCCAGCAATATAAATCTTATTTAAAATATATATATATATATATATATATAAAAAGACAGAATGTCAAAATCAAATAATATCACATATAGAACAAAATAAAGGGTAAGATAAAGTACAGAATTGCCAATTGGGATGAGCTCAAGAGATAAACAAAAGAGCTTTTGTTAAAAACTTCCAAGTTCATATTGCTAGGAAACATGTTAGAAGTAAAATTTTGTAAATTACTACACCCAATCCCATGTGTAAGTGCACCTCAACCAACAAGGCCAAGCGCAATTTGAATTTGCCGGAATTGATATCTCTCAGTCTTAGCATCTAAGCTGAGACATATTTCCTTTGAAGTTAAAAAGAAAGCTTTTACATAAAAGGAGAAATATACAGTCTACCATTGTTCTTTATTATATAGGCTATTTTGCAATTATTGCTAAATGTGGCAATATGGCATCCACGTTATAAATTTTTTTCAACATTCTACCTTATAAATGAAATGTTGAAGTACCATAACAAAGAACCCTAGGAAAAAAAAAACAAGTTTCAGCTGCTAATTTCAGCATCTGTCTGAACATTGCCAGGTTGCTCCAATGATTTCTCTAGATTTACATTCCATGTACACGGGAACAGTACCATTACAGGGAAACATATTCTCAATATCTGAGAAAGCCTAGTAGCCCTGCACATATGCAGATAGGTGGTATCAGCACTCAACCCTAGTGAAATAAAAGTTCAGCAGCCTAGGTAATTGCATTAGAATCAGTTTGCAACATGCTTTAAATCGTTTGATTACTTAAGCCATGTTTAAATGAAGTTGTTAACCTGCACAGAAGAGGAAAGTCTTAAATAGTCAGTTGCAGTCAAAATGGTTATTGTTTAAGTGGGGGCAAGTCCCCCATATCTTGACCATAACATGCCGGCTGTTTATGCTGGGTGCACAGGGGACCCTAAACACTAAACAAATCTCCTACAAACTGTATAGAATTCATTTCCATTTCGTACAAGTACTAAACAAACTCAGTAGATTTTTGAAACCTGCTCATGTTTACTCGCAAACTAAGTAGATTCTTTCATATTTATTCATGTTTATCTGTTAGAATCTTATGACATTTGGAATTTGAGGACTTCCCTGCAGATAATCAGTACAAAATAATTAAAAATTGCAATTGATCAAGGGATAATAAGTAATAACGAGTTCATGATTACCTCTAGAATCATATAGTGTTCCCAGGGACACAAACACCAAAACACCTGCATAAAAGAACGGATGCTGGCCTTTCTTCTGCACCCAGCTCTGATGCATACTATAGCCTTGGTCTTTATCACCTCCGATGGCTCTATCAGCATTTCTCTTCATTATGAAACATTCCTTTCACAGTTTACAATTAGTCATTTATTACCCACGTCTAGCACATGATACACTTCTAAAAACGGTTTCGGCCGGCCAAGTGGGTCATGGTCTTGTGCCAAGGTAGAGCTATTGCCATGATGATTATCCAAGCCTGAAGGCCCGCCTAAGGGCAGAAAGATGTAATGGTCAACACTATGACCTAATCTGTAATGCTCAAATGTTCAACATCAATTTAAGTATAAATTCCATGAAAACCCTGCATCAATAGCATTGCCTAAGTCATTCTTCTTTGACTAAGCTTTCAGTAGTGATATCTATATCTTAGCAATGAGGTAACAACCTCCCACCTTAACACTCTTAACACCGTTAGTTCAGTGCAGGGCTTAAATTTGATGGTTGTATGGTCATATTTGGCTATTTTTATTGTAAAATACAATCAAAATTTTAGAAAGATTGTATCACATGAAAGGGTAGATTTTAGGTAGATCATCCATATTTTTATAGTTATTCTCATAGATGTATTTAGTTTATATGTATGTGTGTGTCTTAGTAGCCCTTAAGGGCATAATGTGGTGGTGAGTTCAATTAGTTGCGATGATCACCAACAGGGTTCAAACCCCCACTGAGTTAAAGAGCTCGCAGGATATGTGCCTTCACGGATCCTTCACCCAGGCTGGCGTGCTTACAGACTGTGGGCTTTCGCCCGGGCGACAACCCGGGTAGTGGTCTCGGCGATAAAGCCATGGGATCTCAAGGCTCCGACCAGGCTAAAAACAGAGTAACCCCAAACCAAAAAAAAAAAATGTCTTAATATTCAAAGGGCAAGTTTGAATAGATAACTGTTATGAAAAATTTGCTCTGGTTTGGTGTGAGAACCTACATTTTAAGTAGAAATATCTAAGATTCATGTACAAAATAAACACCCTAATGTGATTTGAATATGTGGGCTTCAGTTTGCTACCTAAAATCAGAAATTTCAATACATTTTTTACTCCACAAAATTTTATAGATGAGCCTCAAAACTGAGAATTTAAAATTCTATAATGGCTTTTCTTAATTTATACTTCATGTACATAAAGTAAACATGAAGAACACATAAATAACAATTCAAATTAAATACTTCTTGTCCGGGTGGTTTTGGGATATAACTTCATCTCCGTCATGCTTACAAGGCTATCACTATCGGTTTATCATGTTACTGTAACTATGTCATAAGTCATTTCAAATTAGTATTGCCTAAAGTTGTGCAAATTTCCTATCAGAAATATAGTACGGGACAGTGAACATGCACTTCAAGCTCTCTGGATTGAATCTGCATCTTTCACGTTTGGAAATTTGCATAGCTTTAGTGACCGCCTTTCAAATTTTAACTTTAATGACATGAATATGATACAGGTTTGGAATGCACGAAAACCTGTGACCAATATTATGGACCTCCAAACAAGGAATTTCATTGTACCTTCCTACGCAATTTGAAACTCGTGATTAAAGTGAGGTGAAATAGTATATTTAGCAAGCTTCATTTTTCTTCAGTTTGGAGAAAATGAGTGCTTAATTATTGCCTGCCACCTACATACAAGGAAATGAAGGCACCATTGTCAAAGCATGTGGCAAGAAAGAATCTAGAAAGCGTACAACAAAAAGATAACCACTTGTATGACTTTAGATTGGAATAGGTGGTCACAATTAGAAAGACAGACCATAGAAGGGAAGGGTAAACCATAGTTTAGCATCCTAACTTCACGCACTCCAAAAATTTTACAACAGTTTATTTGGAAAGGCCCTTGCTTATAACTAAGGTTTCAGGGCCACATCATCAAATATGATGCCACATCATCAAATATGATGCCAAATCATCATACCTTTTATTGAGGTGTCAAGTAGCTCCCCAAAAAAAGGATGAATTCTGAACATTTCCTATGACCGAAACAATAGATACATAACTGCTTGTGCTATCCCTATCTAATATGACCACAGATGACAGGGAAAACATGCTAGGCTTGAATTGAGTTTGGGCTCACTGGATGCTAAGGCATCATATAATATGTTTTCTTTTTTTAAACACAGATTAAGGAGTACATCAGCGTTCTTTTTGTCTACAGATGGGGTGCTTTAAACAGTCTTGACCAAGCTTTGTCCAATGTTATCTGCATGCATGAAAAGCATCACCTTTAAATTCGGCACGTGATAGAAAAGCTAACAAAGACAATATATAGTATATAGAAAACATAGACAGGTCGTTCTCTGGTTCCTTTTTCCGCTAGGAGCTTCATCATTTTATAAATGAAAGATTGTTGCATGACATTTGACAATAACGCAGTTTGCTCTTTATTGGAGTTGAACAAAGTGGTCTAATGCCCTTGCTGCCAAAGAGTTGACAACAGATATAAGCTTGAGACATATCGGTGGAGAATCAGCAAGTCGGTGAAAGCGTGGGTAACATGAGAGATAGTGGCAGAGCCAAGAAAAAATAGTTTAGTTTGTTGCGGCCAACTAGCTCTTATGCATGGTCAAGACTCCTCCAATTTCTGATAATGTTCCATGCATTATCACAGTAGTGAACCTACTCATTATGCTCTTATTTTATGAGTTTATATTATCTCCATTTCCTAAAAAAATGGATATTGCAGAGACATCGCCCTGTGGTTCAATGGCAAAGTGATGGATTGCCTGACTAGTATATGAAAGTGAAACCAACCCAAGATAAAAATATAGACAAACTGCATTGCCTTGCAGCTGACAGACCACAATGTGGAAAGAAGGACTTCAGAGAAAGCAACTCAGTGGTAGAGTAGCCTACCGTTTGAACGGAGATCCTTGGTTTGATTCCTTTATTGTCCAGCTTTTATAACATTTTATCAAAGTTTGTCTTGGCTAGGAGATAACCAGGGATGTGTGCGTAAAGCACAAGTAGCTCAGACATTGAAAAGCCAACTGGGAAGAGGGTGGTCTATCTTTAGTTTGAATCTTAATTCATTTTTCCACCATCCAATCATAGCCAATACTTACAAGCTCGGAATCTTGAGCAGAGTTTGGCTTGAGGGTGGAGTGTGAGAAGTGACAATCCATATCAAGCAACAAGGATCACAGAAGACAAGTCACTTGGTGGTAGAGCACCCAACTTTCAATAAGTCGGTCTTTGGTACAAATCTCAAAACATTTTCGTTTTCAACTTTTCATTCTACCAAAGCCAACATTCATAAGGATCAGATAAGAATTCATACATTTAACACGAGAAGTTTCAAGAGGTCAAACAACTAAGTGACAGAGCAGCCCACTAGCTCAAACATGGTACTGGGTTTGAATAATTAAGATGTCTAAGCACATTTTACATTGAACACAGCATATAACAAAGGAATCACTTACATGGCCATTGAATACAACATCAACACCATGTTTGTAAAGAAGCTCTTCCATTTCCTGTCTCATGCAATCAGCTTCACGATAGTGAGCTCTATAACTGCTGTACCAAGGTGGGTGCCAAGTAGCAACAAGCCAAGGAGTTACACTCCTATCAACATTTGCTAAATCATACTCCAACCATCTGTATTGTTGCCTAGTAAACCAAAACAAATCATTAAAATTAATAAAACAACATAGAGTATCAGTAAACTTTACCCTTGATTTTGAGCACTATATGCTTGTTATCACTGCAGCAGATCGAATCAGTTCAATTCTTTCCAAAATAAATCATCATCCTCTTGTATGATGTAATAACTAAACAAATCTTGTAAACAATTGTCTTACCTGTCTTACTGTAATCAATGTACCCTCCAATCATGACAAAATGGATGCCTTCAACATCAAATGAATAATAGAAAGGGCTTCTAGATCCACTCTCTCCACTTGGAAATGCAAATCTAGACTGGTAAGCTGCAAACATTTTGTGCTCCACCTGTTCTTCAATTTCATGATTACCCTCCACCACCATAATAGGAACTTGAGAAATCAGGGGCTCCATAAACCTGTAAAAATCCCAAATTCAAACCCAGAACAGAACATCAAAAACAAGGAATATAGAACTGTCATGGTCTAAGAAGAACACATGGAATTGATCAAATGCATGATATTTGGGATCTTATAAGGCCATGTTTAAGTTTAAATATCCATGGCAATTCAATCATCAGGGGAAAATATGCTGAGGAAATCAGAACATACTGACCTTCCCCAGTAATCCCAGCGAGGTTGGTAGGTTTCATGGATGGGACTATCAGGAAAAGAACAAGAGTAGCATTCATAACTAGTGCCATTGGTCAGATACAGATTTGCATAGGTGACATCCCCAACAAGTAAAATCAAATCAGGATCATTTCTGCTGAGGTGATCAATAGTGGATGTAGTATTGTAGGTCAGGCCGAGGTCACCCACAATGGCGACTCGATCAGGAAACAGCCTGGGGCCTGGGGCTGGCATGGTCTTGAAGCTAAGAACATTGCTCATAGCATTTTGATGGGGATCTCCGCATTTGTAATAGTACCTTGTACTGCCCTTCAGCCCTGGAGAAGCCCACTAAACACCAGATTAATGGCATGCCTATGTAGCAGTTCCAAAAAAATATACAAAAAATTAAACCCATGACTGCAGACACTAAACAACAATAAACAAGATGCAGTACAGACTATATAAGGCTCTGTTAACCAGGAGTCCATATGTGCGAATTCATATAATTCATATATATACACATTGATGGTATATACGTAATTCACTTGCATATATGGAAGTTTGATAGAGTCGCCCAAAGATGGTGGTACAAATGGGGTGCAATCATAGATGTGATGTTTATTTACAATGTATACATTACCATTAGCATATCAAAGGTGCTAATGTCAAACAGAGTCTTACATGTTTGTATTAAATTTTGAAGCACTCACTCTCGAACAGTAGTACAGAGGTAAAACTATGTGCAATCATACAGGCATAATTTTTATGTACAATGTTTGCAATTCATGGAGGTGCACAACATAAGTTAGCCTAAAAGCAAAGCACTGTGTACTCCATAAGAGATGCACTTTCAAATTGAGAGAGTATCCAAAAATAATGCCTTTATAATTACTTTTATACTGGTATAAACAGGGGTACTAACGTAAAGGATGTTCCCAATGAGAAAGCATTAAAAAACCTCTGGTTAATTTACATGTAAGTAAGTTTGATGGGGATCTCTGGGAGGACCTGGTAAAAATGACAAAAATAGATTCAAAATATTTGTCGCTGTATACCAGTAAATACAGAGAACGTTGTAAAATGACAAAATAGATTCAAAATATATGTCCCAGTAGATCAATGAATATAATGGTGCTAATGTAAAAGATAAAAATGGTTCTCACCAAAGAGGTAATTTTGTTGAGCCCTAAGATCTAGCAGAAAAGGGCAAAGCAGAAAAAATTAAACCTTGGAAGAAGTGGCTTGAGCAATGGGATCCTCGCCTTGTTTCTCTTCCTCCCTTGTCAGTGGCCGTATTCTCACCACGACCTTCACGCCTCTATCCATGAGACTTTCATCTCGTTGCCATTTATTTTCAGTGTACAGCTTGCGCTGTAATTTACAGGGCCGCGGCGGCAAAATAGCAGGACTGCTTGCTGCCTTTGCTTTGCTCAAAGACTCTTGCTGCCTTTGCTTTGCCCAAAGACTCTTCCATCCATTTGGAGGACTGGAGCGAGGCTGAAAATAGTTGGGCATGCTAGTGGACTGGCTGCAAAGAATGTAGATGGGTATATAAAAATGCATCAAAGGATAATGAAGCTGAGCGCCAGTGACGAAAACACGTGCCCTCGGCTATGGACACGCCCACGATCCTGACACGTAAAAAAACATGCAAAACATTAGAGATATGTAATTGTCCTGTAGATGGCTTTTCCTTGGTCCGAAAAACCCTCGCTTCGTCCCGTGAATAAAAAACATGGGGTTTAATATGCCTCCAATCAGCGAAGGCAAAAATGTCAGGAAAAAAGTATAAAAAATTACAAACCTTTGCAAAGATTTTAATATTTTCCTGCTGGCACGATTTTTGAGGAGAAGAAATACCAAATTAGTGAAGTGAAAACAATAGTCTCTGCTAAAGGCAGGGACTAATAAAGATGAAGATTGTTTTTCATTTTCATTTATATGTTCTTTCTCTCTCTTCTATCTTGGGCTATCTCCATTTATCACTTCGTTATATTGCTTGATTATTGTTGGAACTTCTATCGTAGGAGTCTCTCATGCTTTATTAATTAATTTTAGTGATAGGATCGTAGTTGCAATGGTTTTTTTTCATAGATAAAAGCTTAATATATTAAAGATAAAGAGAGAAATACAATTAGCATATTTATCTTAGATAAATTTATTTAACTTTAAGAAGTTAGTTCCCTTTGTAGCCTATAGGTGGATAAGTTCGTCAAGCCCCCTACTTTATGATGGGGCCTTACTCTTCTATAGGCCATCAAACCAAACTACCCAAGCTAGCCACCTTCTTCAGCAAGCTAAGGAAATAAAGAAAAAATTGTGGATAGGACTTTTATCATGGACTATTTAACTCCAAGCCAACCTCCAAACCAACCAATATTAGGGCTATAGTAGGGGATAGGGCCAACCTTCAAGGCAAGAAAGTAGGGCTGGCAAGAAGGTTCTAGATTGGGAGCCATATTACAATAGGGTTGGCTTGATGTTGGAAATTAGGGCAACTATAGTTTAATGAAAATCCTTCGTTCCTTCCTTCTTAGAGTTCTGAGGATAATAGGGTCAATCTGGGCCTCCTAAATTGGGAAAGTAGGGAACTAATGATGCAGGAGCATCCAGGTTCATTGGCAATCCTGTTTCACCAAAAAATATATTTCATTTCTTAAGTTGTTTGGTTTTGTTTTCCTTGCAAATTTTGGGTTTTGTGCTTCAGGAGGAATTTGGATTCACTTGGTCAAATTCAAGACTTCACCTTGTAGAAAACCCAAATCGGTATCTGTAGTTTCAATTTGGTCAGATTTGGACAAAATTTGCCCAAGTTATGGCCAATCGAAGATTTTGCCAGTTTCAAAACCTGGCAGTTCACCGGTTCCTTCTTTTTTTGATTCGCCGATAGGCTTCTATGTAATATTCTTGTTCATTTATCAAAAGTTCTTAGTGTGGACAGGCCTCATTGTCGGCAAAGGCTCCAATTTTAGAATTTCATCGGCAATCTTATGAGTTCGCGAACTCATAAGTTCGTCCTTAGCCTATTTTTCCAAATATCTTTCCCAAGCCAACGATTGAAGACTTTGGTTCATGAATGAATGTAATTGTTGATTGAAGGAATATCGCTTTGTTGGCTAATATTTGAATTGTCTAACTGGTTCATGGGTTCTTACATTTGCCGATAGGCCGATAACATTCAATCATGGAGTTTGCATTTGTTCCAAGTTGCCGATGGTGCTAAAGTTCGAAAGGATGACTTTTTCCAATAGAAGTAAACCTTTTTAGTCGGTCCGCCTTAAGACTTTTTAGCTAGTTCAAGATTTATGTAGATAGCCGATACATCGATTGGATTTGGAAGGGTTCACTTTCAACGACAACGGAGAATGGTTCGAGTTAATGGAGTTTCATCGACAATAAGCTTTGGCTTCTCAGTTCGCAAATTATACTTTTTGCCGACAGGCTTGTGGAGGAAAATTCAAAGTCATAAAACTTGAAGGGTTGCCGATAAGGGACCTCGAAATTTGTAAAAGCCACATTTTGCCGATAACATGGCAAAAGCTTAAGTTCTTAAAAGTCTTATTTTACCGATAACTTGGGCCAAGGCTTGAGTTTGTAAAATCTTTAGTTTGCTGATAACAAAGGGGATGTTTCCCAAATTCATGGAACATGTACTTTACCGACAAGCTAGTCGAAAGAAAAGTTTGTGAATGAATAAATTCTCCAATAGGTTCCTAAAAATGATAATTTACTGATAGATCTTTATTTCTCAAGTTCAGAAACTTGGACAATCACTAATAACGTTGAAGCACAATTTGGTTTCGCTGATAGAGGAGTTAATGTTTGTGGAAAGAGGTATTGTAGTAATGATTGTCTAGAATGAATATGTCTAAGTGAAATGCATTTGCAATGGCGATTGGAATGTCCTTGGGAAGGAATTGGTGCTGATAGTTGGTTTGGTTCTGACAGTTTGATTAGTTGCATAACGATTTGGACGGTTGAACTGTCTGAGCGAAGGATGTTAAATACATTCTTTTGATTGAGGTTGGGGGTTGGTCGAAAGAAGAATTGGTTGAGTATTGATTGGAGTTGGGTAGTTGTTTGTACCTGCAGACTGTAGAAGCTTTATCCTGGTTCGGTCTCTTAGAGAAAGAGATGTTTGAGAAGTTGTAAACAAGGATCGTTATATCCTAAGGCTGTGTAATGAAATCATGTACTCCTGTAATCAATTGTTACTATTGATAATAATAAAATCATCTTTGTTGGTGTGGTGTTTGCATTGTTTGGTTTTGTTGCTTAACTCAGTTGTCTGATAAGATCCCTGAATATAGTCCTACATCAAGTGGTATCAGAGCCAAGTTTCCTGAGAAAACTGTGGATGTGTCTAAGAAGAGATTCTAATATTTTGTTGTAGGAAAAGGAGAGCGAGTGTTGACCTACAACTGCATAGAATCTGAAGAAGACATGATACAGAGATGATGTGGTAGAAGAGGACAATGAGGAGATATGGTTATTGTAGAAATGTTGAGAGGGATAACTACACGATTGGATACTATTGAGATGGCCCAATGTAGAAGGGGTACATGTTAAGGACATTAGTGAGGACAAAGAGGACGTTGTGGTTGATGAAGATGATGCAAATGAAGGAGACGAACTAGACAAACAAATTTTGAGAGCAATATCTAGAATAAACAGTAAGCCTCATTTAGACCTTCCTAGTTACAATGGTAGTTTAAATCTAGAAGAATTAATCAACTAGATTTTAGAAATGGATAAATATTTTGATTTTGAATTAGTTGAAGATCCTAAGAAAGTAAAACTTGCTTGCACAAAGTTGAAGGGTCATGCTTCCCTATGGTGGGAAGATGTTCAATTAGAATGACTGAAAAAGGGGAAGGAGAAAATCCAAACTTGGGAAAGAATGGTCACTAAATTGAAGGCCAAGTTTCTTTCTATAGATTATCAAAACAGTTTGTTCAAGATATTACAGAATTTGAAGTAGAAGGAGAAAAATGTGCAAGAATATACTGAGGAGTTCTATAGATTGAAAATTTGGGCTAGCTATGTTGACGATGATGTTGAGAAGGTTTCGAGATATATCAATGGATTACACTACTCCATTCAAGATGAGTTAAGTATGATGTGAATCACCAGTGTCAAGGAATCCTACCAATATGCCTTGAAGACTAAAGAGAAACTTGCCAGAAAGCAGAACAATTCTAGAGGTAGGGGTATTTTTTCACAAGGAAGAGGCCAATCTAGTGGTGGAAGAGGATACCAAAATAAACAAAGAGAGGCCAGTACATCCCAAACTAATACCCAGGAAGGTAGAGGAAGGGGAGATTCCTCGAGAGGAGGAGGTGATTACTTCAGAGGCAGAGGATCTTTTGGTAGAGACAAGGGAAGAGGATTTAGTGGTACTTGATTTCAATGTGGGGGAATTGGACACAGTGTGTTTAAGTGCCCACAGATCCAACAAAGTTCTATAAAAGGAAAAGAAGTAAGGGTGAATGTGGCACAAGAAGAGTGCAAAAGTGTGGCTTCACCGAAGTATGGAGAGGACCCTGAGGATGGGGAATCCTTGATGATGAGAAGGATCTTGTTAAATCTAGAGAATGAGAAATCTGAACCTATTCAGAGGAGGAACTTATTTCAAACCAAATGTAAGTCAGGTGATAAATGCTATAAGGTGATAGTAGACAGTGGCAACACAGACAATATTGTGTCTGAGGAAATGGTAAACAAATTGAAGCTGAAGTGGTTGAAGCACCCCAGTCCTTACAAAGTTTCATGGTTGCAGAAGGAGCATCAATTAGTATTAAGTGAACAATGCCTGGTTAATTTTCAAATTGGTAGTTATAAGGATGAAGTTTTGTGTGATATAATGCTAATGGATGCATGCCATATTTTGCTAGGTAGACCATGGCAGTTTGATAGACATGCTACCCATGATGGAAGAACAAATACCTATAAGGTAAAAAAGGATGGGAAGGAGTATACTTTGAATCCCATGAAGGAGAAAGGAGATGAAGTAGAAAGTAATCCCAGAGTTTGTTTGATTTTTGGGAATAAATTTTTGAAAGAATTGAAGAAAGGAGGATCATGTTTTGCATTTATTCCTAAACCAGAAGTTTTGCTAACAACAGAAAAACAAGAAGAGCCACTAAAAGAAATTCAAGAGATGCTGGAGAGTATTCAGAAATCATGATGAAAGATTTACCAGATGGATTGCCACTTGTGAGACATATTAGCCACTGAATGGATTTGATACCTGGTGCAAGTTTACCAAACAAGGCACCGTATAGGATGACACCTATGGAAAATGAGGAATTAAATAGGGAATTTCAAGAGTAGTTGGATAAGGGGCTGATCCGGGAAAGTCTCAGTCTATGTATAGTACTAGCAGTGCTGATGCAGGAGCATCCCTGGTTCAAGAGTAATCTTGTATCAACCAAAAACATTTGCATTCCAGTTTGTTTGCAGTTTAGTTTATTTCTTTTCATTTTCTACTTCAGTTTAGTCAGTTTAGTTAGAAGCAGTTCCTGTATTTTGGTCTGCATTCTATCGCGGTTGTGTTTTAGACCTTGCGGAGCTAGACTTAGCATCTTGATATATTCATCTACATCATATCCAATTTACGGAGCATTTGGTTAAGGTACCAAAAAGATATCGCTACCAAAAGATCAACTATTTTCTCAGAACAGAGCATCCTGACAGTCTCAGACAATCAGCTAAAGGAGAAGACTTGTGGAAGCATTCCTCAACTTGTGGAGCCTAACAACACATCCTTCAATGTTCTATGGTTCGTGGCTGACCTTCCTTGAGATCCGCACATCATTCCATGCATTTGCGGAGGTGTTCTACTTGATTAGGTCTGACCTATCTGTGTACACACGTTACACCTCTTTATGGGAGTTTGCAACCTTCCTTGGCTGACACGGAGGAATCTTTGGTTCCGAAGATGATATATAATGACATAGTAGATCCCTAGGAAAGCAGTGATGATCATTAGCATAAGTTCATAGTTTGGATTTTGCATGAAGGAGCTTCAAAGCTATATCTTATGCATATTTTGATATTCTACAATCAGGCTTGTGAGCCCTAAATGTAAGCCCGCATGTTGCTGGCAGATTTGTATTTGAATGAACTATGATATACTGAATGACTGGATCTACATTTGTTCCATATTTTTTAGTTGTTTCCATTATGTTTACTCTAGCTGCATGGTCTGGATAGTTCATTCTGTGAACCCTCCTATCATGACTGCACAAAGTGGTATCAGAGTGAAAATTCAAATCTTTGGGAGCGAATGGAGTGAAGTTGGCAAAGGATTTCTATAAGATCTTGTTGTAAGCAGATCGTCGATCCGAGGTAGGTTACTTGTATCGCAATCAATTGCTGATTGTGAGGCAGTTGTCACCTTGTAGCCCAATCACCGAATTGAGGCAGTTTGCACTTGATCCTAGGAAGAATGCCACTGAGGACATTCCCTGTTGTTGAAAATGGCTGGTAGAATGGATGAGATGATGGAAAGGATGAAAACAATGAGAATTTGATTGGATGCTATTGAGGAAGATAGGCAAAGAGGATTGACACCTAGACATAATGTTGAAAGTGATGATGAAGAGGAATTTCAATCTGTTGAACAAATTGGTGAAGCCCTACCTGAGGTGATGAAGAAGAAGAATTAGATCAAGTCAAGATGTTGCGAGCTATTTCAAAGATTAGGAAGAGACCTAGAGTTGATGTACCGAATTACATTGGCAATTTGAACCCTAAAGAGTTGATTGACTAGATAAATGACATGGAAGAATACTTTGAATATGAAGAAGTTGAAGATCCAGAGAAGGTGAAATTTGCAAAGACAAAGTTGAAGGGACATGCTGCTATATGGTGGAAAGAATTTCAGTTGGATAGAAATAGAAGAGGAAAAGAGAAGATTACAAAGTGGGATAGGATGGTGACAAAATTGAAGAATCAGTTTATACCTGCTGACTATGAGTTGGAATTATTGAAGAGATTGCAAAACCTGAAACAAAAGGAGAAATCTGTGAAGGAGTATATGGAAGAATTTCATAAGATGATCATAAGGATAGGACATAGTGAAGCAAGCAAAGAGAAAGTGGCTAGATACGTCAATGTACTGAGATTAAACATTCAAGAAGAACTAAGTTTAGTGAGGATGACATCTTTGGAGGAAGCATATCAATTTGGCTTGAAGGTTGAAGAAAAATTGAATAAGAGGCATGATCAGAGGCAGAGAGGCATAGGAGGTAAATTTCAGAGAGATAGAACATTTTCTGGAGGAGATAAATCATTTGTGGAATAGAACAGACAAGAGAACACATTGAAGAAGGATGACAGGGATACTAATGCTTACCAGAGAGATGATAGAAACTCTTATTAGAGAGGAAACCCTGGTGCATATCAGAATGAAGGATACAAAAGAGATGGAAGAGGAACTGATAGTAGAACATTCAGAGGCACTTTTTTCAAGTGTGGAGGTGAAGGACATAAAGCATTTGAATGTAATCAAGGGAGTACAAGCAGGAGAATAGAGAACAGTGGAAGAGCAACCTATGTTGAAGAAGAACTTGGTGGATCACCTAGTTCAGTTGGTAAACTAGAGAAAGGAGAATCACTGGTGATGAGGAGAGCACTATTTCAAACAGAGACAAATGAGGAACCACTATAGAGGAAAAGTTTGTTTAGAACTAGATGCAAATCAAGAGGTAAATGTTGTAAGGTTGTCATTGATAGTGGTAGAACTTTAGATAACCTAGTTTTAGAGGAGATGGTGACTAAGCTGAAGTTGGAAAGATTGAAACACCCTAAGCCCTATCAGATAGAATGGATTCAAGATGATCATAAGGTACTAGTGAGTGAACAATGTTTTGGTGAAATTTCATATTGGATCATATCATGATGAAGTATTGTGTGATATTATGCCTATGGATGTATGTCATATTTTGTTGAGTAGACCTTGCAATATGATAGAAAAGCTATACATGATGGGAGAAAGAATACATACATTATAACATCAAATGGGAAGAGAATTACCTTGATTCCTTTGGAAGATCATCCTAAGAGTGAAGATGTGGGAATGCTAGAATATGTTTGGTAGATGGAAGAAAATTTCTGGATGGTTTGAGAAATGAGAATATGGGTTATGCTTTGATTCCTAAGAAGCATGAAACATTGAAGGAGACTGAAGAATCACAACCGGAGGAGATAAAAGAGTTGCTGACAGAATATGTAGACATCATATAAGATAATGTACTTGAAGGATTGCCACCTATCAGGAGTATCAATCATCACATGGATCTTATTCCTGGAGCTAGTTTGCCTAACAAAGCAGCACATAGAATGACACAAGTAGAGAATGAAGAATTGAATAGACAGATACAAGAGTTGTTGAAGAAACGTTTGATCAGAGAAAGTTTGAGCCCTTGTGTAGTACTTGCAATGTTAGCATTGAAGAAAGATGGAGAATGGATAATGTGTACTAACTCTAGAGTAATAAACAAGATCACAGTTAAGTATAGATTTCCCTTACCTAGGATGGATGATATTATGGATTGTTTGAGTGGAGAAAAATATTTCACAAAGATAGATTTGAAGAGTGGATACCATCAGATCAGAATCAGAGAAGGAGATGAATGGAAGATTGCTTTTAAGACAAATGAAGGATTGTATGAGTGGTTAGTGATGCCCTTTGGATTGACAAATGCACCTAGTACTTTCATGAGGTTGATTAATGAAGTCTTGAAGAAATTCTTGGGTAAGTTTTTTATTGTATATTTGGATGACATTCTGATTTTCAGTAAGACAAAAGAAGAACATTTGTGGCATAATAGACAAGTATTATAGAGGTTGAGAGAAGAGAAATTACTGATAAACATCACGAAATGTAGTTTTATGAAGGAATAATTGGTATATTTGGGATTTGTGATTTCTGTGGAAGGATTGAAGATGGACCCTGAGAAAGTAAGAGCAATTATTGAATGGCCTACACCAGAGAGCAATGGAAAAGTTAGATCATTTCATAGATTAGCTAGTTTCTACCAGAAGTTCATAAAAAATTTTACTTCAGTTTGTAATCCTATGATAGAGACAATGAAAGGTGATAGACAAGACTTTAAGTGGACATCAGGAGCAGATAATAGTTTTGAATTGTTGAAGCAAAAGGTGACAGAACAACTTGTTTTATCATTACTGGATTTCAATAAGATATTTCAAGTTGATTGTGATGCAAGTGGAAATGCAATAGGAGCAGTGTTAAGTCAAGAAGGTAGACTGTAGCATATTTTAGTGAGAAGTTGAATGATGCAAGGAGAAGATATTCATTTTATGATCAAGAGTTTTATGCCATAGTTTAAGCCTTGAAGAAGTGGAGACATTACTTGTTGCCTAAGGAGTTTGTGTTGTATACAGATCATTAAGCTTTGCATTATTTGAACAGTCAAGGAAAGTTGAATCAGAGACATATGAGATGGGTAGAATTCATGTAGAGTTATACATTTGTATTGAAGAATAGGAGTGGAAAATCAAACAAAGTTACAGATGCATTGAGTAGGAGAAGGAACTTGCTGACAGAGATAAGAGTTGAAGTGATAGGATTTGATGAATTGAAGAACATGTATGAGGGAGACACTGATTTTGTAGAACCTTGGAAAGCATGTAAGGAACCTGTTGTGATAGATAGGAGGAAATGGTTAGACTATTTCATTCAAGAAGATATGTTGTTCAGAGGAAATCAGTTATGCATACCTAAAAGTTCAATGAGAGATAATTTGATCAAGGAGAAACACAGTGGTGGATTGGCAGGACATTTTGGCATTGATTAAATAGTGGCCTTAGTGAGTGAAAACTACTTTTGGCCTCAGATGCATAAGGATGTTAGGAAGTTTGTGTAGAGTTGTAGAGTTTGTCAAGTTGCAAAATGAAGTATGCAGAATACTGGATTGTATAAACCTTTGACAGTACCGGAGAGACCTTGGGAAGATATAAGTATGGATTTTGTGATGGGATTGCTAAAGACACAAAGAGGACATGATTCAATATTTGTAGTGGTGGAAATATTTTCAAAGATGGTACATTTCATACCTTGTAAGAAGACAACTGATGCAGTACATGTAGCTGACGTATTTTTCAAGGAGATTGTGAGATTGCATGGATTACCTAAGAGCATAGTTTCAGACAGAGACACTAAGTTTGTTGGTTACTTTTGGAAAACACTTTGGAAGAAGATGAAGACATATTTGAAGTTCAGTTCAACATTTCATCCATAGACTGATGGAGAAACAGAGGTAGTGAATAGGAGTTTGGGAAACTTGTTAAGATGTTTGTTTGGAGAGAAGACAAGAAGTTGGGATTTAATTCTTTCACAAGCAAAGTTTGCATACAATAATTCAGTGAATAAGAGTACTAGAAGAACACCTTTTGAGATTGTTACCAGAGTGAATCCTAGAGGAGTGACAGAATGGAGAGACATGGGTATGATAGAAAAGAGGAGTGCAGAAGCAAAAGAATTTGCAAGACATATGGAGATAGTGCATAATCAAGTGAAGAAGCATTTGGAGGATATGAACAACAAATATAAGAATCGAGCATATGAGAAGAGAAGAAACATAGAATTTGAAGTTGGGGATGAAGTGATGGTATACTTGAGAAAAGAAAGATTTCCAGTTGTGACATATAACAAGTTGAAGATGAAGAAGTTTGGACCTTGTAGGATACTCAAAAAAATTGATTCAAGAAATGAATATGAAGTGGAACTACAGGAGACATTGGGTATTTCACCTATTTTCAATATTCTAGACTTGTACCAATATCATGAAGCAATGTTTAGTGACAACATGGTAGAAGACTTGAAGAAGTTACCACAACAAGCACTAGAGCAGATTGAAGACATTTTGGACAGCAGAGTTGGATGCAGCACTAGAGGAAGACAATACAAAGAATACTTTGTGAAGTGGAAAGGCAGACCGGAAGAAGATTCATCATGGATTTCTCAAGTTGAGGTAGACCGTCTTGGTTTTCCTCTAGCCCCAGCAAAGTGAGGGACTCACTTTTTTAATAACCCTGGATGTCTGATGTAGGAGCATCCCTGGTTCAAGATTAATCTTGCATCAATAAAAAACATTTGCATTCCAGTTTGTTTGCAGTTCAGTTTGTTTCTTTTCATTTTCCAGTTTAGTTCAGTCAGTTCAGTCAAAAACAATTCCTGTATTTTGGTTTGCATTCTATCACAGTTACCTTTTAGACCTTATAGAGCTAGACTTAGAATCTTGATACATTCATCTACATCATATCCATTTTGTAGAGCATTTGGTTAAGGTATTGGAAAGATATCACTAGTAGAAGATCAACTATTTTCTCAGAACAGAGCATCTTGACAATCTCAAACAATCAGCTAAAGGAGAAGACTTCCAGAAGCATTCCTCGACTTGTGGAGCCTAACGACACATCCTTCAATGTCCTATGGTTCGTGGCCAGCCTTTCCTGAGATCCGTACATCATTCCATGCATTTGTGGAGGTGTTCTACATGATTAGGTCCGACCTATCCGTGTAGACATGTTACACCTCTTTATGGGAGTTTGTAACCTTCCTTGTCTGACACAAAGGAATCTTTAGTTTCAGAGATGATATATAATGACATAATAGATCCTTAGGAAAGTAGTGATGATCATTAGCATACATTCATAATTTGGATTTTGCACGAAGGAGCTTCAAATCTATATCTTGTGCATATTCTGATATTCTGCAATTAGGCCTGTAAGCCCTAAATGTAAGCCCGCATGTTGCTGGCAGATTTTAATTTGAATTCTATGATATACTGAATGACTGGATCTGCATTTGTTCCATATTGTTGAGTTGTTTCAGTTGTGTTTACTCTAGCTACATGATCTGGATAGTTCATTATGTGAACCCTCCTACCGTGACTGCACCAAGTGCTAACACCAAAGAAGGATGGAGAATAGCAAATATGTACAGATTCAAGGGCCATTAACAAAGCAACAATCAAGTATAGATTCCCATTTCCATGGATGGATGATATGATGGATTATCTAAGTGGAGCAAAATACTTCACAAAAATTGATTTGAAAAGTGGATACAATCAAATCAGAATCAGAGAAGGGGATGAGTGGAAGACTGCTTTCAAAACAAAAGATGGATTGTACGAGTGGTTGGTGATGCCTTTTGGGTTGACGAATACTCCCAGCACTTTCATGAGGTTGATGAATGAAGTGTTGAAGCCATTTCTTGGTAAGTTTGTAATTGTCTATCTTGATGATATTCTAATTTTTAGTAAGACAAAGGAAGAACATTTGCTGCATGTTAGGGTAGTATTACTGAGGTTGAAAGAAAAGAAGTTGTTAGTTAATTTTAAAAGTGTAGTTTTATGAAGGAGTTGATTTATTTAGGATTTGTAGTTTTTGGTGATGGCCTAAAGATGGATCCAGAGAAGGTCAAAGCAATTGTGGATTGGCCTTCACCTCGCAATATGTTGGAAGCCAAAAGTTTCCATTGGTTAGTGAGCTTCTATAGGAAGTTCATTCAAAATTTTAGTGGAATTTGTACACGTATTACTAAGACAATGAAGGGTAATAGGAAAGAGTTTGTGTGGACAATAGTAGCTAAGAAGAGTTTTAAAATTTTAAAGAATAAATTGACTGAACAACCAGTTTTGGCACTCCCTAATTTTGGGAAAGTCTTTCAAGTAGATTGTGATGCAAGTGGATAGCGATTGGAGGTGTCCTTAGTCAAGAGGGAAGACCAATTGTATACTTAATGAGAAGTTGAATGGAGCAAAGAAGAAATATTTTGTAAATGATCAAGAATTCTATGCAATTGTACAGGCACTCAAGAAGGTGAGACACTATTTACTACCAAAAGAGTTTGTACTGTATATTGATTATCATGCTTTGTAGTTCATTAACAACCAAGGTAAGTTAAATCAGAGACACATAAAATGGGTTGAATTTTTGCATAGTTATTCTTTTATTCTGAAACATAGGAGTGGAAAATCTAATAGGGTAGTTGATGCATTGAGTAGGAGATGTTTGTTATTGAATGAAATGAGGGTGAGTGTAGTTGGTTCTAATTCTATGGGAGAATTATATAAAGATGATGTTGATTTTAGGGAAGCATGGGATGCTTGTATGAACCCAATAGAGAAGGATAGAACACCCTGGCTGGAATGTTTTATCCAAGAAGGCCTGCTGTTCAAGGGGCAGAAGTTGTGTATACCTCAAAGATCAATGAGGGATAATTTGCTAAAGGAAAAGCATAGTGGTGGTTTGGGTGGACACTTCGGTGTTGATAAAATGTGGGCTCAACTGAATGAGAGTTATTTCTAGCCTAGAATTGCTGCAGATGTAAAATAGTTAGTACAAGGTTGCAAAATTTGTCAATATGCTAAGGGAGTCAGGCAGAATATTGGTTTATATCAACCATTTCCTATACTAGAGAGGCTGTGAGAGCACATAAGTATGGACTTTGTTTGGGATTACCTCGAACACAGAGAGGTAATGATTCCATCTTTGTTGTTGTTGATAGGTTTTCTAAAATGGTTCATTTTATACCATGTCAAAAGAGTAATGATGCTTCCCACATTGTCACACTATTTTTCAAGGAGGTGGTTAGATTGCATGGCTTGCTTAAAAGCATAGTCTCAGATCGTGATGTAAAATTTGTTGGGCATTTTTGGCATACCTTGTGGAAGAAAATGGGCACATAGTTGGGTTTTAGTTTAGTGTACCATCCTTAGAGTGATGGTCAAACAAAAGTTGTAAATAGAAGTTTAGGTAATTTGCTAAGGTGTTTGGTATGGAATAAGCCTAGCCAGTGGGACTTGGTTTTGTCTTAGGCAGAATTTGCCTACAATAATTTTATCAATATGAGTGCACGAGGAATAGTCCTTTTCATATTGTGTATGGTTGCAGTCCCATAGGAGTAGATGAATTGCGAGATAGTGCTGATTTGACTCGAAAGATTGTTGTAGTGGAGGATTTCACAGAATATATACATGATTTGCATAAATAGGTAAAGGAACATTTGGAGAAAAATGCTGCCAAATACAAGGAGCATGCTGATATTCACAAAAGTAAACAAGAGTTTCAGGTTGGAGATTTGGTTTTGGCACACTTGTGGAAGGAAAGTTTCCCACAAGGAATGTACAATAAACTCAAATGGAAGAAGATTGGACCTTGTAAGGTCTTACATAAGTTTTCATCCAATGCTTATGAAATTGAACTCACACCAGGTGTAGATATTTCACCCATTTCCAATGTGGTAGATTTGTATTGATATTATGAAGGGGAGTCACATGCGCCAGCAAAATTTAGTTCAGTTATTCAGGATGAATTTGAATGGATGGATCAGTTGCCTAAAAAATAGTTTGAATAGGTTGATCATGTGATTGACTCTCGTGTGGATAAACAAACAAGAGGCAAAGAATATATGGAGTATCTTGTCCGGTGGAAAGGTAAACTAGCTGAAGAAGCCTCTTGGATGCAAGCTTCTGAATTGTCTAAGTATGGGATTTCTATTCCAGACTTACCAAAATGTTCTTGAGTTGCAGCCTCAAGAAACATTTCTCTTTTCCAGTGTGTTTGATGTAGGAACATCCGGGTTCATTGGCAATCCTGTGTCACCAAAAAATATATTTCATTTCTTAAGTTGTTTGGTTTTGTTTTCCTTGCAAATTTTGGCTTTTGTGCTTAAGGAGGAATTTGGATTCACTTGGTCAAAATCAAGACTTCAACTTGTAGAAAACCCAAATGGATATATGTAGTTTCAATTTGGTGAGATTTGGACAAAATTTGTCCAAGTTATGGCCAATCGAGATTTTGCCAGTTTCAGAACCTGGCAGTTCACCAATTCCTTCTTTTCCCGATTCACCGACATGATTCTATGTAATATTCTTATTCATTTATCAAAAGTGAACTTAGTGTGGATAGGACTCATTTTCAGTGAAGGCTCCAATTTTAGAATTTCATTGGTAATCTTATGAGTTCATGAACTCATAAGTTCATTGTTAGCCTATTTTGTCGACTATCTTTGCCAAGCCGATGGTTGAAGACTTTGGTTCATGAATGAATGTAATCATTGATTGATGGAATATCACTTTGTCAACTAATATTTGAATTATCTAACTGGTTTGTGGGTTCTTACATTTGTCGTTAGGCCGATAAGGCTCAAGCATGAAGTTTGCATTTGTTCCAAGTTGCCGATGGTGCCGAAGTTTGAAAGGATGACTTTTTCCAATTGAAGTAAACCTTCATAGTTGGTTCACCTTAAGACTTTCTAGCTAATTCAAGATTTATGCAGATCGCCGATACACTGATTGGGTTCAGAAGGGCTCACTTTCACCGACAATGGAGAATGGTTTGGGATAATGGAGTTTCGCCGACTACAAGCTTTGGCTTGTTAGTTCACAAATTATACTATTTGTTCATGGGCTTGTGGAGGAAAAGTCAAAGTTGTAAAACTTGAAGTGGCACTGATGATGGACCTCGAAGTTCATAAAAGCCTTATTTTTCTGATAACATGGCAAAAGTATAAGTTTGTAAAAGTCTTATTTTTCTGATAACTTGGGCCAAGGATTAAGTTCGTAAAATCTTTAGTTTGCTAATAACAAAGGGGATGTTTCCCAAATTCATGGAACATGTACTTTACCAACAAGCTAGTTGGAAGAAAAGTTTGTGAAAGAATAAATTCACAAACAGGTTCCTAAAAATGATAATTTGCCGATAAGTCTTTATTTCTCAAGTTCAAAAACTTGGACAATCACTGATAACATGGAAGCACAATTTGGTTTCGCTGATAGAGGATTTCATGGTTACGGAAAGGGGTATTGTAGAAATGATTGTCTAGAATGAATATGTCTAAGTGAAATACATTTGCAATGGCGATTGGAACGTCCTTGGGAAGGAATTGGTGCTGACAGTTGGTTTTGTTCTGACAGTTTGATCAGTTGCATAATGATTTGGATGGTTGAATTATCTAAGTAAAGGATGTTAAATACATTCTTTTGATCAAGGTTGGGGGTTGGTCGACAAAGGAATTGGTTGAGTATTGGTTGGAATTGGTTAGTTGTTTGTACCTGTAGATTGTAGAAGCTTTATCCTGATTCAGTCTCTCAAAGATAGAGATGTTCAAGAAGTTGTTGTAAACAAGGATCGTTATATCCTGAGGCTATGTAATGAAATCATGTACTCCTGTAATCAATTGCTACTATTGATAATAAGAAAATCATCTTTGTTGGTATGGTGTTTACAATGTATGTTTTTGCTTCTTAACTATAACATCCACGTTCTAAAAACATAGTAAAATTAGAGAATTTACCATAAAATAATTTAACAAGGTAAAAATGAGATAGAGAAAATTTTTCTTTTATTCAACATATAATCAAGTAACTACAATTACAAGATTTCTCATAACAAAATACAATAAACCATATTGTCTTTCTCAAGTACAATGTTTACAAAAGTAAATCAATTACAAATATCTGCATTAGATAATGTTTTACATAGTCATAATAAATACAAGTCTTAAAGATATATTGCATCCAGAAATCTAATATCTTTATCACAAGCCTTGGTAGGTCTTCTACTAGAGAGAGAGTATCTTTCCAGTGATTTACCTCCATCCACAGACTGGCGATCTCCCACACATCTTCCACATAGGAAGTGGCCCTACCCTTCACAAGGAATATAGACCAAAGGTGACCAATGGTAATTTGCCTTCTCGAGTACATAGTGTTGTATCCTACACAACTCTATTGACTATACAACCCTCGATACCCTCTAGCTAAGTATGATTTCTGATAGGTTGTGTAATTTAGATACAGTGAACCGACAATGCATGCAGAGACATATGCAATACTATGGCCATCGTTTCAATATAAATTAACGTTCGCAATGAACGTTGTCGTAATGTTCACCCACCCCAACTCGACTTAGATACTATCATATTCCTATAGTTTGACTTGGTCAACTACGTTTAACTTATGAAGTCCTGAGAATTTCAATATTTTAGTCTTCCTAACCTAGACAAGCTTACATTTACTATCTATATTCCATAGACCTTATCGACTACCTTTCTTTACGAGGATTCTCATTGCATCATTGCAATACCTGAGATCCAAGACTTATCAATTCATAAGAATTTTAAATTGATTTCTAATGACTGAGATGGTTACCTTACCTACGTTAAGCATCACAGTCTAGGAAATTATTTCCTTCCTTACAAGTAAGAATAAATATACATAGTTAGGGTACTTGTCCCTTCAATCACGATTCTATATAATGATCACAATGATTTAATGTAAATAATTACCTTATTTGGTTGAGTTAAGGTTTAACTAAAGAGTTTTATCTAACTCAAACCTAGTCTTTTTAACTTAGGTGGATTCAGAAGACACTGTCATTGCTCCATAGACCTTATGGAATGACTATCCATTCTTGGGTATCTCTTTGCATCTTTGCAACATTTGAGATTCATCAGTTATCGACAAGTAAAAGATAAGAGAACTTGTGACTAAAAAGGTATAATAAACTTTATGTTTGACTAACCATTTAATGGTACCTCTTTCATGCTTGCAAAACCTGAGGCTTATGACTTATATCTCAAGTTGGCTTGAAACCACAGAAATAGGTTTCTCTACCTAAAGTTAAATATTAACAACTAACAACAAATCTCTTTTCCATAAGATAGATGAAACATTTATTTTTTAGGGTTCTCGACCCTTTAATGTCTACCCCTATAAAATAACTAAAACGGGTTATAACCATAAAGGTGTTATCAAATAATCTTTAACGGGCTTCTAGGTTAAACTAGTGTTTTATTTAACCCTTGAATAATCCATTATATCAAAATAACCCTATCTCATAACTTCAAGACTGTGGTTTATAAATGACCTTTGGTTTATCTCAACCAAGGTTAAGAATACTATGGTTTTGTAATAGGAAATACCTCCTATACAAAGCAATGTGAATTCTTTCAACTTACCTTCATGTGATGTCATTGCCCATCACTTCTTATATACTCATGTATGATTCTACTCAAGTTCTTATCTAGCTAGACTTAGTTTAATCACGTCAAAATGGTTTACTACAAAGTTATTCTCATTTACAAAATGCATTGTAAGGATAGTCCTATGGACCTTAATGTCTCTATCATAACATTTCCAATGAGTTATCACTCAATTTATATATAAGGTGGCCTCCCAAGCTTAATAAGATTTCTAAGTTCTCTTGGAAATACAACCATATTAGATATTCATAAACTTAACAAGAAATGGTTTTATACTTCCATTAACCACCTCAAAGATTTAAGCATCTTACTCATCTATGTTTACAAACCTATCATAGTTCTTCATGGTACTTAATATGTATGAGAATGGTATAAAATATCTCAAAATCAACTCTCGGTCTATCTTAATATCAAACCTTCTCTTTAATCGACTATATTTTCTACATAATCGACCACTTATAATGAATACCCTCTATGGTGTATTGGAATATAAAGAACAAAATATCATTCTACAACTTTGTCATTTTATAAATAGACTTTGACACAATGCAATGATTTTTAACTCAGGCTATTTAGCCTTTGAGAGCATCGGCCAGCCAGTGATAATGGCGACAATCATTACTCCAAATGGTTTAAAACACAATGAAAACACTCATTATATAGTATCACTGTTTGAAGAATTGAATATCATAGACATATTAGAAGATAATATGAATTCTTGTAAACATGCAATCAAAAGATGATATGAATCCATACAATTCTATTGTTATCATCACATAGATATTGAGTGATACCTGGCAATGGTTCAATGAGTTATCTGCAGCTGTGTATAATATTTAATCATCATGTATGATGGCACCTACATGCTTGTGTTATCGCAACAATCTCTTCTCTCCATTTTTCTAATGGTCTCCGTATGTCCTTGACTCTCCCCTAACTGTGAATCCTATATCCCCTTTACTCATGATGAGTCGTGTCATTTAATGGCTCTTCAAAGCTCTTTATGAAATGGTTTTCTACCACTCCCTCAATTGAAAGGTAATTAGTAATGCAATAGACCATTCCCCCATTCGGATTACAACCGATCCCATTTATTCAATAGAGATAAACACATGTTTCGATTGAGGCACAAAATGTGGAAAGATTCAATGTATGCAACCATAATACCACACTCCGTCTTAAAAGAGGTCGACACAAGTATAACCGTCGATGGTTATTATGGTTGATCACTTTAAGTGATCCAAATTCCATCACTCGAATTAATGTGGGTGTCATAAATAACATGCCCAAGGTTATTTGATGGATAAGTTTTATTAAATAATGTGAGGTATTATGCTCTTTGGTTTATAAATACATCTATGGCTTATATTAAATAAGACTTACATATCATCGTCCTCATTTGATGGTTATGATTTAAATAAAAATAATAGCAATAACATAACGATTTACGGATATTGTGAATGGGTCGAGTTTACCTCCCCATCACATTCCTTCATTAAAAACATGTCAATCTAACTTGATGAAATTCTCTTAGATGTTCAAGGGTTGACAAATAACCACTAAGTGACCCAAAATAAAAATACCGCTTATACGACAATTACATCATAACTTTTACGTTAGACATAAATGGTCTGAATTCACATTAAAATGTCGTTAATGTCTCTTACGACTAAGATGACTTAATAAGACTTTCAAAGATTCGAAAGGCATCAAGTATCTGTCAATTCGGTTTATAAGTAAACTGACAAGTTAAGGCTTACCTCTCATAACACATTGGTTCACACTTTTTTTACACAACAGACTCATCCTGGCAAATAGACCACTTGTAACTCAAGGTCTATATCTCTCTCCTTGAAAGATACTCTCTCTCTCTCTCTCTTCTCTGAGATTCATATGAAAATCTGTATTCCTATTTTAACTTGTAACCAAACAAATTATGATCAGTGCATCATGACTTAAATAATAAATCAAATCTCATAAGCAATTATTAAATTTATATAAACATAATCATTTTCATAATTTCATAAATGACAATCAATACAAACCATGTCTTTTCTGGGCATTAATCTATAACATCACAATAGATTTACTTATGTCCCAGTAAAAGTGAAAAGTTTAGTAAGACAAAAATTGGGGATATAACATATCCTTCCCCTAAAGATTCATCGTCCTCGATGATATAAAGTATCAAAATGCAACTAAAGAGCAAGTTCATTGTTTTCAACAGGTAACAACATTAAATAAATGAAGAAACTTTTGGTAAAATTCATGGTAATCCTCCCATGTAGCATTATCCTTTGCATATTGGTCACACTGGACCTAGCACTACATAACCTCTACGTTACACAAGCATTGCTTGCAAACTTCAAGCATTTAAGAAGCTTGATCATAACCATTCCTAGGTTCTATACTTGTAAAACATTCATAGAATATAATATTCATCTATTACATAAATATATTTTTCATAGATGAATCACAAAAAGCATTATGCCTCCTGGCAATAACTGGTAATAGATTGATTCTTGAAATCAATAGAATTTATAACCTTGAAAATTTAGAAGAGTCCTTTATACTTAGGAACTAATTTGGAATACATTCCATACTTTATGAAACTTTTCTAGAATTTTACCTTCAAAAGAATTTTTCTTCTCTAACTGAGAATTGTTTTAGTGTACACTTAATATCAACGTAACTTTTCTATTTATTATCAATTTCCACTAATCTTTTCTGATCAGCTAAATCTTTTCATCTATTTTTGATAACATTTCTGGACTAATGCTAATCCCATCTTCTAGCTTACCCAGCTTATAGGAATTCAGAATCTTTCCTAGCCAATGTTTCAATTCAAGCCATCTTAATAGCAAAAAGTTAGGTATTGTTGAAAATTTCACAAGTGATAAGTAGTCTCCCTACTTATATTATTGATCCATACAATACGTTTGTAACAATTTCTCCAAAAACCCAGTTAATTCGCTCAATTTAACCATCTATTCTTAGGATCATATGTTGTACTCTTATTAAGTTTAGTCCTTAGCATAGAGAACAAGTTTGCCAAAACCTCGATGTTACACGCACATCTCTATCCAAGATAATCTTTTCAGGGAAGCCATGCAATCTAAACACTTCTCACACAAATTTGTGAGCTAACACTAGTGCTCCATCAGTCAAATTCCCTAGTATGAAATGTGCTACCTTCGTGAGTTTATCAACCACAACCAAAATGGCATCATGTCTATCCCTATACTTTGAAAGATTCTGAACGAAGTTCATACTTATGACTTGTCACTTCCATTCTGGTATATCATGTGGGTACAACAATCCTACATGTGTTGATGTTCTACTTTTTACCCTTTGGCACTCCAAACAACTTGCTACAAATCTCGCAGCATCGTTCTTCATTCTTTTCATGAAATTAAGAGGTTTAACATCCACTAGAAGTTTGGTTATTCTAGGATATCCAAAGTATGGTGCGGTAAGAACTTCTTTCCATACTAGATTCCTTAATTCAACAGAATTAGAAACACATATTCTTCCTCTAAAACTCAATAGTCCGTCAGTCTCAAAATTAAATCTATCATACCTTGAATCTTTAAGATTTACCATAAGAGCTTGCTTAACTTGCTCATCATGTACACCCCTTAATCCTTCTCCTGAGGCATCCGTTTTTCCCTCAAACTGTCCTTCAGGACAGGAATTCACAGAATTGGTGCTGTTGTAATTTCTCTTAACTATTGCAGAATTACTTGCACATAATGATAATGTTCTCCTTCAGTCTTAAAATAAATAAGTATATATTCTAGAAAGGCTAGAACAACTTGTCTAAACAATCTCTAATCAACTGTTCATGAGATTCATGAAGATGATAGAGGCAATTTGTAAGTCCAAAAGGCAACACTGCAAACTCACAGTGCCCAATTCTTGTCCAAAAAGTTGTTTTATGGTTATCCTCATTCTTCAATTTTAACTAATGATATATTGATCACCAATCAATCTTTGAAAACACTGTAGCTCCATACATCTAATTAAAGAGATCATCAATACGTGGTGAAAGATAATTGTTCTTTATTGTTTCTTTAATGAGCATATGATACTAAATACACAATTGTAGAGTTATGTCCTTTTTCTTGACAATGATAACTAGTGCACTCCATGGTGAAATATTGGATCTAATCAACCTTTAGCCAATAATTCTTATAATGGGGCTTTGATTCCAATAATTCTATAGCTGTCATAAGGTAAGGTACTTTTCTAGGTAACTCATCCCAAAATCTAGGAAAGTTCTAAGGCAAGCCTATCCTTTGCTTCCTTTTAGGGTCTATGGTTTCAGGATTTTCATTACTCACACTATATTCTTGGTGATTTTCCTTTCTCATCCCATGAGAAATCTCATTTTCCCCCTTCAGGGTTTCCTTGATTTCTTACTTTCTTTTCCAGAATACCAAGTTTCTCCTTGGTTTCTACAAACATGGTTAGGATATCTCCAATGTGTCCAAGAGATTAACTAATGGTTTATTCTCTTCTAGACTCTCATCCTGGTTTGTTCTTGTATGAAATATGTTGTCATTTTTCTCATGCCAGATAAATAAGTTATCTCATAGTTTTCTAAATCTAAAGAGACTCAAAACATCAAACATATTTATCTCATAACAATCAATAGATTGATACAAAACATTCTCATCTTTATTATAATTTATTTAGGAGTAACCACATCCCTATTTATATAGTTGATACGACAAGACTATATGTCACTGTCAATTTACAATCTTCCAATTAAACAAACATAGAGGGTGGATGTACACACAAGTACTCCTCCAACACCTCTTTTTCCTAAAATAGAAGCATCACATCAAACCCCAAGTGACATGTCATAACTGGCTACAGTATACTAGGTTTTACTACACAAGTAGAAATAGTAGGATTCTTGGCCAGTTCAAAACATTATTTTCTTTCTAGCCGAATATGCTTAAGTGCAAAAGCAAAAGTCTCTAAATCCTCCAGCCATGCACCTTCAGAGTAAATAATATGCTCTTTAAGTTTAACCTCTTTGATAGGTTTCTTCTCAACCACTAATTCAGGCAAATGCTAGGGAACACACTTTCTAGCAGTTTTCTTAGTTTTTCTCCACGTTATTCTGGCACAAGAGAATTCAAACATTAGCTAACCGCAAAATGTTGACTACAGGTTAGCATAGTGGACTCATAAGCCCTAGTGTCGAACTTGGTAGCTTTGATACCATATGTAACATCCACATTCTAAAAACATAGTAAAATCAGAGAATTTACCATAAAGTAATTTAACAAGGTAAAAATGAGATAGAGAAATTTTTTCTTTTATTCAACATATAATCAAGTAACTACAATTACAAGATTTCTCATAAAAAAATACAATAAACCATATTGTCTTTCTCAAGTAGAATGTTTACAAAAGTAAATCAATTACAAATATATACATTAGATAATGTTTTACATAGTCACAATAAATACAAGTCTTAAAGATATACTGCATCTGAAAATATGACATCTTTATCACAAGCCTCAACACGTCTTTTGCTAGAGAGAGAGTATCTTTACAGTGATTTACCTCCATCCATAGATCGGTAGTCACCCACACATCTTCCACATAGGAAGTGGCCCTACCCTTCACGAGGAATATAGACCAAAGGTGACCAGTGGTAATTTGCCTTCCCGAGTACATAGTGTTGTATCCTACACAACTCTATCGACCATTCAACCCTAGATACCATCTAGCTAAGTATGATTTTCGATAGGTTGTGCAATCCAGATATAGTGAACCAATAATGCATGCAGAGACATATGCATTACTATGGCCATAGTTTCAATATAAATTAACGTTCTCAATGAACATTGTCATAATGTTCACCCACCCCAACTTGACTTGGATACTATCATATTCCTATAGTTCGACTTGGTCAACTATGTTTAACTTATAAAGTCTTGACAATTTCAATATTTTAGTCTTCCCGATCTAGACAAGTTTACATTTACTGTCTATATTCCATAGACATTATCGACTACCTTTCTTTACGAGGATTCTCATTGCATCATTGCAATACCCAAGAATTTTAAATCAATTTATAATGACTAAGATGGTTACCTCACCCAGGTTAAGCATCACAGTCTAGGAAATTATTTCCTTTCTTACAAGTAAGAATAAATATACATAGGGTACTTGTCCCTTCAATCACGATTCTATATAATGATCACAATGATTTAATGTAAATAATTACCTTATTTGGTCGATTAAGGTTTAACTAAAGAGTTTTATCTAACTCAAACCTAGTCTTTCTAACTTAGGTGGATTCACAAGACACTGTCATTGCTCCCTAGACCTTATGGAATGACTATCCATTCTTGGGTATCTCTTTGCATCTTTGCAACATTTGAGAATCATCACTTATCAACAAGTAAAAGCTAAGAGAAGTTGTGACTAAAAAGGTATAATAAAATTTATGTTTGACTAACCATTTAATGGTACCTCTTGCATGCTTGCAAAACCCGAGGCTTATGACTTATTTATCAAGTCTACTTGTAACCACACAAATAGGTTTCTCTACCTAAAGTTAAATATTAATGACTAACAACAAATCTCTTTTCCATAAGATAGATGAAACATTTAATGTTTAGGGTTCTCGACTCTTTAATGTCTACCCCCATAAAATAACCAAAATGGGTTATAACCATAAAGGTGTTATCAAATAATCTTTAACTCTTCTAGGTTAAACTAGGGTTTTATTTAACCCTTGAATAATCCATTATATCAAAATAACCCTATCTCATAACTTCAAGACTGTGGTTTATAAACGACCTTTGGTTTAACTCAGCCAAGGTTAAGAATACTATGGTTTTGTAATAGGAAATACCTCCTATACAAAGGAATATGAATTCTTTCAACTTACCTTCATGTGATGGCATTGTCCATCACTTCTTATATACTCATTTATGATTCCACTCAAGTTCTTATCTAGCTAGACTCAGTTTAATCACATCAAAATGGTTTACTACAAAGTTATTCTCATTTACAAAATACATTGTAAGGATAGTCATATGGACCTTAATGTCTCTATCATAACAATTCCAATGAGTTATCACTCGATTTATATAAAAGGTGGCTTCCCAAGCTTAATAAGATTTCTAAGTTCTCTTGGAAAAACAACCATATTAGATATTCGTAAACTTAACAAGAAATGGTTTTATACTTCCATTAACCGCCTCAAAGATTTAAGCATCTTACTCATCTATGTTTACAAACCTATCACAGTTCTTCATGGTACTTAATATGTATGAGAATCATATAAAATATCTCAAAACCAACTCTCGGTCTATCTTAATATCAAACCTTCTCTTTAATCGACTGTATTTTCTACATAATCGACCACTTATAATGAATACCCTTTATGGTGTATTGGAATATAAAGAACAAAATATCATTCTACAACTTTGGCATTTTAGTCACAGACTTCGACACAATGCAATGATTTTTGACTCAGGGTATTTAGCCTTTGAGAGCGTCGGCCAGCCAGTGATAATGGCGACAATCATTTTCTCCAAATGGTTTCAAACATAATGAAAACACTCATTATACAGGTTTAATGTTTTAAGAATTGAATATCATAGACATATTAGAAGCTAATATCAATTCTTGTAAACATGCAATCAAAAGACGTTATGAATCCATACAATTCTACTATTATCATCACACAGATATTGAGTGATACCTGGCGATGGTTCAATGAGTTATCTACAGCTATGTATAATATTCAATCAACCTGTATGATGGCGCCTACACCCCTATGTTATGGTAGTGATCTCTTCTCTCCATTTTTCCAATAGTCTCCATATGTCCTTGACTCTCCCCTAATTGTGAATCCTATATCCCCTTTACTCATGATGAGTCGTGCTATTTAATGACTCTTCAAAGCTCTTTATGAAATAGTTTTTTACCACTCCCTCAATTGAAAGGTAATTGGTAATGGAATAGACCATTCCCCCATTCGGTTTACAACCGATCCCATTTATTCAACAGAGATAAACACATGTTTTGATTGAGGCACAAAAATGTGGAAGGATTCAATGTATGCAACCATAATACCACACTCCCTCTTAAAAGAGGTCGACACAAGTATAACCGTCGATGGTTATTATGGTTGATCACTTTAAGTGATCCAAATTCTATCACTCGAATTAATGTGGGTGTCATAAATAACATGCCCAAGGTTATTCGATGGATAAGTTTTATTAAATAATGTGAGGTATTATCCTCTTTGGTTTATAAATACATCTATGGCTTATATTAAATAAGACTTACATATCACCGTCCTCATTTGATGGTTATGATTTAAATAAAAATAATAGCAATAAAATAACAATTTACGAATATTGTGAATGGGTCGAGTTTACCTCCCCATCACATTCCTTTGTTAAAAACACATCAATCTAACTTGATGAAATTCTCTTAAATGTTCAAGGGTCGACAAATAACCACTAAGTGACCCAAAATAAAAACACCACTTATTACGACAATTACATCGTAACTTTTACGTTAGACATAAATGGTCTCAATTCACATTCAAACAACGTCGTTAACGTCACTTATGACTAAGATGACTTAATATGACTTTCAAAGATTTGAAAGGCATCGACTATCTGCCAATTAGGTTTATAAGTAAACTGACAAGTTAAGGCTTACCTCTTACAACACATTGGTTCACACTTTTGTTACACATCATACTCGTCTTGGCAAATAGACCACTCATAACCCGAGGTCTATATCTCTCTCCTCGAAAGATACTCTCTCTCTCTCTCTCTCTCTCTCTCTCTCTCTCTCTCTCTCTCTCTCTCTCTCTCTCTCTCTCTCTCTCTCTCTCTCTCTCTCTCTCTCTCTTCTCCGAGAGTCATTTGAAAATCTATATTCCTATTTCAACTTGTAACCAAACAAATTATGATCAGTGCATCATGACTTAAATAATAAATCAAATCTCATAAGAAATTATTAAATTGATATAAACATAATCATTTTTATAATTTCGTAAATGATAATCAATAGAAACCATGTCTTTTCTTGGCATTAATCTATAACATCACAATAGATTTACTTATGTCCCAGTAAAAGTGAAAAGTTTAGTAAGGAAAAAATTGGGGATGCAACATTAACTCAATTGTCTGATAAGATCCCCGAGTTTAGTCCTATATCAACTAGCTAGATAGAATAACAACTATCAATAAAATATGTTGAGAGATATTGTTCTAGAAATGCCTATTTTTTTACTAGATTTATGATATAAGTGGAATGGGCACCTCGAGAACAATATCTATCAACGTCTTTTACATAGATTTAGCTAAGATAGGTATTCTAGTCATTACATAAAAACTAACCCAAAATATGAGTCCAAAATAAAAAGGATAAGTGGAAGGCATATAACTTTTTACAACAATAAAACTGCTTTAACTTTGTTTCATGATGTGAAATGGCTATGTTTTTATGTTTAATTTTTTGATATAGAAAGGTCATCCATCAAACCCAAATATATTGTATATACATACAGACTGTATGCATACTGTGTATTGATGATCAACAAATTATTTATTTAGTTCATCAAGATATTTGTTATTTAATTATTTTTAGCATCTACCTTCAAACTAGATTTTTGTTTAAAAAAGAATAAAAACATTAATATTAATTAAATAAATAAGTTCTCATGTAACAATGTGATGACCCTTAGCCAAAATATTTATAGATTCCCAAATCTAGAATACTTAGATCAAATATTTATCATAAAATTTCCAAAGTTGAAATACACAAATTATTTTCATGTAAAATACTTAAATATAAAATCCACAAATTGATAAGATAAATTTGCACATATACACAAAGTAAGCCTAGGGCAAGGGTGGTTGAGCTCGCTGGGCAGAGTCGCAATGCCCCAGAACATTCAGGGCTAGGGGATACCTCTGGGTTAAAAAAAAAACTTGCTAGAATTGGTATAGTACATTCATATATTTTATTCAAATATATTGATTTCTAATATTATAGAAGATCTATTGAAATGTTGTTGATAACATATATTACAATCATTTACAATCATTTTTTTTAAAATATCCATGATCCTAACACACCCAAAATGCTACTAAAATATTCCACACTTGAAATGTAGTTGTAACCTTTGGATGAAGTTGCCCATGGGAAGTTGAATGATTTTCATCCTCTAAACTCTAGGGAAATCAATGGGGTTTCATTCACTGATCTCCAAAACCTAAAGGATTTTGTTCTTAGATTTGCCAAATAAATAGAAGTGCTCAATTCTACAAATTAGGGTTTGATATGGTTGGCCAAAGATGCAAAATGATGGAGTTGATTATCTTAAATAAGGTTTTGAGGTTCTAGTGTGGGGCCCATGTGTGCTAGTAGTTATTTGAAAGTTTCCCTCCAATTTGTCATCATTAAAGGAGGCCATTAATGACATTCCAAGTCATGCAATGTGGTAGGTGGAGTCCCTTGATTGAACAAAGGGGTTCCATACAAAGGCATGCCTGGTGTTAGGATTAAGGTGCCATCAACCTTGTTAATCCTATGTAATTAATTACTCTTGATGTTGTTTATAAATTTCCATAAGGGAATATGTATTCACCAAGCAGCGGTTTTGTTTCAGCCGCATTTGGATTCTAGTACCTGATGGGGGTCCAATGGACAATGTCGCCCCCATGGCAGAGGTTTGGGGGAAACCCTTTCGAAGATTCTTTTCTAGAAATTTACCTTGTAAAATATTGTAATTTCATAGTTAATATGGATCGTTCATCATTAGGTCGCATATCTAACGATAGAAGTTATGCTAGGTTTTTTTGCCCTAGATGGTAACACTCTTTTAATGAGAGCAATATATTATGATTGTGAAGTTGTAGAGAGTTGAGACTGGAAAACAAGTGTTGCTAGATTAAAGACTAAATAGGAGGTTATTGTTTATGTATTGTAAACTCTATTGAAGTTAATACATACTGGTGCATCTCTTCTTGTGTGTCATTTTTTCCTGTAAGGGTTTCTCCATGTAAACATTGTTATGTGTTCAGTTCTTCTATCCCTTTATTTCTTTGTATTTCTGATTTGATTTCCTATAATCTCCATTTGGTTATGCACTATATTAATAGTTATAACAGTTGAAATCAAATTTCCATTCTATAGTTGTTCATCTTCATTTCTAACACCTGGGAGTGGGGGTCTAATGAAATGATTGTTTGAGGATGGGGATCTAGAGAGTTGGCATGCTCTTTAGTTTCTTTCTTCTCGATAGGTTGGCATTAAGATCCCTAGAAGTTTGGCATCAGAGATTTAAGGAATCAAATGCAAAGGTGCTAGGTTGCAAGAGGATGCAAAGGTCAATGGGCCTAGGAAAGTGGAGCAGTGAGGTGTTGGGGATCGAGCTTTGAGGGTACCCATTGTAGGAGGGAGTGGGGTTAGGAGATACCAGCTATAGGAGGTGATGGGGATTGAGATTTGAGGGTACCTATTGAAGGAGGCAGTAGGGATCAAGGTCAAGAGATACTCACTGCTAGATAGAGTGAGGATCAAGATTGTGGCATATCCAATACTTGTAGGGATTGGGAATCAAGGATACCACATAATAGCTACTATCAAAATGAAGGAAGGAAGATGTGGAAACTTGCATGCTTGAGAACGATGAGGGAGCAAGAATTGAGATTCAGGGTTCTAGAATACCTAATACCTTTTATGCATGTTGGTAAGGGAAAGTATGAAGGTCCACGGTATGGTGGGCGTCAAGACTTAAGTATGAAGCCCGAGTGAGGTTACAAGGATGCGGGGAACAAGGGTGAGACATGCCAATAGAGGGAGATCCATTGAAGGTTTGAGATGTTGGGGATTAAGTAATCATAAATTTAAGGCAAATGAAGGAAAATAGATGTTGACATGGGAAAGTTTGATATCCTGATGGACAAGACAAAGTGAAGGTTTGAATAACAGGGAATCAATGGATGAGATACCAAGGTAAGAGAAGTTCTAAAAACCTATAGAAAGTGAAGGATTGGGTAAGCAAGGAAGTGAGGGTTGAGTCTAGGTATGACAACATGAAAAAACCTAAAACCCCACTGAAAAATGGAAAATGACTCTGACACTCTCATACTTAGCATTTGAGCCATTATAAATTTTCCTTTCACAAAAGTCCTTGCTCTCAGGTGATGTAGATTTAGATGTTCCAAAATCTTTAACCCTTCCTAAGTAGTGTCTTTGGTAGGAAAATTCTTCCAACAAATAAGGTACTCTACAATGCTTATGTTTTTCAACTCCTTCACCCTAGTATCAACAAGAACATCAAGCACCAAAATGAGCTTCCCTTGATCATCTAGGGTTGGTAGATCTATTAAAGGCATAACATGTTGTCTAATTTCCCTCTTGAAGCATGACAAATGGAAAACATTATGGATCCTACTATCCTCTAGAAGTTCTACCTCATAAGCCAAATTGCCAATCCTCTACAAGATCGTCTAGGGTGTATAGAAGTGGGCTTTGAGATTTTTAGCCACACTTATATTGATAGAGGTTTTCCTATAAGGTTGTAGCCTCAAGAAGACCATATCTCCCACTTTGAATGTCCTCTCCATGTAGTTTTGGTCCACATAGAATGTTTATTAATTTCAGGCCTACTAGAGGTGATCCTTGTTTGGATCATATAACCTAATATGAACTCTACACCTATCAATTTGAATAGCCTTATCTTCACCATAGAGTGGACTATAATGAATCCCTTACAATTTCCATCCTCTTAGACTAGATCATGGGTGTAGATGTATTATTTAGACTAATATATGACTACTTGCATACTCTCTCTCTATTTATTTGGAGCCCATCAGGTTTTCAAACAATTAAGCCTTTAACACTTACCTATTAGGTTTCTTAATTTTTCTCTTAAATTAGACAAGGATTTTGATTTAGGAGGGCAATTGCAGGTACGGTTACAGAAATTGGATAGGAGAGAAGCAAGAGTAGTTTATGGTGTGGCATGACATTGGAGTACGCATGGGCATCAACAACATTCCACAGAGTTTGGAGGAGATGGATCGCTTTAGCAGGCAATATGAAGCCTCGTACATGCTGTATTCCAAGTCAAACAAAGTAATTGGGAACGCCACACTGGAGCTATTTTTGTCCAAGGTGCCTGCTTTCCTCTGCCCCCTGGTGAAACAGGCTGCCTTGGCTTTGTGTGATAAGAGGCTACTGGACACAATGGGGTATCCACGTCAGCCATTCTGGTTCATCTTGATTGTGGAGAGCATTGTGAAATTCTGCGGTGGCACTTTTGTGCATTGGTTTTTACCTCCGAGACCAATCAGTTGGTCAACTTAGAGGATTCCACTGCAGGAAGAGGAAGAGGAAGAGGAAGAGGAAGAGGAAGAGGAAGGGGAAGATGAGAAGTTGTACAAATTGAGATACCAGGTGTACAAACCATGGACATATCCAGATGGGTATGATGTCAGCAAAGTGGGAGATGCACCAGGTGGGCATATGGGCAAGGTAGGGGAGGGATGCGTGCTATGTCCCTTTCCTTATAAAAAGAATATTAACTAAATATATTATAGGTTATTTTAGGGGATAAATAAGTGTTTATATTACTATTTAATAGTACTGCTATCGGGAGGAGGTGCAATGGTTACACTGATAGGATGCTAAATAGATGATAACATGTTAGAGAGTACATTTCATTTGTGCATAGAAGATATATGAATAACGTTGAGAAATAGATGTTGCAAGGTGTTATATAATTTACAATGGTGGAATACAAGTTTGAAATGTATACAATATTAAGTGTGTGACATGTGAAATTTGCTTGTATTACATAATTGTTTATAATCAATCGAAATGCTATTTCTTAATAGCTTCAATTATGTTTGGAATTGCAGTCCCCAACCTCCTTTTCTTCTTTGTAAGATTTTGGAATGACCTTTTTTCTTTTTACTTTTTTTTCTTCCTACACATTAGAATAGAAAGTTCTTGGACTTATAATATTAATTAGTGTAACAATTGTAAGTATTTGCAGATGCCTATGTCACTGATAATCAGATAGAATTGTAACATAGGAAGTAATTCAATAAAACTAACGACATATTGATTTAAGTATAAAGACAAAGCTAAAATATTTTATTTATGTAAAACAACAACCAAAACCACAAGTATCGGTAAATTAGAAGGGCTATAATAGTATTGTACTATAAGATTGTTCAAACAGTTAGAAAATGTAAGTTTATTACACATTTGTTTAAATAATTCTGAATTGCAAGTTTGATGTAAGGAGCAAGTTTCCTCCTCCATGGTATTTATCATAGTGGATTTCTCGTAGAAAATTGTAGATTGTAGACAATTTCTCACACATTGCATGAAATTCATCTATTGTTTCTTCCATTTATTGGACTTCAAAGTCTTACATAGCATGAGCACCCAAGCAAGTCATCTTTGCTTGTTGAAGTAGTTCATGGCAACTCAATGAAATACTACTTGCAAATTTTTTAATGTTGCTTTCTAGGTTTCCGTTCCTAATGATACATGAATGCAATTCAATAGGCAATAGGGAGGAATTTTTTGTAATTGATGGGCTTGATGCATGTAATTCAAAACTACTACTTGAGATGTCAATAATATCTATAGTTTGATGAAAACTTGCTATAGCCTGAATGGAAGACATTCCAGAAAATATTAAACAACAAAATACTTTTACAATGGTTTATAAACTGTATCTAGTTTATCTTCCATTAAAAAATATTTTAGTATAAAGTCAAACATAAAATCATATATAAATTGTATCTAACTTATTCATGAATATAAACCCAAACATAGAATCATAACAATTTGGTGGTTAAAATTTTGCTACATGTAATGAGGCCACACACTATCCTCCTTGGCTGCAAGGCCCAAGCACTTTCCATTTAAGGGAACCTTAATGAATACACACCAGTCATGAGGAGGTTGGCATGTAATAATGAACAACCTCTCCATAAAGGCATTAATGATCTCTGTATTCCTAGACCTACGATCTGATCATATGGTTGATAGTAAATTCTCTAGACTTAAATTGATATTCCATGAGATGCTCTCTCATTCTTTCATGTGATCAATCAAACTACATGCTTCCACCAAATTTCTACAATTGACATACATGTAAATAAGCTTATAGCAACAATAAAAAGATAGTAAAATGACAAGACGTGGGTTTAATAAAAGATGGATGTGATTTTGACATCAATTCTAGTATAAAACCTATAAAAAATCTAAATTTAAAAATACACCAAGGGGTAAATACATGAACTTATAAGGGTATTTGTACTACATTTTTAGCAGAGTTGAGAGTAATAGGCGTTGCTAGATTGAAGACTGAAGAAGAAGAGGAAGTGCATGTATTGTAATCTCATATTTGAAGATAATACAACTTGGAGCTTCTTTTCTTGGTTGATTTTTTTACCTTAAAGGGTTTTCTCCATGTTACATATTGTGTTATGTGTTCAGTTCTTAATGCATGTTATTCATGTGTAGTGGGTTTTATTTATGTTGCAATGTCCATTGATTCTATAGTATTTAGAGGATATTAATAAGGTTTGAATCAGATTTTCATTGTGTGGTTTGCACCTTCATTTCTAATAGTGGGTGGCCAAGAAAGATAAGAACAAAATTTAGTTTTGAAACTACCTATCGAGAGATAAAAAGATTATGAGTTATTCTTACAAAGCCTATCACAAATGGACTCAGTTTTAAAAGAGTTTTATCATAGCATTAACATTTAACCCTACAGGATCGAACTAGCTTAATTTCTTTGAATTGCATATTATTAGAAAGATTGAAGAGAGATTAAAAAGATTGAAAAGTTGAACGTAGGAAAGACGTCAACCATCATATATCACCAAAGGAGGTATGAGTAACTTGTTTTTAATATCTTTTCCTATCCGATAATAGTATAAAAATAATAATATATGATTGTAGATATTCCAATGAGGCTCTATAACCATATAAAGATAGTAATTTTCTTCTTTGAAGCATACTAGCATTTATTCTGCACATTCTAGTATTTGGTTAAGTTTGTATGCAAATATATACAAGTTGTAAGGGCAGCGTAGTCCTTAGAATACAAACCATTATTGACAGCAAAGTACACCAACAAAATTATGTGTTTAGATCATTAAAATATCAAACATTTGGTATGCCTACGAGAGGCCATTAAGCTGACATCTTGTGCACCCATGTACTGCCATTATACATAGCCCAAGCGTACAATTTGTAAGCACCTTCAAGGCCACAATATAACATATGTTTAGTATCCATTTTATACTCTTGTATTACCATTAACTGGACTGGTCAACTATATCACTTTACACCCTTGTTAGCTCTCGGATAAAGCTGACTTTTGGGCTTTCTTGTACATGCCTGAAGATTATAAATACCAATTTATTTTCCTTGTAATAGGCCGCCAAATTTTGATAGTTAACAAGCCTATAGTTAGGCCAATTTTAAATATACATATGTATACATGAATATCAGTTTGTATAAACCTGTAGGGTAGCTCACACCAATGATGCCTATATAAGGCTTAAGAAATTCATTTCATCGTTGTTAAGATCATAGGAGGCCATCATCTGAGTATACTTGTTTTTGAATATCGGAGGAGTCGATGGAATAAACATTTGAACCTATATCAGTAGTAAGTTTGCAGATAGGTCGATAGTCTTATAATTATTTAATCTTCATTTGATTTGATAAGTGGCATTTCCTTGATAGTATCTTAAGACTAAGAGTCATGTGTGACTTAGTTTATTGTGTAAGGCCAATTTCCCATTGAGTATGATCTCATTGTCATTTTATGTGAAGGCAGATTTAATTTCCTGTCTAGAGACCAACATGTTTAAACAATTTATGAAAGGAAGCTAGGTGTGCGGAAATGCTTCCTACACTAATCTAATGAGGAGAGGGCTATGCAAATTCAACTTTATCCTAACTATTACAGCGATGTTAAACCATTAACATGAGATATTGCAGCAAAACACAAGAACCAGAAAGTAGACAGAAGAAGAGAGACAAAGATTTACGGTGGGGAAAACCCTTATCAGGTGAAAAACCCCACTCAGAAACCTGCACAATGTATTAACAAATCTGAAAAAATGTTTACAATACACTTGCAATGCAAGCTTCAATGGTATTTGACACTCGTGTCTGGAGTCAATCCGGCAGCATAACAGTACCTGTAAACCTGTGATACAAACTCCATCTCCAAGCACCTATATATAAAGGAAATACAAGGCAATATTGGACCTATCTTGGAATGGGCATCCAATATGGCATCTTGGACCAAAACCCACTCCTAGGGACACTTGGTCAACATTGTAGATTGTGTCTGACACTTGTCCACAACTCCCATCCCAAAGAGGTCACCTATTTCCAAAATGGGCTATGACAGACGCTCTTACGACACTTACGACCGTCAAAGAATCTGTCATAGCAGTTACAACTTACAGCTGTAAGAGAATCTATCATACACATGCTATAAATAGCATATTCTCTTACAACACATCATATTCCACCTTGAGGCACCCAAATATGCCTCATTCAAAGATGCTACATGACACATGTCATTACCTATCTTACAACCTTCTATTCTCGACTCTTACATGTCATAGATTCATCATAGGAATCCGTCATAACCGTTTCAGTCAAACATTCCTTACACAACATAGAAGATGCCAACACATGGTAGAATATTCCTACCACTAAGTGGGACACCTATCTTGTCATGTGAGGACAAAATAACAAGTTTTCATAATCCATGTAGGATTGACACATCACCGTGCCACATCCCACAATATGACAAAGTGGAATTTCTAATTATTTACAACATAGGCAATTGAATAATAAATACAAAAATTACAAATGCAGAGAATTACCAAGGTTGAGACACCTTAATTCCCAACATTCTCCCACTTGTCGAACACCTTGTAAGAGCCAATAGAAAAATAAGATTTAACTGCTATAGGCCGAGAGGCCTATAGACTCCGAACACCATCTGAACTTCTCTGTGCCCATTGGTTTCATTAATGCATTTGCAACATTCTTCAAAGTATCTACCTTCTCTAAATTTACCTTTCCATCCTCAACCATGTCCCTCATGAAGTGAAACTGAACATTAATGTGCTTGGTTCTAGCATGGAAAGTTGGATTCTTTGCAAGGCAAATTGCACTCTGACTGTCACAACTGATTGTGATCTGACTTGCATCAACACCAATATCGGAACACAATCTTTTAAGCCAAATGGCTTCCTTAAAAGCATGAGTTGCTGCCATGTACTTAGCTTCTATCATGGACAAAGCAACAACTGGTTGTCACTTACTCATCCAACTAATAGCACCACCAAACAGTGTAAAAACACAAGCACTGGTGGATCTCCTGCTGTCAATGTCACCTACCCAATCTGAATCCACAAATCCATGAATATCAACAGAATGCAAAGGTCCTGAAACATTACCATGATAGCAAATGGAATACTCAGAAGTACCCCTCAAATATCTGAACACTCACTTAACTACATCCCATTGAACCCATCCAGGATTAGCCATAAATCGATTAAGGACTTCCACTACTTGGGCAATGTCTGGTCTTGTGTAGACCATAGCATACATAAAACTGCCAACAACACTAGTATAAGGTACTCTGCTCATGTCCTCCACCTCACTAGGAGATTTTGGACAATCCTCAACAGACAACTTTGTTCCCAAAGAAATGGGAACACACAATGGTCTACAATCTGCCATGCTGAATCTATCCAACACGGTCTTCACATACTTACTCTGGCTTAACCAAAGTTTTCTGTTGGTTCTATCTCTTCTGATTTCCATTCCTAGAATGTACCTGGCTGCCCCTAAATCTTTCATTTCAAACTGTGCTGACAACTAAGATTTAAAATCATAAATCATATTCTTACCCTTCCCAATGAGCAACATATCATCAACATACAATACAACAATGAGAATATGATCACCATCAAATTTATAATACACACAGTGATCCGATTTTGATCTCACAAATCCAATTGACAACACAAAGGCATCAAACTTCAAGTACCATCTCCTAGGGGATTGTTTCAAACTATACAAAGACTTCTTAAGTTTGCAAACCAAATTTTCTTTACCTTTCACCATGTAATGCTCTGGCTGCGACATGTAGATTTCTTCCTCCAAATCACCATGAAGGAAAGCTGTCTTCACATCCATCTGTTCTACCTCCAAGTCATAAGCTACTACAAGTGACAACAGGAATCAAATGGATGTCAGCTTTGCAACGGGAGAGAAGATCTCACCATAATCTATACCCTCCACTTGTGAATACCCCTTCGCAACCAATTTGGCCTTGTACTTCTCAATACTACCATCTACACCAATCTTCTTCTTGAACACCCATTTGCATCCAACGGGTTTCCGTCCAGGAGGCAAAGGCACCAAGTCCCAAGTTTGATTCTTATCCAAAGAAGCCATTTCTTCCTCCATGGCCTCCTTCCAGGAACCTGCATGCTTCATATCCAAAGCCTCTGATACAGTTCTAGGTTCATCACTGTTAGTGATTAAAGCATAAGCACAACTAGAATCAAGCAATGTAAAACCAAACCTTTCAGGTTGCTTTCTTATCTGTGTAGACCTCTTCAAGAGCTGAGGTTGAGGTTCAGCTTCTTCCTCTGAGCTTTCAGAGCTGCTAGAGCTCTCCTCATCATCAGGTCCAACATTGTCTTTCTGTTCAGTCTTCTCAGGGGTGAGAGGAAACTGAACAACATCCTCTTTCTTTTCTTTTTCTTCTGGCTGCAAAATAGTGGAAGAAGGTGTAAGCTCTTTGAAGATGACACTTCTGCTATACAACACTTTTTTAGCCATGGGGTCCCAAAGCTTGTATCTTTTCACACCAACACCATAGCTGATGAAGATGCACTTAACAGCTTTGTTCTCCAACTTTGACTACTTCTCCCTTGGCACATGTGCATATGCCTCACAACTAAAAACATGAAGATGCCTTACTGAAGGCTTTCTACCAGACCACACCTCCATGGGTGTTTTTCCAACAAGAGCTGATGTAGGGGATCTGTTTACCATATAGCAAGTAGTGGCAATAGCTTCAGCCCAAAACTTTTGTTCTAGACTAGCTCCACTAAGTATACTCCTAGCCTTCTCTATCAGTGTCCTGTTCATCCTCTCTACAACTCCATTTTGTTGTGGTGTGTATGGATTTGTCTTATGTCTTTCAATCCCAAGTTCCTTACAATACTTATCAAATTCTGTAGAATAGAACTCACCACTATTGTCAGTTCTCAAACATTTAATCTTTTTACCAGTCTAATTTTCAGCAAAAGCTTTAAACTCCTTAAACTTACTATAGACTTCAGATTTGCTTCTGAGAAAATAAATCCATGTCCTTCTACTGTAATCATCTATAAAAGATACAAAGTACATAGATTTTGATAACGAAGGAACATTAACAGGACCAAACACATCTGAATGAATAAGGTCCAACACACCAAAAGACTTATGAGAACTTGAGTAAAATTGAACACGGTTTTGCTTTCCATAAATACAATGTTCGCAAAAGTTGAACTCAAGATTACAATCATCTAACCCCTCAATGAGGTTCTTATTTTTTAGGGTACGCAGACCCTTCTCACCAATGTGGCCAAATCTCTTATGCCATAACATTGTCTTTTCTGCAGGAAGTTTAACTTCCAATGCACGTTACAACCATCAAGACTAGAAACAATGGATTTCTTCACTACTCGTTCAAATGGTGGGGATGAAGGGATTGCTACCCTCTTCCTTGAGTTAGAAGAACTATTGCATTGTGAAATGCATGCCTCCAACTAAAACAGAGTACCTCTCTGAGTACCCTTAGCAGGCACCATAGATCCTCTAGTCATCTTGCATCCTTCTTTCGAAAAGACAACCTACACACCTGCATCATTTAAACTACTTACAGAAAGTAGGTTCTATGCTAAGCCTGGGATGTGCATAACCCTAGAGATCCCCTTCACTCGACCATCAGAGAATCAGATAGAGACTCTTCCAGGACCAACGATCTTCAGATGAGAGTCATCACCCAGATACACCTTTCCACCATCAAACTCTTCATACTTAGTGAACCAGTCTTGATATGAGGTCATGTGGAATGATGCACCAGAGTTGATTAGCCACACATCATCAAATGCATGGGTTGCCAAGGCTGCGATGAAAGCATCACCGTCATCTTGTGATTTGTCAGAATTTGAATCAGGAGCTTTCTTCTTTTTCTTCTTCTCCTCTTTGCATTCCTTTCAGAAATGCCCAGTCTTGCCACAGTTCCAACAAAGAGCCTTGGACTTTCCAGGAGATTTGGATCTACCCTTCTCAGCTTTCTTGTCCTTCTTCTTCCCTTTCTCTCTAGGTCTTCCACAAACTGTAAGGGCCTCTTTGGCTGCCTCAGAAGACTTTCTTTGCATCTCTTCAGACAATAGAGAAGAAACCACTTCTTCCATTTTGAATGTGGATGTGGTGCTTCCGATTTCCATGACAAGATGATCCCATTAGTCCAGTAGAGAACAAAGTAGGGTCATACACTGATCCTCCTCCTCCATCTTTACACCAATAGATGTTAATTATGCAACCAGCATATTAAAGGCATTCATATGCTCAGCCACGGATCCTCCATTCTCCATTCGAAGAGAATACAACTTCTTTCTCAGGAAAAGTTTATTGACTAGGGATTTGGTTTGATACACATCCCCCAACTTCTTCCAAAGGAGTTTTGCAGTAGTCTCCTCATGGACATTTAACAACACAGAATCAGCAAGACTAAGTCTTATGAGACCCTTAGCCTTCTGATCCTTGAGATCCCAATCAGCTTGTGTCATTGTAGCTGGTTTAGTTCTGTTCACACTATCCCAAAGGTCTCGGTCAACTAACATGTCTTCCATTTTGAGCTTCCACAACTTAAAATTATTACCATTGAACTTATCTACTTCAAACCTTGCTGATGTGCCTGCCATCTCCTTGCTGTAACAAGATACAAAATGCTTTACACAGACTCCCACTCAACCTAAGATTAGCTCAAAAAACCCCTACCCTACAACTAGGACCAAAGGTGATCAAGCTCTGATACCAACTGAAAGGAAGCTAGGTGTGTGGAAACGTTTCCTATACTAATCTAATGAGGAAAGGGCTATGCAAATTCAACTTTATCCTAACTATTACAGTGATGTTAAACCATTAACATGAGATATTGTAGCAAAACACAAGAACTAGAAAGTAGACAGAAGAAGAGAGACAAAGATTTACGGTAGGGAAAACCCTTATTAGGTGAAAAAACCCCACACTTAGAAACCTACACAATGTACTAACAAATCTGAAAGAATGTTTACAATACACTTGCAATGCAAGCTGCAATGGTCTTCTACACTTGTTTCTAGAGTCAATCTGGTAGCATAACAGTACCTGTAAACCTGTGATACAAACTCCATCTCCAAGCACTTGTATATAAAGGAAATACAAGGCAATATTGGACATATCTTGGAATGGGCGTCCAATATGGCATCTTGGACTAAAACCCATGCCTAGGGACACTTGGTCAACATTTTAGAATGTGTCTGACACTTGTCCATAGTTCCCATCCCAAAGAGGTCGCCTATTTCCAAAATGGGCTATGACAGATGCTCTTACGACACTTACGACCATCATAGAATCTGTCATAGCAGTTACAACTTACATCTGTAAGAGAATCTATCATACACATGCTATAAATAGCATATTCTCTTACAACACATCATATTCCACCTTGGGGTGCCCAAATATGCCTCATTCAAAGATGCTACATGACACATGCCATTACCTGTCTTACAACCTTCTATTCTCGACTCTTACATGTCATAGATTCGTCATAGGAATCCGTCATAACCATTTCGGCCAAACATTCCTTACACAATATAGAAGATGCTGACACATGGCAGAATATTCCTACCACTAAGTGGGATGCCTATCTCATGTGAGGAAAAAATAACAAGTTGTCATAATCCATGTAGGATTGACACATCACCGTGCCACATCCCACAATATGACAAAGTAGAATTTCCAATTATTTACAACATAGGCAATTGAATAATAAATACAAACATTACAAATGTAGAGAATTACCAAGGTTGAGACACCTTAATTCCCAACAATTTAAACACTATGATAATACAATATCAAATATATCCATATAAATATTATCTTGACTAGAAATAGTCATGAGTTACCTCTTATTGTGGCTAATATAATGGCATTATTAAGATCATTCAATAAGAATACATGTACTATTAAATGACAATAATACTGCCTTTAAAGTTGAATGCTCATCATTGTGAGAAAGGACATAAATAGATAATTGATCAATTATAACATAGCAACAATGATTGTGACTAAACTGACATTATATGTCAGAGAGTACAAGTGTTTACAAATGCGTCAATTAAGACATAAATATGATATAAATTCTTCAACAAGTTGTAAGTTGAGTATAAACTCAAACTAAGGTAGTTACTCCTTGGTGCCAAGGAAATAGAGGCCATTCCACTGCAAGAGGGAGAGTATCACTCTGGCCATTCAATGTCTTATGACAAATTTTTAATATTCATTTGAAAAATTTGTAGTCACAAGAAATGTGACCATTGAATATTGTAATGATTATTTTGATGTAATTATGAAATTACAATGTTGTTCTTCCTTTATGGAACAAAAAAAAGAAAAATTTATTATTGAAATTATTCATATTTATGTCATTTATTTTAAATGATATTATTAAAATCATATGTGTATGTTACATATGCTATCAGATCTACTAGGTTCAACACTTGGACCTAGGAGCTCATCATGAGTTTTCATTGTTTAGTAGATGAGCTAACATCAGTATATTGTTCTTCTGCTAGAATGGCAGGAAAAAGAACACAGAACGAGCCAAGAAAACAAAAATTAAAAATTTTCCTAAGGTCACTGTTAAGAAGGAACCTTCCCCTAATATAAAAATGATCCAGTGAGTTACACAGATTGGGCTTGGCTCGTTGATTCTAAGATGCTTGCCAATGCACTTAAGCATATCTGCCTTGAGAGGAGAAAACGGTTAGAACCAGCAGAAATGTTGTCAGCCCCCACTATTGTAAAGATCAATAACCCTTTTGCACACCATGACATGCCCTTTGGGTGTGGTCAAGATGTGGCTCCCATAGGAAGGAATGTGATGGTGGAGTACCTGCATGTACACCCACCCTCCAAATTTGTATTAGTTGATTTTGACGAGGAAGAGGAACCCGAAGAAATTCCTCTATCTGATTATATATATATAAACAATAGAAGTTTTGTATTGAAATAAGGATGTAAAATCCACTATGTGAATAAAGAAAAATTTCCATCACGTAAAACATCATGGTAATCCTTTGCCATCATAGAAAACAACTTTTCAACAAAGGATCCATGCCACTTTGGACAATCACCAAGATGAGTACCAAATCACTCCTATTGAAACTATAGGTAACTTATTTGGCATTCTAGTTTCTATTCTAGTTTTTATTACACCTATCTTACACTATAAAATTCCTAGATGAAATGGTTTCATGGTGAAGCCCTGTTTAGTAGAGTATGCAAACAAGATAAGAGCTTAGGTAGAGTAACGCCTATTCAAAGCTAGATTGAACTTGCCCATTTTCTCCATAGAACTCAATCTGTATGTAGCCCCTCTAGGATTGTATGATGTCATGCTAGGTATGAACTGGTTATGGCAACATAGGGCAAGGTAGACTACTTTTCCAAGATAGTTGAATGTTTGTATATGATGTTAGAAATGCAGTCCTTTAATTCAAGGAGTGCAATGGGAAATGAAAATCAGACAAATTTATGTAATGCAACTAAAGAGAGCTAGTTGGAAGGGTTGCCAAATGTTTGTGGTCAAGATGGAAGAATTGAATGAAAAAGGTGAGGAACTTGGGAAACCAAAGGGACATTTAGTGTACTATCCTTTTCTTCAAGAGTATCAGGACGTATTTCCTGAAGATCTTCCAAGGCTACCCCCTAAAAATGGTTTTCATTGTTTTGATTGATATTATTCTTATTTTTGAACCTATGTCAAAAGCACCATATTAGATGACCACTACTGAATTGATGGAGTTGAAAGCTTAGCTTTAGGAATTGTTATCTAAAGATTTGATTAGACCTAATGTGTCACTGTGGGGAGCACCGGTGATCTTCGTCAAAAAGGACGGTACCCTACATTTGTGTATAGACTATGGTATGATTAATAAAGAAATGATTAAGAACACGTATCCTAGATACTGTGCATAGATGATCTCTTTGATCAAATGCATGGTACAACTACGTTTTCGAAGATTGACCTAATTAGGTTACCACCAACTAAGGTTGTAGGATGAGGGCATCCATAAAATAGCCTTTCGAACAAGGTATGCCCATTATGAATACATAGTTTTACCTTTCGGCTTAACCAATGCCCCGACATGCTTTATGAATTTGATGAATAGTGTCTTCTGAAACTATTTGGATAAGTTTGTGTTAGTCTTTCTTGATGATATCTTGATTTACTCCTGAAATGAAGAAGAGCATTACCAGCATTTGCAAATAGTCTTACAATGCCTTAGAGAGCACAAGTTGTATGGTAAGCTATCCAAATGTACCTTCTTTCAAAAGTAAGTTTAGTATTTGGACCACATAATCTCTAAAAAGGGAATTGCAATGGACCCTTGTAAAATAAAGGATATCCTAGAATGGCTTGCACCTAAAATGTGCATGAGTTCTATAATTTCATGCTTTTCCAGAATTGCTCACCCCATTACTTCTCTACAAAGAAAATGGAAGCGATTTGAATGGTTTGAAAAATGTGAAGAGGCCTTCAAAATCCTTACGGAAAAGTTGACTACAGCCCTGATCCTCAGAGTTCTAGATCTGGAGGGTCTTTTCTTGTTGTAACTAATGCCTCCAAAGAAGGATTAGGTGGTGTAATGATGCAAGAAGGTCAAGTAGTGTCCTATGAACTTCTAAAAAGTTGAAACCATACGAGTAGAATTATGCTCCGCATGACTTGGAGCTAGCGAAAATTATACATGTTCTCAAAGAATGGAAGCATTATTTTCTTGGAAAGAGATTTGAACTCAAATTTGATAATCAAGATTTAAAATATATCTTCACCAACCAAACCTTAATGCTCAGAAAAGAAGATGGTTGGAGCTTATATCAGATTATGATTTCAAAATAAGTTATATTAAGGGCAAAGAAAACTTATTTGCAGATGCCCTAAGCCATAGAAGGCATATTGCAGAGCTATGTTGACAACACATTCTGATTTTAGAGAACAAGTGTTGAAAAACTCAGCAGGAGATGAGTATTACGAGTAAGTCCTAAAAGCTCTATCAGAAAATCCTAAGGATCAAATATACAAAGGATTTAGTTTCAAGTGTGATGGACTTTTGAGGTATAAGAACATGATGTATGTCCCAAATCAGCAAGATTTGAGGAACATAGTATGGAAATAAGCACACTCTGCACCTTACTCTAGTCACCAAGGTGTGACAAAACTTTTAGCAGATGTAAAACCCCTGTATTTCTGGAAGAGAATGAAAAATGACACTACAAGATTTGTAGTAGGATGTCTTGAATGTCAACAAGTTAAAGTTGAACATCAACATCTAGCAGGACTTTTTTATCCTCATGAAATTCCTGAATGGAAGTGGCAAGTAATTAGTATGAACTTTGTTCACAGATTGCCTATGTCACAATACAGGCATGATGCATTCCTAGTAGTGGTAGATAAGTTAACCAAGGTAGCACATTTTATATCTAGAACTTTTACTGATGGGGCACATATAATTGCTTGGAAATTCATTCAAGAGGGACTCTTCAGATTGCATGGAGTCTCAAAAAAGATTATCTTAGATAGAGATACACAGATGACCTTACAGTTTTGGCAAACCTTGTTCTCAGCACTTGGGACTCAGTTAAACATAAGCTCAGCTTATCATCCAGAAACAAATGGAAAAATAGAGAGAGTTAATAAAGTACTAGAAGACTTGTTTAGGATATACTGCATGGATCAGAAATATAAATGGGAAGAGCACCTTCCACTTGTTGAATTTGCTTATAACAATTCATATCATTCAATAATAAAAATGGCTCCATTCGAAGCATTGTATGGTAGAAAGTTTTGAACTCCTATAAGTTGGGATAAAATAGAAAATAGGGTTTGCCTTGGACCAAAATTGCTCATAAGAATGGAAGAGCAAGTTAAGCTAATCAGGAAAATATTAGTAGAAGTGAGTAATAGGCAGAAAAGCTATGTTGATGACAAGCATACTCCGTGAGCATTCTCAGTAGGAGATAAAGTTCTCTTGATAGTGAGACCTCATAAAAGTCCTATTAAGTTTGGGAAGTCTTCCAAACTAGCACCTAGATATGTGGGACCTTTTGAAGTCATAGAAGTGATCAATCTAGTTGCTTACAGAATAGCTCTACCTCTAGCTCTTACTCGTATGCATGATGTTTTTCTTGTGTCTTATTTGAAGAAATATGTATTTGGATTTAATCACATCCTTTATTGGAATTCTCTTTAGGTATAGGATCTAGGACTGGTCATGATTGAGCCTCTCAACGTGCTCAAAATTTGAAAGAACCGCATAATAGAGAGGTTACTCAATGCGAGGTCCAGTGGGACCAATACTCCAAAGACAGTGCTACTTGGGAGGATTACAATGAATTTTCTCAAAAATTTCCACATCTGTTTATGCAAACTTGATACTCCAAAGAACTTATATGTTAAATTTTATTTTGATAAGTACTTAATCATTGTGGACGATGATCTTCAAGTACTTAATTCCTTACATATGTATTGGTCTCAGACAAAGGATTCTAATGTAGGTGCAATACCATTATCAATAATAGGAGTATGACCCTGATCTAAATGGAAATCCTTTGAGTCATTAGTGTATACACCCATAGACTCAATGGTATCTAGTGGTTAGCATGCACTATCATTACAAATGCTGATAGACTCCTTTATACTTTAATCATATGCATGACCCAAGCCAAAATCTGAACCATTAACACAAGAATTAAAATTTTGAAGCACTTCATGTGAAGAACTATGTCCTTCAAATCACCTCCATGTTTTAAGCTCTTTATTGTAACATATTGAACATTAATAACTTCCACATAGAAACTAAGTTATAATTTTATCTTTTTTTTCTTTAACTTTAGGACACTAGCATCCACAACTTCATCATTACACTCATTTTCAAGAACAAACCCATCCATATACATGTGTGTATTTACATTATCTTTAGCATAATCATTTTAAAGTGTAAAGCATTCTACCTCATCCCTATGTGAATGAATCTTGTAGTATAGACACTATTAGCTTCATCATCTTTAGGCAAAACAAAACATGGAACCACATCAAGCATAAAGCTATGTTGCTACCCCTCAGATTGAACGTTAACATACAATTATTAGTACCACTATAAATATTGGGAAACAAGTCTTTAACTAAAATTAAAGTTTACATTTACCTCTTTATTGACATAGCTATGATAAGATGAAAACTTACATAACTCAGTCATCTGTAAGTACACATTTGCTACATAATCTTCATGAGCACCATGAACACATGGCAAATTCTCAAGTTGGTTATTTTTGTTGGGATAGGGCAGAAAGCTTCTTGATTCTAGCTCTGATACCATGTAGGGATAGACATAGGGAGTCATTATGAAGCTGCAGTCTTCATGGATCAAATCAAGAAACAAACCACCATAGGAGAATGCTCGAGCATGAGTTTGCATAAAGAGAGAAAAAGATGAAGATGGAGAATAAATTGATATATATTAGAATTAATTGCTCTCTTGATTTTTACAAATGTGATATATGGCTTTTATAGCCTTACATTCCCATGAATTAACCACACTAACTGGTTACCAGAATAACTTCCCAATTATAACTATTGAATAATTATTTGCCTAAGTAAAACTTAAGCAAGGTAAAATCTATTTACCCTAACAATTTTAAACTACAAACTAATCAACATCTACACTTGAGGACATATTACTTACTATATTGGATACGTGCCTAATTTATTCAATAACATGAACCCAACCATAAACATGGTTAAGAATTCTAGATTTTAATTATTTTAGTAATGAGCTCTTGTACTTGGTTCCAATTCCTAACAAAATAAGTCAACACATGATAATGCATTAGGCATATAATCCTTACAGATGCAAGAGATTATAGTTACAAACATTTAGTTAAAATATGAAACTGACAACCCTCCTCACCTTTTGATACTAGCTAATTCTTGGAAAAGGAAAACAAGGTCAACATCACCAAAGGTAGAAACAAGATCCTCCCAAGAATAAAAATGATGGTTAGGAAAACTACCTAACCACCTCCTTGCACTCCAACACTATGATTTGAAAAATAATTTCATCCCTATATCTTCTTGCTTTATCTCAAATTCTTCCATCAAATCAATAAATATTTTAATGTGTATTCCCTTGTGAATCATCATGCCCATCAAACATGGGCAACCAGTTACATAGACTTCTTTTTGCATGGGGTTTATGTTATTAGTCACCTAAAACAAGTCTAGTTGTTTGTAGTCACTAGTAATAAGGGGGACATTGGGAGGTTTATCCTTTTGAGTCAATGGAGAAGCAAGGTAAGCTTTAGATTATAGTAAATTATTCTCAAGTATTTGAATATATCTTGCTAAGTCAAAAATCTCTTTCATAGACATATCTAGACATTATTGAGGATTTGGGGTGGATACATGACTACTTGCATAATAAGAAGCATCATCACTATAGTATTTTTTAATATTATACTCATCATGGCAACTAGGGATAAAGGCATAAGATGAATCACATGAGCGAGCAGCCCTAGGACAGTCTTCATACCAAACATCCATGTTTTACACATTCACAACATGCTAAAATCAAACTTTTCCTTCATACAAGCATAGATTTTGTATGAAAGAATATGTCTTCAAGAAAGAGGAAATTCCATGTACCTTAAAATTTCTTTTATTCCAACCTCATGGAATGTGTTCTTGGATCACCATAGCAAGCCTGCTAACAACAACATAAACTTGATTTAGGATAGCAGAGTCACCACCATAATGATAGGATAACCTTGAAGTATAATTGATCTCCAAGGCAAAAATAAATATTTCGATTCACAAGTTCAATAAAGTCCTTAATGCACCTATGACCCTTTGACTCTTCCTTAACAATGATGACAATGATGCCATTTGATAGAACTTATGATTAGATAAGGGACAACTAAGGCCAATGCATGAGAGAGGGCAAGTCTCTCCTTCTTTTGGCTCTACTAATCCAAGTGGGGTGTTCCTTGAGGTTAGTTTATAGGACATTTAAAGACAAATACCATACTACAAGGGGTCTTGAGTAATAAACATGCCCTATGTGCACTAAGAGGCCCCTAAGAGTGTCATTAAGCCTTAGTGTTTGTTTACAAAGTAACTTGATTTAAGAAAAAAATGAAAGTCATATGTGCAACTAATGATATCCTAAATTATATCCCCTATGATGTTTACAGCTTTAGGCCCATACTTCACACATGACTTGAGAAACAAGCAAAAATACATACCCCTTTGAGAATGGTTCTTGGAGTGGCTCTCTCAAGATGTAATATTGTTAAAGCAATTAGTTATGCATATTGAGATTACCTTAGACTAACATGTGCAAAAGCATAGATCTTGAAGTTTGTATACATGATTGAAGAGGAAGGGAAAAGTATTGGAGATTAGTTACTTTGGCATGATATGCTCATGAATTAAACAAAGAACTAAGTATGTATTAAACTCCTACAAGCTAGGTTGTGTATTTGCTTAAATACAAACCAAAATGATATATATATCTTATCATGAAATCAACATACTTAAAAGACGCTTAAACTATTATGGATGTTCCGTAGTAATGTAATGGAAATATTCCTTAAGAGAATCCTCACAAGGTTTTTATGATCCATGTCATGATCAACTAACCATCTACAACAATCATATTAGCAAATTTCTAATACAAAAGGCATAGGACGTCCCCAAAAAAAATGAGTAATCTATGGAGACAATTGAGTAAAGTGACAAACTATGCATTAAATTACCCTCTCAGAAGTTTACAACAAATAGAGAACACTTGAAAGAAATCAAAATTTACATTATTTGACTTCCTAGACCAAATTCAGGATAGAGGCATATAGCCATCCCTAATACAGTCCCGATTTCTAGCTCCTAACCAACCCACCTATTTTTACAATTCTTAATGTATTGTATATATTTTATTTTTCTCAATAATCTTGTATTGACAATTGTGACCAATCACCTTATTTCAATTTAGGCACTTGTCACCAATTAGTAAAATATTGTAGACTAGGTAGCACTTGCAAGGAAGAGCAAATCCCTTAAGATCAATCATCGGTACCCTCGGGAACAATGGAAGAATACTCTCCAACATGGTGCAAACTAATGAGGCGTAGTCATAGGCAACAAGATAGATCTTACCACATTTACATAACACCATCTCATATAACTCCTCGATCGAAGCATCCACTTCTAACAATACAATACAGCTTAGGCACAAAACAAGAATGCATCCTTGAGCAAAGGAAAATGGGAAGGCCACATATGTCCAAAAAACCAAATTTGTGCCGAGGAGGAGGTAGAGAAATCACAAATAAGATCCTTATGACAAGCCATGATCCTCATTTGCAAGCCTAAAAACTGATCTAAAATAGCATAATACGATAAATGGACTACAAAGAAAGTCTCTCAGAATAGCAAGAATCATGAAAATGACAATGGAGGGGAAAGAGCAGGTTCGCCATGCCACCAAGACCACGTGTGTCTTAGATTCAACTTTATCACGAAGCAAAAAGGGGAAAAAGTCATCCTCCATTAAAGGAAGGGCCCCATAAGAAGAAAATTGAGAAGGATAGATCTCCATGCTCTACAATCTAGATGTGATGGCACGACAGTCCCACAAATGTCCATTAATAAAAAAATACTCAGTAAAAACCCAAAAGAATACAATTGTGCATGTAAAAACTCTATCGTTGTTCACATCCACTTGCACAATGGTTGTCCTCAGTCGTAGGCAAGAAACACACTATGTGGGCTGAGATATTTGATTCATTCGAGTTGGAAGGAGGATCAATGGCTTAGTCATACACATGTAGAAGAGAGAAGCACGACCGTGATTGCTTTAGAGGGCTGAGTAGGAGGCCCTTTGGGTGGATACGTGCCACCATGCAAATAGCTCACGTATCAGGTCCCCGTTGCCACTTTGTCACAAGAATAAAAATTGCAACCTGATGAAAACCTGCAGATGATAGGAGGTATCATGATAAAGAGGAGTAAACATTGAGCATCTTGGAGAGGATCAACGGTAGGTGTGAGGGAGAAGAGGGATGCTCTAAACCAGAATTAATTATTTGTTAGTTAATCATTCCACTCCCAAGGTTGCGGTGATTGTTGGTGATCGTGACCTTTGAAAGTGAATAAATATGACTTTCTTCAAAATAAATTAGACAGTTCAGAAAAAGTAGGTATACATCTTTCAAAGAGATTGCTAAACTATTCATTCTGTGTTTTACAGTATCGTAAGTTCCTCACTAGATATTGTTAGCCGAATCACCAACTGAATTTGGATCAGTGGTATTAGAGCAGTTAGATCTCGACAATAACCTGGCTTCGGTTTCAGGGTTTCCCATGCGTAAATATCCAATGCTACCGGTATGACGGCCTAGTGCAGATGTCCAAATGTCATAGGCAAAAATAGTAAAGGTAAAGAGCATGAAATAGTTTGAACTCCCAGATATAATCAAAGTCGGATTTATCAACTTCGAGCTCGAAGCTATCAAGTTGGATAGAGCCAGCAAGAAGAAGCCTTTTAATTATCATCTTGGCTTTCCTGTTCGATACCATAGACCTAAAAAACACTGGCGAGGAAAGTTAAGACAGGGAAATCGAGTATAGAGGCAACTCCATCTGCAAGAAAGAATGGAGCATCTTATGGCTATTTTGAGGGGAAGCCTAGTGAGAATGTGAGAGCAGAGAATGTTGTATGGCAATGCACTCAATCTATCTGTGTGTTCTGAAAATTCACTCAATTTTTCCCTAGCATTCAATATGTACTTGTGGAGAATAATTTGATTGGTTTTGGCTTCATTGGTGTTATGGAGTAAAAAGTGGACACATGTCTTTTTACCTCCTTGTTTAGCTCCTAGGTCCCCATGAATACATTATACATTCTAAATATTCATCCTGATACAAATCCCCCGAAACCAATGTAAATTGGGAATAAGGGACCCATATTTTATCTTACCCTAGACCAAAAAGGAGCCTCAAGACTTGGGTGCCCATGCCCAAGTCTTCGCTAATTGGTCGGGGCAAATTTAAATGTATGTCAACATAAGACCTTTAAAAAGGTTTCTCCCTGTTGGCTCTTTTGGTTTAATTTGATGAATGTTGGTGTGGAAACATATATAAGTGTGTTGTCAAATTCATTATGAACCTATACAGAGATAGCCAACTTGAGGCATTGGAGTAAAGAGCGTTCAAAGCATTCATTGTGATTCTAGAGTAGATTGATATTGTCATTGTGTGTGTTGTTGCAGGTTTGAAATTACCATCTATCTCTCCTTATGAGTTGAAGAGCCTTCATCCTCCTAAGGATTACATCACATAGGTGATATCATTGTGATTTATCATATTGATTTTGTGTTTAGCCTCTGCCTTGCAAGGGCACACTCTCTTCCTCTATCAACAGTGTTGGGAAGCTTGAATACTATCCTAGGATTTGACTGAGGTAAGTCGCTAAACACCATAGTCCTTCGACATTCCTACTTCCGGGACACAAGTTTTGACATCTTTTTTATCATTCCTGTGCAATTAGTTTTTGGATATTTACTGTATATTCTCTGTTATAATCATATCTTTTTAGAACTAGGGTTTCATGCATTAATTGACCTAGGGTTTTATAAAAGACTTGATTAAATCTGATATTTCCATAGCACTCCTGAGTACAAGATCTGTAGCTGAGTCCACCTCCATTTGGTAGTGATTTGGCTTGATCTTGTCCTTGAATGTTATTGTGAAAGAGGGTTTGATCTAATGTGCATGCTAGTCTTATAATTTACCTTTTTCATACATAACATTTTGGTGAACCCATAGCTTCGAGCATGTGCATCTTGCTAATGGTTCAAATCAGATCTTGCATTGATTTGTAGTATACTTTTCATTATTCATTTGAAAATCTTGCATAATCTTGAAAAAAGTGCATATTTAGTTTGCATTTTTTGGTAAAATTTTAGATTATGGTTTCAAAAATTCTCTTGCATGATCATGTTAGTGGCAACAAATATGCATTAAATCTGATTTTGCATAATAATCTTACATCATTTTACATTATAACTCTCAAGTTCTTAAATTTGCAAATTACACATTATGTATTTCAACATAAGAATACATCATCTCTTAAACATTTTACAAGTAATCTTAAAGTGGTCTATATTTGCCTTTGTGTACATCACTTTAACATTAGGATCACTTGGTTTGTAGTGACACTTGAGCATTTTTTATCTTTATAAAAATATTCAAAAACCCGAGTTCTTCAAACTAGTGTCTTGGTGTATAAAAGTCTCTCATATTGGTGGTATTTGATCAGATTGTACATTGCTCTTCCAAGACATTTCATCATGGATGCTTCTTGTTGTTCATCTTTGGAAGCTTTGTTTGCATACATCATAGATTTTGAAAATTTCTCTAAATTCACTAATAAGCATCCTCAAGTCTTAAATCACATAGCATACATATATGATATTGACATTTCTATGTGTTCCACATATGAAATTCTTTGTTATATATCTGATTTTGATAGCTTCATAACCCTCATGGGTATATATCCTTCGATATTAGATCTCACTAAATTCATGAATAATTATGAGGAAGATGATGATAATGATTCTTCTTTTACTTCTACTATATTTCATGATGATATCATGAATATCATCTCTAAGACATACGAGGCTGACCTATGCTTGTCTATCTCATCCCATCCATCTCCCCAAATGGTCCCCACTTGTGAGGATATTTTGGCGCAAGAGGATGAAATCATTAAATTAATACATTCCTTAACAACACTTTACCCTCTCTTCATTCCAATGCTCTACCTTTAAAAAATGGAGCATTAGAGAATGAAGAGCCTCCTCTCAAAAAGACTCCTCAATCAGTCGATAATGGGTGTTGCAATCTTAAAACACTTCTCAACAACATAATACATGAGGTTCCTATAACTCATCCTATGGATCTCCTAGGTACCTTTGCTTGAATATTTAAGTATCTTGGATATAGATCTAAGACTGTGGAGACCATGAATATTAGTTCTCCTTTGGTCGTATGCTCAACACCCCTGGGCATCACTGAAGACACAATAACAAACAACCCTCTTAACAACACTCTACCTTCCCTTCATTCCAATGCTCTTCCTACAAAAGAAAAAGCATTGGTAGACGAAGAAAGGTCTCACATTAAATCCTTTAGGGATGGATGTTGAGCTTAATAAAAAAGAAAACAACATTGCCAAGGTTCAAAGTGCTCTAACACCACCTCAACCGAAAGGAAAAGGAATTTTTAGGGTTTCCCCTTTGCCATCCTTACATGAATTAGGAGAAAACCTTCAAGAGAAAAGCTATCCATTACAAAATCATAAGATTACTTCTCTACTGGCTTCCTCCTCACAAATACCAGAAAGTGCAGAAAATCATGAACCCCTAATGGTTGAAAAATAAACTCCATTGAAAAAGACAACTAATGAGATTAGAAGGTAAATAATAAGAAAGCATCAAGACTTAACAATACATATAAAGATAAAGATCAAAGCCTACCATTAGCAGGTAAGTATTTAGATCATCTATTCAATCACTTTTGATGTAGCACCTCTTTGAGTTGCTCTCATGGGTGGCCTCCTCTAATGTGTTGTGTTGTGTTCCCCCGTGTTGTGTTAAATGTTGTTTAGGTATCCTTGCATGACCCTTGATACTCTTGTAAGGTCAAGGATACAAGGAGACTACGTCTGTTGTAATCATGTATCGTGTTGTGAATTTCTTGTAACAAATGTTTGCAATACTCTGAATTTGCTTCTAGACACTTTGGAATGTTTTATATCTCACCTTGTAGCTACACTCAGTTCTGAGATACCTAAAGTATAACCTCACAACTATACTCGGTTCCAAACCTGCAAGTATAGCCTTGGTTTGTTTATTTGGTATGTTACCTTATTTCTGTATCAATTGTTCACAAAATGATTTGGTTGTTATCTTAGCTTAGATTTTCTAACCAAAGCTTGTTTTGATTATCTTTCGTAAATGCATAATGTTGATCAATGATAGTTATCAAATGATATTGATGTGTTTCTATTGTGATTGTTGGAAACAATTCGGCAATTGTAAGCACATCTCATTTTGGGGCATGGACTTTGTGAAAGCTCTTGTTCCCTTGCGTGTTTTCAACCTTACCTTAAACATGATCACTACCGGCAAGCGGGATAAATCACTTTAAGGTGGGGGCATATATCGTGGTAAATTCTTGGATATTTTAGATATTGTGATAAAGCGTGTTTGTGTATGCTTCCTTTTCACAGTAAGGTGTCTCTGTGATGCAGGTTGAATTGTATACTTTGTTTTGTGTTGCGTTTACTTCCTTTTCACTATAAGGCGTCTCTGTGATGCAGTTGGGGTTGTATGTTTTTGAAATCCCTTCTGTGAAAGGTGGGATTGTGTATTCCCTTGAGTGGTTGTACATCCTTTTAAAAGTCCTCTACGGAGGCAGGGTTGGATCTTGAGTTATTCACCCTTAAATGTGTCTTTGGTAGTTTTGGTAGCGTAGCTCAACTGTCAGATGTGTTTGGTGTGTCTTAGATGGTGGAGTGTAGCGATGAGCTCCTTACCATAGCCTGTGTTTGCTTTGTATAAGATGTATAGTGCGTCGACGACATACTCTATGGTGCTCGTGTATTCTGTGTATCTTCGTTGCATGTCTTACGTGTTTGAGTGGTGGCGCGTAGAAATGAGCTCCCCCCACACCGTGTGTCTTACGTGTTTTGTGGTGGCACAAAATGATGAGCTCCCCCCACATTGTGTGTTTTGTGTGATTTTGATGGCAGCACATAGCAATGAGCTCCCCCCATCACCTAGTTAGGGCTATATAATTGTTTAATAATGTCTTCTCTTCGTATATGTCTTGTGCGCTACATGTTTGCATTCATGCCTTCTCCATGTATTGTGTGTTTTTTTACTGTCTCCTTCGTGTATTGCATGCTTCCTTAATGTATTCTCTGTGTTTTACATGATTGTCAAGTGTTTTCTTATGTTTGCCTAAGCTTGGGGGCTATAAATGGTTCTCCAAACTTAGGGTGTGTATTCGCTCTAGTGTTTGATGTGCTTGATATGCTTTGACCATATTTTAATGCATATATTGATTGTAAGATCATTCACACATTAAAGTGGGGACTACATGTTATGGAGTAAAAAGTGGATACATGTCTTTTTAGCTCCTTATTTAGTGCCTAGGTCCCCGTGAATACATTATACATTCTAAATATTCATTCCCATGCAAAATCCTATGAAACCAATGTAAATTGGGAACAAGGGGCCCATATTTTATTTTACCCCATACCAAAAAGGAGCCTTAAGACTTGGGTGCCCATGCCCAAGTCTTCCCTAATTGGTCGGGGCAAATTTAAATGTATGTCAGCATAAGACCTTTAAAAAGGTTTCTCCTTGTCGACTCTTTTGGTTTAATTTGACTAATGTTAGTGGGAAAGCATATATAATTGTGTTTTTTAATTCATTATAAACCTAGATAAAGATAGTCAACTTGAAGCATTGGAGTAAATATCGTTCAAAGCATTCTTTGTGATTCTAGAGCAAATTGGTATTGCTATTGTGTGTGTTGTTACAGGTTTGAAGTTATCATCTATCTCTCCTTATGAGTTGAAAAGGCTTCATCCTCCTAAGGATTACATCATATAGGTGATATCATTGTGATTCATCATCATTTGATTTATCATATTGATTTTGTGTTTAGCCTCTGCCCTGCAAGGGCACACTCTCTTTATCTATTAATGGTGTTGGGAAGTTACAATCTATCATTGGGAAGATTTGACTGAGGCAAGTCCCTTTAAACACCATAACCCCTAAACCCCTTCTTTTCTTCTTATGGGCAAGTTATAGGTGCAAGATTTAGGAAAAGTGAAGACACAAGAAGGCTAAGCAAGGATCAGGGTTTCAGGATCTGACAGAAGTTATGGAATATTTCTCTACAAAAGACTTGGGTGCCACTGCCCTAGTCTTCTTGCCCTTTTTGAAATCAAATCTAGCATCAAGGTTGTCTCTGCAGTAATTTTCTAGTTTACAGTTCCTACAGAATCAATCCATCTAGACTTGGGCATCCTTGAAATAGTCCTCTGACATTCTTGCTTCTGAGACATGGGTTCTAATATCTTCTTGATCATTCATGTGCAATTAGTTTATGGATATCTGTTGTACATTCTCTGTTATAATTAGATATTCATAGAACTAGAGTTTCATGCATTGATTGACCTAGGGTTTGACAAATGGCTTATTTAAATATGATATTTCCATCACACTCCTGAGTACAAGATCTGTAGCTGAGTCCACCTCCATTTGGTAGTTATTTGGCTCGATCTTATCCTTGAATGTTATGGTGAAAGAGGGTTTGATCTAGTGTGCATGCTAGTCTTATCATTCACCTTTTTCATACATGACAATTGGAAAACCTATTTTAATATTTGATTTGATATAAATTTAGTCACCATCGTTTATCATTGGATAAGATTCAATTTCAAAACTACAAATAATTGCGTAGCCAAACAAGAAGGCAACTTCCACCAAAAGAAAGAGGTGCAAGTTTTGTTCTAAGTGTTGCACAAGTTTCAAAACTCATAGCGAGCCTCTACAAATCAACACAACAACTATAAAGCACTTTGCACCCTTCCAAACAAGACATAGCTTTGTTTTCAATGGTGTGCTAACAAATCTTTAAACCTGCACATGCAAGTGGAGGCCATGCAAAGGAGTAACCTCTTTTATATTTCTAAGATTGTAGGAATTTGGTTTTTAATTCAAACCTGTTCGCTCCTGTATGTCACATTCCACAAGGTCAAGTTATCAAAGTTTGGGATTGGAGACACAAAATCTATCAGATTATTTACCTTTGAAATGCACATGACCGAAGATGATGGAAGGACATGGATATTCATCAAACCCCTTCAAGGTGATGGTCAAAGAGGCTTTAAGAAAACAACGTGAGGAGATGATGAATAAATTTTTCCAGTTGCTCCGGTAGAGAAAAGGAAATTAGGAACCAAACAAAATAGAAATTTCGTTCAGTGGTCACACTCCTTACAAGGTACAAGTGAATTTTGATATTCCAAACTTCAAAGGAAAAATTGATGCAGATGTTGTAGATGATTGGTTATCAAAATTAGAAAAATACTTTTTCTGTGAATCACTTCTCTAATGCTGAGAAGATAACCTTCGACCTCCTCAAAGTTGAATGCCATGTGAAACAATCATGGGAGACTAAGTGGGCATTCAAAGAACTCCCTGATGGTCAAGAAATTAATGCTATATTGGATGATAGCCCCACATGGGGAGATTTTGTGGAATACATCAAGGAAGAATATTTTGTGAAGACACATATATATGTAGTGGCATTGCTTCAACAAAGAAAGGATCAATCTGTTCAAGACTACACAGACACATTGCATGCTTTATCGACAAATCTTGGCATCAAAGATATGTAGAAACATTGGGTTTTGAAGTATCATAGTGGACTACACCGATCTATTCAAACTGAGATGGCCTTCTTGAATGTTCAGACACTAGGAACTGCCTTCAAATATGCAATAAAAATTGAAGAGAAATTCAAACAAAGGGGAAAAAAAGGATTATCCAGCAAACAATAGATCAAAATGGGAAGGTAATAGCGAGTTTGTAAGAAAATAGACCACCAAGGGATTCTCCTCACAATCACCAACATCAGATAAGGGCACTAAAAAGACACAAAAGGATAAAGGCATGTGGTGTGAAATTCATTAAAGTCCTTGGCATAACACTAAAGATTGTTGAGTTGCTAAGACATTAATGACAGACACATGAAGTGGATAAAGAAGATGATTTGTTTCCTCCAAACCCTTATGAACAAGAGGATGGTGAGTAGATCATTGAGGCAGACCCTTATGCCATGGCTGCCACTGCTAAAATCTTGTCTCACGAAGATGAGGAATGTTTGTTCCATTCACAGATGTGGGTGAATCGGAAAGCCTTGCATGTCATTGTTAATAGTGGGAGTCAAAAGAATTTGATCTTGTTGTGTGGTTACACAACACGCCCCATTTTGACTTGACAAAACAGGGACCCAACTGTTGGGCTTGGTTTGTGTTGTCTATTTTCTGGCGGTTTGGTAAAAGTAAGTCATGTGCATCATCATGTAGAACCAGGATGAGATAAGTCATCATCATGAGGTTAGTTTGTCAAAATTTGCATTTCATTTCTGTGACCTCATATTTTGAAAGAGCATTAAATTCCATGTAGGTTTGCCTTTTACATCACCCTGATATTCCTTAGGATGTGAAAGTTATGAACAGTCAAAGTTTTGGTCAAACCTGATATTCGCAAGAGGAGGATCATATTCTTATAACCTTAGCCATGTTGTCGAAGATCATCCTGATCTTGGTACATCACCAGATAAGTTATGCGGTCCAGATATCCGGACGTCAACTTTAAGTGGCAGTAAATCTTCCCCGTCAAATAGTCTTATATATCGCGAGCATCATATTTCAAAGGTAACCCAATATTTCTTAATATCCTCCTACCGCGAAATATCACCCTAAGCCAATATCCTGATGACATCATCCAAATGTGATAAGCGAAGAAACAAACATGATGATGACATCATCATCACATTTACATTTCAACAGGATATTTTCTAAATCTGATCATGTTCGCCTAATATGACGATGACATCATGATGCCCTCCGATACAAAGAACGAATATCAGGATGATGTCATCCTGATATTCCAAAAGAGAGACATGTAAGTTTGTCTCGTCATCATCATATTTGAAACATCACCTGATACATCGAAATATCCTCCTGATGTACTAAACATAACCAAAAGGTGCTTTCATAACCTGAATCTAGTCACGATAACTATTCTAACTCAAGGGAGGAGGATGACATTGAAACTCGACCTGATATTTGTGAATATCATCCTGCCTTCATGATATCCTGTCATATGGATATCCCCCCACTCCCGTTGCCACCATTATAATTTAATGCGCGCAGACATGGTAGGTGGTTCCCGCCGACCCCAGAACACGATGAAACACCTGGCAAGATCCTGCGTTCTCACGCAGATAATCAATGAATACAATCTAAGTTGTCAGAGTTGCCCTAATTTACCCTAATTGCAAGGTTAAAAGGTAATTCAACCATCATTTTTACATTTACCTTGCGATAAAATTGTTTTATAGAGCACCAGCTTCCATATCCTCATACAGGCGATTGTTGCACGATTTGAGCTCACAGACAGAAGGAAGGAAGTGATCATCAGCTGAATTAAGAGTGTCATTAGCAATTCACTGGTATAAAAAAGGTCTGCGTAACCAGGTATGTAAATGAAATCCACATCCTGTTATGTCTGTAATAGCCCGGTATGGGTGGCTAAGCTGAAGTTCTGGTTTATGCATCCATATGATTAAGTAATGTTGAACAGATACAGTAGGCATGGTGATTTATAAAGTTAATTGCAATATGCATACATGTGTATACCCGTTGTGAGATAGGATTTTGTTAATTGTAGGTACTCATGGCTGACAAGCGGTTAGTTAAGTGTCAAGAGGAATTCAGTAGGCCCATGTTCTCTTCTCAGTGGGGGGTCGTGTTTAAATATGGAGCAATTGCAGATACCCATCAGGGGAGCACCAAAGTTGGAAGCCTGGTCAGCTAGGCTGAATGATGGGAATGACAAAAGTCTTGTGCTGGACGCAGTGTTCGTATCTGGAATGTGGAACGCCGCAGGTTTTCCATACTCCATGGAATCTCCGGAGCTCGTCATCGAGTGTGCCCAGAATTATAACCCTAAGACAAGGCAAGTGATGAAACATGGGAGGATATATGCAGACCTCTCCATCAAGGGTCTCTCCCGGACATTTGGATTGCCACTGGGCAGCAAGGTCAAAAGTGTAGACCTGAGGAAATCAGAAAAGGAGTATGAAGCCAACAAGAAATCAGCCAGGAAGAACATGTATCAATGGCGGGCTGAGAACAACACATATCCTGCGGCAGCCAAACTTCCTGTGCACCTGTTTAAATATGATTTCAGTGAGGAATACCAATTCGTGATTGCGCTCCTAAACAGGGTAATAGGCCAGCCTGATACTGGTAGTCTCAGGGATTGGATGTATGGAATAATAATGATGTGTCTGTATTCAGATATTAAGCCACTATGGGGCCAGATAATAAGTGCTGCTCTACATGAGCAGCTGATGAACCTAGGAGGTTCTAATTGTGTATTTTATATGTCATCTTACATTGTTTATTCTTGTCCTTACAAAGGCACTTTTGATGCTTTAGTTACAGACGGAAAGCTTACAGGCACAAATGCTATGTATATTTGGGATCATCATCCCCAGTTGCAAAGAGCTAATTACCTCAAAGATTACAAACTGGTCAATGATGCATTCTCCATGCATCTGGTGAGGACCATGGAAGAGGACAGAACAAAGAGATTGAGCATGGAGGCTCAAGAGATAGTTTACAGGCATGGAGCCTAGTATATACAGTTTGCCACCTTCTCATACATAAGAATTGAAGGTTTTGAGGGACATCCTCTAATGCTGTCGAGGTATCCCACTGATGCGGTAGTACTAATGGAGTTTATCAGGCAGGGCTCCACAATGATAAAAATGTACAAGGACGCCAAGAAGCTGGCACCAATTTTGTTCCCAATCAGCATTGGCTGCTATATGTGCCCTGATTTAGATAATATAAACAAGGTGATGGTCACCCTTAATAAAATGAATCTGCAACCTTTTCCACTAACAAGACCATATGATCCTTACTGCAGGATGCAAAAAATACTAGGAAAGCCTATTCATCAGAGGCACCTAGAGGATTTTTGGGCCGATTGTGAAGATGAGGCAGAGGCAAGAAGACGGAGGTATCAAAGGTTAACTTTGAACCAGATTAGAACCTTTGATTGCATCTCCATCCCCCAACAATTGAAGAAAGATGATGGCAGGATAATTGCAGATGAATATGAGCAGAAGAAGATATACAATGACACCATCTCTGCACCTGACCTCACCATGCAGGAAGATCTATCCTTGGACCCTTTCATTGCCAGGACCATACAACTAACTCAATCTTGGGTTGATGAGCAGGTGGAGGCATTGAAGAAGAAAGGTGTTGCCATTATGGTGGACAACAAGAAGAAGGGACAGGATATTCCTGGGGACGAATATGATGACTTCCTTAATGAGAAGAGGAAGACCAAGGGAGATAGAATCCCTCCACCACAACAACAGAGCAAAAGACCCCCAAGGGGAAAGAAGCTGGATAAAGAACCCAAAGGGGTTATTATAGAAAGAGCCGTATTTGTAGCTGAGGAGGCAGCAGCATCAAGATCTGGATCAGAATCGGCATCCCCTCCAAGGACAAAGAAAGAAAAGTCTAAGAAGAGTAAGACAGCAGAGGCTGGAATCACTGAGACCCTAGAAGAGGGTCAGTCCTCAAGGAAACATGATAAAGAGGATATCCTCATGGAGGAAGAACCTGAAGAAGAAGAGGCTCCTTTAATTATAAAGAGGAAGAGAAAATCTCCACAGGTGCTGGTGTCCACCCCACCTAAGAAAAAAAGAAACTCTATGAGAGGTGAAATAAAACAAACCCCTACACTATTACAAGGGGCAGGTAGTGAAGTACCTAAGGAACTTCAGCATAATGTTCCACTTCCTACCATCGTCAAGTTCAAAACTGAACTTACAGAAGAACAAACGAAAGAAGCTGCCCAGACACAAGCAGAAGGTCATGTCTCGCTAGACGAGACAATAAACTTGTCTGATGATGAGGTCGTGTAGGATGTGGCTGCACAAAAGATGGAAACACTTGCTGCTGGTACAAGCATGACCCCTCACCAGCCTCCACCAGTTCAAACTATATTTGAAGAGATGAAGCAAGTGGAAGAAGAGCAAGAAAAGAGCCCAGAGCAGGTAGCTCAAGAAATAGGGCTGGAAACATTAATTGCAGAGGTGACAAGTCCTGTAGTGGTAGACCTGACAGAGAAATAGGATGCAAGTCCTGAACATCCAGCAAGATCACCTGACAAAAGGCACCTAGCAGAAGAAATAGAGATGGCAGAATCAGAAGGCCATACTCTGGAATTAGGCCAACAAAGTCTACATGATACATCAGCAGAACCTGCTATAGTAGAGGTTCAGGAAGCGATGGCTGATGAAAAGGAGAAAACAATAGAGGATCCTGCTGCCAAAACACAAGAGGTCGATAGTGCAGGCCCGAAACAAATAATGGCTACAGAACAAATGCCAGCACCTCAAGCAGAATCCACAGTATCCAGTACGGTGGACATGCAACAAGAAACAGAAAAGCCAAAAGAAGCTGATAAACCTCAACAAGGGGAAGAATAGAGAACAGATGAAGTAATGACGGAGAAAGATCATGATCATCATGATCAACATATAGATGCACCACAGGATTCCCCACACCGAGAGGATGCTCCTCCGGAGAAGGAAATCCCTCAACAGGAGGAGGTGTCGCAGGATCAACAACAAAGTGAGCATCAAGAAGAAGAAATGAGAAAATCACCATCTCCACCACATCTGCTAATAGAAATAGGAGACACAGGTGAACATCACGAGGATGTGGAAAAACATGATCAGGTGCCTCCGTGGTTGGCGAAAGAGGTAAATATAGAGGAAGAACTTGAAATTCAGGAATTTGATGTCTCCACCTTGTTCTCCACGGATATAATGAAGCCTAGGAGGAAGGCCAGAATGACATCAGCCATCAAGAGAGATCCAGCAACGGGGAGGAGAACCGCACAAATTGCCATACCTGAGGTGGAGAAAGAAAAAGGTAAAATTACCTTAGATGAATTCCAAATCAGCACAGTGGATCTGGGTTTTGCCAATGAGGACCAAGAAGGTCAAGAGGGCAAGGACATTATTGATTCTTTGATCCAAAAGGTGAAAAGAGAGAAGGAGAAGAATAAGCAACACAAAGAGCACATTGCTCAGTTGCATGCCTACATAAAGAGGCTGATTAATCCTGATGATACTTCAACTGAACATGCAGTCCCATTGACTACTATTTCTCAGGAAGAGGTAAATAAGTTAGACCTCATGAAACATGAGGCATCTGTAATAAGAAAATGGATGTTATCCACATTAGATGATGCTGAGGAAATGGTAAAGGCCTCTTTGAAAAGGTGGAGCATTCTGAGTGACTCCAGGACCAAGGTGGATAAATTGCAAATGCAGACCAGGAAAAGGTCTTACAAACTGGAAAGGGTCCTGAGCATCTTGGGAGAAATAAAGAGGATAAATCCTCAACTACTTATCAGTAAGCAGGTATTGAACAGTAATACCGCATTGTTGGTGGACATCTGGTATAAAGACATTCAGTTTGAATGCGGAGTCCTCAGAAGATGTAATAGTAAGCTGAGAGATATTAGCATGAAGCTACATGATTTAATGGCTGAAGAGGCAGAGATATTAGAAACATTGGAAGGAAAAGTGGAAGGGAAAATAGAAAATCAAGATGAAGAGTCTGCCATCAAAGCTCTACACAGTAACTTCCAATCAGAAGCAGATGGTCCACCTGTCCACTTGACAGAGGAACTTATAGATAAAATAATGAGGATCAAGGTCAAGATGGAGAGATACAATGAAACACTGTAGGACAGGAAAGACAAGCTAGATAACAGCAGAGATAAGTATGAAGCACATAAGCACACCATCATCAAAGCAAAGACTCAAGATGGCAGAGGAATAGATCAAGTTGTGCAGTCATATGAGCAGATCCGGAACAGCATGCAGCCCCATATGCGGCATCATCATCATCATGATAGCAAAAGTTCAGGAATTGATGCACATGATGATGATCCACATGAATCGACTGAGGAACATGATGAAGATACATCATAAAGGGGATATAAGCATAAGTAATATAGATAGTTGCCAGCTGGCAACTTGTGCCATTTTTGTAAAGATTGACAAAGTCAAGAGAATGATGACCGTAGATGTGCATTGATAAATCAAGATCGTAGATCTTTTGTAACGGATTCCTCACCTTATTCTATAAAAGGTGATGGAATGCCTTATTGTAAACATTTGAAACTAATTGAAATCCGTCTGCTGAAACATTCAGAGCTCATTTCAAAGTTTTTGTATGCATTTATATTTTTGCATGCTTAATGAATGAGAAGACTGTGTCGATTACAATTCACAGTAAATCTTGAGTAATCAGTGTATGAATTCTGGATATATGTGGTGATTTGCTGTGTCCCTTGGAGTGGATGTCTACTTACATGTGTTGTCTTCATATAAGTTCCTTTGAAGTTAGCACCAACTATATCTAGCTGTGGAATGTCCTGGTGAAAATATGGTTTGGTTTTCTTCTCTTCATGATAGTATCTAATATACATGTGGTTCAAAAGCTAAAGGTTCAACTTTAATTAGAAGCATTTCTTCAATTTCTTTTAAATTTCAAGGTATTTCATCTCCATAATTACAAATAATTGATGATCTTAAGCAAATAGCACAGATATGCAGACATCTCGTGGATAATTGCAAATATTTAGCATATTTGAATATAAAGCATGCACAATTGAAAATATCATGCAAAAATTGAAGTATTTCTACATCTTTTCACCAAATGACTATATAATATGACTTCTCTGTAAAGAATTTCTACAGGAGTGTCACGATGACGTTGAACTTTCACGTAAGGCCCCAAAATGGAAACAACAATTCACATTAACCTCTGAGTAACGTCAGATGATTAAGACCTAATCACCGGAGACTTGGGATCATGAATTCTTTGAGTTCATAGTATATTTCAAGATGAATAAAGGTTAATGTGTACTTTTATTCTATGCTTGTTTGTGACTAACATCATAACCAACATAAATTGGCACTAGAAGGAGGGCGATCTAGAAGACTATGCTCATCACCATTCTTTTCATGTTTGATGATACAAAGAGTAAGGTAACCTCGAACCATCTGTGAATTTCAAATATTATGCAAATATTTACTGTAAGAAGCTCAAATATGCTCATTCTGTGTAAAGATTTCCAAATCTCACATAAATATTGCAAGCTTTACAGTAGATTATTCTGAATTCACAAATATCGGCCAAAGATACATAAATTTGTTCAAGCTTTGAAGAATTTGGGCCTTAGAAACTTGAGATCTCGTGCTAGGGGTCTTTATACTTCAAATATCCTTTCATATTGGCAGTATCTTTGCAAATATTTTGTAAATATCCAGTCCGATCAGTCATCTGAACACAAATATCACCTCATCTAGTGAAATCCAGCCAATATTTGCAAAGTTTCAGCTAACTTGCCTCAAACTTGAGAAATCCTGGCTCACAGGATAAATACCAGGTCGAGACCTAGTGGAATTTTTGAAGAATTACCTGTTAGAGGTTTCAGACCTAGAACTGTAGACATCCATCATACTCCCGGGTCTAGTGCATCAGGAGCTTCACCAGAACCTCCCCCTTTAACTCCTGTTGGTTTACAAATACCTTCTGGGATATCTGTGACACCTCCTTTTCAACCTCAGGGTGTGCCTTTAGTCCAACCTCAGCCAGCTGCACCACCAGCTCAACCTCCTCTGGTTACAATGTCTTTCTTCGCAACAGAGTCACCTTTGACCTTTACTGCATATCATGAGTTACCAAAGAATCTGGATAAACTTTGTCCAAAATATCATCCTTACCAAGATGCTGAAGATCATATCAAGAATTTTAAAGAAGCTTGCTGCAGAGCTAGAATAGAACATCAAGATGTGGTGTGCAGATTATTTCCTTTTTCCTTAGGAGAAGAAGCCTATAATTGGTTCATCAGTCTTGGTCAGGGTTCTGTTGATTCATGGGCCTTACTAGAGAAAGATTTTCTTGATAGATTCAAGGTTCCTATCGACCCCTCAATAAACTATCATTTATTTGCCACTATCAAGAGATTTGAGAATGAGCCTATCACCAATTTCAATGCTAGGTTTAGAAAATGTTGTCCAGAGTGGTCACTCCTTATACTGTGTCTGACGAAGTTGCAAGGAACATTTATTATTCAGCTTTAGATCCTTTGACTTCCATGTTCATAAGGAGGACACATTCCCAAATTACAACTTTAGCTTTGGCCTTTCAAGAAGCCATACAGGTAAATCAGCAGTTGACACCTGCTCCTACTCCAAATATAGTATTCTCTACCTTGCCTGGCATGCATCCACAATATCCTGCATCATATCCTGCACAATATCCGGCGCAATATCCTAATGGAGCAGTGATACCTCCAGCAGTCATGCCTGCACCTTTGCAGGTACTTCCACTAAGCATTATGCCTCCTCCTAATGGAAATGGCTAGTTACCACAATATCCTGCACAAGCTCAGACACCTCAGGGTGCTGACCTGTCCAATAATAACCATGGATCCTCTTTCTTCAAGTCTCAGACTGAAAACATGGTAGCCAAAGCTCAAGAAGAAAAGGAGGAAATCAAAGAAATTTCTGCTCAACTGAGAAAACTCACCACAGAAGTAACACATTTGAGAAATCAAGGTTTCTATTCCCAGTCAAATCAGAATAAAAATTATTCCAATGATAGACCAAATTATCCTGATAGAGGATATAACACCAATAATTTCAACAATAATGGTGGAAATAACAATAATCCTCAGAGACAGCCCAGAGTATGGAACTCCAGGCCAAATAATGGCTCATTACCATCACCCCTGGACAATCAGCCTTCTGGTGAAGCCAAACAGACCACTAGAGTCAATCTTGCTGAGGCAGCCCTTACTAATTGGTGTAGGATCCACAATACAAATGCACATGCAGAATTAGATTGTCCACAATTTAGAATTGCTACCAGCATCTTTCAGACTGAAGTGTCTAACACTTCTAGAAATCCACCTTAGGCAGAAGGAAATGAGATTGTTCCTTGTGGATATGACTCAGCTTTTGTGCTGGAAGCCTATACTAATCAACCTCATCAGAGTTATAACCAGGTATGTGAAGAATCTGCCTTAACTTTTGAAACAAATTACATTTTCCCCTTTGAGGATGAAAATGAGCCTACAAGAGAACATGAGGAAGTACATGCATACCAGCAGCAATATCCTGGTAAGCATAATTATAACTTGAGGAATAATGCTAACAGACCTGCTGGTCCATTGACATCATCTCTACCTCCAAACAATTTCAATACACCTCCTGATCCTAAAGCTAGCAATAACCCTGGGTTCCCCAAGGTAAATGCTCAGTACTTGTCACCTCAAAACACAGGATCAAAGGTTGTAAATGCACCTCATGAATCTGATAAGTTAATCACCTATCTGTCCAATGAAATGAAGAAAATTAAGATCAACCTGTCCCTGTCTGAGTTACTGAAAGCTCCTGCCATCAAAAAAGCATTCACAAAGTCATTAGATGATCCTGCTCCTAAAGAGGATGGCCATCTTTCAAGTCAATCCAGTGGCAAAGATCATGCTGCTCGGGATAATACTGTTAAGCCTAAAGTGTCAGCTACAGTCCAAGTTGCAGAAACCTCCCACATGACCTTGTATAGGGACAAAACGGAGTCACCTCCGTTCCTCCTCACCATAAGAATGTTCAGCAAGAACCTGCACAACTGTTTGGTTGATTTAGGGGCCTCCATGAATGTCATGCCTTTGTCAATATGTAATGCTTTAGGACTACATCCTGCTAAATCTCTAAAGAAGGTCACTCAATTGGACAAAACAAAAGTAAGTGTAGTAGGAAAGCTAACTCATATCCACATGCAACTAGCATCTGATCCCAGAATCTAGCATTACATTGACATTCAGGTAGTTGACATACCTGATACTTATGGGATGTTGCTTAGCTGAGATTGGTCCAAAATGCTTAACGGATATATGTCCACAGATTTCAGTCACATGTGGTTACCATGGAAGGGTATACCTAATCAGATCAGGATTGATGCTGAGCTTAGAATGAAGCATATGATCACTGAGTACAATAGAACAAATGAGATCATGTACGTAGACGTAGAACCTGGAGTTTACTGCATCAGGCCACAGACTGTCAAAATAGAAGAGATCCTGATGCTTGACTTTCATCATCATCATGATGATGATCATCAGGAGGACATGCCAGTTGTAGGACTTGATAATAATCCTGATAATGAGAACGAAATAGATCACTTTAGAGACTTCGAGATGCATCTGTCTAACCAGGTAAAGCATTGTCAATTGTTTAATATACCTGCTAATGATATTTTGATTGATGGATGGTGCAGATTACACGATGAAGCACATTCAGAAAAGACTTGTGAAACTTGCTTAGATATGATGATGCTGGAGCAGACATGTAGTGAGGCATCATCATCATATTCTGAGGTAAATTCTACATCTGATGATGATGATGATACTAATTCTTATCTGTCTTTTGTAGGAACAAAAGAAGTAACAGATCATGATGGGGATCATATCCTGAAAACAGAAGAAATTATGGTTTCTGACCAGATGAACGATGAAATGAAATAAAAGATCACCCCTGGGAGTGATTGCTTTATGGAACCAGATTATGAATTGTCTAATGAAGACAAAGGTAGTGACCTGACTAAGTTCGAAGAATTTCTAGTAAAGGAAATAGAGAAGATGACACGACAACATGGATCTCCCCAGGAGGTCTTAATTAAAGGGTGGTGTAGGTTACACGAGGCGCATCATTCAGAAACAACTTGCTCCCTATGTTTACACAGTTTGAAAAAGCATGCAGCTGCAGATCCAGAAGATCATCCTCATGTTGAAGTGAAAGAGAGTAGAAAAACCATCAGACTCACAAAAGAAAGGAAAGAAGAAATTGGAGCATGATGACATTCCTAAGTTAAGGTGGATATCAGGTGGAGCAGCAGCTAGAACTGCGAAGAAAAAAGAAAGTTCAGCTAAATGTCCTGCTGAAGATAAACCCTGGATCCGAAGGTTTGACGGATCCAAATCCAAGCAAGGTGCTGGGGTAGGAATTAATCTGATTGATCCAACTGGAAAATCCTACTTAGCAGCTTATAGATTACAGTTCCCCTACACTAACAATGTAACAGAGTATGAGGCTCTGATTCACGGGATACTATTTGCCCATAAGAAAAAAGTAAAGATCCTGCATGTCTTTGGAGATTCAGAGCTAGTTGTGAGGCAAGTAAGAGGAATCTACTCATGTAACTATAGAAATCTGTCCAACTACAGACATCAAGTGTGGGACCTGATTGAGGATTTTGATGCCTTTAATATCACCCACATACCCAGAGAACAAAACCATAGGGCAGACGCACTTGCCCAAGCTGCCAGTACATTGGAGCCACTATCTATATCAGGTCTAAAGAGATTTTCAGTAGAACTGGTGTCAATATCTGATAATGTGACTAACCTCCAGGTGTTTGATGATGATCAGCACATTCTGGACTTCATTTCAAATAAAGACATATTTGAAGCTCAAATTATAGATGAGAATGGTATAGAAGATCATGTCTGGGAAGAAGATGAGATATTAGAATTGCCTAGCAATAAGATTCCCAAAGGTATGATTGAATTGGAAAGAGCTTTTGATTTGGATAATATGCTCAAACAGAAGGATCTGCCCAAAGTAGATGGAGGACAATATTCACAAGTGATCGTTGGACAGGATGATGACAAGAAAAATGTCTTGATAGGTAAGGTTTGCACATCAGAAGAGTTAGAAGGAATAACTCAGGCACTCAAGGATTACATAAATGTAATTGCATGGACTTATGATGAGCTGAAGACATATGACACCTCTGTCATAACTCATACTATACCTCTCAAGCCAGATGCGAAACCTTTCAGACAGAAGCAAAGGCCAGTCAATGCTTTGCTTGAACCAATAATTCTTGAAGAAGTCAAGAAATTGTTAAATGCCAGGATAATATTTCCTGTGAGGCACTCCACTTGGGTGGCAAATCTCGTGCCAGTTAGAAAGAAGAATGGAGACATCAAGTTGTGTGTAGATTTCAGGAATCTGAACAGAGCATCCGAAAAAGACAATTATCCTTTACCCTCATTAGATGAAGTTCTACAGATTGTAAATGGAGCCAAAATGATGTCCTTCCTAGATGGCTTTTTAGGATACAACCAGGTAATGGTTGATAAAATTGACAGATTGAAAACTGCCTTCACCACAAAGTGGGGGATATTTGCATATAGACGTATGCCATTCGGACTCATAAATGTTGGAACTACATTCCAGCGAGCAATGGACATAGCCTTTAGAGGCTTAATAGGAAAATGTAGTCATCTACATGGATGACTTGACAGTATTCTCCAAGGAAAGGGGAAATCATGTCGCTGATCTCAGAAGTGTACTGAAGAAGTGCGAAGAGTACGAAATATCTTTGAATCCCAAGAAGTGTATATTCGGGGTGACAACAAGAAAGCTACTAGGCCACCTGATCACAGAAGATGGAATTATCATTGATCCTGATAGGGTGGAGTCTATTATGAAGTTACAACTTCCAGGAAGCAAAAAGGAACTCAAGTCTTACTTTGGTAAGATAAAATTTGTGAGGAAGTTCATCACCGGCTTTGCTGAGATTGTCAGACCACTAAATGCTATGTTGAAAAAAGATGCACAAATTGAGTGGACACCAGAGGCCAAAGTTGCATTTGAAGATATAAAGAAAGCCATTTCTGATGCTCTGGTCCTCATCAGTCCAGATTACACAAAAGATTTCTACATCTATTCATTTGCTTCAGAACATACCTCTGCAGCAGTGTTAACTCAAAGAAATGAAGAGAAAGAAGAGAAACCAATTGCTTTCATGAGTTGTCCTTTCAGGGATACTGAACTAAGATATGTAGATGTTGAGAGGCAGACACTTGCATTGGTCAGAGCAGTAAAGAAATTCAGACACTACATACTAAGAAGCAAAGTAATTGCCGTAGTACCAGATGCAGCAGTGAAGATGGTACTAATGCAAAGTGAGCCTAGTGAGAAAAGAGCCAAATGGATTACTGTATTACAAGAGTATGACATGGAAATTACACCAATGAAGCTGGTAAGAGGACAATCTTTGAGTCAAATGATATCTGAAATTGATCCAAACATCACTACTCAGCAATATGTGATCAATGAGAAAGACAATAAAGAATGGTATGCAGATGTTAGGCACATCCTGATCACTGGAAGATGTCCATCAAGAATGCAAGCTTCATAGAGAAGAGCCTTAAAGATAAAATTCCAAAAGTACATGATGAAGGGAGGAACCCTATTCAAGAGGAATTATGAAGGAATATACCTGAGATGCTTAGAAAAGCCAGAAGCAAATAAAGTCCTATCAAAACTACATGACAAGTTTGGAACGGCACATGGATCAGCCTTGGCCACAACACATGCAATCCTCAGAGCAAGATATTACTGGCCTAAAATTTTTAAAGACACGGTTGATCATGTTAAATGTTGTCATGTTTGCCAGGTTGCTGCCAACAGAGAGAAGTATGCTGCACAACCCTTGCAGCCAGTGATGGAAGAGCGCCCATTTGCACAGTGGGGCATGGATTTCATAGGACCAATTAATCCTCCGTCCTCTTCAGGTCATAGGTATGTTTTAACAATTACTAACTATTGTACTAGATGGACTGAGGCTGTTAGCAGCAAAACTTGTACTGCAGATGATGTCATTAAATTTCTAGAGAGCAATATTGTCACCAGGTATGGAACTCCTTATGCTTTGGTAAGTGATAAATGGTTCTGCTTTCACTTCCACCAAGTTATCAAGTTGGGCTTTTGATCATGGGGTTATACTTAAGTTTTCATCCAACTATTATCCCTAAGGGAATGGATTAGCAGAATCCACCAACAAGAATTTACTGAATATCATAAGAAAACTGATAGAGAAGAACCCTAGGGAATGGAACTCATTTGACAGAACCAGAATAAAAATTGCATTAGGAAACTCACCTTTCCAATTAGTATATGGGGTAGATCATATCCTCCTTGTAAACTTAAAAATTCCTACTCTGCAGTTTGCCCAAGAATACCTAAGCATAGACAATAAGCAAGAAGTCAAGTTGCTTCAGTTGATGCACCTGGAAGAAAGAAGGAGTCAAGCAATTGACCAATTTGCAAAACATCAGGCTGTTGTCAAACGCTGGTTTGACAAGAGAGCCAGAGTTAAAGCTTTCAGGATATCAGATTTAGTCCTACTGTGGGATAAAGCCCATGAGAGGAAAGGTGACCATGGTAAGTTTGATAGATTATGGATAGGTCCCTTTCAAATTTCTGAAATACTAGGAGACAACACATATAGGCTTAAGAACTTGATAGGTGAAGATGTCCCATTGCCAGTCAATGGACAATTCCTCAAGCATTATTTCCAGGCCTAAATGACTTCATGACAGTCATATGTATCATATTGTATAGTTGTTTGTACAGTTTGTTTGTTTTGCTTGTTTTGTTTTGTTTGTTGAGTTTTGTTTTGGTAAGTCAAGATGATGCACTTCATCACCCCAGAAAATAGTTGAATTGTTAGGATTCAAGTGATGAGATCACATTTAGACATAGGTTATGATTCATTCTAAGAAGTATTCATGATCTGGTTTGTGATATCCGTTCATCAGGGTGCCTTTTCTTGGTCAAAGTGAATCAATCACAATGAAACACCTAACAGCCTTGGGTTTGTTGAACACACAAGTAAAGGTGTTAAGTGAAAAATCTAAAGGGACTCCCTTGCTACCAATACAATCTCTAACCTAAAGCTGCAAGTAACTGTACCTTGTACAAAGGAGCTGACATGATGATATCAGATACAAATTTTAAAGAGAAAATTAGAAAAGAAATCAAATTAGGCTATCTAAGTAACTCTACCAGGGCTACGCCTACTGGCAGTGGGGCTCTACTTAAGGAGATTGTATAGATAACCTTGCCGGGGCTATAGATGCTTGCTAGCAGCAAGGCTCTATCCAGGTTGGCTATGAGGGATGATCCCCAACTATGTAGTTTAACACCAGTTACTTATGTTTTCAACTTGCTTTCAAGATGAGGATAATTAATCATATGCACAAACCTGATCCTTTGCTAGCATTGTTACCATGATAAAATTTTATCATTCAAGAGATCATGATGCTTATGCTTAGACAAAATTAAAATACTATAGATGAATGTGATTGCATCACTTGAATCATTGGAATTTGTTTGTTTTCTTTGGTGGCAAGTTGTTGTGTGATTACACAGCACGCCCCATTTTGACTTAGCAAAACAAGGACCCAACTGTTGGGCTTGGTTTGTGTTGTCTGTTTTCTGGCGGTTTGGTAAAAGTAAGTCATGTGCATCATCATGTAGAACTAGGATGAGGTAAGTCATCATCATGAGGTCAATTTGTCAAAATTTGCATTTCATTTCTGTGACCTCATATTTTGAAAGAGCATTAAATTCCATGCAGGTTTCCCTTTTACATCACCCTGATATTCCTCAGGATGTGAAAGTTATGAACAGTCAAAGTTTTGGTCAAACTTGATATTCGCAAGAGGAGGATCATATTCTTATAACCTCAGTCATGTTGTTGAAGATCATCCTGATCTTGGTACATCACCTGATAAGTTATGTGGTCCAGATATCCAGACGTCAACTTTAAGTGGTAGTAAATCTTCCCCGTCAAACAGTCTTATATATCGCAAGCGTCATATTTCCAAAGGTAACCCAATATTTCTTAATATCCTCCTACCATGAAATATCACCCTAAGCCAATATCCTGATGACGTCATCCAAATGTGATAAGCGAAGAAACAAACATGATGATGACATCATCATCACATTTACATTTCGACAGGATATTTTCTAAACCTGATCATGTTCGCCTAATATGACGATGACATCATGATGCCCTCTGATACAAAGAACGAATATCAGGATGATGTCATCCCGATATGCCAAAAGAGAGACATGTAAGTTTGTCTCGTCATCATCATATTTGAAACATCACCCGATACATCGAAATATCCTCCTGATGTACTAAACATAACCAAAAGGTGCTTTCGTAACCTGAATCTAGTCGCGATAACTATTTTAACTCGAGGGAGGAGGATGACATTGAAACTCGACTTGATATTTGTGAATATCATCCTGCCTTCATGATATCCTGTCATATGGATATCCCCCCGCTCCCGTTGCCGCCATTATCATTTAATGCGTGTAGACATGGTAGGTGGTTCCCGCCGACCCCAGAACACGATGAAACACCTGGCAAGATCTTGCGTTCTCGCGCAGATAATCAATGAATATAATCTAAGTTGTCAGAGTTGCCCTAAATTTACCCTAATTGCAAGGTTAAAAGGTAATTCAACCTTCATTTTTACATCTACCTTGCGATAAAATTGTTTTACAGAGTACCAGCTTCCATATCCTCATACAGGCGATTGTTGCATGATTTGAGCTCACAGACAGAAGGAAGGAAGTGATCATCAACTGAATTAAGAGCGTCGTTAGCAGTTCACTGGTATTAAAAAGGTCTGCGTAACCAGGTATGTAAATGAAACCCTCATCCTGTTGTGTCTGTAATAGCCAGGTATGGGTGGCTAAGCTGAAGTTCTGGTTTATGCATCCATATGATTAAGTAATGTTGAACAGATACAGTAGGCATGGTGATTTATAAAGTTAATTGCAATATGCATACATGTGTATACCCGTTGTGAGATAGGATTTTGTTAATTGTAGGTACTCATGGCTGACAAGCGGTTAGTTAAGTGTCAAGAGGAATTCAGTAGGCCCATGTTCTCTTCTCAGAGGGGGGTCCTATTTAAATATGGAGCAATTACAGATACCCATCAGGGGAGCACCAATTTGGAAGCCTGGTTAGCTAGGCTGAATGATGGGAATGACAAAAGTCCTGTGCTGGACGCAGTGTTCGTATCTGGAATGTGGAATGCCACAGGTTTTCCATACTCCATGGAATCTCCGGAGCTCGTCATCGAGTGTGCCCGGAATTATAACCCTAAGACAAGGCAAGTGATGAAACATGGGAGGATATATGCAGACCTCTCCATCTAAGGTCTCTCCCAGACATTTGGATTGCCACTGGGCAGCAAGGTCAAAAGTGTAGACCTGAGGAAATCAGAAAAGGAGTATGAAGCCAACAAGAAATCAGCCAGGAAGAACATGTATCAATGGCGGGCTGAGAACAACACATATCCTGTGGCAGCCAAACTTCCTGTGCACCTATTTAAATATGATTTCAGTGAGGAATACCAATACATGATTGCACTCCTGAACAGGGTAACAGGCTAGCCTGATGCTGGTAGTTTCAGGGATTGGATGTATGGAATAATAATGATGTGTCTGTATTCAGATATTAAGCCACTATGGGGCCAGATAATAAGTGATGCTCTGTATGAGCAGCTGATAAACCTAGGAGGTTCTAATTGTGTATTCTATATGTCATCTTACATTGTTTATTCTTGTGCTTACAAAGGCACTTTTGATGCTTTAGTTATAGACGGAAAGCTTACAGGCACAAATGTTGTGTATATTTGGGATCATCATCCCCAGCTGCAAAGAGCTAATTACCTCAAAGATTACAAACTGGTCAATGATGCATTCTCCATGCATCTGGTGAGGACCATGGAAGAGGACAGAACAAAGAGATTGAGCATGGAGGCTCAAGAGATAGTTTACAGGCATGGAGCCTAGTATATATAGTTTGCCACCTTCTCATACATAAGAATTGAAGGTTTTGAGGGACATCCTCTAATGCTGCCAAGGTATCCCACTGATGCGGTAGTACTAATGGAGTTTATCAGGCAGGGCTCCACAATGATAAAAATGTACAAGGACACCAAGAAGCTGGCACCAATTTTGTTCCCAGTCAGCATTGGCTGCTATATGTGCCCTGATTCAGATAATATAAACAAGGTGATGGTCACCCTTAATAAAATGAATCTGCAACCTTTTCCACTAACAAGACCATATGATCCTTACTGCAGGATGCAAAAAATACTAGGAAAGCCTATTCATCAGAGGCACCTAGAGGATTTTTGGGCCGATTGTGAAGATGAGGCAGAGGCAAGAAGACGAAGGTATCAAAGGTTAACTTTGAACCAGATTAGAACCTTTGATTGCATCTCCATCCCCCAACAATTGAAGAAAGATGATGGCAGGATAATTGCAGATGAATATGAGCAGAAGAAGATATACAATGACACCATCTCTGCACCTGACCTCACCATGCAGGAAGATCTATCCTTGGACCCTTATAGATAAAATAATGAGGATCAAGGTCAAGATGGAGAGATACAATGAAACACTGCAAGACAGGAAAGACAAGCTGGATAACAACAGAGATAAGTATGAAGCACATAAGCACGCCATCATCAAAGCAAAGACTTAAGATGGCGGAGGAATAGATCAAGTTGTGCAGTCATATGAGCAGATCCGAAACAACATGCAGCCCCATATGCGGCATCATCATCATCAGGATAGCGAAAGTTCAGGAAGTGATGCACATGATGATGATCCACATGAATTGACTAAGGAACATGATGAAGATACATCATAAAGGGGATATAAGCATAAGTAATATAGATAGTTGCCAGCTGGCAACTTGTGCCATTTTTGTAAAGATTGACAAAGTCAAGAGAATGATGACCGTAGATGTGCATTGATAAATCAAGATCGTAGGTCTTTTGTAACGGATTCCTCACCTTATTCTATAAAAGGTGATGGAATGCCTTATTGTAAACATTCGAAACTTAATTGAAATCCGTTTGCTGAAACATTCAGAGCTCATTTCAAAGTTTTTGTATACATTTATATTTTTGCATGCTTAATGAATGAGAAGACTGTGTCGATTACAATTCATAGTAAATCTTGAATAATCAGTGTATGAATTCTGGATATATGTGGTGATTTGCTACGTCCCTTGGAGTGCATGTCTATTACATGTGTTGTCTTCATATAAGTTCCTTTGAAGTTAGCACCAACTATATCTAGCTGTGGAATGTCCTGGTGAAAATATGGTTTGGTTTTCTTCTCTTCATGATAGTATTTAATATACATGTGGTTCAAAAGCTAAAGGTTCAACTTTAATTAGAAGCATTTCTTCAATTTCTTTTAAATTTCAAGGCATTTCATCTCCATAATTGCAAATAATTGATGATCTTAAGCAAATAGCACAGATATGTAGACATCTCGTGGATAATTGCAAATATTTAGCATATTTGTATACAAAGCATGCACAATTGAAAATATCATGCAAAGATTGAAGTATTTCTACATCTTTTCACCAAATGACTGTATAATATGACTTCTCTGTAAAGAATTTCTGCAGGAGTGTCATGATGATGTTAAACTTTCACATAAGGCCCCAAAATGGAAACAACAATTCACATTAACCTCTGAGTAACGTCAGACGATTAAGACCTAATCACCAGAGACTTGGGATCATGAATTCTTTGAGTTCATAGTATCTTTCAAGATGAATAAAGGTTAATGTGTACTTTTATTCTATGCTTGTTTGTGACTAACATCATAACCAATAGATCTCTGCTAAGACTGTCAAGAGGTTGAACCTACCAACAAGACCCCATCCACAAGGTCATACTCTATGGGCTAGTGAGCCAAGGACAAGATATTTAGGTAAGAAAGCAATGTTGTTTATCCTATTCCATCAAACCATTCAAAGATGAGGTAAGATGTGATGTGGCACCTTTGGACATATGTGATGTATTGTTGGGACAACGATACATGTACAAGCATCATGCCATCTATGAGTCCAGACCTTGCAGTGTTATTGTCAGGTTGGGTGAATGAAAGTATTAGATATTTGAGGTAAGTCCTACAAAATTTGCATCTCTACTTAGTACAAAACAATGTACGTGTTTAATCACTCAAACTAGAGCTCTTGTATTGACAATGATTCATCCTAAGGAGGCAAGGTCAATTGTAGTCAGCACTAATACCAAAACAACCACCACCACCACCATTCAACAAAAGTTAATGGATCAGATGTTGATAAATTATTAGAATGTATTCACCTCACCAACAGGGGTTCCATTGCACTATCAAGCCAAGCATTCAATTGATATAATCCCAGGACCACCATTACCAAAAGGACCATTGTGTAGAGTCAAACCATTCAAAGATGAGGTAAGATGTGATGTGGCACCTTTTGATGTATGTGATGTATTGTTGGGACAACCATACATGTGAAAGCATCATGCCATCTATGAGTCCAGACCTCGTAGTGTTATTGTCAAGTTGGGTGAATGAAAGTATTAGATATCTGAGGTAAGTCCTACAAAATTTCTATCTCTACTTAGTACAAACCAATGTACATGTTTGATCACTTAAACTAGAGCTCTTGTATTGACAATGATTCAACCTAAGGAGGCAAGGTTAGTTGTAGCTAGCACTCATACCAAAACAACCACCACCACCATTCAACAAAAGTCGATGGATCAAATGTTGATAAATTATTAGAATGTATTCACCTCACCAACAGGGGTTCCATTGCACTGTCAAGCCAAGCATTCAATTGATATAATCCGAGGACCACCATTACCAAATGGACCATTGTGTAGAAGATTAGTTTTAGAGAATGACGAGATCAACCACCACATTTATTAGACATCCAAATACCAACCATTAGCTCCTATGGATGTTGCACTTACAACCATGACGAATGATCTATCACCACATGCAGAGAAGGAGGTAGAAAAGGCATCCAAGTTTGTTGACAAGATTCACCATCTTCAATAGCAAGTTCATGAGATACTACAACACACCAACCATTTACCAGCATTCTCGTTATTCTGGTTGAATATTATAGTTGTAAGTGCCATCATGGATATATGCATAGCGTGGAAAGCATAAACACAGCACCTGAACTATTTGATATCATGCCTCAAAGAAATGGGGTCTTGTGGAATTCAGTGAATGCAGGATAGACACAAATTAGTTTTGTTTTAAAAAAAATTTTGAATTGTCAAAGAAAATATGGTTGGCAAGTGTAAAGCTAACTCCGACAATATGTCAGAGAATACTGCAATGATTTTCTTTATAGTTGCAAAATCTTGGTAGCCATATAAAATGCTGAAGTATAGAAAGGGTAGTTTTAATTTCTGACTGAGTGCATCAATGAAAATTGTCTCACATAGTGTTGAAGCTAAAGTTTACAACATTCTCAGCTTCTTTCTCACCTGTATGCTAGGTATTGCATGGTTTCATAGTGTGCTTCAAATAAATGAGTCTCATAGAATGCCATGACCACAAGATATAAAAAAAATGGGTTTGTTGAATAGGTGGTGTAAACTTCCATGTCGATGCAATATGCAGGGATGCATAAATGTCAAAATGACTTTAAGTTAATATTGATGCTATCAACACCACTTTAAAAATTTCTAACAATTAATAAGCTGTATGACTATGAGTGCTTGGTGGAAGAGTTTGTAAAAGACTTGTGGCTTCCATACATTGTCTTCATATTTGTTTTGATCACTAGTAGGCTGACCCTCAATCTACTTAAGGATGAGATTGACCTGGAAATATCGCATTCTCACCCATATCCTAAACAGAGATTCACCACCTTCAGAACTACGTTGATCATTACTTTGGGTATGCTCAGAATGGCACTGTGGTACTTTGAATATGCAAACTGCAATATAATTAAAGTTAGATTCATAGGATTTATAGTTTGGTCTATTATATTTAGTGATGTCAAGAGAATTATATCCTAAGTTACTATTATTGTTTCAATGGGGTTCGGTGTGGTAGTGCCTACACTAGGAGGTATTACATCAAAGGAGAAGAGTTTGGGAAAGAAGTGTTTGTGCTTCTGAAAAAGTCAATAGAAAATGGCTATCATCATACATATCAAGACTCCCAAGAACATGTAGATGGAGGGTTTTATTCAGATTCACCGACCGCTTGTTGTCATCATCTCCCATGTTCAACATCATCAGGAAAGAATAGCTAAGACACAACATTACCATTGAGCTTGAGGAACGGCCTCAATATGCAGGTTTTGGTTATTTTAGGGGAAAAGAGAAGGTTAAAGAATGCTTTTAAGACTCCCCAAGCACAATTTCTAGCAAAAAGGAATCAGTCCATATTTTATATGTGTGAATAGAGGAGTCTACGATTCAAGTATATGGAGGATTTATCAACATTCAGTGAAGTTTGACCACCAAGATAGAGCAAAAGTGATAAAAAGAACTTAGCAAAGTTCACAACTCAAAAGTCACGAGTTCTAATTACCTTTTTGTAAAAGTGACTTATGTCACTTGTTGTAACTAAAAGTTAGAAAATGAGCTTAGTTTCTAGTTATTTCTTAAGTGCGAAAATTGGGTAGTTTCTCTAAGTAACTATCTTTCTGAAAAGAAAGTTAGTTATTCCAAGTTGGTGTGCACTTAAAGAGTTAGTTATTCTAAGTAGTTATAAAAGTGGTTAAGGTAGTTACCTTAAGTGGTTACTAGCCTCACCTATATATACTTCTTTGTAATTCAATCAAAGGGGACTTTTTAGAAGAGACTTTTCCAGGGGGACTTTTGGCAAAAGAAGGACTTTTGGCTTGACACTATGTATAGAAGAGTTTTTGGAATTGTATAATTTCAAGGAGATAATGAAGAATGCTTTTGGTTCGTATGTTCTAAATGTATTCATGTGTTATCATTGTTGATTTCTTGTATGTTAAATCAGTAATCCTTCTATGTACTTTGCCAGCCACTGGTATTTTTCAGCACCACTCTCAAACGCAGCCACAACCAAAGGATATTTTTCTACACCACTTTTGCTTTAAACACAGCCGCAGCCATAGCCAAAGGTGAAAAGATATTGAAGATGATGTAACAATGAAGCACACTAATATCTTAAACCATTTGTCAGTAAAGACGGCTCAAATTGCAAGAATGGGGCCCTTCCTTCTCTCTTTTGTCAAGGGTACCATTTTTCTCAGATTTACAATGCTCTAAGATAAAAGATCATCATTGCAAACTCCTGCAACTTGTGATCTTGAATTCCCCAAAAAAACTCTTTTGCGATGATGGAAACAACCATCTCTGGTGTGCTATGCACTGTGGGCTTTGTGCTTGTGCTCTGGAAAGCTTGCTGCCTCTTTTTTAGGGCCAAATGCTTCCATTACATGGCTTCCCTCTCTCCACAATAGAATGCCCTACTTCTCTACAAGCTCACCAATTTTGTAGATTTCACTTTTCTCTCAGATAAAGCTCTCCAATTTGCATTGTTCAGAACTTTCGCCATTCCCTCCATCTCCAGATTATTGCAGGCCACTAAGCAATTCTCCCCCACTAGTGTTACCAAACGCTTAGATGACACGAGAATTCTCATTGAAGAATTTGTTCTCCATCATGTGGACAGCCGTAGGGGCTCTTGTGCCATCCGACGTCTTAACTTCATCCACGGCCAATACAACATCTCCAACGATGACTACTTGTATACCCTCTCTTTATTTATTCTAGAGCCCATTGTTAATTTTAATGTAGCTTGGACAGGTGTTCTAGTCTCGGGTGGTGATTACGAGGCTGGAAACACAACTAGAATAGATATCTCCATACCTAGAAAATTGATTTCTTGAGAGACTTCTAGATATTAGGGTTTGTTAGAGTCTAATTAATCCTAGCCGTTGATTGAGATTTAATCATGGCCATTGGTTTTCAATGAGAGGATTATAAAAGAGGATCAATGGGCATTTGGAGAGGACAGATCCAAAAAACATTTGCACTGATAGCAAATAAATAAATTTGCAGATAGACAATTAATTTGCAGTGAGAGCAAGGACGTAGTGATAGCGTTGGATATAACAACAGTGGAATTTCTGCAGGATAAATTGAGAGAAGAATTTCCAGAGGAGAACATTGTCGGAGCTCTACCAGTAAGAGGCAAGTAGTTTATGTATCTCTTGATTTGATTTAATAAAATTCCTCATCTGCAGTACTGGTTTTCCCTTCTTGGTTTTTCCAGGGACAATTTGTCCAAAAATATTATGTTGCATATTTTGTTTTTTTGTTTTTTTTAATCTCCATAATTATTTGTAAAGTTGCGGCTGTATTATTTTCAATATTTGCTGTGAATTAATTTTCGGCAGTAAAATAATCTATTTATGATAGGAGATTAATAATTAGTAGCTGCAATAGAATTTCACACGGTATCAGAGCAGATCTGAGGGCAGAAAAAGGCACAGGGAGAAAGAGAAAAAAAATAAATAAAAATCTAGGGTTTATAAAACCCAGTTTGACCTCTTCAAAGTTATTATTTTCTTTTGAGATGGCCTCAGCAGGTTTAAGAGATCAAGACAGATTGGATGGAGCCTCAAATTTTGGTGTCTGGAAAGCCAGAATTTCTTTATTGCTGGAAGAGAATGGTATCAAGGATTATGTGACCACTGTTGTACCTATACCTACAGATGCAACACAGCTCTTAGCATATAAGAAGGAAGATGCCAAGGTGAGGAGGCTGATTCTTGATAGTGTTAAGGATCATATTGTTCCACATATTGCAGAGTTAAGTACAACAAAGAAGATGTGGGACACCATTATGAATCTGTACCAGAATGCTACTACTAACCGAAAGCTGATTCTCAGAGAAAAGTTGAGGAATACCTGAATGAATAAGGGAGAAGACGTCACAAGTTATCTCACCAGACTTAGACTTGTCAAGGATGAGTTGGTAGCTGTTGAAGACAAACCAAATGATGACAAGCTAGTACAAATAGCCCTAAATGCGTTTACTAAGCAGTGGGATGTCTTTGTTCAAGTTATTAGTGGACGAGACACTTTACCGAGTTGGGATCGACTATGGAGTGACTTCACTCAGGAGGAGCTTAGACTAAGTCTTGTCAGTGGAACCAGTAGTAATAGTCAGAAAAGTGAGGTGGAATAGGAAAACATTGCCCTAACAGGAAAAGGGAAAGCAAAGAAAGGGTCTGGCAAAGGATCAAATAAAAAAAGTGAGAAGAAGGACTTGTCTAAGATCAAATGCTATGGCTGTCACGAGTTTGGCTACTATGTCAGCGATTGCCCACAAAGAAAGAAAAATGAAAAGAAAGGCAAGAAGCAGATGGCAGCTTCAGCAAGTGTAGATGAGCTTTCTAGTAGAATGGAGGATGAGTTTGCACTCATAGCTTGCCTGACTAGCTCAACCTTACAGGATGTTTGGTATATAGACAGTGGGGTGTCATTTCATATGACAAGAGTTAGGGAGTACTTCTCTAGCTACAAGGAGGACATTAGATTCCAGATTCAGATGGGGAACAAGTCTAAGTGCAATCCAGTCGGGAGAGGGACTATTCTATTTCAGAGGGAGAATGACAAGCCTATTTCCATTCATGATGTGTTGCATGTGCCAGGCTTGGGCATGAATCTAATTTCCATATCTGTCCTTCAGGATAAAAGGTACAATGTACTCTTTAGAGGGGCGCATGTTTTAATCAAGCATAAGGATTGGAAATCACCCATAGCTATTGGAGTTAGGAGCGGCCAACTTTATAGGTTGCAGTTTGATACTCCTAAGGCACTAGTGAGCAGCAGTAATCCTAGAGATCAAGGAGAGCTATGGCATAGGAGGATGGGCCATATACATCATGGAGCACTTAAATTGCTTCGTGAGATAGTGACAGGTGTTCTAGAGGTGAGCACAGAGCATGATGATGTATGTAAGGGATGTGTGTTGGGGAAGTTTGTGAAAGCATCTTTTCTAAGGAGTGACACCAGATCTAAGGGGGTTCTTGATCTAGTACATTCAGATATATGTGGACCAATGTCAATGAAGTCTCTCAGAGGATATGAATACTTTATTACTTTTATTGATGATTTCTCTAGGAAGACCTGGATATACTTCTTGAAGACCAAGGATGAGGTCTTCAGTCACTTCCAGGAGTTCAAAGCTCTTGTGGAGAATTCGACAGGTAGGAAGGTAAAGGTTCTTCGGTTAGACAATGGAGGTGAGTACAAAGGGAAAGAGTTACAGGAGTTCTGTACCAGGGAAGGAATCAAGAGAGAGTGGACTGTTCCTTACAACCCATAGCAGAATTGGGTTGCTAAGAGGAAGAATCATTCTATATCAGAGGCAGCAAGGGCTATGTTGTATGACCAAGATATGCCACGTTACTTATGGGCAGAGGCATGCAGTACAGTAGTATACATACAAAACAGGGTTCCACATAAGGTATTGGGCAAGATGACACCAGAGGAGGCATTCTTAGGGAAGAAGCCAGATGTCAGTCACTTCAGGATATTTGGGAGTTTGGCATTTTGTCACATTCCAGGGCCTACACATTCCAAGTTAGATTAGACTGCAGAGAGACGGTACTTTGTGCGGTATAGCGAAACCTCAAAGGCATATCGGATATTTATTCTAGAGACCAGGAGGATTATAGTCAGGCATGATGTCAAATTCATGGAGGACAAGGCATATAGGAGGTCCAAAGATTTGCCAATAGATGATTAGAATGAGCAGCCAACAAAAGCTCCAAGGCTTGCTCAACCAGAACAGCGGCAGCGAAGCACAAGTACAGTTACTAGTACAAACACAGGCTCAGGTGTTGAGAGTTCGCAGAATATGGAGCAACAAATACAGCAAATCCAAGAGATGCATCAAGAAGATATGAAGTTTGATATTTCATCCTCTATAGTTGACAGGAGGAACCGTGAGGTTCAACAGACACATAGGGATACTCAGGAGTTTGTGGGAACTCCTAAGACGAGTAGTAGACAACGGAAACAACCAGCCAGGTATAATGACTATGTGGCATTGGTTAGTCAGTTGGTAGATAGCGAGCCTTCTAGCTATCAGGAGGTTGCACAACAACAGGTGTGGCAAGATGCGATGGTTGAGGAATATACTTCAATAGTGCAGAACGATGTGTGGGAGGTTGTGCCTAGACTGACAGATAGGGCAGTGGTTGGATCACGCTGGATCTATAAGATTAAGCATGGTGCAGATGGTAGCATCAAGAAATACAAGGCAAGGTTCGTGGCCAAGGGGTTCTCTCAGAAGGAGGGAATAGACTGTGAGGAGATGTTCGCTCCAGTGGCTAGGTATACTTCTATACGAGCCGTAATCTCACTTGCAGCACATATGGGATGGTAGATCCATCAAATGGATGTCAAGACGGCATTTCTTAATGGTGAATTGGTAGAGGAGGTATACATAGAACAACCAAAAGGCTTTGTAGCACACAGTAGCGAAACCCACGTGTGCAGATTGAAGAGAGCTTTGTATGGACTCAAGCAGGCTCCTAGGGCATGGTATGAGCGCATTGATAAATACTTGCAGGGAATAGGCTTTGTGAAGAGTGAGGCAGATGCTAACCTCTACTCCTTGGTGGTTGTGGCTGAAGTTCTCATTCTTGTTCTATATGTGGATGACTTGTTTTTAACAAGTTCACTAGGGCTCATAGAGGAGTGCAAGAGGGACCTTGTAGTAGAGTTCGAGATGAAGGATTTGGGGCTTATGCACTACTTTCTAGGCATAGAAGTGTGGTAGACATATGGAGAGATTTTCCTTGGACAAGGGAAATACTGCATTGAAATCTTGAAGAGGTTTGAGATGCAAGATTGTAGAGCCATGTCTACACCCATGATCTCGAATTGGAAGAAGATAGACTCATCCAAGGAAAAGGATGTAGACCCCACCTTATACAGGATGTTGATTGGATCTCTCATGTATTTGGTCAACACTAGGCTAGATATATCCTTCATAGTAAACTCTCTTAGTCAATTCATGGTTGAGCCGAAGAGAGTGCATTAGACAGCGGCAGAGCATGTGTTGTAGTATTTACATGGTACAATCAAGTATGGGATCAGATATGCTCGAGGTGATGGTATTAAGTTGATAGGCTATACTGATGCAGATTGGGCAGGTAGTACAGTGGACAGGAAAAGCACTTCAGGGTGCTGCTTTAGTTTGGGATCAGGAGTTGTCTCTTGGTACAGCAGGAAGCAAAAGTCCGTTGCTCTGAGTTCTGCAAAAGCAGAATACATAGCAGCTAGTATGGCAACGTGTGAGGCTATATGGCTTCAGAGTTGCTGGTAGCCTTGTTTGGTCAGGGGGTTGAGACTACCGTGATACACTGTGATAATCAGAGTTGCATTAGATTACCAGAGAATCTAGTGTTTCATGATAGGTCTAAGTATATAGACATCAGGTATCATTTCATCAGGGATTGTGTACAGCGGAGGATTGTTCAGCTACAGTATATACCTATAGATCAGTAGGTAGCAGACATTTTGACAAAGGCATTAGGGAAGGCAAAATTCATCTTCTTCAGAGATTAGTTGGGTGTTATGCAGAACACCTTCCTCGCTAAGAGGGAGTGTTAATTTTAATGTAGCTTGGACAGGTGTTCTAGTCTCAGGTGGTGATTACGAGGCTGGAAACACAACTAGAATAGTGATCTCCATACCTAGAAAATTGATTTCTTGAGAGACTTCTAGATATTAGGGTTTGTTAGAGTCTAATTAATCCTAGCCGTTGATTGAGATTAAATCATGGCCATTGGTTTTCAATGAGAGGATTATAAAAGAGGATCAATAGGCATTTGGAGAGGACAGGTCCAAGAAACATTTACAGCGATAGTAAATAAATAAATTTACAGATAGAAAATTAATTTGCAGTGAGAGCAAGGACGTAGTGATAGCGTTGGATACAACAGCAGTGGAATTTTTGCAGGATAAATTGAAAGAAGAATTTCTAGAGGAGAACATTGTCGGAGCTCTGCCAGTAAGAGGCAAGCAGTTTATGTATCTCTTGATTTGATTTAATAAAATTCCTCATTTGTAGTACTGGTTTTCTCTTTGGGGTTTTTCCAGGGACAATTTGTCCAAAAATATTGTGTTGCATATTTTGTTTTTTTGTTTTTTTAATCTCTGTAATTATTTGTGAAGTTGCAGCTATATTATTTTCAATATTTGCTGTGAATTAACTTTCGGCAATAAAATAATCTATTTACGATAGGAGATTAATAATTAGTAGCTGCAATAGAATTTCACACCCATCAGATTTTCAAACAAGTAAGCCTTCAACACTTACCTATTAGATTTCTTGATTTTTCTCTTAAATTAGACAAGGATTCTGATTTAGGAGGGCAATTGCATGTACGGTTACAGAAATTGGACAGAAGGAGAGAAGCAGGTGCAGTTTATGGTGTGGCATGACGTTGGAGTACGCATGGGCATCAACAACATTCCACAGAGTTTGGAGGAGATGGATCAATTTAGCAGGCAATATGAAGCCTTGCAAATGGTGTATTCCAAGTCAAACAAAGTAATTGGGGATGCCACGCTGGAGCTGTTTTTGTCGAAGGCGCCTACTTTCCTCCGTCCCCTGGCGAAGCGGGCTGCATTTGCTTTGTGTGATCAGAGGCTACTGGACGCAATGGGGTATCCACATCATCCATTCTGGTTCATCTTGACTGTGGAGAGCATTGTGAAATTCTGCAGTGGCACTTTTGTGCGTTGGTTTTTACCTCCGGGACCAATCAGTTGGTCAACTTAGAGGATTCCACTACAGGAAGAGGAGGAAGAGGAAGAGGAAGGGGAAGATGAAAAGTTGTACAAATTGAGATACCAGGTGTACAAACCATGGACGTATCCAGATGGGTATGATGTCAGCAAAGTGGGAGATGCACCAGGTGGGCATATGGGCAAGGTAGGGGAGGGATGGGTGCTATGTCCCTTTCCTTATAAAAAGAATATTAACTAAATCTATTATAGCTTATTTTAGGGGATAAATAAGTGTTTATATTACTATTTACTAGAACTTTTAATGGGAGGAGGTGTAATGGTTACACCGATAGGATGCTAAATGGATGGTAATATGATAGAGAGTACATTTGATTTGTGCATAGAAGATATATAAATAACATTAAGAAATAGATGTTACAAGGCATTATATAATTTACAATGGTGGAATATAAGTTTGAAATGTATACAATATTGAGTGTATGACATGTGAAATTTGCTTGTATTACATAATCGTTTATAATCAATTGAAATGCTATTTCCTAATAGATTCAATTTTGTTTGGAATTACAATCCCCAACCTCCTTTTCTTCTTTGTAAAGATTTTGGAATGACCTTTTTTTCTTTTTACTTTTTTTTCTTCCTACACATTAGGACATAAAGTTATTGGACTTATAATATTAATTAGTGTTACAATTGTAAGTATTTGTAGATGCCTGTCACTGATAATCAGACAGAATTGTAACATAGGAAGTAATTCAATAAAACTAACGACATATTGATTTAAGTATAAAGACAAAGCTAAAATATTTTATTTATGTTTAAAACAACAACCAAAACCACGAGTACCGGTAAATTAGAAAGGCTATAATACTAATGTACTAAAAGATTGTTCAAACAGTTAGAAAATGTAAGTTTATTACACATTTGTTTAAATAATTCTAAATTGCAAGTTTGATGTAAGGAGCAAGTTACCTCCTCCATGGTATTTATCATAGCGGATTTCTCGTAGAAAATTGGAGATTGTAGACAATTTCTCACACGTTGCATGAAATTCATCTACTGTTGATTCCATTGATTGGACTTCAAAGTCTTACACAACATGAGCACCCAAGCAAGTCATCTTTGCTTGTTGAAGTAGTTCATGGCAACTCAGTGAAATACTACTTGCAAATTTTTGAATGTTGCTTTCTAGGTTTCCGTTCCTAATGATACATGAATGCAATTCAATAGGCAATAGGGAGGAATTTTTCATAATTGATGGGCTTGATACATGTAATTCAAAACTACTACTTGAGATGTCAATAATATCTATAGTTTGATGAAAATTTGCTATAGCCTGAATGGAAGACATTCTAGAAAATATTAAAAAATAAAATACTTTTACAATGGTCTATAAACTGTATCTAATTTATCTTCCATTAAAAAATATTTTAGTATAAAGCCAAACATAAAATCATATATAAATTGTATCTAACTTATTTATGAATATAAACCCAAACATAGAATCATAACAATTTGGTGGTTAAAATTTTGCTACATGTAATGAGGCCACACACTATCCTCCTTGGCTGCAAGGCCCAAGCACTTTCCATTTAAGGAACCTTAATGAATACACACTAGTCATGGGGAGGTTGGCATGTAATAATGAACAACCTCTCCATAAAGGCATTAATGATCTCTGTATTCCTAGACCTACGGTCTGATCATATGGTTGACAGTAAATTCTCTAGACTTAAATTGATATTCTATGAGATGCTCTCTCATTCTTTCATTTGATCAATCAAACTACATGCTTCCACCAGACTTCTACAATTGACATACATGTAAATAAGCTTATAGGAACAATGAAAAGATAGTAAAATGATAAGACATGGGTTTAATAAAAGATGGATGTGATTTTGACATCAATTCTAGTATAAAACCTAGAAAAAATCTAAATTTAAAAATACACCAAGGGGTAAATACATGAACTTAAAACCAATAAATTGGTCTACTCACTTGCATGTGTATGCTCTACACTATTGTTCATAGTGAGATATTGTCAAAAATCTACTACCAGGGATATCCTAATTATAATGTCTATATTACATTAGATTAGAGTAAGGATGCATGGATGAGAAGCACTTGCAAAATACCATGTCAGTGTTGAGGATCATCCTTCTACTCACTTGTATGTTTAAGCTCTACATTATTGTTCACAGTGAGACATTGTCAAATATCTATTGCCAGGGATATCCTAATTATAACTTGGCTAGAAGAAATGGAGATGTGGAATTAACATTAGATAATGATTCAAATCCCTATTAGGTAAACTTTCTTTCTTTTCCTTTTTTCCATTATATAAATTAATGTCTTTTAGTTTATCCGTCATATTATTGCTCATGAATAAAATGTTTGTAGCAATGGATAATTAACAACACTTTGTGGAGCATGATTAGAGATGAAGCTGGCTTTGGACTTCAATTGCCATCATCAACAAAGGAACTGGCCAAGTCTTAAGCCATTTCAAACATAATCACAAGGTGATTTGGTTCTCAAAATTTTTTATCAACATAAAAATTGCTAAGATCATATATAAATGACTTATTTGTAGATTTGCATTTGGTCTCGAATTGTTCTGGTTAGTTATGGTAAGGATGAATGTCACACCCCATTTTTTTAAAAACCAAACTTATTTCATCTTTTATTTCAGTAAGAACTAGTTAGAAGAGAAATAATTATGATAATTATGAAGTTATAATAACTTAGAAAAATGAGTTTATTTCATATTTTTGAAACTGCAATGAAATGAAATTTGAAATGTTATTAATGAAATTTACCAATTATTTGAGGGACTAACTACTCATTGTGTACATGAGGTGTATGTAGGGATAGAATTTCCCTCTCCATATAAGGAGGGAAAGCATCACTAGGGAGAGAGAAATAGATCACGAGAAACGAGTGACCAATGAGCCATCAGAGAACACACACACACACATTCACATTAGAGGTTTCATCAAAACTCCAAGTCTTGACTCCTTGTCATTCGATGCAATAGTGATACTTTTTATGTTGCTATCATCTTCGTGATGTGGTGTCATTGTCTTGTCGACGATTTTGTTGTCCATGTCAACAAACAAGGAGGTTATGGTTATCTCTGTGTATTAGGTCGACTCGGGAAGTCAACATATTAGGTTGATATTATATTCATCATATGTATAATGAAATCATTCATTAATGCATCATTGACATCTACACAAATAAGCCTATTTAAATTTTTTAAACCCATGTCGGATTAAATCTAAAGTCGTGGGTTATTTGAGCTATATACTCTTAAATATAGAATGAAGAATAAAGTTTATAAGGTTTAATTATTTTAATATATTACTAGTCTATCTATGAAGGAGGTTTTTTTGCCATCAAATTATTCCTAGTTATTAGGGAGAGTGGGAAGGAGTGGTAGCTCCACTTACCTATTTCCTTGGGTTGAGGCCGCGCGCATTAGGATTAAGGTGCCATCAACCTTGCAAATCCTATGTAATTTATTACTCCTATTATTGTTTGTAAATCACCCATAAGGGATGAGAGGTTTCACTAGTAGTGATCTTGTTTCAACTGCATGTTTATATCTAGTACCCAACGCTAATTCATATATGGGGGAGCCAAATTCTATCATTGTAAATCTAGACCATTCATCATTAGGTCATAGATCTAACAATTAATATTATGTCAGTTTTCTTGCCCTAGAAGGCAACCCCCCTTTATAAGGATATTTGTACTACATTTTTAGCAGAGTTGAGAGTAATAGGCGTCACTAGATTGAAGACTAAAGAAGAAGAGGAAGTGCATGTATTGGAATCTCATATTTGAAGATAATACAACTTGGAGCCTCTTTTCTTGGTTGATTTTTTTACCTGAAAGGGTTTTCTCCACGTTACATACTGTGTTATGTGTTCAGTTCTTAATGCATGTTATTCCTGTGTAGTGGGTTTTATTTCTGTTGCAATGTCCATTGATTCTATAGTATTTAGAGGATATTAATAAGGTTTGAATCAGATTTTTGTTGTGTGGTTTGCACCTTCATTTCTAACAATGGATGGCCAAGAAAGATAAGAACAAAATTTGGTTTTGAAACTACTTATCGAGAGATAAAAAGATTATGAGTTATTCTTACAAAGCCTATAAAAAATGGACTCAGTTTTAAAAGAGTTTTATCATAGCATTAACATTTAACCCTACAAGATAGAACTAGCTTAATTTCTTTGAACTTCATAGTATTACCATTAACTAGACTGGTCAACTATATCACTTTACACCCTTGTTAGCTCTTGGATAAAGCCAACTTTTGGGCTTTCTTGTACATGCCTAAAGATTATAAATACCAATTTATTTTCCTTGTAATAGGCCGCCAAATTTTGATAGTTAACAAGCCTATAGTTAGGCCAATTTTAAATATACATATATATACATGAATATTAGTTTGTATAAACCTGTAGGGCAGCTCACACCAATGACGCCTATATAAGGTTATGAAATTCATTTAATCATTGTTAAGCTCATAGCAGGCCATCATCTGAGTATACTTGTTTTTTAATATCAGAGGGGTCAATGGAATAAACTTTTGAACCTATATCAGTAGTAAGCTTGCAGATAGGTCGATAGTCTTATAATTATTGAATCTTCATTTGATTTGATAAGTGGCATTTCCTTGATAGTATCTTAAGACCGAGAGTCATGTATGACTCAGTTTATTGTGTAAGGCCAATTTCCCATTGAGTATGATCTCATTGTCATTTTATGTGAAGGCAGATTTAATTTCCTCTCTAGAGACCAATTTGTTTAAACAATTTAAACACTATGATAAAACAATATCAAATATATCCATATAAATATTATCTTGACTAGAAATAGTCGTGAGTTACCTCTTATTGTGGCTAATAGTGGCCAATAACTTATAATGGCATTATTAAGATCATTCAATAAGAATACATATACTATTAAATGACAATAATACTACCTTTAAAGTTGAATGCTCATCATTGTGAGAAAGGACATAAATAGATACTTGATCAATTATAACATAGCAACAATGATTGTGACTAAACCGATATTATATGTTAGAGAGTACAAGTGTTTACAAACACGTTAATTAAGATAGAAATGTGATATAAATTCTTTGACAAGTTGTAAGTCAAGTATAAACTCAAACTAAGGCAATTACTCCTTAGTGGAAAGGAAATAGAGGTCATTCCACTGAAAGAGGGAGAGCATCACTCTGGCCATTCAATGTCTTATGACAAAATTTTAATATTCATTTGAAAAATTTGTAGTCGCAAGATATGTGACCATTGAATATTGTAATGATTATTTTGATGTAATTATGAAATTATAATGTTGTTCTTCCTTTATGGAACAAAAAAAAGAAAAATTTATTATTGAAATTATTCATATTTATGTCATTTATTTTAAATGATATTATTAAAATCAGATGTGTATGTTACATATGCTATCAGAGCTACTAGGTTCAACACTTGGACCTAGGAGCTCATCATGAGTTTTCATTATTTAGAAGATGAGCTAACATCAGTATATTGTTCTTGTGCTAGAATGGCAGAAAAAGAACACAGAACAAGCCAAGAAAATGAAAATCAAAAATTTTCCTAAGGTCATTGTTAAGAAGGAACCTTCCCCTGAGATAAAAATGAAGGATCCAGTGAGTTACACAGATTGGGCTTGGCTCGTTGATTCTAAGATGCTTGCCGATGCACTTAAGTGTATCCACCTCGAGAGGAGGAAATGGTTAGAGGTAGCAGAAATGTCATCAACCCCCACTATTGTAAAGATCAATAACCCTTTTGCGCACCATGACATGCCCTTTGGGTGTGGTCAAGATGTGCCTCCCATAGGATGGAATGTGATGGTGGAGTACCTGTGTGTACACCCACCCTCCAAATTTGTATTAGTTGATTTTGTTGGGGAAGAGGAACCTGAAGAAATTCCTCTATCTGATTATATATATATATATATATATATATATATATATATATATATAAACAATAGAAGTTTGGTATTGAAATAAGGATGTAAGATCCACTATGTGAATAAAGAAAAATTTCCATTACGTAAAACATTGTGGTAATCCTTTGCCATCATAGAAAACAACTTTTCAACAAAAGATCCATGCCGCTTTGGACAATCACCAAGAAGAGTACCAAATCACTCCTATTGAAACTACAGGTAACTTATTTGGCATTCTAGTTTATATTCTCATATATACAGGAGCAACTGAAAATTTTATTACACCTAGCTTACTCTATAAAATTCCTAGATGAAATGGTTTCATGGTGAAGCCCTGTTTAGTAGAGTATGCAAACAATATAAGAGCTTAGGTAGAGCAATGCCTATTCAAAGCTAGATTGAACTTTCCCACTTTCTCCATAGAACTCAATCTGTATGTAGCCCCTCTAGGATTGTATGATGTCATGCTAGGTATGAACTGGTTATGGAAACATAGGGCAAAGGTAGACTACTTTTCTAAGATAGTTGAATGTTTGTGTGATGTTGGAAATACAATCCTTTAATTCAAGGAGTGCAGTGGGAAATGAAGATCAGACAAATTTATGTAATGCAACTAAAGAGAGCTAGTTGGAAGGGTTGCCAAATATTTGTGGTCAAGATGGAAGAATTGAATGAAAAAGGTGAGGAACTTTGGAAACCAAAGGGACATTTAGTTGAATACTATCCTTTTCTTCAAGAGTATCAGGACGTATTTCGTGAAGATCTTCCAAGTCTACCCCCTAAAAATGGTTTTCAATGTTTTGATTAATATTATTCTTGTTTTTGAATCTATGCCAAAAGCACCATATCGAATGACCACTACTAAACTGATGGAGTTGAAAGCTTAGCTTCAAGAATTGTTATCTAAAGATTTGATTAGACGGGAGAACCGGTGATCTTCGTCAAAAAGAAGGATGGTACCCTACATTTGTGTATAGACAATGGTATGATTAATAAGGAAATGATTAAGAACACGTATCCTAGATATCGTACATAGATGATATCTTTGATCAAATACATGGCACAACTCTATTTTCAAAGATTGACCTAATCAGGTTACCACCAACTAAGGTTGAAGGATGAGGCCATCCATAAAATAGCCTTTCAAACAAGGTATGGCCATTATGAATTCACAGTTTTACCTTTCGGGTTAACCAATGCCCCGACATGCTTTATGAATTTGATGAACAGTGTCTTCTGAAACTGTTTGGATAAGTTTGTGTTACTCTTTCTTGATGATATCTTGATTTACTCCTGAAATGAAGAAGAGTATTACCAGCATTTGCAAATAGTCTTACAATGCCTTAGAGAGCACAAGTTGTATGGTAAGCTATCCAAATGTACCTTCTTTCAGAAGTAAGTTTAGTATTTGGGCCACATAATCTCTAAAAAGGGAATTGCAGTGGACCCTTGTAAAATAAAGGATATCCTAGAATGGCCTGCACCTAAAATGTGCATGAGTTCTATAATTTCATGTTTTTCTAGAATTGCTCACCCCATTACTTCTCTACAAATAAAATGAAAGCAATTTGAATGGTTTGAAAAATGTGAAGAGGCCTTCAAAATCCTTAAGGAAAAGTTGACTACGGCCCTGATCCTTAGAGTTCTAGATCCAGAGGGTCTTTTCTTGTTGTAACTAATGCCTCCAAAAAAAGGATTAGTTGGTGTAATGATGCAAGAAGGTCAAGTAGTGTCCTATGAACTTCCAAAAAGTTGAGACCGTACAAGTAGAATTATGCTCCGCATGACTTGGAGCTAGCGGAAATTGTACATGCTCTCAAAGAATGAAGGCATTATTTTCTTGGAAAGAGATTTGAACTCAAATTTCATAATCAAGATTTAAAATATACCTTCACCAACCAAACCTTAATGCTCAGAAAAAAAGATGGTTGGAGCTTATATTAGATTATGATTTTGAAATAAGTTATATTAAGGGCAAAGAAAACTGAGTTGTGGATGCCCTAATCCATAGAAGGCATATTGCAGAGCCATACAAGTGTTAAAAAACTCAGCAGGAGATGAGTATTACGAGTAAGTCTTAAAAGCTCTATCAGAAAATCCTAAGGATCAAATATACAAAGGATTTAGTTTTGAGTGTGATGGACTTTTGAGGTATAAGAACGTGATGTATTTCCCAAATCAGCAAGATTTGAGGAACATAGTATGGAAATAAGCACACTCTGCACCTTACTCTGGTCACCAAGGTGTGACAAAACTTTTAGCAGATGTAAAACCCCTGTATTTCTGGAAGGGAATGAAAAATGACGCTACAAGATTTGCAGCAGGATGTCTTGAATGTCAACAAGTTAAGGCTAAACATCAACATCTAGCAGGACTTTTGTATCCTCATGAAATTCCTGAATGGAAGTGGCAGGTAATCAGTATGAACTTTGTTCACAGATTGCCTATGTCATGATACAGGCATGATGCAATCCTAGTAGTGGTAGATAAGTTAACCAAGGTAGCACATTTTATATCTAGAAATTTTACTGATGGGGCACATATAATTTCTTAGAAATTCATTCAAGAGGGACTCTTCAGATTGCATGGAGTCTCAGAAAAGATTATCTTAGATAGAGATACACAGATGACCTTACAGTTTTGGCAAACCTTGTTCTCAGCACTTGGGACTCAGTTAAACATAAGCTCATTGTATCATCGGGAAATGGATGGAAAAATAGAGAGTTAATCAAGTACTGGAAGACTTGTTCAGGATGTACTGCATGGATCAACAATATAAATGGGAAGAGTACCTTCCACTTGTTGAATTCGCTTATAACAATTCATATCATTCAATAATAAAAATGGCTCCATTCGAAGCATTGTATGGTAGAAAGTTTTGAACTCCTATAAGTTGGGATAAAATAGAAGATAGGGTTTGCCTTGGACCAAAATTGCTCATAAGAATGGAAGAGCAAGTTAAGCTAATTAGGAAAATATTAGCAGAAGCGAGTAATAGGCAGAAAAGCTATGTTGATGCCAAGCATACTCCATGAGTATTCTCAGTAGGAGATAAAGTTCTCTTGAGAGTGAGACCTCATAAAAGTCCTATTAAGTTTGGGAAGTCTTCCAAACTAGCACCTAGATATGTGGGACCTTTTGAAGTCATAGAAGTGATCAATCTAGTTGCTTAGAGAATAGCTCTACCTCCAGCTCTTACTCATATGCATGATGTTTTTCTTGTGTCTTATTTGAAGAAATATGTATTTGGATTTAATCACATCCTTTATTGGAATTCTCTTTAGGTATAGGATCTAGGACTGGTCATGATCGAGCCTCTCAAAGTGCTAAAAATTTGCAAGATCTGCTTGCTAATAGAGAGGTTACTTAATGCAAGGTCCAGTGGAACCAATACTCCAAAGACAGTGCTACTAGGGAGGATTACAATGAATTTTCTTAGAAATTTCCACATCTGTTTATGCAAACTTGATACTCCAAAGAACTTATATGTTAAATTTTGTTTTGATAAGTACTTAATCATCATGGACGATGATCTTCAAGTACTTAATTCCTTACATATGTATTGGTCTCAAACAAAGGATTCTAATGTAGGTGCAATACCATTATCAATAATAGGAGTATGACCCTCATCTAAATGGAAAGCCTTCGAGTCATTAGTGTATACACCCATAGACTCAATGGTATCTAGTGGTTAGCATGCACTATCATTACAAATGCTGATAGACTCCTTTATACTTTAATCATATGCATGACCCAAGCCAAAATCTAAACCATTAACACAAGAATTAAAATTTTGAAGCACTTCATGTGAAGAACTAAGTCCTTCAAATCACTTGCATGTTTTAAGCTCTTTATTGTAACATATTGAACAGTAATAACTTCTATATAGAAACTAATTTATAATTTTATCTTTTATTTCTTGAACTTTAGGACACTAGCATCCACAACTTCATCATTACACTCATTTTCAAGAAAAAACCCATCCATATACATGTGTGTATTTACATTATCATTATCGTAATCATTTTAAAGTGTAAAGCATTCTACCTAATCCCTCTGTGAATGAATACTTGTAGTATAGACACTATTAGCTTCATCATCTTTAGGCAAAACAAAACATGGAAGCACATCAAGAATAAAGCCATCTTGCTACCCCTCAGATTGAACATTAACATACAATTATTAGTACCACTGTAAATATTGGGAAACAAGTCTTTAACTAAAATTAAAGTTTACATTTACCTCTTTATTGACATAGCTATGATAAGATGAAAACTTACATAACTCAGTCATCTGTAAGTACACATCTGCTCTTCATGAGCACCATGAACACATGACAAATTCTCAAGTTGGTTATTTTTGTTGGGACAGGGCAGAAAGCTTCTTGATTCTAGCTCTGATACCATGTAGGGATAGACACAGGGAGCCATTATGAAGCTGTAGTCTTCAAGGATCAAATTAGGAAACAAACCACCACAGGAGAATGCTCAAGCATGAGTTTGCATAAGGAGAGAAAAAGATGAAGATGGACAATAAATTGATATATATTACAATGAATTGCTCTCTTGATTTTTACAAATGTGATATATGGCTTTTATAGCTTTACATTCCCTTGACTTAACCACCCTAACTGGTTATGGGAATAACTTCCCAACTATAACTATTAAATAATTATTTGCCTAAGTAAAACTTAAGCAAGGTAAAATCTATTTACCCTAACAATTTTAAACTACAAACTAATCAACATCTGCACTTGAGGACATATCACTTACTGTATTGGATACATACCTAATTTATTCAATAACATGAACCCAACCATAAACATGGTTAAGAAATCTAGATTTTAATTATTTTAGTGATGAGCTCTTGCACTTGGTTCGAATTCCTAACAAAATAAGTCAACACATGATAATGCATTAGGCATATAATCCTTATGGATGCAAGAGATTATAGTTACAAACATTTGGTTAAAATATGAAACTAACAACCCTCCTCACTTTTTGATACTAGCTAATTCTTGGAAAAGGAAAACAAGGTCAACATCACATGCATATCTCTCACCAAAGGTAGAAACAAGATCCTCCCAAGAATAAAAATGATGGTTAGGAAAACTACGTAACCACCTCCTTGCACTCCAACACAATGATTTGAAAAATAATTTCATCCCCATATCTTCTTGCTTCATCTCAAATTCTTCCATCAAATCAATAAAATTTTTAATGTGTATTCCCTTGTGAATCATCTTGCCCATCAAACATGGGCAACTAGTTACATAGACTTCTTTTTGCATGGGATTTATGCTATTAGTCACCTAAAACAAGTCTAGTTGTTTGTAGTCACTAGTAATAAAGGGGACATTGGGAGGTTTATCCTTTTGAGTAATATCCTGCTAAGTCAAAAATCTCTTTCATAGACATATCTAGCCACTATTAAGGATTTGGGGTGGATACATGACTACTTGCATAATAAGAAGCATCATCACTATAGTATTTTTTAATATTATACTCATCATGGCAACTAGCGATAAAGGCATAAGATAAATCACATGAGGGAGCAGCCCTAGGATAGTCTTCATACCAAACATCCATGTTTTACACATTCACAACATGCTGAAATCAAACTTTTCCTTCATACAAGCATAGATTTTGTATGAAAGAATATGTCTTCAAGAAAGAGGAAACTCCATGTACCTTAAAATTTATTTTATTCCAACCTCTTAGAATGTGTTCTTGGATCACCATAGCAAGCCTGATAACAATAACATAAAATTGATTTAGGATAGAAGAGTCGCCACCATAATGATAGGATAACCTTGAAGTATAATTGATCTCCAAGGAAAAAATAAATATTTTGATTCACAACTTCAATAAAGTCCTTAATGCACCTAGAACCCTTTGACTCTTCCTTAACAATGATGACAATGATGCCATTTGATAGCACTTATGATTAGATAAGGGACAACTAAGGCCAATGCATGAGAGAGGGCAAGTCTCTCCTTATTTTGTCTCTACTAATCCAAGTGGGGTGTTCCCTGAGGTTAGTTTATAGGACATTTAAAGAGAAATACCATACTACAAGGGGTCTTGAGTAACAAACATGCCCTATGTGCACTAAGAGGCCCCTAAGAGTGTCATTAAGCCTTAGTGTTTGTTTACAAAGTAACTTGATTTAAGAAAAAATTGAAAGTCATATGTGCAACCAATGATATCCTAAATTATATCCCCTATGATGTTTATAGCTTTAGGCCCATACTTCACACATGACTTGAGAAACAAGAAAAAATACATACCCCTTTGAGAATGGTTCTTGGAATGGCTCTCTCAAGATGTAATATTGCTAAAGCAATTAGTTATGCATATTGAGATTACCTTAGACTAACATGTACAAAAGCATAGATCTCGAAGTTTGTATACATGATTGAAGAGGAAGGGAAAAGTATTGGAGATTAGTTTCTTGATACCATTGGGAGGTAGAGTCTAATTTCAACTTCATATGCAAACAAATGCTTAAACTTCCTACTTTGACATGATATGCTCATGAATTAAACAAAGAACTAAGTATGTATTAAACTCCTACAAGCTGGGTTGTGTATTTGCTTACATAAAAACGAAAATGTTATATATATCTTATCATGAAATCAACATACTTAAAAGACGCTTAAACTATTATGCATGTTCCGTAGTAATGTAATGAAAAGATTCCTTAAGAGAATCCTCACAAGGTTTTTATGATCCATGTCATGATCAACTAACCATCTACAACACTCATATTGGCAAATTTCTAATACAAAAGGCATAGGATGTCCCCAAAAAAATATGAGTAATCTATGGAGACAATTGAGTAAAGTGACAAACTATGCATTAAATTACCCTCTCAGAAGTTAACAACAAATAGAGAACACTTGAAAGAAATCAAAATTTATATTATTTGACTTCCTAGACCAATTTAGGAAAGAGGCCTATAGCCATCCCTAATATAGTCCCAATTCCTAGCTCCTAACCAACCCACCTATTTTTACAATTCTTAATGCATTGCATATATTTTATTTTTCTCAATAATCTTGTATTGACAATTGTGACCAATCACCTTATTTCAATTTAGGTACTTGTCACCAATTAGTAAAATATTGTAGACTAGGTAGCACTTGCAAGGAAGAGCAAATCCCTTAAGATCAATCATTGGTACCCTAGGGAACAATGGAAGAAGAGACTCCAACGTGGTGCAAACTAATGAGGCGTAGTCATAGGCAATGAGATAGATCTTACCACATTTACATAACACAATCTCCTATAACTCCTCGATCGAAGCATCCACTTCTGACAATACAATACATCTTAACCACAAAACAAGAATGCATCCTTGAGCAATGGAAAATGGGAAGGCCATATATGTCCAAAAATAAAAAACCAAATTTGAGCTGAGGAGGAGGTAGAAATCACAAAGATGCATATGAGAAGCCATGATCCTCATTTGCAAGCCTAAAAACTGATCTAAAATAGCATAATACCATAAATGGACCACAAAGAAAGTCTCTGAGAATAGCAAGGATCATGAAAATGACAATGGAGGGGAAAGAGCAGGTTCGCCATGCCACCAAGACCACGTGTGTCTTAGATTCAACTTTATCACGAAGCAAAAAGGGGAAAAAGTCATCCTGCATTAAAGGAAGTGCCCCATAAGAAGAAAATTGAGAAGGATAGATCTCCATGCCCTACAATCTAGATGTGATGGCACGACAGTCCCACAAATGTCCATTAATAAAAAAAAGTACTCAGTAAAAACCAAAAAGAATACACTAGTGCATGTAAAAACTCTATTGTTGTCCACATCCACTTGCACAATGGTTGTCCTCAGTCGTAGGCAAGAAACTCTTAAAAAATGGCTTTTGGTCATTTGAAACACACTACGTGGGCTGAGGTATTTGATTCATTCGAGTTGGAAGGAGGATGCATGATGCTGGCAGTTCATATCATAGATTAATGGCTTAGTCATACACATGTAGAAGAGAGAAGCATGACCGTGATTGCTTTAGAGGGCTGAGTAGGAGACCCCATTGGGTGGATACGTGCCACCATGCAAGTAGCTCACGTATCAGGTCCCCGTTGCCACTTTGTCACAAGAATAAAAATTGCAACCTGATGAAAACATGCAGACGATAGGAGGTATCATAATAAAGAGGAGTAAACATTGAGCATCTTGGAGAGGATCAACGGTAGGTGTGAGGGAGAAGAGGGATGCTCTAAACCAGAATTAATTATTTGTTAGTTAATCATTCCACTCCAAAGGTTGCGGTGATTGTTGGTGATCGTGACCTTTGAAAGTGAATAAATATGACTTTATTCAAAATAAATTAGACAGTTCAGAAAAAGTAGGTATACATCTCTCAACGAGATTGTTAAACTATTCATTCTGTGTTTTACAGTATCGTCGGTTCCTCACTAGATATTGTTACCTGAATCACCAACTAAATTTGGATCAGTGGTATTAGAGCAGTTAGATCTGGAGAATAACCTAGCTTCAGTTTCTGGGTTTCCTATGCGTAAATTTCCAATGCTACCGGTATGACGGCTTGGTGCAGATGTCCAACTGTCATATCCAAAAACAATAAAGGTAAAGAGCATGAAATAGTTTGAACTCCCAGATATAATCAAAGGCAGATTTATCAACCTCAAGCTCGAAGCTATCAAGTTGGACAGAGCCAGCAAGAAGAAGCCTTTTAATTATCATCTTGGCTTTCCTGTTTGATGCCATAGACCTAAAAAACACTGGCGAGGAAAGTTAAGACGGGGAAATCGAGTATAGAGGCAACTCCATCTGCAAGAAAGAATGGAGCATCTTATGGCTATTTTGAGGGGAAGCCTGGTGAGAATTTGAGAGCAGAGAATGTCGTCTGGCAATGCACTCAAACTGTCTGTGTGTTCTGACAATTCACTCAATCTTTCCCCAGCATTCAATATGTACTTGTGGAGAATAATTTGATTGGTTTCGACTTGATTGGTGTTATGGAGTAAAAAGTGGACACATGTCTTTTTACCTCCTTGTTTAGCTCCTAAGTCCCCGTGAATACATTATACATTCTAAATATTCATCCCGATGTAAATCCCCCGAAACCAATGTAAATTGGGAATAAGGGACCCATATTTTATCTTACCCTAGACCAAAAAGGAGCCTCAAGACTTGAGTGCCTATGCCCAAGTCTTCCCTAATTGGTCGGGGCAAATTTAAATGTAGGTTGGCATAAGACCTTTACAAAGGTTTCTCCTTGTCGGCTCTTTTGGTTTAATTTGATGAATGTTAGTGAGGAAACATATATAAGTGTGTTTTTGAAATCATTATGAACCTATATAGAGATAGCCAACTTGAAGCATTGGAGTAAAGAGTGTTCAAAGTATTCATTGTGATTCTAGAGTAGATTGATATTGTCATTGTGTGTGTTGTTGTAGGTTTGAATTTATCATCTATCTCTCCTTATGAGTTGAAGAGCCTTCATCCTCCTAAGGATTACATCACATAGGTGATATCATTGTGATTTATCATATTGATTTTGTGTTTAGCCTCTACCTTGCAAGGGCACAATCTCTTTCTCTATCAACAGTGTTGGGAAGCTTGAATACTATCCCAGGATTTGACTAAGGCAAGTAGCTAAACACCATAACCCCAAACCCCTTCTTTTGTTATTGTGTGCAGGTTACAGGTGCAAGATCCGGGAAAAGTGAAGACATAGGAAGACTAAGCAAGGATTAGGGTTTCAGGATCTGACAATAGTTTGGGAATATTCCTCTACAAAAGACTTGGGCACCACTGCCCTAGTCTTCTTGCCCTTTTTGACATCAGATCTAGCATCAGGAAAGCCTCTGCAAAAATTTTATAGTTTACAGTTCTAGCAGAATCAATCCATCTGGACTTGGGTGCCCCCAAAATAGTCCTCTGACATTCCTACTTCCAGGACATAAGTTTTGACATCTTTTTTATCATTCCTGTGCAATTAGTTTCTGGATATCTACTATATATTCTCTGTTATAATCATATATTCATAGAACTAGGGTTTCATGCATTGATTGACCTAGGGTTTCATAAAAGGCTTGATTAAATATGATATTTCCATAGCACTCCTGAGTACAAGATCTGTAGCTGAGTCCACCTCCATTTGGTAGTGATTTGGCTTGATCTTGTCCTTGAATGTTATTGTGAAAGAGGGTTTGATCTAGTGTGCATGCTAGTCTTATAATTTACCTTTTTCATACATAACATTTTGGTGAACCTGTAGATTCGAGCATGTGCATCTTGTTAATGGTTCAAATCAGATCTTGCATTGATTTATAGTATACTTTTCATTATTCATTTGAAAATCTTATATAATCTTGAAAAAAGTGCACATTTAGTTTGCATTTTTTGGTAAAATTTTGCATTAGGGTTTCAAAAATTCTCTTGCATGATCATGATAGTGGCAACAAATATGCATTAAATCTGATTTTGCATAATAATCTTACATCATTTTACATCATAACTCTCAAGTTCTTATATTCGCAAATTACACATTATGTATTTCAACATAAAAATGCATCATCTCTTAAACATTTTACAAGTAATCTTAAAGTGGTCTATATTTGCCTTTGTGTACATCACTTTAACATTAGGATCACTTGGTTTGTAGTGACACTTGAGCATTTTTTATCTTTATAAAAATATTCAAAAACCCGAGTTCTTCAAACTAGTGTCTTGGTGTATAAAATTCTCTCATATTGGTGGTATTTGATATGATTGTACATTGCTCTTCCAAGACATTTCATCATGGATGCTTCTTGTTGTTCATCTTTGGAAGCTTTGTTTGCATACATCATAGATTTTGAAAATTTCTCTAAATTCACTAATAAGCATCCTCAAGTCTTAAATCAAATAGCATACATATATGATATTGACATTTCTATGTGTTCCACATACGAAATTCTTTGTTATATATCTGATTTTGATAGCTTCATAACCATCATGGGTATATATCCTTCGATATTAGAAGATCTCACTAAATTCATGAATAATCATGAGGAAGATGATGATAATGATTCTTCTTTTACTTCTACTGCATTTCATGATGATATCATGGATATCATCTCTAATATATACGAGGCTGACCTATCCTTGTCTATCTCATCCCATCCCTCTCCCAAAATGGTCCCCACTTGTGAGGATATTTTGGCGCAAGAGGATGAAATCATTAATACATTCCTTAACAACACTTTACCCTCTCTTCATTCCAATGCTCTACCTTTAAAAAATGGAGCATTAGAGAATGAAGAGCCTCCTCTCAAAAAGACTCCTCAATCGATCGATAATGGGTGTTGCAATCTTAAAACACTTCTCAACAACATAATACATGAGGTTCCTATAACTCATCCTATGGATCTCCTACCTTTGCTTGAATATTTAAGTACCTTGGATATAGATCTAAGACTGTGGAGACCATGAATATTAATTCTCCTTTGGTCGTATGCTCAACACCTCTGGGCATCACTGAAGACACAATAACAAACAACCCTCTTAACAACACTCTACCTTCCCTTCATTCCAATGCTCTTCCTACAAAAGACAAAGCATTGGTAGACGAAAAAAGGTCTCTCACATTAAATCCTTTAGGGATGGATGTTGAGCTTAATTAAAAAAAAAACAACATTGCTAAGGTTCAAGGTGCTCTAACACCACCTCAACTGAAAGGAAAAGGAATTTTTAGGGTTTCTCCTTTGCCATCTTTACATGAATTAGGAGAAAATCTTCAAAAGCAAAGGTATCCATTACAAAATCATAAGATTACTTCTCTACTAGCTTCCTCCTCACAAATACTAGAAAGTACGGAAAATCATGAACCCTTGATGGTTAAAAAATAAACTCCATTGAAAAATACAACTAATGAGATTAGAAGGGAAAGAATAAGAAAGCACCAAGACTTAACAATACATATAAAGATCAAGATCAAAGGCTACCATTAGCAGGTAAGTATTTAGATCATTTATTCAACCACTTTTGATGTAGCACCTCTTTGAGTTGCTCTCACAGGTGGCCTCCTCTAATGTATTGTGTTGTGTTCCCCCGTGTTGTGTTAAATGTTGTTTAGGTCTCCTTGCATGACCCTTGATACTCTTGTAAGGTCAAGGATACAAGGAGACCACCTCTGTTGTGATACTTCTAGTATTTGTTTATCTATTCTTTTATTCGCCTTTCTTTTATTGCAATTGTTGTGTGTGGTGCCTTTGGGGCATACCATTGTGGAGGATGTCTTGGGGGCATCTTCCCATGTTACATACCTAATTCACCTTTGTCTCCTCTCTCATTTTACGTGATTTCATTCTTTCATGGATTTACTAGTCAGTGGATGACAATAACAAATACAAACTGATAAGGACTATGTGTCCCTACAACAAGAATAAAAATGGATCTAGTCTATATATGAAGATGGGGTTAATATGTTACTGACACTTGACTAGTAGAATCACTGTGTTGTGATGTAATCATGTATCATGTTGTGAATTTCTTGTAACAAACCTTTGCAATACTCTGAATCTGCTTCTAGGCATTTTGGAATGTTTTGTATATCACCTTGTAGCTACACTTGGTTCTGAGATACTTGAAGTATAACCTCACAACTATACTCGGTTCCAAACCTGCAAGTATAGCCTTGGTTTGTTTATGTGGTATGTTAGCTTATTTCTGTATCAATTGTTCGCAAAATGATTTGGTTGTTATCTTAGCTTAGATTTTCTAACCAAAGCTTGTTTTGATTATCTTTCGTACATGCATAATGTTGATCAATGATTGTTATCAAATGATATTGATGTGTTTCTATTGTGATTGTTGGAAACAATTCGGCAATTGTAAGCACATCTCACTTTGGGGCATGGGTTTTGTGAAAGCTCTTGTTCCCTTGTGTGTTTTCAACCTTACCTTAAACATGATCACTACCGGCAAGCGGGATCAATCACTTTAAGGTGGGGGCATATATCATGGTAAATGCTTGGATATTTTAGATATTGTGATAAAGTGTGTTTATGTATGCTTCATTTTCATAGTAAGGTGTCTTCGTGATGCAGGTTGAATTGTATACTTTGTTTTGTGTTGCGTTTACTTCCTTTTCACTGTAAGGCATCTTTGTGATGCAGTTGGTGTTGTATGTTTTTGAAAGGCCTTCTATGGAAGGTGGGATTATGTATTTCCTTGAGTGCTTGTACATCCTTTTAAAAGTCCTCTACGGAGGCAGGGTTGGATCTTGAGTTATTCACCCTTAAGTGTGTCTTTGGCAGTTGTGTTAGCGTCGCTCAATCATCAGATGTGTTTGGTGTGTCTTAGATGGTGGAGTGTAGTGTAGTGATGAACTCCTTCCCATAGCCTGTGTTTGCTTTGTATAAGATGTATAGTGTGTCGACGACATACTCTACGGTGCTCGTGTATTTCGTGTCTTCCTTGCATGTCTTACGTGTTTTAGTGGTGGCGCGTAGAAATGAGCTCCACCCACACCGTGTGTCTTACGTGTTTTGTGGTAGCGCGAAGCGATGAGCTCCCCCCACATTGTGTGTTTTGTGTGATTTTGATGGTAGCACATAGAAATGAGCTCCCCCCATCGCCTAGTTAGGGCTATATAATTTTTTAATAATGTCTTCTCTTCGTGTATGCCTTGTGCGCTACATGTTTGCATTCATGTCTTCTCCATGTATTGTGTGCTTCTTTACTATCTCCTTCATGTATTGCATGCTTCCTTACTGTAATCTCTATGTTTTGCATGATTGTTAAGTGTTTTCTTATGTTTGCCTAAGCTTGGGGGCTATAAATGGTTCTCCAAACTTAGGGTGTGTATTTTCTCTAGTGTTTGATATGCTTTGACCGTATTTTAATGCATATACTGATCATAAGATCATTCACACATTAAAGTGGGGACTAAACGTTATGGAGTAAAAAGTGGATGCATGTCTTTTTAGCTCATTGTTTACTGCCTAGGTCCCCATGAATACATTATACATTCTAAATATTCATTCCGATGAAAAATCCTATGAACCAATGTAAATTGGGAACAAGGTGTGATGCCACATCATCTAACCCTAGAGTGTTAGACTAACAAGAGCAAAATTAACAGACATATTTTTTTTTAAAGCAAGTAAATGCATTAATCATTAAATATAATTACACTATTAACAACATTAAATGAAATGAATAGCTAACATCTCTAGGGAACATAACTGCATCAGATAAAATTATAACAATACAAGTGATATACATTATAATACAACAAATGAGGATTTACATCATTCATTTGTAGAGATGAATAATTACAAAGGTTCGATACAAGATTACAAGACCGATCACATCGGTTTACAAAATAATACAATTATGAATGTATACTACATCTTAGAAGATGTAGAACAAATCTGGAATTGGAACACTTCTGCACTGTTCTTGAACCATAACATCCAAAAAGACCAATGGATAGCTCTTCCACCCAACCACGTGGAACCCTGAGGTCCACCCCTCCGAGCTAGGAGATAACAATGAGGTTCCCCCTAAGACCAAGTATACCAGAAGACAGCTCGACATAGGTTAAATAGCTAATTGAGACTACACCAATCAACAAGACCAGTCAACTCATCAAGACACTTGTTAGGACTAGACCATCATAAATACAAGCCACATCAAGATAAGACAATATAGTTCTCTAGAGGCATCAACGAAGATTAAAAAAACAAGAAGTAATTAAGCTATAGTAAGGAGAGTGTCATCGCATGGTCCTAGGATGGGTTATCCAGGCTATCTCTCACTAGAAACCAGCCCCCATCTATGGTTATCCAAGTGACCTCTCTATAGGCACCGGCCCCATAGGGTGACACATGTGGAGCTAACACATCCTTTCATGGGGATAAGGAGGTTGACCTTGCCAACCAGACCTTCTCATCCCATCCTTAGCCCATGAGAGCACTCAAGGCATGGGTGAGGCATCATACTTATCTTATTATGTGAATTACTACCCAACCCACCTAGAAAAATTAATTAAGTTATCACTTGATTACAACTTCCATGAGGTTATCCAGGCAGCCACTTTGGGCACTGACCCCACCATGGAAGCCACTCTCCTACATATAACTAGCACTCCTAATCAACATCAAAAACACCAATACATGCATGGACAAGGGACTTTAAGGCATCTATCTTACAATCCAATACATTACATAGGCCCTTCAAATTTCAACCTCAACATTAGAACATTCCCTCATCCACTTCAAAATCTCAAATCAACAAAACATTAAAATGGAATGACTCAATAATAAAATTGGAGCCCAAGGAGCCTAACCTCTGGAGTTGATAAATAGAGCACAATGTCACTATAAAATAGTTCCTCTCCCAATATGGAAACAAGGGTTTAAATGACAACAACATTCCTTAGAACAATAAGACTTAGGGCCAAAGAATAGCATAATAAGCCCAATATTGCATTACTACAAGATGTTAACAACAAAACCATATTTAAAATTGACTCAACATGCCACCATTGGACAATGTAACCCGAAAGACACTATAAGATTTTCATACTCTTACGAATAAATGAATACCATACCATTATAATTGCATCTAATAATTTAACCATTACCATAATGATAACTAACAATAGAAATTACAAGCAAGAAAATATAATGTATCTAAAATCATGATACTACAACATCTAACAAAAAAAATTAGTTTAATGTTGACATTACTAAATTTTCTTTACATCTGAATGCAACACACACAGACATATTTAATTCTATATTCACAATATTATTACATAGCTAACTAGCCCTTCTAACTATAAACGTGTAATAGATTTTATTATCATCCCACAAAATTTGGAAAACTGTCAAATCTGATCCCGTTACTTAAAACACACTCAGTCACTCTCAAACAAAAATAGAAACTTGTAAATAAAATGATTAACTTCACTATTCAACTCAACCTTCTAATCTATTTATTTAGGAATATAATTGAATTGGGTAAAGAAGAAGATTCAACGACATTTATTCAATATGCAGAAAATGGATTGGGCTTAAAATGAATAGCATTCATCTCTCTGGCCAGTGAGGGGTGGGAAATGCATAGAGAGAGAGACAGAGACAGAGAGATTTCGGTCATTCCAGGCAAGGATGCAATTAGTTGAATGACTAAAACTCGCAGAAGCGTCGTACAATGCCATGAACCAAGGTAAGGTAAAACACAAAAGAAGGTTCCAACAGTTTCAACGTTTTCCCAAATAGCAAAACAAGAAAAGAAGAATTCTAATCTGTAGGCCACGCTGGGAGACTCGGGTGCAGACAAACTATACAACGACAACAAGGTTAGGAATAAGCAAATAAAAAAAAAAATTGCAGACCAGCCATGGTAATATAAGTTCCAGGCTACTATTATTACTATCTCTGTAGAGGATCACCACAAGTCTTGGGTCAATGCACAGGCTAAAAGGAATATAACACCTATCAAGGATTCGGCAATACAAGAAGTTCATTATTTATTTTTTTATTTTATTTAAGAAAATTTCTACACAATCCCACACTATGGTTTGCCAGGTCACCTAAATGGAGCTCAAAAAAACATGAAATGGATGCAGAGGAATGGCGGCATCCATGAGAACATGGAGGGTTTCGATGCTAAAGAAAGTGAGAATTCATAGAAAATGGAGATTAAAAGGTACGGATAAAGGTCACTAAAAATACACCTCACTCTAAGAGTACTTAGAGATTTGCAATCACTTGTAAGCAGAAGGACTAGGTAAAGGTCAAGAGATAACATCTCGTGGAAAACTTAAATAGAGAGTTATACCGAATGATATACAAGTGATCAAATGTACTCAAGGTAAGACTGGGCTGCATACAAGAAATTCTCTTTCTCACTACCAATGGCGACCAGAGGACAGGTTAACAAGATGGCAGATTTGGAGTTATGCACAGACCAACAAGCATACTCAGAACATTTTCAGATTAGAAATTTAGTAGAGTAGATAGAAATTTGAAAGCAGAGACAGAGACTAACTCAATCAACATATAATCGATTAATCCAATGAACATACCTGAAAATCCGTAGCCTTAATCCTTCTATGTTTCCAATCCTTCCCACTTTTTCTCGGCTCCCCTATTCTTCCAGAATAATTCCTCTCTTTTACCGAATCAGCCCCCAAATAAAATTTTCCCCCAAAGCAAAATAGCCAAGAGTCATAAATGCCCACTAACAGTAATCCGTTCTGAGAATCCCCACTCCTTAGAAAATTTTAAAATTGTTACTTATAATAGAGATTCCCAAAACTGAAATCATATCCGACAACAAACACATTAAATTCTTCACTAGTATTATTACACAAATAACTATATATGTTAATAAATCAAAATAAAACTTTTGACTCATATATATATATATATATATATATATTTGGAAACATTAAAATAGTTAATTTAGTCTATATTAAAATTTACTTAAATAGTATTCCACTAATTAGCATTCCAATTTTACAACTAAGCAAAAATACTATAGTGTTTGACAATAATAACATTAGAATAATATTGATCCATTAATGCATACTAGAATACACATGGGCTGACTAAACAAGGACTCGACAATAATCCTACAAACAACATGATGACCAACAACCTGAAGATTGAACTGACCTAGGGAATAAACCTCATGTTATCTCCATCAACATTATCCATTGGTGCAAGGGCCCGCTCAGACCTGCTAAGTCAGGTGGAGTCGAGGCCCGATACCTGCAACCTGTATCAAAACAATATGTTGCATACAAGTATATATATATACCTACATAACACATACACAGAGTTAGGGATTCGCAACGTAGTAGGGTGCTCAAAGTGAGCAATACTACACTGTCCTCTCTCTGAGATCATGACAATAACATATGCATCCCTAACTAGAAGTTAGATAACATTAAACTACGTAAACAAGATAATATCAATCTGCATAATCCATCTAACCATCAACTAAACATGTCGAAACACATCATGAGCTGGAATATAAAACTACTAACTGTATCAAAACTATCTAAAATAATAGAAAACCAATATCTATCTCAAACCAAAAATGAGGGGCATTAGACAAGGGGCCCAAATTTTATCTTACCTCGAACCAACAAGGAGCCTCAAGACTTGGGCACCCATGCCCAAGTCTTCCCTAATTGGTCGGGGAAAATTTAAATATATATCAGCATAAGACCTTTAAAAAGGTTTCTCCTTGTCATCTCTTTTGGTTTAATTTGACTAATGTTAGCGGGAAAGCATATATAAGTGTGTTTTTGAATTCATTATGAACCTAGATAAAGATAGTCAACTTGAAGCATTGGAGTAAAGAGCATTCAGAGCATTCATTGTGATTCTAGAGAAAATTGGCATTGTCATTATGTGTGTTGTTACAGGTTTGAAGTTATCATCTATCTCTCCTTATGAGTTGAAGAGGCTTCATCCTCCTAAGGATTACATCATATAGATGATATCATTGTGATTCATCATCATTTGATTTATCATATTGATTTTTTGTTTAGCCTCTACCCTGCAAGGGCACACTCTCTTTATCTATCAACGGTGTTGGGAAGATTGAATGCTATCCCAGGATTTGACTGAGGCAAGTCCCTTTAAACACCATAACCCCTAAACCCCTTCTTTTCTTCTTGTGTGCAGGTTACAGGTGCAAGATCTAGGAAAAGTGAAGACACAAGAAGACTGGGCAAGGATTAGGGTTTCGGGATCTAATAGAAGTTATGGAATATTTCTCTACAGAACACTCAGGTGCCACTGCCCTAGTCTTCTTGCCCTTTTTGATATCAAATCTCGCATTAGGGCAGTCTCTGCAGCAATTTACTAGTTTACAGTTCCGACAGAATCAATCCATCTAGACTTGGGCACCCTCGAAATAGTCCTCTGACATTCCTGCTTCTGAGACACATGTTCTAATATCTTCCTGATCATTCATGTGCAATTAGTTTATGGATATCCATTGTACATTCTCTGTTATAATTAGATCTTCATAGAACTAGAGTTTCATTCATTGATTGACCTAGGGTTTGACAAATGGCTTATTTAAATCTGATATTTCCATCGCAGTCCTAAGTATAAGATCTATAGCCGAGTCCACCTCCATTTGGTAGTTATTTGGTTCAGTCTTGTCCTTGAATGTTATGGTGAAAGAGGGTTTGATCTAGTGTGCATGCTAGTCTTATCATTCACCTTTTTCATACATAACAATTGGAAAACCTATTTTCATATTTGATTTGATATAAATTCAGTCACCATCGTTTATCATTGCATAAGATTCAATTTCAAAACTACAAATAATTGCATGGCCAAACAAGAAGGCAACCTCCACCGAAAGAAAGTGGTGCAAGTTTTGTTCTAAGTGTTGCACAAGTTTCAAAACTCACAACGAGCCTCTACAAATCAATACAACTCTAAAGCACTTTGCACCCTTCCAAACAGGGCATAGCTTCATTTTACAATGGTGCGCTAACAAATCCAAAAACTTGCATGTGTAAGTGGAGGCCATGCAAAGGAGTAACCTCTTTTATATTTCTAAGATTGTAGGAATTTGGTTTTTAATTCAAACCTATTCACTCCTGTATGTCACATTGCACAAGGTCAAGTTATCAAAGGTTGGGATTGGAGACACAAAATCCGTCAGATTATTTAACTTTGAAATGCACATGACCGAAGATGATGGAAGGACATGGATATTCATCAGACCCCTTCAAGGTGATGGTCAAAGAGGCTTTAAGAAAACAATGTGAGGAGATGATGAGTAAATTTTTCCGGTTGCTCTGATAGAGTAAAGGAAATTAGCAACCAAACAAAATAGAAATTTCGTTCAATGGTCACACTCCTTACAAGGTACAAGTGAATTTTGATATTCCAAACTTCGAAGGAAAAAGTGATGCAGATGTTGTAGATGATTGGTTATCAAAATTAGAAAAATACTTTTTCTGTGAATCACTTCTCTATTGCTGAGAAGATAACCTTTGCCCTCCTCAAAGTTGAACGCCATGTGAAACAATCATGGGAGACTAAGTGGGCATCCAGAGAACTCCCTGATGGTCAAGAAATTGGTGCTATATTGGATGATAGCCCCACATGGGGAGATTTTGTGGAATACATCAAGGAAGAATATTTAGTGAAGATACATATGAAGACACATATATATGCAATGGCATTGCTTCATCAGAGAAAGGATCAATCTGTTCAAGACTACACTGACACATTCCATGCTTTATCAACAAATCTTGGCATCAAAGATATGTAGAAACATTGGGATTTGAAGTATCGTAGTGGACTGCACCGATCTATTCAAACTAAGATGGCCTTCTTGAATGTTCAGACACTAGGAACTGCCTTCAAATATGCAACAAAAATTGAAGAGAAATTCAAACAAAGGGGAAAAAAAGGATTATCCAACAAACAACAGATTAAAATGGGAAGGTAATAGTGAGTTTGTAAGAAAACAAACCAACAAAGGATTCTCCTCACAATCACCAACATCATATAAGGGCACTAAAAAGACACAAAAGGACATAGGCATGTGGTGTGAAATTGATAAAAGTCATTGGCATAACACTAAAAATTGTCGAGTTGCTAAGACATTAATGATAGAGACACATGAAGTGGATAAAGAAGTTGATTTGTTGCCTCCAAACCCTTATGAACAAGAGGATGGTGAGTAGATCATTGAGGCAAACCCTTATGCCATGGTTTCCACTGCTAAAATCTTATCTCACGAAGATGAGGAATGTTTGTTCCATTCAGAGATGTGGGTGAATGGGAAAGCCTTGCATTTCATTGTTAATAGTGGGAGTCAAAAGAAATTAATCTCTACTAAGACTGTCAAGAGGTTGAACCTACCAACAAGATCCCATCCACATGGTCATACTCTATGGGCTAGTGACCCAAGGGCAAGATATTCAAGTAAGCAAGCAATGTTGTTTATCCTATTCCATCAAACAATTCAAAGATGAGGTAAGATGTGATGTGGCACCTTTGGACATATGTGATGTATTGTTGGGACAACCATACATGTACAAGCATCATGCCATCTATGAGTCCAGACCTTGCAGTGTTATTGTCAAGTTACATGAATGAAAGTATCAGATATTTGAGGTAAGTCCTACAAAATTTGCATCTCTACTTAGTACAAAATAATGTACGTGTTTGATTGCTCAAACTAGAGCTCTTGTATTGACAATGATTCATCCTAAGGAGGCAAGCTTAATTGTAGCCAACACTGATACCAAAACAACCACCACCACCATTCAACAAAAGTCGATGGATCAAATGTTGATAAATTATTAGAATGTATTAGCCTCACCAACAGGGGTTCCATTGCACTATCAAGCCAAGCATTCAATTGATATAATCCCAGGACCACCATTACCAAATGGACCATTGTGTAGAATCAAACCATTCAAAGATGAGGTAAGATGTGATGTGGCACCTTTGCACGTATGTGATGTATTGTTGGGACAACTATACGTGTATAAGCATCATGGCATCTATGAGTCCAAACTTCATAGTGTTATTGTCAAGTTGGGTGAATGAAAGTATTAGATATCTGAGGTAAGTCCTACAAAATTTGCATCTCTACTTAGTACATAACAATGTACATGTTTGATCACTTAAACTAGAGCTCTTGTATTGACAATGATTCAACCTAAGGAGGCAAGGTTTGTTGTAGCTAGCACTCATACCAAAACAACCACCACCACCATTCAACAAAAGCTGATGGATCAGATGTTGATAAATTATTAGAATGTATTCACCTCACCAACAGGGGTTCCATTGCACTATCAAGCCAAGCATTCAATTGATATAATCCAAGGACCACCATTACCAAATGGACCATTGTGTAGAAGATCAGTTTTAGAGAATGATGAGATCAAGCACCACATTTATTGGAAATCTAGATACCAACCATTGGATCCTATGGATGTTGCATTTACAACCATGACAAATGATCTATCACCACATGTAGAGAAGGAGGTGGACAAGGCATCCAAGTTTGTTGACAAGATTCACCATCTTCAACAGCAAGTTCATGAGATACTACAACATACCAACCAAAAGTACAAGGAGTGACATGACTAGCATCATATGTGTCATCACTTTTAGATTGGTGACAAAGTTTGAATTAATCTCTAGAAGGAGCGACTACAGAGACCCAATAGTAAAATTTGTCCTCTTTGATATGGGCCATACTCCATCTTCAAACGAACAGGATGAAGCTACCTCATCATTGGGGCAAGTAGTTTACTAGGGCATACATTGCCCAACACTTTCCTCATTTGTTATAGAACATCGATTCAATGGGGCCCATTGCCTCTCAAGGGGGGAGGAAAGATCTAAACCAAAATTAATTATTTGTTAGTTAATCATTCCACTCCAAAGGTTGCAATGGTTGTTGCTGATCGTGACCTTTGAAAGTGAATAAATATGACTTTCAAAAAAGTAGGCATACATCTCTCAACAAGATTTCCAAATTGTTCATTGTGCATTTTATAATATCAGTAGTTCCTCACCAGATACTATTACCTGAATCACCAACTGAATTCAGATCAAGGGATGTAATGGAAAGTGTAAAATACTCAATTGAAGTTGCATGAGTATAAGATCAGTTGCTAGGACTAGTTTGGTCACAACCAAATGAAAAATTGCTAGATGTCATGAGCACAACATAGTAATAAATGTGTGGAGAAACCTTTGGGCCCACCTCCTACACAAAAATTCCATGCATCAAATATCAACTCATTAGAGACATTTATGGGCCTGCCAAATCTCACCACCAAGAAGGCACATGGCACCACATCATTTGTAGGTTTGACTACATGAGACAAACTGCCATTGGTCCCTAAATCAATAAGCACTAATCATCTACCTTTAACAACCACCACATACCCCACATGTGAACAACCTACATGTCACACTAGGCCACTTGAGTAACACATGACACACATAGACCCCTGTCGACACATATAAGCGGCCTCATGTACCAATGTCATACCGCCACATGAACATAATAGGTAAACTGGTAAAACAATAAGCACATTGCACAAATAAGGCATGTGGGTAAACAAAAGGGGATAGGCTAAGGGATTAGCCATTAGAGACAAATTGGCCACTGAACAGCATTAGGTGATGAACACAATGTAAGAAAACATATGGTTGAAAGTGTGTGGGTTAAGGGGTTCACCACTTAAACATGAAGCAAAGCATATGTGAGATAATATGAATTATGCACTAAGGGGAAAAGACTTTAGGCATGGAGTAAGAATGTAGGCCATTATGGGTTACTACAAATCATGGAAACACCAATGGAGCCTAAACTAGGTCACACTCAAGGACACCAAGAACATAAGAAAATGTATGAGCTTGTTGGCCTCATTTTCATCTTGCCAAATTTTAAACTTTGCGTCAAAATCCCTACATTGAATCACTCCAAGTCACAAGTGCTCTTATTATCCTAAGTTGTCAAGTCATTCACCAATTTAAAGAAGAATCTCCATTTGAAACCTTGGAAGCAGTTGTGCAGGGCAAGTGATTTATGAAAATAATTAAATCATGATTACTGTAAGAGCTGGAGTAAAATCATCTGATATGGGATCTTGTCGTGTTATATGGGATAGTTTGGCAAGGTTTCATGAGAAAATATCATAGGAGTTAATAGTTATGGGTATTATGCCATTGTTTGTACTTGAAGAATTATCGAGTCAAGTAATCTCATCTGCGCTCAAACTTCTGATGCACAACTTCCTTCAAATCCAAGATATTTTCATGCATTCATTGGTGTTTTTGAAATTGATTTTATAACTAAGGAGATAGTGAACAAATTTGGTTTTCAAACCTCCACTGGTCTTCACTCGAGTCAGAGAATTTCTTAGCATGATGATAAAGTTAAAATTTTAGTGCATCTCCAAAGGCATTAAAATCACTATGGAGCTGAAAAGGTTTTGAGAAGTTGTTGATATCATTTTAGATGCCAGGGAAACTACTACATTCAAATGTCAAGATGTGTGTTTTTATTTTTTGATGAGATTGTTCAAAAAGACCCTTGACAAAATTTAAAAAGAGTCCGAAGTACAAGTTATTAACTAGTTGTGAACATCATAGCTAACAAGGAAAGTTTTACCATCGGTGAAAAGTACATAGTTTTAAAAAGTTCCTAACATGCTATCGGGGATCATTACCAATTATGAAAGTACTTCTTATCTCTGATGAGGTTATTGAAACTTATAAAAATGTCGACAAAAGGAAAGTCATATTTTGTTATCGGGAGAATTGTTTAGTTTTGAAAGTTTTGTTTCCCTCCAACAAAGTTGTGAAAGCCTCCTAAAGTACCAATATTAAACAAAGTGGAGTTCATTGGCGATGTGACCAGCCATCACAACTAATATGAATTATATTTATGCATCGCTATTCACCATGGGCAAAAGTATTAAGTTTTAAAAGTTGTTTACCGATGAGGTTGTGAGATGCTCTCAAAGAGCTGATCAACAAAATGTTGTAAATAGGTAGTTATTATAACTACCCAAGAAGCATAAAATAGATTTTGTTGTGTGGCATTAAAAAATTTCAAAGAAATGCAACTGGCATATGTAAAGCTAAACTCCATGACCTTTGCCAGTATACTCCAGCCTGTACCGAAATAGGAGCTTTCGAACAGGGATAGACATCCATTAAAACATGTTTTAGGAGGGTCTCGTGAAAATTCTCAAAGGAAGGGCTTTCTGTTTTAAACACATCTTTGTGTTTAGGTTTAGTGGTCATCTAGTTATGGAGTTTCCAAATGTTCTCGACTGGTTATATGGTGCATTCGATCTGTGTGAGCGTTGGAGCAGACATTGGCTCAGAAACCTCCCTTATACTCAGAATTGTAGAGAAAGGCATACATTGTCTTTATTGATATGGTGTGGTTTATTCTCACCTTTTGACACCAACAAATATTATTGTTGCAGATATTGTAGGTATGCACAAAATGTATTTGTTGAAAAAGGCCATAGAAACTTATAAACAAATGCATTTGTTAGATGTAAAGTTAAAGTTCTATAACCCTCGCCAGCATCCTTCTCTTCGGCCTACATATGATCGTGTTGGGAAACTTATATGCATAAAGACGCCTAGAGAAGGCATATGAAATTTTTGATAAATCTCCTCAGAAAGAAATCTAGTCTCGTGGGGTGCAGTAATTGCGGGATATGTACAAAATGGATTTGTTGAAAATATCTTGGATACATTCATTCCATTGCAATTGGCTCTTGTCCCATGCCCTGCCAGATATGCAAATGGTTACCTAAAAAACATGTAAATCTCATGGTATGTAATGATTAAGGATTGTTCAAAATGGATTATTTAAGATGTTTTAGAACCTTTCTAGTAAATGTAGATTAGTAAGCGTGTGAACTTTGGCACAATGTCTAAAAGAAATGTCTTGTAGAATGCAATGATTGCAGGCTACACAAAATTGATTCGAGGCCGCCTCAAATAGATTTTATCTCATGGTCTACAATATTAGAAGGATATGCACTAAATGGCTTTGTTGAAAAGGTTATAGAAACTTTCAAGTGAAAGCAGTTGCCAACCAGACTCCACGGCCTTTGCTATCATCCTCCAGCCCATGACCTATATTGGAGGAGGCATCAACTTCCATCAAAGCATAATGAAATGCAGATTCTCAGATATTATAGTTTGAAATGCTCTGGTAGACATGCATGCAAAATGTAGAGGCATACACAGATGAAAAACATGAACTGTTTGACAAAATGCTTGAAAGAAATTTGTTCTCATGAACTTCCATAATTATTAGTTATGCACAAAATGATTTTGCTGGAAAAGGCCTTATAAACTTTTAAGCAAATACAGTCAGCTGATGTTGAAGCTGAACTCTACAACATTTGCCAGCATTCTCATTATTCTGATTGAATGTTATAGTTGTAAGTGCCATCGTGGACATATATGCATAGAGTGGAAAGCATAAACAAGGCACCTAAATTGTTTGATATCATGCCTCAAAGAAATGGGGTCTCGTGGAATTCAATGAGTGCAGGATAGGCACAAATTGGTTTCATTTAAAAAAAAATTAGTAATTGTCAAAGAAAATATGGTTGGCAAGTGTAAAGCTAACTCCGACGATATGTCAGAGAATAATGAAATGATTTTCTTTACAGTTGCAGAATCTTGGTAGCCATATAAAATGCAAAAGTATAGAAAGGTGGTTTTAATTTCTGACTGACTGCCTCGATGAAATATGTCTCACACAATGTTGAAGCTAAAGTTTGCAACATTCTCAGCTTCTTTGTCACCTACATGCTACGTACTACATGGTTTCACAGCGTGCTTCAAATAAATGAGTCTCATAGAATGCCATGACTACAAGATATCCAAAAAATGGGTTTGTTGAATAGGTGGTGTAAACTTCCATGTTGATGCAATATGCAAGGATACATAAATGTCAAAATGACTGAGTTAATATTGATGCTATCAACACCACTTCAAAACTTTCTAACAATTAATAAGCTGTATGACTATGAGTGCTTGGTTGAAGAGTTTGTAAAAGACTTGTGGCTTCCATACACTGTCTTCATATTTGTTTTGATCACTAGTAGGCTGACCCTCAATCCACTTAAGGATGAGACTGACTTGCAAATATCACATTCTCACCCATATCCTAAAGAGAGATTCTCCACCTTCAGAACTACGTTGATCATTACTTTGGGTATGCTCAAAATGGCACTGTGGTACTTTGAATATGCAAACTACAATATAGCTAAAGTTAGATTCACATGATTTATAGTTTGGTCTATTATATTTGGTGATGTCAAGAGAATTATATCCTAAGTTACTATTACTATTTCAATGGGGTTCAGTGTGGTAGTGCCTACACTGGGAGGTATTACATCAAAGGAGAAGAGTTTGGGAAAGAAGTGTTTGTGCTTCTGACAAAGTCAATAGAAAATGGCTATCATCATACATATCAAGACTCCCAAGAACATGTGGATGGAGGGTGTTATTCAGATTCACTAATCGCTTGTTGTCATCATCTCCCATGTTCAACATCATCAGGAAAGAATAGTTGAGACACAATATTGCCATTGAGCTTGAGGAACGGCCTCAATATGCAAGTTTTGGTTATTTTAGGGGAAAAGAGAAGGTTAAAGAATGCTTTTAAGACCCTCCAAGCACAATGCTTTTAAGACTCCCCAAGCACAATCTCTAGCAAAAAGGAATTGGTCCATATTTTATATGCATGAATAGAGGAGTCTATGATTCAGGTATACAGAGGATTTATCAACATTCCGTGAAGTTTGACCACCAAGATGGAGTAAAAGTGGTAAAAAGAACTTAGCAAAGTTCACAACTCAAAAGTCACAAGTTCTAATTACCTTTTTGTAAAAGTGGCTTATGCCACTTGTTGTAACTGAAAGTTAGAAAATAAGCTTAGTTTCTAGTTATTTCTTAAGTGCCAAAATTTGGTAGTTTCTCTAAGTAACTATCTTTCTGAAAAGAAAGTTATTTATTCCAAGTTGGTGCACTTAAAGAGTTAGTTATTCTAAGTAGTTATAAAAGTGGTTAAGGTAGTTACCTTAAGTGTTTACTAGCCTCACCTATATATACTTCTTTGTAATTCAATCAAAGGGGACTTTTTAGAAGAGACTTTTCTAGGGGTACTTTTGGCAAAAGGAGAAAGACTTTTGGCTTGACACTATGTATAGAAGAGTTTTTGGAATTGTATAATATCAATGAGATAATGAAGAATGCTTTTGGTTTGTATGTTCTAAATGTATTCATGTGTTATCATTGTTGATTTCTCGTATGTTAAATTAGTAATCCTTCTATGTAATTGTGCAAACCATTTGTATTTTATGTGATTGATGTAATAAATAACATTCATATCTTGGTTTGAACGTGTTGAGGCAGCATATCTTTTCATATGTTGAGGTTTATCATCTCCCTTTCATTATCATTGCACATCAAAACATATTTTCTGTTAAAACCCCCTTTGTAATTTGTCATATCCATTGTGAAATCTCAGCTAATATTTGTATGTCTATTGTTGGGATTTCTATTAGTTATTTTCCTCTAGTTTTGCATTTTCTCGTTTATGTACTTTCAGGTTAAAAGTACACAAAAACTGCAAATACCCCCATCATACGAGGGAGCTGTCCCTTTCAAACGTAGAGGAAGATCGTTGCTCTACCGCAATCTCTCCAACTATTTGGACAATTTAGTCACCGCTCTAAGGGAAATAAGTCATTTTCAAAGGTTATTTTGCGGTGACAAATTTGTTTACCAATAGATTTTTGGCGACTCTACTTGGGAAGATTGAAGTGTTGGTGCCTTTTGTTCCTTAAAAATATACAAGTATCTCCCCAGAAAAGAAGTTGGCGACTCTATCTGAAAGAAGAATCTTGAAAGATGGTTTGGTATCGAAGAACGAAGATGCATAACTTGCAATTTCTTGAATCAGATAGTGATAGTGATGATGAAGATTATCCTTTTTCTGCATCCTCTGCTCAACAAAATCAAGTTCTTGATGACCCTAAGCAAGTGGAGTTTTTGAAGAGTTTCTATGGTGGCATTTAACTCGCTTCTAATCAAGTTCATCCTTCTTTGCTTCAAATATTGCAAAAGATTGAACAAAAAGATGGGAAGAAGACTCATTTCTTTACTTGTGATCCTAAGCCCCTACCGGAGGAGATTCATCACCAGATGATAAAAGAAATTGTGCTGAGATATATCATTCTCATGATAAGGACAACAATGAAGGAGCAAAAGTTCTTCCTACAAATGAACTTGTATTTAATGAAACATCTTCTGATCAAAAGATTGAAACAGGTTCATCAAAACATGCATGTACTAGAGAAGAAGAAGTTATTACATTTCCTCATAATAAGACATCTCCACTGAAGCAAGAATAAAAAGAAGATTGTATGGAAACATGCAATGATGAAGAAGAAATCTATCCAGACAATGACATGTTCTCAATTTCTTTGAAGAATGTCACTCCTCTTGCGACAACTTGCTCTGGTTCCACAACTACAACCTCTGAGAAAGATTTTCTGACATGATTAATGTTCAAGCGAGTGTAGAAGAAATTTCAAACCAAAGTGAGAACAAAGATCACGAAGACAAGTTGCAAAGTGTTCTCTTGACATGCATGCAATCTGAACAAGAGAAGAATGTTGATGAAATAGTACCACAAGATCTCCCTCAGGAAGTTTCCATGACAGATTGGTGTCTCAAGACTCCTAATGATTATTTTATTCATGAAGAAGATGTCATCCTTTCTCCTTTATCATTTGTTGAAGAAGAATCCTCAACTACTAGAACCAAATGTACTACTCAAGATGAAGCATTGAGTACTCCCACTCCAAATGTGCAAAAAGATCAGAAGTATACTGGGTGTGAATCTGTGCAAAGAGAGGTTAGAAACAAGCTTGTGCCTAAATTTCCTCGTTTGAATGGTTCTGATATATCCTATTCTCAATACCCTTGTCCTTTCAATGCTAATGATAGTGCTGAAGGAGCTAGTTTGAGAAATGTTTATAATAGTGATAAAGGAGGACAAAGTTCTCATGTTTGTGAGAGCATGCACAAGATTGCAAATATGCAAAGTATCGATGAAGAACTACATGTTTTGACTTGTTCTCCTTTACTACATCTAAGGGATGAAAATATTATTTATTCCCCATCAATTGTAGAAGAGGATTTTCAGGATAATAAAATGTATGATGCAAATCCATTACTTTCTCTTCCTTGTGTACCATCTTTGGATAATAGGCATTCTAAGTTAGTTGTTGTAAAAGAGGAGGAATTTTCTTTGGCAGAAGATGATTCAATGATAAAGGAAGACATTATTCATAAGAAAAATCAATCACAAAATATCAAGTTTTCTTCGTTTATTGGTTCACATAAAGGATGTCTGGTTCCTGGTTCAATTTTATTTGATTCAAACTATCAAAAGAATCTTTACATAGATAAAATTGGTAAGCTCGACATGATGCCAAAAGATATGATCAACACTACATAGGGAAATACGAATATGATTCAAAAGGACTCAGAAATTTATGATGAAAATTGGTTATTTGGTGTACAATTCAAGGAGTCCACATGTTTCATGTATTTTATATTTCTCATCATTCTGAAATGGTTACTGAGTCAGTAGGTGCCTCATTAATACACATCTCTTTTTCATACAAGTGCCTATTTTTCTCAACTTGGTAATGGTTTTGCATGACCATCTTGGAGTATTTTGAGGTAGGAGTCACCTACCATGTACATAGGTTAACTAGGTGTTTTGGTTGTGTCTCTATTGTTTCATTTTCTATTAGTTTTCATTGTTTGCCTCATCTCTGTGTGTCTTTGTCATTTTTCCTTTTGTCTCATTTGAGTCTCCTTGTTCTCCCTGTGCATCATGTCGTCTCCTGACTGTATTTTCCCAATGGATTTAAGGTGTTAATCCCAACCAAAGATTCTAGGTTCATGCTACATCCTTTACAGTCCTTGTCCTCAGTTAGAGCCAGTTGTTGGCCTCATTTTCAACTTGCCAAATTTTAAACTTTGTGTCAAAATCCCTACATTGAATCACTCCAAGTCACAAGTGCTTTGATTATCCTAAGTTGTCAAGTCATTCACCAGTTTGAAGAAGAATCTCCATTTGAAACCTTGGAAGCAGTTGCGCAGGGCAAGTGATTTATGAAAATAATTAAATCATGGTTTTTGTAAGAGCTGGAGAAGAATCATCCGATATGGGATCTCGTAGTGTTATATGGGACAATTTGGCAAGGTTTCATGAGAAAATACCATAGGAGTTAATAGTTATGGGTATTATGCCATTGTTTGTACTTGCAGAATTACCAAGTCAAGTAATCTCCATCCGTGCTCAAAATTCTAATGCACAACTTCCTTCGAATCCAAGATATTTTCATGCATTCATTGGTGTTTTTGAAATAAATTTTATAACTAAGGAGATAGTGAACAAATTTGGTTTTCAAACCTCCACTGGTCTTCACTCGAGTAAGAGAATTTTTCAGCGTGATGATAAAGTTAAAATTTTAGTGCATCTCCAAAGGCATTAAAATCACTATGGAGCCGAAAAGGTTTTGAGAAGTTGTTGATATCATTTTAGATGCTAGGGAAACTGCTACATTCAAATGTCAAGATGTGTTTTTTAATTTTCGATGAAAAGACCCTTGACAAAATTTAAAGAGTCCAAAGTACAAGTTATTAACTAGTTGTGAACATCATAGCCGACAAGGAAAGTTTTACCATCGGTGAAAAGCACATAGTTTTAAAAAGTTTCTAACATGCTATCGGGGGTAATTACCAATTATGAAAGTACTTCTTATCTCCAATGAGGTTATTAAAACTTCTAAAAATGCCGACAAAATGAAAGTCATATTTTTGTTATTGGGAGAATTGTTTAGTTTTGAAAGTTTTGCTTCCCTCCAACAAAGTTGTGAAAGCCTCCTAAAGTACCAATATTAAACAAAGTGGAGTTCATCGGCGATGCACCCAGCCGTCACAACTAATATGAATTACATTTATGCATCACTATTCACCGTCCGCAAAAGTATTAAGTTTTAAAAGTTGTTTACCGATGAGGTTGTGAGATGCTCTCAAAGAGCCAATCAACAAAATGTTGTAAATAGGTAGTTATTATAACTACCCAAGAAGCATAAAAAGGATTTTGTTGTGTGGCATTAAAAAATTTCAAAGAAATACAACTAGCAGATGTAAAGCTGAACTCTGTGACCTTTGCCAACATACTCCAGCCTGTGCTGAAATAGGAGCTTTTGAACTAGGATAGACATCCATTAAAACGTGTTTTAGGAGGGTCTCGCAAAAATTCTCAAAGGAAGTGCTTTCTGTTTTAAACACATCTTTGTGTTCAGGTTTAGTGGTCATCCAGTTATGGAGTTTCCAAATGTTACCGACTGGTTATATGGTGCATTCGGTCTATGCGAGCGTTGGAGCAGATGTTGGTTTGGAAACCTCCCTTATACTCAGAATTTTAGAGAAAGGTATATGTTGTCTTTATTGCTATGGCGGAGTTTATTCTCACCTTTTGACACCAACAAATATTATCCTTGCAGATACTGTAGGTATGCACAAAATGTATTTGTTGAAAAATGCCATAGAAACTTATAAACAAATGCATTTGTTAGATGTAAAGCTAAAGTTCTATAACCCTCACCAACATCCTTCTCTTCGGCCTACATATGATCACGTTGGGAAAATTATATGCATAAAGACGCCTAGACAAGGCATATGAAATTTTTGATAAATCTCCTCAGAAAGAAATGTGGTCTCATGGGGTGCAGCAATTGCGGGATATGTACAAAATGGATTTGTTAAAAATATCTTGGAAACTTTCATTCCATTACAATTGGCTCTTGTCCCATGCCCTGCCAGATATGCGAATGGTTACCTAAAAAATATGTAAATCTCATGGCACGCAATGATTAAGGATTGTTCAAAATGGATTATTTAAGATGTTTTAGAACCTTTCAAGTAAATGTAGATTAGCAAGCGTGTGAACTCTGGCACAACGTCTAAAAGAAATGTCTTGCAGAATGCAATGATTACACGTTACACAAAATTGATTCAAGGCTGCCTCAAACAGATTTGGTCTCATGGTCTGCAATATTAGAAGGATATGCACTAAATGGCTTTGTTGAAAAGGTTATAGAAACTTTCAAGTGAAAGCAGCTGCCAACTAGACTCCACGGCCTTTGCTATCATCCTCCAGCCCACAACCTATATTGGAGGAGGCATCAACTTCCATCAAAGCATAATGTAATGCAGATTCTCAGATATTATAGTTTGAAATGCTCTGGTAGACACGCATGCAAAATGTAGAGGCATACACAGATGAGACACGTGAATTGTTTGACAAAATGCTTCAAAGAAATGTGTTCTCATGATTGTTAGTTATGCACAAAACAATTTTGTTGGAAAAGGCCTTATAAACTTTTAAGCAAATACAGTCGGTTGATGTTGAAGCCGAACTCTACAACATTTGCCAGCATTCTTGTTATTCTGATTGAATGTTGTAGTTGTAAGTGCCATCATGGACATATATGCATAGCGTGGAAAGCATAGACAAGACACCCGAACTGTTTGATATCATGCCTCAAAGAAATGGGGTCTCGTGGAATTCAATGAGTCCAGGACAAGCACGAATTGGTTTTGTTTAAAAAAAAATTGTAATTGTCAAAGAAAATATGGTTGGCAAGTGTAAAGCTAACTCTGAAAATATGTCAGAGAATACTGCAATGATTTTCTTTACAGTTGCAGAATCTTGGTAGCCATATAAAATGCTGAAGTATAGAAAGGGTAGTTTTAATTTCTGACTGAGTGCCTTGATGAAATATGTCTCACACAATGTTGAAGATAAAGTTTGCAACATTCTCAGCTTCTTTGTCACCTGCATGCTAGGTATTGCATGGTTTCATAGTGTGCTTCAAATAAATGAGTCTCATAGAATGCCATGATTGCAAGATATCCAAAAAATGGGTTTGTTGAACAGGTGGTGTAAACTTCCAAGTCGATGCAATATGCAGGGATGCATAAATGTCAAAATGACTTTGAGTTAATATTGATGCTATCAACACCACTTCAAATATTTCTAACAATTAATAAGCTCTTAAGTTCAAGTGTCTACAAAATAGATTCCTCTTGTGCTACCCCATACATTGGTGAGACAGAGAGATCCATTTATATGAGAATCAAAGAGCATAGCGCATACATTAGACATGAAAGGGTCACAAAATTAGCCCTTACTGATCACTCTTCTAGCACTAAGCACCACATTCACTTAGAAGACACCCTTGTCCTTGCCAAAGAAGATAATTTCTTCAAGAGAAAACTCAAAGAGGCTATCTTCATCATAAACTACCCTACCAACCTCAATAGGGATGAGGGGTGGAACCTAAGCCAATCTTGGAACCCTCTTCTCAACTCCCTCAAACATCACCATCCATCCTCCTGATCATTTGTGAGCTCCTCCTACCTCCCCCTTTGACCACACCGTGGCCTCTTTTCCCCTACTTTTCTTCTTTTCTTTCTCTTCTCCTTTTCTCCCCACCCTCGTGCTCTCATTCCCCCTCTCCTCTTGACCATCCTTGCAACCTCACTCTCTTTCCCATCCTTCCTCTTCCTCCATTCCTCTCCCTTGCCCTTCACACTTATCTCTACCTTTCCCCTGCCCCTCACTTCTCATCCTTCCTCTTCTTTTCTGCCTTTTCTTCTCTCTCTATCTCGTCTTCTCACCTGAGGTCATGTTCTCAGTGTTCTCCTCGTGGTCACTAACCTTCCTCTCTCTCTCTCTCTCTTTACTTGGTTTACCTTGTTCAATTTCTTCTTCCTTTAGGTTTTTCGTTGGTCTCTGTCTATCCTCCTTTCTTCTTATTCATCTCTTTCGGTAGTATTTACTTTTATGCGCTCACACATGAGGATTTACTTATGCTTTTTTAAGCTTTTACTTTTTTCTTGCCTTTTCTTGGATATGGTTGTTACTTATGTATTTAACTCTCTTTGAACATTTACTCAAGCTTCCCTTCCTTTTCTTCTTCTTTTATTCTTTTCACTTTTATATTTAATCATATTATTATTGTTATTTTTATTTTTATTTTTATTATTATCATTATTATTACTATAAGAATAGATATGAAAGAATATTATATATATTCTTCTTCCATAAATATTCTTATATTTATTTTTATTTTTAGAATTTATTATTATTTTCCCATATTCTTATTTTTGTATTTATAGTTTGTTTTTTGTTTCTTATATATATACTATTACATTCTTATTATATTCTTAATTATGTTTAATTATTCTCATTCTTATATTTTCTTATTTATAATTGTTTCACATATATATTATCATTGATATTTTTTATATATAAATCTCCTCCTTGCATATTCTTATATTTATATTTATATTTAGAAGTTTATATATTGTCTCTTCCATATTCTTATTTTATTATTATATTTAGAATTTTGTTTCCTTTTTCATATATATATAATTATTTACTCCTTGCTCTTCTTGCCTCATACCTAAGCTTTTCCATTCTCTATTCTCTTTTACCCCTATCTCTCTCTTGCCTTTCCATATTTTCTTGTTTATATCTCTCACATTCACTGATCCCTCTTGTGCATTTACAATTCATCTTTCTTTGCATTCTCTCTCAGGTTTTTATATACATTTTTTCCATTTTTTCTTCATTCTTCATTTTTCTCCTTTCTCCTTTTTCCTCTTCTCACTTTTGCATTCTCCCTTTCTTGGTTTTACATCTTTTCTCTATTTTACATTCCCCCTCCTTCACATTTTTTCTCTCATCCAAACTCTCATCTCCTCTCACTCTAATCTCTCAATTGCAACGACCTCTCATTTCCTTTCTTGCTCACTATTTTAGCAATTTTACTCTTACGGTTATAATTGCATAATTACTTGTTTTGATAGTCTTTGTTATTCATGTGCTAACCAATTTACAATTTTAGTGTTATTTAATATATAGATTTTTTTTTTCTTTTTCTTAACTACTTACTTTTACTAATTTATTTAAGGTTATATATATACAACTAGTTTTATTTGTTTATTTTTACTCTTTGAGGTTCTCTCTTTTTATCTTCTTTTTAGTAATTTATTTTTAATATATTTACTTGGAATCTTATCTACTCTTTTCATCTCCTCTATGTGTCTCCTCTAGCTTTTCTCGTCTTCCGTGCCTACCTCTATTCTCTCTTTTTAAGAAACCCCTCTGCAAGTCAAACTCATTTGCATTCTCTTCCTTTCCTCCTGATGATGGATCATGGAGTGTGATCCGAAACGTTGAGACAAAAAAAGCAAACATAGTTTTTCCAGAAACACTAGCACTAATTAATAAGTTGTATGACTATGAGTGCTTGGTGGAAGAGTTTGTAAAAGACTTGTGGCTTCCATACACTGTCTTCATATTTGTTTTGATCACTAGTAGGCTGACGCTCAATCTACTTAAGGATGAGATTGACCTGTAAATATCACATTCTCACCCATATACTAAAGAGAGATTCTCCACCTTCAGAACTACGTTGATCATTACTTTGGGTATGCTCAAAATGGCACTGTGGTACTTTGAATATGCAAACTGCAATATAATTAAAGTTAGATTCATAGGATTTATAGTTTGGTCTATTATATTTGGTGATGTCAAGAAAATTATATCCTAAGTTACTATTACTGTTTCAATGGGGTTCGGTGTGGTAGTGCCTACACTAGGAGGTATTACATCAAAGGAGAAGAGTTTGGGAAAGAAGTGTTTGTGCTTCTGACAAAGTCAATAGAAAATGGCTATCATCATACATATCAAGACTCCCAAGAATATGTGGCTAGAGGGTTTTATTCAAATTCACCGACCGTTTGTTGTCATCATCTCCCATGTTCAACATCATCAGGAAAGAATAGCTAAGACACAACATTGCCATTGAGCTTGAGGAACGGCCTCACTATGCAGGTTTTGGTTATTTTAGGGGAAAAGAGAAGGTTAAAGAATGCTTTTAAGACTCCCCAAGCACAAACTCTAGCAAAAAGGAATCAGTCCATATTTTATATGCGCAAATAGAGGAGTCTACGATTCAGGTATACGGAGGATTTATCAACATTCAGTGAAGTTTGACAACCAAGATAGAGCCAAAGTGATAAAAAGAACTTAGCAAAGTTCACAACTCAAAAGTCATGAGTTCTAACTACCTTTTTGTAAAAGTGACTTATGTCACTTGTTGTAACTGAAAGTTAGAAAATGAGCTTAGTTTCTAGTTATTTCTTAAGTGCGAAAATTGGGTAGTTTCTCTAAGTAACTATCTTTCTAAAAAGAAAGTTAGTTATTCCAAGTTGGTGTGCACTTAAAGAGTTAGTTATTCTAAGTAGTTATAAAAGTGGTTAAGGTAGTTACCTTAAGTGGTTACTAGCCTCACCTATATATACTTCTTTGTAATTCAATCAAAGGGGACTTTTTAGAAGAGACTTTTCTAGGGGGACTTTTGGGAAAAGGAGGACTTTTGGCTTGACACTATGTATAGAAGAGTTTTTGGAATTGTATAATTTCAAGGAGATAATGAAGAATGCTTTTGGTTCATATGTTCTAAATGTATTCATGTGTTATCATTGTTGATTTCTCATATGTTAAATCAGTAATCCTTCTATGTAATTGTACAAACCATTGGTATTTTATGTGATTGATGTAATGAATAACATTCATATCTTGGTATCTTGGTTTGAACGTGTTGAGGTGGCATATCTTTTCGTATGTTGAGGTTTATCATCTCCCTTTAATTATCATTGCACATCAAAACATATTTTTTGTTAAAACCTCCTTTGTAATTTGTCATATCCGTTGTGAAATCTCAGCTGGTATTCATATGTTTATTGTTGGGATTTCTATTAATTATTTTCCTCTAGTTTTACATTTTCTCCTTTATGTACTTTCAGGTTAAAAGTACACAGAAACCACAAATACCCCCATCATACGAGGGAGGTGCCCCTCTCAAAGGCAGAGGAAGATCGTTGCTCTGCCGCGGTCTCTCCAACTGTTGGGACAATTTAGTCACCGCTCTAAGAGCAACAAGTCATTTTCAAAGGTTATTTCGCGGTGACAAATATGTTTACCAACAAAACCACAAGATAATTGAAACACATACTTGGCAATCAAAGACCTCAAGCCCACAAATTTGAAACTCTAATGCAATAAGTCTCAGATCGATCATTAATGTAGGGTTCACTAGAGAAATGAGGCATATGAGAAACATGAAAATTTGCATTTTGGAGTATGTGCCAACAACACCAAACTTGCCTTTTAAACATTATGAATTTCATGTTTATCAAAAATGAAATGTCCATGATTTTGTATGCCAGTAACATGGGTTTTATAGATATAGTTACTAATGACTTCTTATGTGTAGGTATGGAGATGTTGCTCTACTAGAATATGAAGAAATCATGATACATCATGTGTACCCTGTATCTTGGATCTATTTTCTAACTTCAATTACTACATAGCTTATTTTGGAATCCATGATTTATGCAGTTCACAAGAAAACCAAAGTGGGGATAAAATATAATGGATAAAAGTGCATACCTTACCCTTTTATGCCTTTATTTTACACTTACTTAGTGTTATCATAAATACAATGTCATAATTTACTTAATTTTTCTTGTTTGGATCATATAAGCCAATCTAAACTGTACACCTATCAATTTGAATAGCCTTATCTTCACCATAGAGTGGACTATAATGAATCCCTTACTATTTCCATCCTCTTAGACTAGATCATGGGTGTGGATGTATTATTTGGACTAATCTATGACACAATCTCGTCCCTAATCTCAAATGTAAAATTTCCCACTACCAAGGTTGGCCTTATCAAAATATAATCGTTAAGTCTATCATCTATATCCCACAACATCTTGAGTTGAACATCTAAGATCATGTGTGTATGGTCCTAGGTCATTAGTTGAGCATAGGGAAATATTAAGATCTCTAAGATGAATTAAATATTATAATAGATCACTTGTATTACATCATCGTATCAACATCATAAAGACTTTCATTATTTGTATGATATGTCTTTGATATTTTTTTTAGTAATAAAATAATTTAACATTTTAAAAAGGAAGTCATAAATCCCAAGATATTTTTTAGCACGACTCTCAAACGCAGCCATAACCAAAGGATATTTTTCAACACCACTTTTGCTTCAAACGCAGCCGCAGCCACAGCCAAAGGCGAAAAGATATTTAAGATGATATAACAACGAAGTACTCTAATATCTTAAACCATTTGTCAGTACAGACGGCTCAAATTGCAAGAATGGGGCCCTTCCTTCTCTCTTTTGTCAGGGGTACCATTTTTCTTAGTTTTACAATGCTCTAAGATAAAAGATCATCCTTGCAAACTCCTGCAAGTTGAGATCTTGAATTCCCAAAAAAAACTCTTTCACGATGACGGAAATAGCCATCTCTTGTGTGCTATGCACTATGGGCTTTGTGCTTGTGCTCTGGAAAGCTTGCTGCCTCTTGACTGTGGAGAGCATTGTGAAATTCTGCGGTGGCACTTTTGTGCGTTGTTTTTTACCTCCAAGACCAATCAGTTGGTCGACTGAGAGGATTCCATTGCAGGAAGAGGAGGAAGGGGAAGAAGAAGAGGAGAAGGTATACAAATTGAGATACGAGGTGTACAAACTATGGAGATACGAGGTGTATATATATGTTGACATGTACATTCAAAATTCTTTTTTCTTTTATAGCTCGATACATGTCATGGAGCTAAGCCTATAGAGACAGGTCCTGGAATAGAGGATTCACAACAAGTTCCTCTTATGGTATAATAATTTTTAAATATAATAGTTCTTATAAATTAAACTGAATTAAATCATTTTTAAAATTGTCAAGTATATCTAATTTCAACTTGAACTTTCTCTTGTATTAAATAGATTGATTCAGAGCATGGAGACACAGGTCCAGGTGCACCAGAGCATGCCTCTCAGCCTCACACGATAATTTAATTTTATGATAAATTATAAATTTAAAAATTGTCATTAAATTAGATTTCCTTATCATCTTACATCTAATTTCATATAAATCTTTCTCTTTTGCAGAGTGATTCAGGTCATCTAAGTAGTTCGCACGGTGTGAAGAGGACTCTTGATGATAGAGATAGTATGTGATAGGTTATTTCAAACATGGGCTATGTATAATTTAACTATTTCATGGACTATTTGTTATATACTGTTTGTCATGGACTTTATATATATATTGTTGAACTTGGACTTTATATATTTGACTATTTCATGGACTATTTGTTATATACTGTTTGTCATGGACTTTATATATTCTTTTGAACATGGACCTGGACTTTATATATTTGACTATTTCATGGACTATTTGTTATATACTGTTTGTCATGGACTTTATATATATATTGTTGAACATGTGGACTTTATATATTTTTTGAACATGGACCTGGACTTTATATATATATTGTTGAACCTGGACTATATATTTTTACATGTCACACAATAAATGCAATCTTGTCGTAGTTCAAAATCATACACATGTCAAAGTAATAATCATGTAAAACCATCATGTTAGTTTAGGTGCATCCATATTTATATATGTGTTATCCATGCATACATACATTGCATATACATCATAAACTATAAAAGCATAACATCACATACATATGTATATACAAGCATCCCTAAATTTAATCATAAATCAAACTCTAATCTAACCATGTGCATGAAGGAAAAGAAATGTAAACATTTGAGATCAACCATAATAAGATATATAGATTGACATCAATAGAAATAATCAATTGTCATATATAAATCTACAAGTGTCAGAGTGTTGATCTAGATTTGCGCTTAATGAAGAAATTGCATTGAAAGAATTTATGTAGTGATGAGGTCCTAATAAAGTTCCTCCATTCATTCACGGTATGCATATTTAGGTCCTGGTCAAATTTTAAGCAATAAAATGGTAAGCAAATCCAAACAAAGCATTAAAAAGTGAGATAAGTTCATGAGGATCTCTTGCCTACTAGGAGGGATCAATCTCTCACATCTTCTCATCTAGAGATCAACTAAGTTATATTAAATGATCCTAGCATGGTTATAGTTATATTTATCCAAGTGCCTTGGTGCTTGAACATCTTGTTTTCACGTAATTTAGGATGTCTTAAGGGGTCCTAATTTATGATGTCTTAAGTGGACACAACTTCTTCACCAAATGAGTGGAGGAGTGCCTACAAGGATAATTGTTGATAATGCAATGTATTTTAGGTCCCATGACCTCCTTGGCATATGCTCTAAATATGGGATAGCTTTAATATGTTTTTCCCCTTATAATCCATAAGGGAATGGTCAAGTTGAATCTAGTAACAAGTGTATCATGATAATCATCAAGAAGACACCATATTCAAACAAGAAAACAATGGATGATAAGCTTAAGTTTATTGTTCAAGGAGATAGAATAACATACTTGGAGTTCCATGGAACTTTCTTCCCAAGTCATCTTGAGGCCCTAGATCTCATCTATTTCTCCCCTCCACTTCCTAGCTATGGTCCCATATGGTTCTCCCACAATTTATATTCCTTTGTATCTTCCCTTCCCTCCACTTTGTGAAAGCTAGATTAACTTTAGGATATGATTTATCCCATCCCACTTCCTATCCTATTGTCTAGTTTTACATCATTTCCCCATAACATCGAAACACTCATTTCTTCCTAATTGTAGAAGCCTAACTGCCTTGAAGAAATCATTCCTTTCTTCAATTCATTTCGTCCAATTCCCACCTGAAGTTTTGTAACATTTTTTGCAAAAGTTTGCCAAGTTCATACCCTGTCCCAAGTCAAATTTCTACAACTTCTTCAAAAGATTCCACCCACCCCAAGTACTCCCCTGCATGACTTAGGACCACCATTAATGACTTTCAATGGACATTATATGATGTAATATTTCCTCCAAATTCCTCTTAACATCGGTGGACCCCTCAAAAATATGATTTGGGCATAAAGGTATGGGATAATGGTATAATTCAGCATGATAATCAAGTGTGTGCCATGTGAAAGTGACACGAGAAAGTATGGGTGGACATTTAACTCTCAAGTGACCAAGGTCCTTGTCCAACATTGCTTGTTGACATTGAACAATCTATATATTATAGTATCTCATTAAACTGAGAGATGGAAAACTAGTTGCAAAGGAGAGACTAAGAAAAACAAAGAAAAACATGCATAAACCTCTAGGGGTTTGTTCTAGTGATAGATTTTAGAGCATTTTCATTGTAATTTTCATGGGTTTTCTTTCAAGGGATATGATAGGGCATTGTAATCTAAAAAGATGATATTAATAGTGAAGATTTGGAATTTTATTAAGTGTCTTCATGAGCATTACATGAATTTCGAGACATAAGGGAATGAAAAGTGGATTAGAAGGAATAACAAATTTGAAAGAATTGGTTTTGGGTGTGGCTAATTGGGATGACACCTTGAATTCTATGAGAAAGGATTGGGATTCCCTGCTCTCTAGTTGCAAGAAGTAATTTCTCTATGTTCTGTGGAGGGTTTGGTGTTGTTTTTGTTGTTGTCTGTATGTTATTTTCTAGTTATTTTTTGTCTGTTCTATCACCTATCCTAGTTTATTGTAGCTAGTGTTTTTTTTTGTATTGGTAGTCTTTAATTTTCTTCATGCTAGTTTGTTGAACTCTTTGGATTTGTAAGGGAATAGGACCCTTTTTCTAGCTTATCTTAATCAAAAACAAATTTGAAAGAAGGAAGGCTTGATCCTTGTGTGAGAATAAAAAGCTAGAGGGGGTGCTATACATAAGCTTGGATGAGAAAATAAGAGGGAAGAGAAGAAGAGATCAGATCAAAATAAATATTTAACTTAATAAGAAATGGAAGCAATTCCATGAATAAGAGAGAAGATAGAAAGAAAATTAGAAGACTTGAGAAAACTAAAATGAACTCAAAGAGAAAATGGAAACAATTTAGAAGAGATAAGATTTGATCATGCGTTCAAAATAGAAATAAAGTGAGGAAAAGCACAAGTTAGCACAAAAAATGGGAGTTAAAATGGGTTAAAAATCAAGAAGAAAAGATAAAAATATGAGTTATTTCATGCATTAAAAACCACAAGGTCACCCATTTTAGGAATAAGGTCACCACTTTTACTAATTAAGGTCACTCAAGTAACCTAGAGACACTAGGGGCAACCCTAAGACACAAAGAGGTGACCCTAAGTAGGAAAAATGAAGGGGGCACTAGGTAAATATGTGAGGTAGGGAAGGTCAATTTGGGGGTTGAAAAAGATGGTCAAGAGGGGGAAGAGCACATAGGACATGCCACCAAGAGTGAAACTACTGGTAGGAGTGTAATTCACACCTACATGACTATGATTAGGACTTATTTATCATCATCAAATTGTCATGTAGGCTTGATGTGATTTTAGTACTTATAGATACCAAATGTTAGGAGTTTCAAGCCACAAATACTAATTCCACATAACCTTAATGAGAGAAACTATGCTAAATAATATGCAGAATCTATAATACAAATGATAGAATAAAGCATAATTACAAGATAACACAAGATGCACCTTGGGAAAACCCTTTTAGAAAAAACCTAGCCTCCAAAGCACCACAAACCCAATTATTATCTCAAGAATGGGATTACAGAGATAATACATTTGTAGAGTTCTCCATGTAGAACTTCAACAAAATTAAACAACTTCTTGCATTTGTAGTGTCCACTTAAGGTGGAAGTTGTATGCTAACTTTTTGAATGTCTTAAGGGGTCCTAATTTACGATGTCTTAAGGGGACGTCTTAAGTTCTCAAAATTTGGTGAAGTTGCCCAAGGCAACCAAATTGAACAATATAATAAATCAAATTTAAAGTAACTTCTAAGTAGAAAAACATGGACATTTAACAAATAAAATACATAAAATAATAATTTTGATAAATTTAATACTGTAGAGTATAAAATTGTGTGCATACACATGTATACAAATTTCTATACAAAATGTGTAATAATGTAATTGTGTATGTACATATATGCCAACTCAAAATAATGTAAATACAAAATGTCGTTATATGCCATCTCAAGAAAATCCAAAACTTGAGGAGAATGTAGCAGGTCTTCATGCCACCTGATGTAAAAATAATACAAGCAATTTATCAATATATCTGAATCAAAACATGTATTTTAATTTATATAAAACTATCTAGATATACACAATTTGTACCTGTATTTACAAGTGCCTCTCAAGTTTTTGTTTCAAAGTATTTGATGAATTTGTGATGATGGCTTGAGGATATAAAAGGATAAATTAAATCAATTTCAACTAATAACGCATAAGAAATATCAAAACATGTATTTAATACATATTTAAAACAACAATATAAATCTATTTAACTATATTTACCTATATTTACTTATTCCATTGTACCATCTCCATCCTCTCTTTTTTCCAACGCATCGATGATTGTCTCATGGTCTTCCATAGAAATGTTCCATAGCTCTTTATTTGTAGATTTTCCGCGATACCTCTCCAGTTTTATATTTGTTGCCAACACCAAATGTGAGTAGTGTATAATCTTCTTATGTGTTTTATAATCTTTGAATGCAAGCAAACCATTCTTCCTTATTAGGTATTTCCGTAGCCAAGTGCCAACAACCACCACCAAACCTATTGGATAATGATAGGCATCATCAAAGAAATACTTAAAATTTGCTTAAGGGGATCAAAGAAGTTCTTAAAATATGCTTAAGGGGATCAAAGACTTGTTATCAAAATTTGCTTAAGGGGATGTCTTAAGGGGATCACCAAACCTATTGGATAAGGAAAGCCATCATCATCTTCTCGAGGTCCTATTAACTTATGTTTAGTCTCCACACAACGAGCCAACCAATATTTAGTTTCCTCTTCATTATTCTTTGGTGCAACAATAGCATACACATGTCCTGCAAAACAAATTTTGATTCAATAACTTGCACATGTCCATAAAATTTGACCAATCAACATACATGCATTCATATGTACACATAAATAAATAAAAGCACTACAAATTAGTAATCAAAGTGAAATAAAATGAAATGATTTGAATTAAATTACCTTCTTGTACAAGGTTTGAAACACGGTCATAATCGTCTGATACAAACAGTTGATTATTGTCTTCAATTGTTGTTTCACTTTGATTGTGTGCTTGTGCAAGTGTCAATGGTCTTTGTTTCCACTCTTCAACCCATTCTGTATTCTCACATGCTTCCCAATCTCCTAAAATACAAAGCTAACAAAAACATGCAAGCTCCCTTGTCCAGATAGTCCATGTACTTGCATTCAAACTCCTAAATGAATGCCATTTAGTAGATCCACTGATTGTTTGGCAATCAAGTCTAGGTAGAATGTTTTCTTCTTCAACCAACCAAAAGAATCAACGAACTGTAGAGTACTCACTTGATCCAGGTGTACATAATCTTGTATTGCACCAATCTACAATCCCACGTGCATCTTTAAATTTTACTGCATCCTCAAATTTTAATTGTTGTCTAGCAAGAATTCTTTTAACACACACACCAGCTCCATCATGTTCTCCTTTACCATGTCCAGTTTCAAAAAAATTCCACATATGTTGGACATTATTCTCCTTGTGAACTCTACATAACCAATAGAACATTCGAGCATTCTTGAACTGCCCTGTACAATTATCTGACCATATAAGATATTCAGTCATCTAGATTCCTCTTTCTCTTAAATTTGTATAAAATATATTGAAACAATATTGAACAAACTCTGACGAGTGTAACCGGTTGTCACTCAAATAGAAATGATACTCCCTCAAAACTTTTCTATCATTCTCTGTGCTATCGTCTGCATGTCTATAAACAATATGAACAAACATAGCAACCTGCAGTGAATTGTAATATTGTGATTGAATTTCCTCTTGCAGAGCTAAAGTATAGTTTTCTGCAAAATCAACCACTGATAGTATAGTACCAATTGGAAATGTGTTTCTATATTCACGAAATTGTCCATCAAGCCATCGAGCTTGTTGAGAGTGCTTGACATATTTTGGTACAATTTTACTTTTAAATTCTGATATGAATGCATGCACACTAACTTTTTCTGTAATTAAATCACAACGCTTTCCAAATTTTTCATCTTTTAAAGAATATTCAACATTCTTAAATCTTTTAACATCCACTAATTGTTGTCCAAAATTATTTTCAACACTTTCATGCATACAAACTCTTAACAAAGAAAGATTGCCACAACTAGTGCATTGTCCAGAAATACATGAACTTAAATAAAAACCTTTTTCATTAGATCTTTCATAGAACAAACTTGATATAAACTCTTTTATTGCTTCAGTTGGCATATTAATATCACATTCCTGTATAATCATGTTATGATGTAAAGTACAACGTATATATTGAAACACATCATAATAATAACGAAATTGAACATGCATTTTACAACAACAAAATATTCGTTCCTTATTAATCTTTACATACCATGGTTTGCATTTTTTAAAAGATCTTTGACTTATTTTAATATTACCAGGTAACACTAATTCATCACAAAATTTTCTATAAAATTCAGTTTGCGTTGTATCTAATAGGTGTTTTGGATGAGGATAGTGAACTTTGGATCCCACTCTTAATTTTAAAACATCTCTAGCATTAGACGATACCCTAGTATTATCATGCCAATATTTTTCGATCAAAGATCTGATTTCAACATTTAGTTTCATGTCAGATCTCGGGAGTCGACCACTAAAACTCCAACATTGGTTAATTAAATCATTTTCTATACTTTCTCTTCTTTTTGCCGCTCTTACCAATGTTTTAGGATGTATTTTTAGAATTCCACTAATATTGCTTACCATTCTTCTATTCAAAGTTGTTTTATTCACTATAGCAGTTGTTATAGCTCGTCTTGCTACATTTTTATCTTTGGATCGACTATTACTTCCAATAGACTTAATGGCACTAGCAATAGTAGACATAGCATGTTTTAGTGATTGATCTTTTCTTCTTGGTTTAACAAAAATGCCTAACATTTTCATTACTTTTCTCATTTTCCACATTCTCATTAATTGCATCATTAGTTGATATTGAAATGATAGTTTTTTACGATAAAAAAATTCCTTGTATAATCTATTGGCATGTGTTCTTATTTGTCTCCAAGAAATTTTACCAGGAAGATTATCCAAAACATCTCTTTCAATTTTGAAAAAATATTTCTCATTTTCAACATCACTTCCTAGATTTTCATTTTCATTTTCAACTTCAAAACGATTTTCATTTTCAACAACAAAACGATTTTCATTTTCATTTTCAACAAAAGGATTTTCATTTTCATTTTCAACAACAAAATGGTCTTCATTTTCACTTTCAACAAAAGGATTTTCATTTTCATTTTCAACAACAAAATGATTTTCATTTTCATTTTCAACAAAAGGATTTTCGTTTTTATTTTCAACAACAAAACGGTTTTTATTTTCATTTTCAACAACAAAACAGTTTTCATTTTCATTTTCAACAACAAAAGGATTTTCATTTTCATTTTCAACAAAAGGATTTTCATTTTCATTTTCAACTACAATTTGTTTCAAATTTTGATCTCTACGAATATTATCAATCTCAACATTGTTATATCCAGCTTGTTTTAAATCTCCTATCAACACTATTTCCATTTCATTCAAAGGTGGATTTGAAGAAGCACCTAGATTTGTGCCTATTGAAACATTCTCCATAGCATTAATAGAGGGATTTAAAGACATACCAGGAGTAGTTTGTATAATCGTATTAGTTTCCACATTCACCTCTTGCAAACTTGCATCGTCTATATCCATGGTCTCCTCAATGTTTTTATCTTCAATAGTTGTGGAATTAGATGCTTCAGCATTGTTCATTGATTGAATCTTTACTCTTCTATCTCTTTGTCTTTTTGCCTCCTTCTCTCTCTTTGCTTCAATTTCTTCAGGGGTTAATAGCTTCCTATCTTTCCTCTTATTGTGACTTTGTGATCCCATGATTAAAAAATTTATGAAGCATGTACAAATGAATGTCAAAAACTTGAATGTGTTTTAAGTCCTTCAAACAAGTACCAATTCAACAAAATTCCACTCAAATAGTGTCTCCATGATGGCTTCTATCAAAATACCAACAATACTTCAAGTTGATGGACCTACAAAAGAAAGAAATATGCCAAAGAATGCTACAAGAGTCGTTGTCGGCCGTACTGTAGAGCAAGTTGCAGAAATGACAGTCATAGTACAGTCTTATTAAAAAAATGGGCAAATAAGAAACGGGATCCCGTTTATAAAATAGGATCCCTTATTATAAAATAGGATCCTGTTTATTAAACGGGATCCCGTTTACTACACGATCTCGTTTATTAAATGGGATCCCGTTTTATTTATGACCGATGAAGAAAGAAACGGGATCCTGTTTTATAAACGGGATTGCATTTTATAAACGGGATCCCGTTATTCAAAATTTGAATTTTAGGCTCGGGCTTTGCTTTGTAACCCGCTTCAAAAAATGCTTTGGGAACCCGACCCTGACCTCTGGACCTAGTTTGACCTACAACTTGAAGGCCCTGTCAATGTCACAACAAAATAGTGACTTTGGGCATATATTTAAAGGTCTATTTTGCAGAATATTTTGACGAAATTAAAACCCATTATAGAGGAGACAATGTAGATTCTAAATATGTAATTGTTTTTTACAATTGAATTAATTTTTCTATTTTTTAATCAATTTCTGATAAAATAGGTTCATAACCTTGAATTATCAGGGTTTTTTAATATTTTAATAACTTTTTTATTAAAATATTTTTTTGTAAAAAAATAGTATGAAAACGTACTTTAGACAATTCTTTTCAATTTTAAAAAAAAAAATTCAAAAAATGTTAAGTTTAGGTCATCTTATGCATGACGTACATGATGATTTTTTAAAAGACAAAAAATGACCAATAAAAAATTAATAAAAAAAAATTATTCAATAAAAAATTACAAATAAATATGGAAAACGTGCTTCAATGAGTTACAAATCTTTTCCCAAAAGGATTTTGAAAAATATGATTATTTAGGTCAAAATATGGATGACGTACACGTACATGGTATAGTAAAAAAAAGTGGCTTTTAAACAGTGGTTTTTAGAAACACCTATTCAAAATCAATTTCTATCATCTGGGTATTGAAAAAAATTACATATTTAGAAACTAGACTCCTAGTACTACATTTCATATTTAGAGACTTTTTCCAAGATTCCACCTTTAAGTGCTTCAAAGTTTTAGGTCAAATGTGACAAATTCTGAAAATCAAGAAAAACACTTCCACTTTTTGGCCAAAAAGTGGACACAACTTCTTGCACACACCCACCTATATCAGTAGTAAGTTTGCAGATAGGTCGATAGTCTTATAATTATTTAATCTTCATTTTGATTTGATAAGTGGCATTTCCTTGATAGTATCTTAAGACTGAGAGTCATGTATGACTCAATTTATTATGTAAGGCCAATTTCCCATTGAGTATGATCTCATTGTCATTTTATGTGAAGGCAGATTTAATTTCCTCTCTAGAGACCAATTTGTTTAAACAATTTAAACACTATGATAAAACAATATCAAATATATCCATATAAATATTATCTTGACTAGAAATAGTCATGAGTTACCTCTTATTGTGGCTAATAGTGGCCAATAACTTACAATGGCATTATTAAGACCATTCAATAAGAATACATATACTATTAAATGATAGTAATACTACCTTTAAAGTTGAATGCTCATCATTGTGAGAAAGGACATAAATAGATACTTGATCAGTTATAACATAGCAACAATGATTGTGACTAAACTAACATTATATGTCAAAGAGTACAAGTGTTTACAAACATGTCAATTAAGACAAGAATATGATAAAAATTCTTCGACAAGTTGTAAGTCGAGTATAAACTCAAACTAAGGTAGTTACTCCTTGGTGGCAAGGAAATAGAGGCCATTCCACTACAAGAGGGAGAGCATCACTCTATCCATTCAATGTCTTATGACAAATTTTCAATATTCATTTGAAAAATTTGTAGTCGCAAGAAATGTGACCATTGAATATTGTAATGATTATTTTAATGTAATTATGAAATTATAATGTTGTTCTTCCTTTATGGAACAAAAAAAAGCAAAATTTATTATTGAAATTATTCATATTTATGTCATTTATTTTAAATGATATTATTAAAATCAGATGTGTATGTTACATATGGTATCAGAGCTACTAGGTTCAACACTTGGACCTAGGAGCTCATGATGAGTTTTCATTGTTTACCAGATGAGCTAACATCAGTATATTGTTCTTATGCTAGAATGGCAGGAAAAAGAACACAGAACGAACGAAGAAAATGAAAATTAAAAATTTTCCTAAGGTCACTGTTAAGAAGGAACCTTCCCCTAAGATAAAAATGAAGGATCTAGTGAGTTACACAGACTGGGCTGGGCTCGTTGATTCTAAGATGCTTGCTGATGCACTTAAGCATGTCTGCCTCGAGAGGAGGAAACAATTAGAGGCAGCAAAAATGTTGTCAGCCCCCACTATTGTAAAGATCAATAAACCTTTTGCGCACTGTGACATGCCCTTTGGGTGTGGTCAAGATGTGCCTCCCATAGGAAGGAATGTGATGGTGGAGTACCTGCGTGTACACCCACCCTCCAAATTTGTATTAGTTGATTATGGTAGGGAAGAGGAACCCGAAGAAATTCCTCTATCTGATCATATATATAAACAATAGAAGTTTTGTATTGAAATAAGGACGTAAAATCCACTATGTGAATAAAGCAAAATTTATATCACGTAAAACATCGTGGTAATCCTTTGCCATCATAGAAAACAACTTTTCAACAAAGGATCCATGTCGCTTTGGACAATCACCAAGAAGAGTACCAAATCACTCCTATTGAAACTACAGGTAACTTATTTGGCATTCTAGTTTCTATTCTCATATATACAGGAGCAACTAAGAATTTTATTACACCTAGCTTACTCTATAAAATTCCTAGATGAAATGGTTTCATGGTGAAGCCCTGTTCAGTAGAGTATGCAAACAAGATAAGATCTTAGGTAGAGCAATGCCTTTTCAAAGCTAGATTGAACTTGCCCACTTTCTCCATAGAACTCAATCTGTATGTAGCCCCTCTAGGATTGTATGATGTCATGCTAGGTATGAACTGGTTATTACAACATAGGGCAAAGGTAGACTACTTTTCCAAGAGAGTTGAATGTTTGTATGATGTTGGAAATGCAGTCCTTTAATTCAAGGAGTGTAGTGGGAAATGAAAATCAGACAAATTTCTATAATGCAACTAAAGAGAGCTAGTTGGAAGGGTTGCCAAATGTTTGTGGTCAAGATGGAAGAATTGAATGAAAAAGGTGAGGAACTTGGGAAACCAAAGGGACATTTAGTGGAATACTATCCTTTTCTTCAAGAGTATTAGGATGTATTTCCTGAAGATCTTCCAAGTCTACCCCCCAAAAATGGTTTTCAATGTTTTGATTGATATTATTCTTTGTTTTGAACCTATGTCAAAAGCACCATATTAGATGACCACTACTGAACTAATGGAGTTGAAAGCTTAGCTTCAGGAATTGTTATCTAAAGATTTGATTAGACCTAGTGTGTCACTGTGGGGAGCACTGGTGATCTTCATCAAAAAGAAGGATGGTAGCCTACATTTGTGTATATACTATGGTATGATTAATAAGGAAATGATTAAGAACACGTATCCTAGATACCATGCATAGATGATCTCTTTGATCAAATGCATGACACAACTATGTTTTCAAAGATTGACCTAATCAAGTTACCACCAACTAAGGTTGAAGGATGAGGGCATCCATAAAATAGCCTTTCGAACAAGGTATGGCCATTATGAATTCATAGTTGTACCTTTCGAGTTAACCAATGCCCCGACATCCTTTATGAATTTGATGAACAGTGTATTCTGAAACTGTTTGGATAAGTTTGTGTTAGTCTTTCTTCATGATATCTTGATTTACTCCTAAAATGAAGAAGAGCATTACCAGCATTTCCAAATAGTCTTACAATGCCTTAGAGAGTACAAGTTGTATGGTAATCTATCCAAATATACCTTCTTTCAGAACAAAGTTTAGTATTTGGACCACATAATCTCTAAAAAGGGAATTACAGTGGACCCTTGTAAAATAAAGGATATCCTAGAATGGCCTGCACCTAAAATGTCATGAGTTCTACAATTTCATGTTTTTCCAGAATTGCTCATCCCATTACTTCTCATCAAAGAAAATGGAAGTGATTTGAATGGTTTGAAAAATGTGAAGAGGCCTTCAAATTCCTCAAGGAAAAGTTGACTACGACACTAATCCTCAGAGTTCTAGATTCAAAGGGTCTTTTCTTATTGTAACTGATGCCTCCAAAGAAGGATTAGGTAGTGTAATGATGCAAGAAGGTCAAGTAGTGTCCTATGCACTTCTAGAAAGTTGAGACCGTACCAGTAGAATTATGCTCCGCATGACTTGGAGCTAGCATAAATTGTATATGCTCAAAAAGAATGGAGGCGTTATTTTCTTGGAAAGAGATTTGAACTCAAATTTGATAATTAGGGTTTAAAATATATCTTCACCAACCAAACCTTAATGCTCAGAAAAGAAGATGGTTGGAGCTTATATTAGATTATGATTTCAAAATAAGTTATATTAAGGGCAAAGAAAATTGAGTTGCAGATGCCCTAAGCCATAGGAGACATATTGCAGAGCTATGTTGACAACGCATTCTGATTTTAGAGAACAAGTGTTGAAAAACTCAGCAGGAGATGAGTATTACGAGTAAGTCCTAAAAGCTCTATCAGAAAATCCTAAGGATCAAATGTACAAAGGATTTAGTTTCAAGTGTGATGGACTTTTGAGGTATAAGAACATGATGTATATCCCAAATCAGCAAGATTTGAGGAACATAGTATGGAAATAAGCACACTCTGCACCTTACTTTGGTCACCAAGGTGTGACAAAACTTTTAGCAGATGTAAAACCCCTATATTTCTAGAAGGGAATGAAAAATGACGCTACAAGATTCGTAGCAGGATGTCTTGAATGTCAACAAGTTATGGCTGAACATCAACATCTAGCAGGACTTTTGTATCCTCATGAAATTCCTGAACGGAAGTGGCAGGTAATCAGTATGAACTTTATTCATGGATTGCCTATGTCACGATACAAGCATGATGCAATCCTAGTAGCGGTAGATAAGTTAACCAAGGTAGCACATTTTATATCTAGAAATTTTACTGATGGGGCACATATGATTGCTTAGAAATTCATTCAAGAGGGACTCTTCAGATTGCATGGAGTCTTAGAAAAGATTATCTTAGATAGAGATACACAGATGACCTTACGGTTTTTGCAAACCTTGTTCTCAGCGCTTGGGACTCAGTTAAACATATGCTCAGCTTATCATTTGGAAATGGATGCAAAAATACAGAAAGTTAATCAAGTACTAGAAGACTTGTTGAGGATGTACTACATGGATCAAAAATATAAATGCGAAGAGTACCTTCCACTTGTTGAGTTCGCTTATAACAATTCATATAATTCAATAATAAAAATGGCTCCACTCGAAGCATTGTATGGTAGAAAGTTTTGAACACCTATAATTTGGGATAAAATAGAAGATAGGGTTTGCCTGGACCAAAATTGCTCATAAGAATGGAAGAGCAAGTTAAGCTAATCAGGAAAATATTAGCAGAAGCACGTAATAGGCAAAAAAGCTATGTTGATGCCAAGCATATTTCGTGAGTATTCTCAATAGGAGATAAAGTTCTCTTGAGAGTGAGACCTCATAAAAGTTATATTAAGTTTGGGAAGTCCTTCAAACTAGCACCTAAATATGTGGGAGCTTTTGAAGTCATAGAAGTGATCAATATAGTTGCTTACAGAATAGCTCTACCTCCAGCTCTTGCTCATATGCATGATGTTTTTCATTTGTCTTATTTCAAGAAATATGTATTTGGATTTAATCACATCCTTTATTGGAATACTCTTTAGGTATAGGATCTAGGAGTGGTCATGATCGAGCCTCTCAAAGTGCTCAAAATTTGCAAGCTCCACTTGCATAATAGAGAGGTTACTCAATGCGAGGTCCAGTGGGACCAATACTCCAAAGACAATACTACTTGGGAGGATTACAATGAATTTTCTCATAAATTTCCACATCTGTTTATGCAAACTTGATACTCAAAAGAACTTATATGTTAAATTTTGTTTTGATAAGTACTTAATCATCGTGGACGATGATCTTCAAGTACTTAACTCCTTACATATGTATTGGTCTTAGACAAAGGATTCTAATGTAGGTGCAATACCATTATCAATAATATGACTACGACCCTCATCTAAATGGAAAGCCTCCAAGTCATTAGTGTATACACCCATCTCAATGGTATCTAGTGGTTAGCATGCACTATCATTACAAATGCTGATAGACTCCTTTATACTTTAATCATATGCATGACCCATGCCAAAATCTAAACCATTAACACAAGAATTAAAATTTTGAAGCACTTCATGTGAAGAACTAAGTCCTTCAAATCAGCTCCATTTTTGAAGCTCTTTATTGTAACATATTGAACAGTAATAACTTCTACATAGAAACTAATTTATAATTTTATCTTTTTTTTCTTTAACTTTAGGACACTAGCATCCACAACTTCATCATTACACTCATTTTCAAGAACAAACCCATCCATATACATGTGTATTTACATTATCATTAGCATAATCATTTTAAAGTGTAAAGCATTCTACCTCATCCCTATGTGAATGAATACTTGTAGTATAGACACTATTAGCTTCATCATCTTGAGGTGAAACAAAACATGGAAGCACATCAAGCATAAAGCTATGTTGCTACCCCTCAGATTGAACATTAACATACAACTATTAGTACCACTGTAAATATTGGGAAACAAGTCTTTAACTAAAATTAAAGTTTACATTTACCTCTTTATTGACATAGCTATGACAAGATGAAAACTTACATAACTTAGTCATATGTAAGCACACATCTGCTACATAATCTTTATGAGCACTATGAACACATGGAAAATCCTCAAGTTGGTTATTGTTGTTGGGATAGGGCAAAAAACTTCTTGATTCTACATTTTATACCATGCAGGGATAGACACAAGGAACCATTATGAAGCTACAGTCTTCAAGGATCAAATCAGGAAACAAACAACCACAGGAGAATGCTCAAGCATGAGTTTGCATAAGGAGAGAAAAAGATGAAGATGGAGAATAAATTGATATATATTACAATGAATTGCTCTCTTGATTTTTACAAATGTGATATATGGCTTTTATAGCCTTACATTCCCGTGAATTAACCACCCTAACTGGTTACAGGAATAACTTCCCAATTATAACTATTGAATAATTATTTGCCTAAGTAAAACTTAAGCAAGGTAAAATCTATTTACCCTAACAATTTTAAACTACAAACTAATCAACATCTGCACTTGAGGACATATCACTTATTGTATTGGATACGTACCTAATGTATTCAATAACATGAACCCATCTATAAACATGGTTAAGAATTCTAGATTTCAATTATTTTAGTAATGAGCTCTTGCACTTGGTTCCAATTCCTAACAAAATAAGTCAACACATGATAATGCATTAGGCATATAATCCTTACGGATGCAAGAGATTATAGTTACAAACATTTGGTTAAAATATGAAACTGACAACCCTCCTCACCTTTTGATACAAGCTAATTCTTGGAAAAGGAAAACAAGGTCAACATAACATGCATATCTCTCACCAAAGGTAGAAACAAGATCCTCCCAAGGATAAAAATGATGGTTAGGAAAACTATGTAACCACCTCCTTGCACTCCAACACAATGATTAAAAAATAATTTCATCCCCATATCTTCTTGCTTCATCTCAAATTCTTCCATCAAATCAATAAAAATTTTAATGTGTATTTCCTTGTGAATCATCTTGCCCATCAAACATGGGCAACTAGTTACATAGACTTCTTTTTGCATGGGGATTATGTTATTAGTCACCTAAAACAAGTCTAGTTGTTTGTAGTCACTAGTAATAAGGGGGACATTGGGAGGTTTATCCTTTTGAGTCAATGGAGAAGCAAGGTAGGCTTTAGACTATAGTAAATTATGCTCAAGTATTTGAATATATCTTGCTAAGTCAAAAATCTCTTTCACAGACATATCTAGCCATTATTGAGGATTTGGGGTGGATACATGACTACTTGCATAATAAGAAGCATCATCACTATAGTATTTTTTAATATTATACTCATCATGGCAACTCGGGATAAAGGCATAAGATGAATCACATGAGGGATCAGCCCTAGGATAGTCTTCATACCAAACATCCGTGTTTTACACATTCACAACATGCTGAAATCAAACTTTTCCTTCATACAAGCAAGCATAGATTTTGTATGAAAGAATATGTCTTCAAGAAAGAGGAAATTCCATGTACCTTAAAATTTCTTTTATTCCAACTTCTTGGAATGTGTTCTTGGATCACCATAGCAAGCCTGATAACAACAACATAAACTTGATTTAGGATAGCAGAGTCACAACCATAATGATAGGATAACCTTGAAGTATAATTGATCTCCAAGGAAAAAATAAATATTTGTATTCACAACTTCAATAAAGTCCTTCATGCACCTAGAACCCTTTGACTCTTCCTTGACAATAATGACAATGATGCCATTTGATAGCACTTATGATTAGATAAGGGACAACTAAGGCCAATGCATGAGAGAGGGCAAGTCTCTCCTTATTTGGACTCTACTAATCCAAGTGGGGTGTTCCCTGAGGTTAGTTTATAGGACATTTAAAGACAAATACCATACTACAAGGGGTCTTGAGTAATAAACATGCCCTATGTGCACTAAGAGGCCACTAAGAGTGTCACTAAGCCTTAGTGTTTGTTTACAAAGTAACTTGATTTAAGAAAAAATTGAAAGTCATATGTGCAACCAATGATATCCTAAATTATATCCCCTACGATGTTTACAGCTTTAGGCCCATACTTCACACATGACTTGAGAAACAAGCAAAAATACATACCCCTTTGAGAATGGTTCTTGGAATAGCACTCTCAAGATGTAATATAGCTAAAGCAATTAGTTATGCATATTGAGATTACCTTAGACGAACATGTGCAAAAGCATATATCTTGAAGTTTGTATACATGATTGAAAAGGAAGGGAAAAGTATTGGAGATTAGTTCCTTGATACCATTGGGAGGCAGAGTCTAATTTCAACTTCATATGCAAACAAATGCTTAAACTTCCTACTTTGACATGATATGCTCATGAATTATTTACAAAGAACTAAGTATGTATTAAACTCCTACAAGCTGGGTTGTGTATTTGCTTAAATACAAACCAAAATGTTATATATATCTTATCATGAAATCAACATACTTAAAAGACCCTTAAACTATTATGCATGTTTCGTAGTAATGTAATGGAAATATTCCTTAAGAGAATCCTCACAAGGTTTTTATGATCCACGTCATGATCAACTAACCATCTACAACACTCATATTAGCAAATTTGTAATACAAAAGTATAGGACATCCCCACAAAAAATATGAGTAATCTATGGAAACAATTGGGTAAAGTGACAAACTATGCATTACATTACCCTCTCAGAAGTTTACAACAAATAGAGAACACTTGAAAGAAATCAAAATTTACATTATTTGACTTCCTAGACCAAATTTAGGATAGAGGCATATAGCCATCCCTAATACAGTCCCAATTCCTAGCTCCTAACCAACCCACCTATTTTTACAATTCTTAATGTATTGTATATATTTTTTTTTTCTCAATAATCTTGTATCGACAATTGTGACCAATCACCTTATTTCAATTTAGGCACTTGTCACCAATTAGTAAACTATTGTAGACTAGGTAGCACTTGCAAGGAAGAGCAAATCCCTTAAGATCAATCATCGGTACCCTCGGGAATAGTGGAAGAAGACTCTCCAACATGGTGCAAACTAATGAGGAGTAGTCATAGGCAACAAGATAGATCTTACCACATTTACATAACACCATCTCATATAACTCCTCGATCAAAGCATCCACTTCTAACAATACAATACATCTTAGGCACAAAACAAGAATGCATCCTTGAGCAATGGAAAATGGGAAGGCCACATATGTCCAAAAAACCAAATTTGTGCCGAGGAGGAGGTAGAGAAATCACAAATAAGATCCATATGACAAGCCATGATCCTCATTTGCAAGCCTAAAAACTGATCTAAAATAGCATAATACCATAAATGGACCACAAAGAAAGTCTCTCAGAATAGCAAGTATCATGAAAATGACAATGGAAGGGAAAGAGCAGGTTCGCCATGCCACCTAGATCACGTGTGTCTTAAATTCAACTTTATCACGAGCAAAAAGGGGAAAAAGTCATCCTGCATTAAAGGAAGGACCCCATAAGAAGAAAATTGAGAAGGATAGATGTGATTGCATGACAGTCCCACAAATGTATACTCAGTAAAAAAAATAAAAAAATACTCAGTAAAAGCCCGACCGTTGGGTGGATACGTGCCACCATGCAAGTAGCTCACGTATCAGGTCCCCGTTGCCACTTCGTCACAAGAATAAAAATTGCAACCTCATGAAAACATGCAGACAATAGGAGGTATCATAATAAAGAGGAGTAAACATTGAGCATCTTGGAGAGGATCAACGGTAGGTGTGAGGGAGAAGAGGGATGCTCTAAACCAGAATTAATTATTTGTTAGTTAATCATTCCACTCCCAAGGTTGCGGTGATTGTTGGTGATCATGACCTTTGAAAGTGAATAAATATGACTTTCTTCAAAATAAATTAGACAGTTCGGAAAAAGTAGGTATACATCTTTCAAAGAGATTGCTAAACTATTCATTCTGTGTTTTACAGTATCGTAAGTTCCTCACTAGATATTGTTAGCCGAATCACCAACTGAATTTGGATCAGTGGTATTAGAGCAGTTAGATCTGGACAATAACCTGGCTTCGGTTTTAGGGTTTCCCATGTGTAAATATTTAATGCTGCCGGTATGACGGCCTGGTGCAGATGTCCAACTGTCATAGCCAAAAATAGTAAATGTAAAGAGCATGAAATAGTTTGAACTCCCAGATATAATCAAAGTCGGATTTATCAATCTCGAGCTCGAAGCTATCAAGTTGGACAGAGCCAGCAAGAAGAAGCCTTTTAATTATCATCTTGGCTTTCTTGTTTGATGCCATAGACCTAAAAAACACTGGCGAGGAAAGTTAAGACGGGGAAATCGAGTATAGAGGCAACTCCATCTGCAAGAAAGAATGGAGCATCTTATGGCTATTTTGAGGGGAAGCCTGGTGAGAATGTGAGAGCAGAGAATGTCGTATGGCAATGCACTCAATTTATCTATGTGTTCTGAAAATTCACTCAATTTTTCCCCAGCATTCAATATGTACTTATGGAGAATAATTTGATTGGTTTCGGCTTGATTGGTGTTATGGAGTAAAAAGTGGACACATGTCTTTTTACCTCCTTGTTTAGCTCCTAGGTCCCCATGAATACATTATACATTCTAAATATTCCTCCTGATACAAATCCCTCGAAACTAGTGTAAATTGGGAATAAGGGACCCATATTTTATCTTACCCTAGACCAAAAAGGAGCCTCAAGACTTGGGTGCCCGCGCCCAAGTCTTCGCTAATTGGTCGGGGCAAATTTAAATGTATGTCAGCATAAGACCTTTAAAAAGGTTTCTCCCTATTGGCTCTTTTAGTTTAATTTGATGAATGTTAGTGTGGAAACATATATAAGTGTGTTTTCGAATTCATTATGAACTTATACAGAGATAGCCAACTTGAAGCATTGGAGTAAAGAGCGTTCAAAGCATTCATTGTGATTCTAGAGTAGATTGATATTGTCATTGTGTGTGTTGTTGCAGGTCTGAAATTATCATCTATCTCTCCTTATGAGTTGAAGAGCCTTCATCCTTCTAAGGATTACATCACATAGGTGATATCATTGTGATTTATCATATTGGTTTTGTGTTTAGCCTTTGCCTTGCAAGGGCACACTCTCTTTCTCTACCAACAGTGTTGGGAAGCTTGAATACTATCCTAGGATTTGACTGAGGTAAGTCGCTAAACACCATAGTCCTCCGACATTCCTACTTCTGGGACACAAGTTTTGACATCTTTTTTATCATTCCTGTGCAATTAGTTTCTGGATATCTATTGTATATTCTTTGTTATAATCATATCTTCTTAGAATTAGGGTTTCATGCATTGATTGACCTAGGGTTTTATAAAAGACTTGATTAAATCTGATATTTCCATAGCACTCCTGAGTACAAGATCTGTAGCTGAGTCCACCTCCATTTGGTAGTGATTTGGCTTGATCTTGTCCTTGAATGTTATTGTGAAAGAGGGTTTGATCTAGTGTGCATGCTAGTCTTATAATTTACCTTTTTCATACATAACATTTTGGTGAACCCATAGCTTCGAGCATGTGCATCTTGCTAATGGTTCAAATCAGATCTTCTATTGATTTGTAGTATACTTTTCATTATTCATTTGAAAATCTTGCATAATCTTGAAAAAAGTGCATATTTAGTTTGCATTTTTTGGTAAAATTTTAGTTTAGGGTTTCAAAAATTCTCTTGCATGATCATGTTAGTGGCAACAAATATGCATTAAATCTGATTTTGCATAATAATCTTACATCATTTTACATTATAACTCTCAAGTTCTTATATTTGCAAATTACACTGTGTATTTCAGCATAAGAATACATCATCTCTTAAACATTTTACAAGTAATCTTAAAGTGGTCTATATTTGCCTTTGTGTACATCACTTTAACATTAGGATCACTTGGTTTGTAGTGACAATTGAGTGTTTTTTATCATTATAAAAATCTTCAAAAACCCGAGTTCTTCAAACTAGTGTCTTGGTGTATAAAAGTCTCTCATATTGGTGGTATTTGATCAGATTGTACATTGCTCTTCCAAGACATTTCATCATGGATGCTTCTTGTTGTTCATCTTTGGAAGCTTTGTTTACATACATCATAGATTTTGAAAATTTCTCTAAATTCACTAATAAGCATCCTCAAGTCTTATATCACATAGCATACATATATGATATTGACATTTCTATGTGTTCCACATATGAAATTCTTTGTTATATATCTAATTTTGATAGCTTCATAACCCTCATGGGTATATATCCTTCGATATTAGAAGATCTCACTAAATTCATGAATAATCATGAGGAAGATGATGATAATGATTCTTCTTTTACTTCTACTACATTTCATGATGATATCATGGATATCATCTCTAAGACATACAAGGCTGACCTATCCTTGTCTATCTCATCCCATCCATCTCCCAAAATGGTCCCCACTTGTGAGGATATTTTGGCGCAAGAGGATGAAATTGTAAAATTAATACATTCCTTAACAAGACTTTACCCTCTCTTCATTCCAATGCTCTACCTTTAAAAAATGGAGCATTAGAGAATGAAGAGCCTCCTCTCAAAAAGACTCCTCAATCAGTCGATAATGGGTGTTGCAATCTTAAAACACTTCTCAACAACATAATACATGAGGTTCCTATAACTCATCCTATGGATCTCCTAGGTACCTTTGCTTGAATATTTAAGTACCTTGGATATAGATCTAAGACTATGGAGACCATGAATATTAATTATCCTTTGGTCATATGCTCAACACCCCTGGGCATCACTAAGGACACAATAACAAACAACCCTCTTAACAACACTCTACCTTCCCTTCATTCCAATGCTCTTCCTACAAAAGACAAAGCATTGGTAGACAAAGAAAGGTCTCTCACATTAAATCCTTTAGGGATGGATGTTGAGCTTAATAAAAAAGAAAACAACATTGCCAAGGTTCAAGGTGCTCTAACACCACCTCAACCGAAAGGAAAAGGAATTTTTAGGGTTTCCCCTTTGCCATCCTTACATGAATTAGGAGAAAACCTTCAAGAGCAAAGCTATCCATTACAAAATCATAACATTACTTCTCTAATGGCTTCCTCCTCACAAATACCAGAAAGTGCAGAAAATCATGAACCCCTGATGGTTGAAAAATAAACTCCATTGAAAAAGACAACTAATGAGATTAGAAGGGAAATAATAAGAAAGCATCAAGACTTAACAATACATATAAAGATCAAGATCAAAGGCTACCATTAGCAGGTAAGTATTTAGATCATCTATTCAATCACTTTTGATGTAGCACCTCTTTGAGTTGCTCTAATGGGTGGCCTCCTCTAATGTGTTGTGTTGTGTTCCCCCGTGTTGTGTTAAATGTTGTTTAGGTCTCCTTGCATGACCCTTGATACTCTTGTAAGGTCAAGGATACAAAGAGACTGCGTCTGTTGTAATCATGTATCGTGTTGTGAATTTCTTGTAACAAACCTTTACAATACTCTGAATTTGCTTCTAGACAATTCAAAATGTTTTATATCTCACCTTGTAGCTACACTCAGTTCTGAGATACCTAAAGTATAACCTCACAACTATACTCGGTTCCAAACCCGCAAGTATAGCCTTGGTTTGTTTATATGGTATGTTACCTTATTTCTATATCAAATGTTCACAAAATGATTTCATTGTTATCTTGGCTTAGATTTTCTAACCAAAGCTTGTTTTGATTATCTTTCGTAAATGCATAATGTTGATCAATGATAGTTATCAAATGATATTGATGTGTTTCTATTGTGATTGTTGGAAACAATTTGGCAATTGTAAGCACATCTCATTTTGGGGCATGGGCTTTGTGAAAGCTCTTGTTCCCTTGCGTGTTTTCAACCTTACCTTAAACATGATCACTACCGGCAAGTGGGATAAATCACTTTAAGGTGGGGGCACATATCGTGGTAAATTCTTGGATATTTTAGATATTGTGATAAAGCGTGTTTGTGTATGCTTCCTTTTCACAATAAGGTGTCTCTGTGATGCAGGTTGAATTGTATACTTTGTTTTGTGTTGCGTTTACTTCCTTTTCACTATAAGGCGTCTCTGTGATGCAGTTGGGGTTGTATGTTTTTGAAAGCCCTTCTGTGAAAGGTGGGATTGTGTATTCCCTTGAGTGGTTGTACATCCTTTTAAAAGTCCTCTATAGAGGCAGGGTTGGATCTTGAGTTATTCACCCTTAAGTGTGTCTTTGGTAGTTTTGGTAGCGTAGCTCAACCGTCAGATGTGTTTGGTGTGTCTTAGATGGTGGGGTGTAGCAATGAGCTCCTTACCATATCCTATGTTTGCTTTGTATAAGATGTATAGTGTGTCGACGACATACTCTACGGTGCTCGTGTATTCCGTGTACCTTCGTTGCATGTCTTACGTGTTTGAGTAGTGGCGTGTAGAAATGAGTTCCCCCCACACCGTGTGTCTTACGTGTTTTGTGGTGGCACAAAATGATGAGCTCCCCCCACATTGTGTGTTTTGTGTGATTTTGATGGCAGCGCATAGCAATGAGCTCCCCCCATTGCCTAGTTAGGGCTGTATAATTGTTTAATAATGTCTTCTCTTCGTATATGTCTTGTGCGCTACATGTTTGCATTCATGCCTTCTCCATGTATTGTGTGTTTTTTTACTATCTCCTTCGTGTATTGCATGCTTCCTTACCATATTCTCTGTGTTTTGCATGATTGTCAAGTGTTTTCTTATGTTTGCCTAAGCTTGGGGGCTATAAATGGTTCTCGAAACTTAGGGTGTGTATTCGCTATAGTGTTTGATGTGCTTGATATGCTTTGACCGTATTTTAATGCATATATTGATCATAAGATCATTCACACATTAAAGTGGGGACTAAATGTTATGGAGTAAAAAGTGGATACATGTCTTTTTAGCTCCTTATTTAGTGCCTAGGTCCCCGTGAATACATTATACATTCTAAATATTCATTCCCATGCAAAATCCTATGAAACCAATGTAAATTGGGAACAAGGGGCCCATATTTTATTTTACCCCATACCAAAAAGGAGCCTTAAGACTTGGGCACCCATGCCCAAGTCTTCCCTAATTGGTCGGGGCAAATTTAAATGTATGTCAGCATAAGACCTTTAAAAAGGTTTCTCCTTGTCGGCTCTTTTGGTTTAATTTGACTAATGTTAGTGGGAAAGCATATATAATTGTGTTTTTTAATTCATTATCAACCTAGATAAAGATAGTCAACTTGAAGCATTGGAGTAAAGATCATTCAAAGCATTCATTGTGATTTTAGAGAAAATTGGTATGCCATTGTGTGTGTTGTTACAGGTTTGAAGTTATCATCTATCTCTCCTTATGAGTTGAAGAGGCTTCATCCTCCTAAGGATTACATCATATAGGTGATATCATTGTGATTCATCATCATTTGATTTATCATATTGATTTTGTGTTTAGCCTCTGCCCTGCAAGGGCACGCTCTCTTTATTTATCAATGGTGTTGGGAAGATTGAATGCTATCCCAAGATTTGACTGAGGCAAGTCCCTTTAAACACCATAACCCCTAAACCCCTTCTTTTCTTCTTATGTGCAAGTTATAGGTGCAAGATTCAGGAAAAGTGAAGACACAAGAAGACTGAGCAAGGATCAGGGTTTCAAGATCTGACAGAAGTTATGGAATATTTCTCTACAGAAGACTTGGGTGCCACCGCCCTAGTCTTCTTGCCCTTTTTGACATCAAATCTAGCATCAGGGTAGTCTCTGCAGCAATTTTCTAGTTTATAGTTCCAACAGAATCAATCCATCTAGACTTGGGCATCCTTGAAATAGTCCTCTGACATTCTTGCTTCTGAGACATGGGTTCTAATATCTTCTTGATCATTCATGTGCAATTAGTTTATGGATATCTGTTGTACATTCTCTGTTATAATTAGATCTTCATAGAACTAGAGTTTCATGCATTGATTGACCTAGGGTTTGACAAATGGCTTATTTAAATATGATATTTCCATCACACTCCTGAGTACAAGATCTATAGCTGAGTCCACCTCCATTTGGTAGTTATTTGGCTTGATCTTGTCCTTGAATGTTATGGTGAAAGAGGGTTTGATCTAGTGTGCATGCTAGTCTTATCATTCACCTTTTTCATACATGACAATTGGAAAACCTATTTTAATATTTGATTTGATATAAATTCAGTCACCATCGTTTATCATTGGATAAGATTCAATTTCAAAACTACAAATAATTGTGTAGCCAAACAAGAAGGCAACTTCCACCAAAAGAAAGAGGTGTAAGTTTTTTTCTAAGTGTTGCACAAGTTTCAAAACTCATAGCGAGCCTCTACAAATCAACACAACAACTCTAAAGCACTTTGCACCCTTCCAAACAAGACATAGCTTTGTTTTACAATGGTGTGCTAACAAATCTAGAAACATGCACGTGCAAGTGGAGGCCATGCAAAGGAGTAACCTCTTTTATATTTCTAAGATTGTAGGAATTTGGTTTTTAATTCAAACCTGTTCGCTCCTGTATGTCACATCCACAAGGTCAAGTTATCAAAGGTTGGGATTGGAGACACAAAATTTGTCAGATTATTTACCTTTGAAATGCACATGACCAAAGATGATGGAAGGACATGGATATTCATCAGACCCCTTCAAGGTGATGGTCAAAGAGGCTTTAAGAAAACAACGTGAGGAGATGATGAGTAAATTTTTCCAGTTGCTCCGGTAGAGAAAAGGAAATTAGGAACCAAACAAAATAGAAATTTCATTCGGTGGTCACACTCCTTACAAGGTACAAGTGAATTTTGATATTCCAAACTTTGAAGGAAAAATTGATGCAGATGTTGTAGATGATTGGTTATCAAAATTAGAAAAATACTTTTTCTGTGAATCACTTCTCTAATGCTGAGAAGATAACCTTTGACCTCCTCAAAGTTGAATGCCATGTGAAACAATCATGGGAGACTAAGTGGGCATTCAAAGAACTCCCTGATGATCAAGAAATTAATGCTATATTGGATGATAGCCCCACATGGGGAGATTTTGTGGAATACATCAAGGAAGAATATTTTGTGAAGACACATATATATGCAGTGGCATTGCTTCAACAGAGAAAGGATCAATCTGTTCAAGACTACACAGACACATTCCATGCTTTATCGACAAATCTTGGCATCAAAGATATGTAGAAACATTGGGTTTTGAAGTATCATAGTGGACTGCACCGATCTATTCAAACTGAGATGGCCTTCTTGAATGTTGAGACACTAGGAACTGCCTTCAAATATGCAACAAAAATTGAAGAGAAATTCAAACAAAGGGGAAAAAAAGGATTATCCAGCAAACAATAGATCAAAACAGGAAGGTAATAGCGAGTTTGTAAGAAAATAGACCACCAAGGGATTCTCCTCACAATCACCAACATCAAATAAGGGCACTAAAAAGACACAAAACGATAAAGGCATGTGGTGTGAAATTCATTAAAGTCCTTGGCATAACACTAAAGATTGTCGAGTTGCTAAGACATTAATGACAGACACATGAAGTGGATAAAGAAGATGATTTGTTTCCTCCAAACCCTTATGAACAAGAGAATGGTGAGTAGATCATTGAGGCAGACCCTTATGCCATGGCTGCCACTGCTAAAATCTTCTCTCACGAAGATGAGGAATGTTTGTTCCATTCACAGATGTGGGTGAATCGGAAAGCCTTGCATGTCATTGTTAATAGTGGGAGTCAAAAGAATTTGATCTCTGCTAAGACTGTTAGGAGGTTGAACCTACCAACAAGACCCCATCCACAAGGTCATACTCTATGGGCTAGTGAGCCAAGGACAAGATATTTAGGTAAGAAAGCAATGTTGTTTATCTTATTCCATCAAACCATTCAAAGACGAGGTAAGATGTGATGTGGCACCTTTGGACATATGTGATGTATTGTTGGGACAACCATACATGTACAAGCATCATGCCATCTATGAGTCCAAACCTTGCAGTGTTATTGTCAGGTTGGGTGAATGAAAGTATTAGATATCTGAGGTAAGTCCTACAAAATTTGCATCTCTACTTAGTACAAAACAATGTACGTGTTTAATCACTCAAACTAGAGCTCTTGTATTGACAATGATTCATCCTAAGGAGGCAAGGTCAATTGTAGCCAGCACTGATACCAAAACAACCACCACCACCATTCAACAAAAGTCAATGGATCAGATGTTGATAAATTATCAGAATGTATTCACCTCACCAATAGGGGTTCCATTGCACTGTCAAGCCAAGCATTCAATTGATATAATCCTAGGACCACCATTACCAAAAGGACCATTGTGTAGAATCAAACCATTCAAAGATGAGGTAAGATGTGATGTGTCGCCTTTCGATGTATGTGATGTATTGTTGGGACAACCATACATGTACAAGCATCATGCCATCTATGAGTCCAGACCTCGTAGTGTTATTGTCAAGTTGGGTGAATGAAAGTATTAGATATCTGAGGTAAGTCCTACAAAATTTGTACCTCTACTTAGTAGAAAACAATGTACATGTTTGATCACTTAAACTAGAGCTCTTGTATTGACAATGATTCAACCTAAGGAGGCAAGGTTAGTTGTAGCTAGCACTCATACCAAAACAACCACCACCACCATTCAACAAAAGCTGATGGATCAAATGTTGATAAATTATCAAAATGTATTCACCTCACCAACAGGGGTTCCATTACACTGTCAAGCCAAGCATTCAATTGATATAATCCGAGGACCACCATTACCAAAAGGACCATTGTGTAGAAGATCAGTTTTAGAGAATGACAAGATCAAGCACCACATTTATTAGACATCCAAATACCAACCATTAGCTCCTATGGATGTTGCACTTACAACCATGATGAATGATCTATCACCACATGCAGAGAAGGAGGTAGAAAAGGCATCCAAGTTTGTTGACAAGATTCACCATCTTCAACAGCAAGTTCATGAGATACTACAACACACCAACCATTTACCAACATTCTCGTTATTCTGGTTGAATGTTATAGTTGTAAGTGCCATCGTGGATATATGCATAGCATGGAAAGCATAAACAAGGCACCTGAACTATTTGATATCATGCCTCAAAGAAATGCGGTCTCGTGGAAATCAGTGAGTGCAGGATAGACACAAATTAGTTTTGTTTAAAAAAAAATTTGTAATTGTCAAAGAAAATATGGTTGGCAAGTGTAAAGCTAACTCCGACAATATGTCAGAGAATACTGCAATGATTTTCTTTACAGTTGCAGAATCTTGGTAGCCATATAAAATACTGAAGTATAGAAAGGGTAGTTTTAATTTCTGACTGAGTGCATCAATGAAAAATGTCTCACACAATGTTGAAGCTAAAGTTTACAACATTCTCAGCTTCTTTCTCACCTGCATGCTAGGTATTGCATGGTTTCACAGTGTGCTTCAAATAAATGAGTCTCATAGAATTCCATGACCACAAGATATAAAAAAATGGGTTTGTTGAATAGGTGGTGTAAACTTCCATGTCGATGCAATATGCAGGGATGCATAAATGTCAAAATGACTTTGAGTTAATATTGATGCTATCAACACCACTTCAAAAATTTCTAACAATTAATAAGTTGTATGACTATGAGTGCTTGGTGGAAGAGTTTGTAAAAGACTTGTGGCTTCCATACATTGTCTTCATATTTGTTTTGATCACTAGTAGGCTGACCCTCAATCTACTTAAGGATGAGATTGACCTAGAAATATCACATTCTCACCCATATCCTAAACAGAGATTCACCACCTTCAGAACTACGTTGATCATTACTTTGGGTATGCTCAGAATGGCACTGTGGTACTTTGAATATGCAAACTGCAATATAATTAAAGTTAGATTCACAGGATTTATAGTTTGGTCTATTATATTTGGTGATGTCAAGAGAATTATATTCTAAGTTACTATTACTGTTTCAATGGGGTTCGGTGTGGTAGTGCCTACACTAGGAGGTATTAAATCAAAGGAGAAGAGTTTGGGAAAGAAGTGTTTGTGCTTCTGAAAAAGTCAATAGAAAATGGCTATCATCATACATATCAAGACTCCCAAGAACATGTGGATGAAGGGTTTTATTCAGATTCACCGACCGCTTGTTGTCATCATCTCCCATGTTCAACATCATCAGGAAAGAATAGCTTAGACACAACATTACCATTGAGCTTGAGGAACGGCCTCAATATGCAGGTTTTGGTTATTTTAGGGGAAAAGAGAAGGTTAAAGAATGCTTTTAAGACTCCCCAAGCACAATCTCTAGCAAAAAGGAATCGGTCCATATTTTATATGCACGAATAGAGGAGTCTACGATTCAAGTATACGGAGGATTTATCAACATTCAGTGAAGTTTAAACACCAAGATAGAGCAAAAGTGATAAAAAGAACTTAGCAAAGTTCACAACTCAAAAGTCACGAGTTCTAATTACCTTTTTGTAAAAGTGACTTATGTCACTTGTTGTAACTGAAAGTCAGGAAATGAGCTTAGTTTCTAGTTATTTCTTAAGTGCGAAAATTGGGTAGTTTCTCTAAGTAACTATCTTTCTTAAAAGAAAGTTAGTTATTCCAAGTTGGTGTGCACTTAAAGAGTTAGTTATTCTAAGTAGTTATAAAAGTGGTTAAGGTAATTACCTTAAATGGTTACTAGCCTCACCTATATATACTTCTTTGTAATTCAATCAAAGGGGACTTTTTAGAAGAGACTTTTCTAGGGGGACTTTTGGCAAAAGGAGGACTTTTGGCTTGACACTATGTATAGAAGAGTTTTTGGAATTGTATAATTTCAAGGAGATAATGAAGAATGCTTTTGGTTCGTATGTTCTAAATGTATTCATGTGTTATCATTGTTGATTTCTTGTATGTTAAATCAGTAATCCTTCTATGTAATTTGCAAACCACTGGTATTTTATGTGATTGATGTAATGAATAACGTTCATATCTTGGTATCTTGGTTTGAATGTGTTGAGGTGGCATATCTTTTCGTATGTTGAGGTTTATCATCTCCCTTTCATTATCATTGCACATCAAAACATATTTTTTGTTAAAACCCCCTTTGTAATTTGTCATATCCGTTGTGAAATCTCAGCTGGTATTCATATGTTTATTGTTGGGATTTCTATTAGTTATTTTCCTCTAGTTTTACATTTTCTCCTTTATGTACTTTCAGGTTAAAAGTACACAGAAACCACAAATACCCCCATCATACGAGGGAGGTGCCCGTCTCAAAGGTAGAGGAAGATCGTTGCTCTGCCGCGATCTCTCCAACTGTTGGGACAATTTAGTCACCGCTCTAAGGGCAACAAGTCATTTTCAAAGGTTATTTCACAGTGACAAATATGTTTACCAACAGAGCCACAAGACAATTGAAACACATACTTGGCAATCAAAGACCTCAAGACCACAAATTTGAAACTCTAATGCAATAAGTCTCAGATCGATCATTAATGTAGGGTTCACTAGAGAAATGAGGCATATGAGAAACATGAAAATTTGCATTTTGGAGTATGTGCCAACAACACCAAACTTGCCTTTTACACATTATGAATTTCATGTTTATCAAAAATGAAATGTCCATGATTTTGTATGCCAGTAAAATGGGTTTTCTAGATATAGTTACTAATGACTTCTTATGTGCAGGTATGGAGATGTTGCTCTACTAGAATATGAAGAAATCATGATACATCATATGTACCCTGTATCTTGGATCTATTTTCTAACTTGAATTACTACATAGCTTATTTTGGAATCCATGATTTATGCAGTTCACAAGAAAACTAAAGTGGGGATAAAATATAATAGATAAAAGTGCATACCTTGCCCTTTTATGCCTTTATTTTACACTTACTTAGTGTTATCATAAATACAATGTCATAATTTACTTAATTTTTCTGGTTTGGATCATATAAGCCAATCTAAACTGTACACCTATCAATTTGAATAGCCTTATCTTCACCATAGAGTGGACTATAATGAATCCCTTACGATTTCCATCCTCTTAGACTAGATCATGGGTGTGGATGTATTATTTGGACTAATCTATGACACAATCTCGTCCCTAATCTCAAATGTAAAATTTCCCACTACCAAGGTTGGCCTTACCAAAATATAATCGTTAAGTCTATCATCTATATCCGAAAACATCTTGAGTTAAACATCTAAGATCATGTGTGTATGGTCCTAGGTCGTTAGTTGATCATAAGGAAACATTAAGATCTCTAAGATGAATTAAATACTTACTTAGTGTTATCATAAACACAATGTCATAATTTACTTAATTTTTCTTGTTTGGATCACATAAGCCAATCTGAACTGTACACCTATCAATTTGAATAGCCTTATCTTCACCATAGAATGGACTATAATGAATCCCTTACGATTTCCATCCTCTTAGACTAGATCATGGATGTGGATGTATTATTTGGACTAATCTATGACACAATCTCGTCCCTAATCTCAAATATAAAATTTCCCACTACCAAGGTTGGCCTTATCAAAATATAATCGTTAAGTCTATCATCTATATCCCAAAACATCTTGAGTTGAACATCTAAGATCATGTGTGTATGGTCCTAGGTTGTTAGTTGATCATAAGGAAACATTAAGATCTCTAAGATGAATTAAATAATTATAATAGATCACTTGTATTACATCATCGTATCAACATCATAAAGACTTTCATTATTTGTATGATATGTCTTTGATATTTTTTTAGTAATAAAATAATTTAACATTTTAAAAAGGAAGTCATAAATCTTCCCCTTAAATACGGTATATCCCAAGATATTTTTCGGCACCACTCTCAAATGCAGCCACAACCAAAGGATATTTTTCAACACCACTTTTGCTTCAAACGCAACCACAGCTACAGCCAAAGGTGAAAAGATATTGAAGATGATGTAACAATGAAGCACACTAATATCTTAAACCATTTGTTAATAAAGACGGCTCAAATTGCAAGAATGGGGCCCCTCCTTCTCTCTTTTGTCAGGGGTACCATTTTTCTCAGATTTATAATGCTCTAAGATAAAAGATCATACTTGCAAACTCCTGCAAGTTGTGATCTTGAATTCCCAAAAAAAACTCTTTTGCGATGATGGAAACAACCATCTCTAGTGTGCTATGCACTGTGGGCTTTGTGCTTGTGCTTTGGAAAGCTTGTTGCCTCTTTTTCAGGGCCAAACGCTTCCGTTACATGGCTTCCCTCTCTCCACAACAGAATGCCTTGCTTCTCTACAAGCTCACCAATTTGGTAGATTTCACTTTTCTCTCAAATAAAGCTCTCCAATTTGCACTGTTCAGAACTTTTGCCATTCCCTCCATCTCCAGATTATTGCAGGCCACTAAGCAATTCTCCCCCACTAGTGTTACCAAACGCTACGATGACATAGGAATTCTCATTGATGAATTTGTTCTCCATCATGTGGACAGCCGCAGGGGCTCTCGTGCCATCCGATGTCTTAACTTCATCCACGGCCAGTACAACATCTCCAATGATGACTACTTGTATACCTCTCTCTATTTATTCTGGAGCCCATTGTTAATTTTAATGTAGCTTGGACAGGTGTTCTAGTCTCGGGTGGTGATTACGAGGCTAGAAACACAACTAGAATAGTTATCTCCATACCTAGAAAATTGATTTCTCAAGAGACTTCTAGATATTAGGGTTTGTTAGAGTCTAATTAATCCTAGCCGTTGATTGAGACTAAATCATGGCCATTGGTTTTCAATGAGAGGATTATAAAAGAGGATCAATGGGCATTTGGAGAGGACAGATCTGAGAAACATTTGCAGTGATAGCAAATAAATAAATTTGCAGTGAGAGCAAGGACACAGTGGAATTTCTGCAGGATAAATTGAGAGAAGAATTTCTGGAGGAGAACATTGTCGGAGCTCTGCCAGTAAGAGGCAAGCAATTTATGTATCTCTTGATTTGATTTAATAAAATTCCTCATCTACAGTACTGGTTTTCCCTTCGGGGTTTTTCCAGGGACAATTTGTCCAAAAATATTGTGTTGCATATTGTGTTTATTTATTTTTTATCTCCGTAATTATTTGTGAAGTTGCGGCTGTATTATTTTCAATATTTGCTGTGAATTAATTTTTGGTAGTAAAATAATCTATTTACGATAGGAGATTAATAATTAGTAGCTACAATAGAATTTCACACGGTATCAGAGCAGATCTGAGGGCAGAAAAAGGCACAGGGAGAAAGAGAAAAATAATAAATAAAAATCTAGGGTTTATAAAACCCAGTTTGACCTCTTCAAAGTTATTATTATTATTTTCTTTTGAGATGGCCTCAGCAGGTTTAAGAGATCAAGACAGATTGGATGTCGCCTCAGATTTTGGTGTCTGGAAAGCCAAAATTTCTTTATTGCTGGAAGAGAATGGTATCAAGGATTATGTGACCACTGTTGTACCTGTACCTACAGATGCAACACAGCTCTTAGCATTTAAGAAGGAAGATGCCAAGGTGAGGAGGCTGGTTCTTGACAGTGTTAAGGATCATATTATTCCACATATTGTAGAGTTAGATACAACAAAGAAGATGTGGGATGCCATTATGAATCTGTACTAGAATGCTACTACTAACTGAAAGCTGATTCTCAGAGAAAAGTTGAGGAATACCTGAATGAATAAGGGAGAAGACGTCACAAGTTACCTCACCAGACTTAGACTTGTCAAGGATGAGTTGGCAGCTGTTAGAGACAAACCAAATGATGACAAGCTAGTACAAATAGCCCTGAATGCATTTACTAAGCAGTGGGATGTCTTTGTTCAAGTTATTAGTGGATGGGACACTTTACCGAGTTGGGATCGACTATGGAGTGACTTCACTCAGGAGGAGCTTAGACTAAGTCTTGTCAGTGGAACTAGTAGTAATAGTCAAAAAAGTGAGGTGGAACAGGAAAACGTTTCCCTAGCAGGAAAAGGGAAAGCAAATAAGGGATCTGGCAAAGGATCAAATCAAAAAAGTGAGAAGAAGAAGGACTTGTCTAAGATCAAATGCTATGGCTGTCACGAGTTTGACCACTATGTCAGTGATTGCCCACAAAAGAAGAAAAATGAAAAGAAAGGCAAGAAGCAGATGGCAACTTTAGCAAGTGTAGATGAGCTTTCTAGTAGAATGGAGGATGAGTTTGCACTCATAGCTTGCCTGACTAGCTCAACCTCATAGGGTGTTTGGTATATAGACAGTGGGGCGTCATTTCATATGACAAGAGTTAGGGAGTACTTCTCCAACTACAAGGAGGAGGACATCAGATTCTAAATTTAGATGGGGAACAAGTCCAAGTGCAATCTAGTCGGGAGAGGGACTGTTCTATTTCAGAGGGAGAATGACAAGCCTATTTCCATTCATGATGTGTTGCATGTGCCAGGCTTGGGCATGAATCTAATTTCCATATCTGTCCTTCAGGATAAAGGCTACAATGTACTCTTTAGAGGGGCGCATGTTTTAATCAAGCATAAGGATTGGAAATCACCCATAGCTATTGGAGTTAGGAGCGGCCAACTTTATAGGTTGCAGTTTGATAATCCTAAGGCACTAGTGAGTAGCAATAATCCTAGAGATCAAGGAGAGCCATGGCATAGGAGGACGGGCCATATACATCATGGAGCACTTAAATTGTTTCGTGAGACAGTGATAGGTGTTCTAGAGGTGAGCACAGAGCATGATGATGTATGTAAGGGATGTGTGTTGGGGAAGTTTGTGAAAGCAGCTTTTCCAAGGAGTGACACCAGATCCAAGGGGGTTCTTGATCTAGTACATTTATATATATGTGGACCAATGTCAATGAAGTCTCTTAGAGGATATGAGTATTTTATTACTTTTATTGATGATTTCTCTAGGAAGACCTGGATATACTTCTTGAAGACCAAGGATGAGGTCTTCAGTCACTTCCAGGAGTTCAAATCTCTTGTGGAGAATTCGACAGGTAGGAAGGTAAAGGTTCTTCGGTCAGACAATGGAGGTGAGTACAAAGGGAAAGAGTTCCAAGAGTTCTGTACCAAGGAAGGAATCAAGAGAGAGTGGACCGTTCATTACAACCCATAGCAGAATGGGGTTGCTGAGAGGAAGAATCATTCTATATCGAAGGCAGCAAGGGCTATGTTGTATGACCAAGATATGCCACGTTACTTATGGGTAGAGGCATGTAGTATAGTAGTATACATACAGAACAGGGTTCCACATAAGGTATTGGGCAAGATGACACCAGAGGAGGCATTCTCAGGGAAGAAGCCAGATGTCAGTCACTTTAGGATATTTGGAAGTTTGGCATTTTGTCACATTCCAGGGCCTACACATTCCAAGTTAGATCAGACTACAGAGAGAGGGTACTTTGTGGGGTATAGCGAAACCTCAAAGGCATATTAGATATTTATTCCAGGGACCAGGAGGATTATAGTTAGGCATGATGTCAAATTTATGGAGGATAAGGCATATAGGAGGTCTAAAGATTTTCCAGCAGATGATCAAAATGAGCAGCCAACAGAAGCTCCAAGGCTTGCTCAACCAGAACAGGGGCAGCAAAGCATGAGTACAGTTACTAGTATAGGCACAGACTTAGGTGTTGAGAGTTCGCAGAATATGGAGCAACAGATACAGCAAATCCAAGAGATGCATCAAGAAGATATGGAGTTTGATATTTCATCCTTTATAGTTGACAGGAGGAACTGTGAGGTTCAACAGACACATAGGGATACTCAAGAGTTTGTGGGAGCTCCTAGGATGAGTAGTAGACAACATAAACAACCAGCCAGGTATAATGACTATATGGCATTGGTTGGTCAGTTGGTAGATAGTGAGCCTTCTAGCTATTAGAAGGCTGCACAACAACAGGTGTGGCAAGATGTGATGGTTGAGGAATATACTTCAATAGTGCAGAATGATGTGTGGGAGATTGTGCCTAGACTGACAGATAGGGCAGTGGTTGGATCACGCTGGATCTATAAGATTAAGCATGGTGCAGATGGTAGCATCGAGAAATACAAGGCAAGGTTCATGGCCAAGGGGTTCTCTTAGAAGGAGGGAATAGACTATGAGTAGATGTTCACTCCAGTGGCTAGGTATACTTCTATACGAGCTGTAATCTCACTTGCAGCACATATGGGATGGCAAATCCATCAAATGGATGTCAAGATGACATTTCTTAATGGTGAATTGGTAGAGGAGGTATACATAGAACAACCAAAAGACTTTGTAGCACACAGTAGCGAAACCCACGTGTGCAGATTGAAGAGAGCTTTGTATGGACTCAAGCAGGCTCCTAGGGCGTGGTATGAGCGCATTGATAAATACTTGCAGGGAATAGGCTTTGTGAAGAGTGAGGCAGATGCTAACCTCTACTACTTGGCGGTTGGGGGTGAAGTTCTCATTCTTGTTCTATATGTGGACAACTTGTTTTTAACAGGTTCACTAGGGCTCATAGAGGAGTGCAAGAGGGACCTTGTAGCAGAGTTTGAGATGAAGGATTTGGGGCTTATGCACTACTTTCTAGGCATGGAAGTATGGTAGACATATGGAGAGATTTTCCTTGGACAAGAAATACTACATTGAAATCTAGAAGAGGTTTGAGATGCAAGATTGTAGAGCCATGTCTACACCCATGATCACAAATTGGAAGAAGATAGACTCATCCAAGGAAAAGGATGTAGACCCCACCTTATACAGGATGTTGATTGGATCTCTCATGTATTTGGTCAACACTAGGCCAGATATATCCTTTGCAGTAAACTCTCTTAGTCAGTTCATGGTTGAGCTGAAGAGAGTGCATTGGACAGCGGCAAAGCATGTGTTGCGGTATTTGTGTGGTACAATCAAGCATGGGATCAGATATGCTCGAGGTGATGGTATTAAGTTGATAGGCTATAATGATGCAGATTGGGCAGGTAGTATAGTGGACAGGAAAAGCACTTCAGGGTGTTGCTTTAGTTTGGGATCAGAAGTTGTCTCTTGGTACAGCAGGAAGCAAAAGTCCGTTGCTCTGAGTTCTACAGAAGCAGAATACATAGCAGCTAGTATGGCAACGTGTGAGGCTATATGGCTTCGGAAGTTGCTGGTAGCCTTGTTTGGTCAAAGGGTTGAGACTACCGTGATACACTGTGATAATCAGAGTTGCATTAGATTATCAGAGAATCTAGTGTTTCATGATAGGTCTAAGCATATAAACATCAGGTATCATTTCATCAGGGATTGTGTACAGCGGAGGATTATTCAACTATAGTATATACCTACAGATCAGCAGGTAGTAGACATTTTGACAAAGGCATTGGGGAAGGCAAAATTCATCTTCTTCAGAAATAAGTTGGGTGTTATATAGAACACCTTCCTCGCTAAGAGGGAGTGTTAATTTTAATGTAGCTTGGACAGGTGTTCTAGTCTCGGGTGGTGATTACGAGGCTGGAAACACAACTAGAATAGTTATCTCCATACATAGAAAATTGATTTCTCGAGAGACTTCTAGATATTAGGGTTTGTTAGAGTCTAATTAATCCTAGCCGTTGATTGAGATTAAATCATGGCCATTGGTTTTCAATGAGAGGATTATAAAAGAGGATCAATGGGCATTTGGAGAGGATAGATCCGAGAGACATTTGCAGTGATAGTAAATAAATAAATTTACAGATAGAAAATTAATTTGCAGTGAGAGCAAGGACGTAGTGATAGCGTTGGATATAGCAACAGTGGAATTTCTGCAAGATAAATTGAGAGAAGAATTTTCGGAGGAGAACATTGTCGGAGCTCTGCCAGTAAGAGGCAAGCAGTTTATGTATCTCTTGATTTGATTTAATAAAATTCCTCATCTGTAGTATTGGTTTTCCCTTCGGGGTTTTTCCAGGGACGATTTGTCCAAAAATATTGTGTTGCATATTTTGTTTTTTTATTTTTTTTATCTCCGTAATTATTTGTGAAGTTGCGGCTATATTATTTTCAATATTTCCTATGAATTAATTTTCGGCAGTAAAATAATCTATTTATGATAGGAGATTAATAATCAGTAGCTGCAATAGAATTTCACACCCATCAGATTTTCAAACAAGTAAGCCTTCAACACGTACCTATTAGATTTCTTGATTTTCCTCTTAAATTAGACAAGGATTCTGATTTAGGAGGGCAATTACAGGTACGGTTACAGAAATTGGACAGAAGGAGAGAAGCAGGCGCAGTTTATGGTGTGGCATGACGTTGGAGTATGCATGGGCATCAACAACATTCCACAGAGTTTGGAGGATATGGATCGCTTTAGCAGGCAATATGAAGCCTCGCAAATGGTGTATTCCAAGTCAAACAAAGTAATTGGGGATGCCACGCTGGAGCTATTTTTGTCGAAGGCGCCTACTTTCCTCCGTCCCCTGGCGAAGCGGGATGCCTTTGCTTTGTGTGATCAGAGGCTACTGGATGCAATGGGGTATCCACGTCAGCCATTCTAGTTCATCTTGACCGTGGAGAGCATTGTGAAATTCTGCGGTGGCACTTTTGTGCATTGGTTTTTACCTCTGGGACCAATCAGTTGGTCGACTCAGAGGATTCCACTACAAGAAGAGGAGGAAGAGGAAGAGGAAGGGGAAGATGAAAAGTTGTACAAATTGAGATACCAGGTGTACAAACCATGGACGTATCCAGATGGGTATGATGTCGGCAAAGTGGGAGATGCACCAGGTGGGCATATGGGCAAGGTAGGAGAGGGATGGGTGCTATGTCCCTTTCCTTATAAAAAGAATATTAACTAAATATATTATAGCTTATTTTAGGGGATAAATAAGTGTTTATATTACTATTTACTAGCACTTTTAATGGGAGGAGGTGCAATGGTTACACCGATAGGATGCTAAATGGATGGTAATATGATAGAGAGTACATTTGATTTGTGCATAGAAGATATATAAATAACATTAAGAAATAGATGTTACAAGGTGTTATATAATTTACAATGGTGAAATATAAGTTTGAAATGTATACAATATTGAGTGTATGACATGTGAAATTTGCTTGTATTACATAATCGTTTATAATCAATTGAAATGCTATTTCCTAATAGATTCAATTATGTTTGGAATTGCAATCCCCAACCTCCTTTTCTTCTTTGTAAAGATTTTGGAATGACCTTTTTTTCTTTTTACTTTTTTTTCTTCCTACACATTAGAACAGAAAGTTATTGGACTTATAATATTAATTAGTGTAACAATTGTAAGTATTTGCAAATGCCTGTCACTGATAATCAGACAGAATTGTAACATAGGAAGTAATTCAATAAAACTAACGACATATTGATTTAACTATAAAGACAAAGCTAAAATATTTTATTTATGTTTAAAACAACAACCAAAACCACAAGTACCGGTAAATTAGAAAGGCTATAATAGTAATGTACTAAAAGATTGTTCAAATAGTTAGAAAATGTAAGTTTATTACACATTTGTTTAAATAATTCTGAATTGCAAGTTTGATGTAAGGAGCAAGTTGCCTCCTCCATGGTATTTATCATAGCGGATTTCTCGTAGAAAATTGGAGATTGTAGACAATTTCTCACACATTGCATGAAATTCATCTACTGTTGATTCCATTGATTGGACTTCAAAGTCTTACACAGCATGAGCACCCAAGCAAGTCATCTTTGCTTGTTGAAGTAGTTCATGGCAACTCAGTGAAATACTACTTGCAAATTTTTGAATGTTGCTTTCTAGGTTTCCGTTCCTAATGATACATGAATGCAATTCAATAGGCAATAGAGAGGAATTTTTCATAATTGATGGGCTTGATACATGTAATTCAAAACTACTACTTGAGATGTCAATAATATCTATAGTTTGATGAAAATTTGCTATAGCCTAAATGGAAGACATTCTCGAAAATATTAAACAACAAAATACTTTTACAATGGTCTATAAACTGTATCTAATTTATCTTCCATTAAAAAATATTTTAGTATAAAGCCAAACATAAAATCATATATAAATTGTATCTAACTTATTTATGAATATAAACCCAAACATAGAATCATAACAATTTGGTGGTTAAAATTTTGCTACATGTAATGAGGCCACACACTATCCTCCTTGGCTGCAAGGCCTAAGCACTTTCCATTTAAGGGAACCTTAATGAATACACACCAGTCATGGGGAGGTTGGCATGTAATAATGAACAACCTCTCCATAAAGGCATTAATGATCTCTGTATTCCTAAACCTATGGTCTGATCATATGGTTGACAGTAAATTCTCTAGACTTAAATTGATATTCTATGAGATGCTCTCTCATTCTTTCATGTGATCAATCAAACTACATGCTTCCACCAGACTTCTACAACTGACATACATGTAAATAAGCTTATAGCAACAATGAAAAGATAGTAAAATGATAAGACATGGGTTTAATAAAAGATGGATGTGATTTTGACATCAATTCTAGTATAAAACCTAGAAAAAATCTAAATTTAAAAATACACCAAGGGGTAAATACATGAACTTAAAACCAATAAATTGGTCTACCCACTTGCATGTGTCTGCTCTACACTATTGTTCATAGTGAGATATTGTCAAAAATCTACTACCAGGGATACCCTAATTATAATGTCTATATTACATTAGATTAGAGTAAGGATGCATGGATGAGAAGCACTTGCAAAATACCATGTCAGTGTTGAGGATCATCCTTCTACTCACTTGTATGTTTAAGCTCTACATTATTGTTCACAGTGAGACATTGTCAAAAATCTATTGCCAGGGATATCCTAATTATAACTTGGCTAGAAGAAATGGAGATGTGGCATTAACATTAGGAAATGATTCAAATCCGTATTAGGTAAACTTTCTTTCTTTTCCTTTTTTCCATTATATAAATTAATGTCTTTCAGTTTATCCCTCATATTATTGCTCATGAATAAAATGTTTGTAGCAATGAATAATTAACAACACTTTGTGGAACATGATTAGAGATGAAGCTGGCTTTGGACTTCAATTGCCATCATCAACAAAGGAACTAGCCAAGTCTTAAGCCATTTCAAACATAATCACAAGGTGATTTGGTTCTCAAAATTGATTATCAACATAAAAATTGCTAAGATCATATATAAATGACTTATTTGTAGATTTACATTTGGTCTCGAATTGTTCTGGTTAGTTATGGTAAGGATGAATGTCACACCCCATTTTTAAAAAAACCAAACTTATTTCATCTTTTATTTCAGTAAGAACTAGTTAGAAGAGAAATGATTATGATGATTATGAAGTTATAATAACTTAGAAAAATGAGTTTATTTCATATTTTTGAAACTGCAATGAAATGAAATTTGAAATGTTATTAATGAAATTTACCAATTATTTGAGGGACTAACTACTCATTGTGTACATGAGGTGTATGTAGGGATAGAATTTCCCCCTCCATATAAGGAGGGAAAGCATCACTAGGGAGAGAGCAACATAAAAATTGCTAAGATCATATATAAATGACTTATTTGTAGATTTACATTTGGTCTCGAATTGTTCTGGTTAGTTATGGTAAGGATGAATGTCACACCCCATTTTTAAAAAAACCAAACTTATTTCATCTTTTATTTCAGTAAGAACTAGTTAGAAGAGAAATAATTATGATGATTATGAAGTTATAATAACTTAGAAAAATGAGTTTATTTCATATTTTTGAAACTGCAATGAAATGAAATTTGAAATGTTATTAATGAAATTTACCAATTATTTGAGGGACTAACTACTCATTGTGTACATGAGGAGTATGTAGGGATAGAATTTCCCCCTCCATATAAGGAGGGAAAGCATCACTAGGGAGAGAGAAATAGATCACGAGAAACGAGTGACCAATGAGCCATCAGAGAACACACACACACATTCACATTAGAGGTTTCATCAAAACTCCAAGTCTTGACTCCTTGTCATTCGATGCAATAATGATACTTTTCATGTTGCTATCATCTTTGTGATGTGGTGTCATTGTCTTGTCAACGATTTTGTTGTCCATGTCGACAAACAAGGAGGTTATGGTTATCTCTGTGTATTAGGTCAACTCGGGAAGTCGACATATTAGGTTGATGTTATATTCGTCATATGTATAATGAAAGCATTCATTAATGCATCGTCAACATCTACACAAATAAGCCTATTTAAATTTTTTAAACCCATGTCGGATTAAATCTAAAATCGTGGGTTATTTGAGCTATATACTCTTAAATATAGAATGAAGAATAAAGTTTATAAGGTTTAATTATTTTAATATATTACTAGTCTATCTATGAAGGAGGTTTTTTTGCCATCAAATTATTCCTAGTTATTAGGGAGAGTGGGAAGGAGTGGTAGCTCCACTTCCCTATTTCCTTGGGTTGAGTCCGCGCGCATTAGGATTAAGGTGCCATCAACCTTGCAAATCCTATGTAATTTATTACTCCTATTATTGTTTGTAAATCACCCATAAGGGATGAGAGGTTTCACTAGTAGTGATCTTGTTTCAACTGCATGTTTATATCTGGTACCCAACGCTAATTCATGTATGGGGGAGCCAAATTCTATCATTGTAAATCTAGACCATTCATCATTAGGTCATAGATCTAACAATTAATATTATGTCAGTTTTCTTGCCCTAGAAGGCAACCCCCCTTTATAAGGATATTTGTACTACATTTTTAGAAAAGTTGAGAGTAATAGGCGTCGCTGGATTGAAGACTAAAGAAGAAGAGGAAGTGCATGTATTGGAATCTCATATTTGAAGATAATACAACCTGGAGCCTCTTTTCTTGGTTGATTTTTTTACCTGAAAGGGTTTTCTCCACGTTACATACTGTGTTATGTGTTCAGTTCTTAATGCATGTTATTCCTGTGTAGTGGGTTTTATTTCTGTTGCAATGTCCATTGATTCTATAGTATTTAGAGGATATTAATAAGGTTTGAATCAGAGTTTTGTTGTGTGGTTTGCACCTTCATTTCTAACAATGGATGGCCAAGAAAGATAAGAACAAAATTTGGTTTTGAAACTGCTTATCGAGAGATAAAAAGATTATGAGTTATTCTTACAAAGCCTATAAAAAATGGACTCAGTTTTAAAAGAGTTTTATCATAGCATTAACATTTAACCCTACAAGATCGAACTAGCTTAATTTCTTTAAACTTCATAGTATTACCATTAACTAGACTGGTCAACTATATCACTTTACACCCTTACTAGCTCTTGGATAAAGCCAACTTTTGGGCTTTCTTGTACATGCCTAAAGATTATAAATACCAATTTATTTTCCTTGTAATAGGCCGCCAAATTTTGATAGTTAACAAGCCTATAGTTAGGCCAATTTTAAATATACATATATATACATGAATATCAGTTTGTATAAACCTGTAGGGCAGCTCACACCAATGACACCTATATAAGGCTTATGAAATTCATTTCATCATTGTTAAGCTCATAGCAGGCCATCATCTGAGTATACTTGTTTTTTAATATTAGAGGGGTCAATGGAATAAACTTTTGAACCTATATCAGTAGTAAGCTTGCAGATAGGTCGATAGTCTTATAATTATTTAATCTTCATTTGATTTGATAAGTGGCATTTCCTTGATAGTATCTTAAGACCAAGAGTCATGTATGACTCAGTTTATTGTGTAAGGCCAGGTATGACTCAGTTTATTGTGTAAGGCCAATTTCCCATTGAGTATGATCTCATTGTCATTTTATGTGAAGGCAGATTTAATTTCCTCTCTAGAGACCAATTTGTTTAAACAATTTAAAAACTATGATAAAACTCTATCAAATATATCCATATAAATATTATCTTGACTAGAAATAGTCATGAGTTACCTCTTATTGTGGCTAATAGTGGCCAATAACTTATAAAGGCATTATTAAGATCAATCAATAAGAATAAATATACTATTAAATGATAGTAATACTGCCTTTAAAGTTGAATGCTCATCATTGTGAGAAAGGACATAAATAGATACTTGATCAATTATAACATAGCAACAATGATTGTGACTAAACCGACATTATATGTCAGAGAGTACAAGTGTTTACAAACATGTCAATTAAGATAGAAATATGATATAAATTCTTTGACAAGTTGTAAGTCGAGTATAAACTCAAACTAAGGCAATTACTCCTTGGTGGAAAGGAAATAGAGGTCATTCCACTGCAAGAGGGAGAGCATCATTTTGGCCATTCAATGTCTAATGACAAAATTTTAGTATTCATTTGAAAAATTTGTAGTCGCAAGAAATGTGACCATTGAATATTGTAATGATTATTTTGATGTAATTATGAAATTATAATGTTGTTCTTCCTTTATGGAACAAAAAAAAGAAAAATTTATTATTGAAATTATTCATATTTATGTCATTTATTTTAAATGATATTATTAAAATCAGATGTGTATGTTACATATGCTATCAGAGCTACTAGGTTCAACACTTGGACCTAGGAGCTCATCATGAGTTTTCGTTGTTTAGAAGATGAGCTAACATCAGTATATTGTTCTTGCGCTAGAATGGCAGGAAAAAGAACACATAACAAGCCAAGAAAATGAAAATCAAAAATTTTCCTAAGGTCATTGTTAAGAAGGAACCTTCCCCTGAGATAAAAATGAAGGATCCAGTGAGTTACACAGATTGGGCTTGGCTCGTTGATTCTAAGATGCTTGCCGATGCACTTAAGTGTATCCACCTCAAGAGGAGGAAATGGTTAGAGGCAGCAGAAATGTCATCAACCCCCACTATTGTAAAGATCAATAACCCTTTTGCGCACCATGACATGCCCTTTGGGTGTGGTCAAGATGTGCCTCCCATAGGAAGGAATGTGATGGTGGAGTACCTGTGTGTACACCCACCCTCCAAATTTGTATTAGTTGATTTTGTTGGGGAAGAGGAACCTGAAGAAATTCCTCTTTTTGATTATATATATATATAAACAATAGAAGTTTGGTATTGAAATAAGGATGTAAGATCCACTATGTGAATAAAGAAAAATTTCCATTACGTAAAACATTGTGGTAATCCTTTGCCATCATACAAAACAACTTTTCAACAAAAGATCCATGCCGCTTTAGACAATCACCAAGAAGAGTACCAAATCACTCCTATTGAAACTACAGGTAAATTATTTGGCATTCTAGTTTATATTCTCATATATACAGGAGCAACTGAAAATTTTATTACACCTAGCTTACTCTATAAAATTCCTAGATGAAATGGTTTCATGGTGAAGCCCTGTTTAGTAGAGTATGCAAACAAGATAAGAGCTTAGGTAGAGCAATGCCTATTCAAAGCTAGATTGAACTTGCCCACTTTCTCCATAGAACTCAATCTGTATGTAGCCCCTCTAGGATTGTATGATGTCATGCTAGGTATGAACTGGTTATGGAAACATAGGGCAAAGGTAGACTACTTTTCTAAGATAGTTGAATGTTTGTATGATGTTGGAAATACAATCCTTTAATTCAAGGAGTGCAGTGGGAAATGAAAATCAGACAAATTTATGTAATGCAACTAAAGAGAGCTAGTTGGAAGGGTTGCCAATATTTGTGGTCAAGATGGAAGAATTGAATGAAAAAGGTGAGGAACTTTGGAAACCAAAGGGACATTTAGTTGAATACTATCCTTTTCTTCAAGAGTATCAAGATGTATTTCCTAAAGATCTTCCAAGTCTACCCCCTAAAAATGGTTTTCAATGTTTTGATTGATATTATTCTTGGTTTTGAATCTATGCCAAAAGCACCATATCGAATGACCACTACTAAACTGATGGAGTTGAAAGCTTAGCTTCAAGAATTGTTATCTAAAGATTTGATTAGACCTAGTGTGTCACTGTGGGGAGCATCGGTGATCTTCGTCAAAAAGAAGGATGGTACCCTACATTTGTGTATAGACAATGGTATGATTAATAAGGAAATGATTAAGAACACGTATCCTAGATATCGTGCATAGATGATCTCTTTGATCAAATGCATGGCACAACTCTATTTTCAAAGATTGACCTAATCAGGTTACCACCAACTAAGGTTGAAGGATGAGGGCATCCATAAAATAGCCTTTCAAACAAGGTATGGCCATTATGAATTCACAGTTTTACCTTTCGGGTTAACCAATTCCCCGACATGCTTTATAAATTTGATGAACAGTGTCTTCCGAAACTATTTGGATAAGTTTGTGTTACTCTTTCTTGATGATATCTTGATTTACTCCTGAAATGAAGAAGAGTATTACTAGCATTTGCAAATAGTCTTACAACGCCTTAGAGAGCACAAGTTGTATGGTAAGCTATCCAAGTGTACCTTCTTTCAGAAGTAAGTTTAGTATTTGGGCCACATAATCTCTGAAAAGGGAATTGTAGTGGACCCTTGTAAAATAAAGGATATCCTAGAATGGCTTGCACCTAAAATGTGCATGAGTTCTATAATTTCATGTTTTTCCAGAATTGCTCACCCCATTACTTCTCTACAAATAAAATGAAAGTGATTTGAATGGTTTGAAAAATGTGAAGAGGCCTTCAAAATCCTTAAGGAAAAGTTGACTACGGCCCTGATCCTTAGAGTTCTAGATCCAGAGGGTCTTTTCTTGTTGTAACTGATGCCTCCAAAGAAGGATTAGTTGGTGTAATGATGCAAGAAGGTCAAGTAGTGTCTTATGAACTTCCAGAAAGTTGAGACCGTACGAGTAGAATTATGCTCCGCATGACTTGGAGCTAGCAGAAATTATATATGTTCTCAAAGAATGGAGGCATTATTTTCTTGGAAAGAGATTTGAACTCAAATTTCATAATCAAGATTTAAAATATACCTTCACCAACCAAACCTTAATGCTCAGAAAAGAAGACGGTTGGAGCTTATATCAGATTATGATTTTGAAATAAGTTATATTAAGGGCAAAGAAAACTGAGTTGTGGATGCCCTAATCCATAGAAGGCATATTGTAGAGCCATACAAGTGTTAAAAAACTTAGTAGGAGATGAGTATTACAAGTAAGTCCTAAAAGCTCTATCAGAAAATCCTAAGGATCAAATATACAAAGGATTTAGTTTCGAGTGTGATGGACTTTTGAGGTATAAGAACATGATGTATTTCCCAAATCAGCAAGATTTGAGGAACATAGTATGGAAATAAGCACACTCTCCACCTTACTCTGGTCACCAAGGTGTGACAAAACTTTTAGCAGATGTAAAACCCCTGTATTTCTGGAAGGGAATGAAAAATGACGCTACAAGATTTGCAGCAGGATGTCTTGAATGTCAACAAGTTAAGGCTGAACATCAACATCTAGCAAGACTTTTGTATCCTCATGAAATTCCTGAATGGAAGTGGCAGGTAATCAGTATGAACTTTGTTCACAGATTGCCTATGTCATGATACAGGCATGATGCAATCCTAGTAGTGGTAGATAAGTTAACCAAGGTAGCACATTTTATATCTAGAAATTTTACTGATGGGGCACATATAATTTCTTAGAAATTCATTCAAGAGGGACGCTTTAGATTGCATGGAGTCTTAGAAAAGATTATCTTAGATAGAGATACACAGATGACCTTATGGTTTTGGCAAACCTTGTTCTCAGCACTTGGGACTCAGTTAAACATAAGCTCATCTTATCATCCGAAAATGGATGGAAAAATAGAGAGTTAATCAAGTACTGGAAGACTTGTTTAGGATGTACTGCATGGATCAACAATATAAATGGGAAGAGTACCTTCCACTTGTTGAATTTGCTTATAACAATTCATATCATTCAATAATAAAAATGGCTCCATTTGAAGCATTGTATGGTAGAAAGTTTTGAACTCCTATAAGTTGGGATAAAATAGAAGATAGGGTTTGCCTTGGACCAAAATTGCTCATAAGAATGGAAGAGCAAGTTAAGATAATCAGGAAAATATTAGCAGAAGTGAGTAATAGGCAGAAAAGCTATGTCGATGCCAAGCATACTCCGCAAGTATTCTCAGTAGGAGATAAAGTTCTCTTGAGAGTGAGACCTCATAAAAGTCCTATTAAGTTTGGGAAGTCTTCCAAACTAGCACCTAAATATGTGGGACCTTTTGAAGTCATAGAAGTGATCAATCTAGTTGCTTAGAGAATAGCTCTAACTCTAGCTCTTACTCATATGCATGATGTTTTTCTTGTGTCTTATTTGAAGAAATATGTATTTGGATTTAATCACATCCTTTATTGGAATTCTCTTTAGGTATAGGATCTAGGATTGGTCATGATCGAGCCTCTCAAAGTGCTCAAAATTTGCAAGATCTGCTTGCGTAATAGAGAGGTTACTTAATGCGAGGTCCAGTGGGACCAATACTCCAAAGATAGTGCTACTTGGGAGGATTACAATGAATTTTTTTAGAAATTTCCACATCCGTTTATGCAAACTTGATACTCCAAAGAACTTATATGTTAAATTTTGTTTTGATAAGTACTTAATCATCGTGGACGATGATCTTCAAGTACTTAATTCCTTACTTATGTATTGGTCTCAAACAAAGGATTCTAATGTAGGTGCAATACCATTATCAATAATAGGAGTATGACCCTCATCTAAATGGAAAGCCTTCGAGTCATTAGTGTATACACCCATAGACTCAATGGTATCTAGTGGTTAGCATGCACTATCATTACAAATGCTGATAGACTCCTTTATACTTTAATCATCTGCATGACCCAAGCCAAAATCTGAACCATTAACACAAGAATTAAAATTTTGAAGCACTTCATGTGAAGAACTAAGTCCTTCAAATCACCTCCATGTTTTAAGCTCTTTCTTGTAACATATTGAACAGTAATAACTTCTATATAGAAACTAATTTATAATTTTATCTTTTTTTTCTTGAACTTTAGGACACTAGCATCCACAACTTCATCATTACACTCATTTTCAAGAACAAACCCATCCATATACATGTGTGTATTTACATTATCATCATCATAATCATTTTGAAGTGTAAAGCATTCTACCCGATCCCTCTGTGAATGAATACTTGTAGTATAGACACTATTAGCTTCGTCATCTTTAGGCAAAACAAAACATGGAAGCACATCAAGCATAAAGCAATCTTGCTACCCCTCATATTGAACATTAACATACAATTATTAGTACTGTAGACACCCAAATTTGTCCCAACTTTGTCCATGTCCTACAACACCTTGCTAAAATATTATCCTAAACATCATAAGCCATTTTTGTCCTAAATCCCACTCTTAATCCCATTTATCCATTAACCCAATTAATTAAATAAATTTTATTTATTTAATTAAAATCCCATTCAATCCCATCCTCATCCTACTTAGCTAATCAATCACGCCAAGTTATCCAAGCTCAATCAATGGTCTTGATCCTAGCCTTGTTGTAAGCCAAATCAATCAATCAATTAGCCAACCAACTCAGCAAACAACCTCGTGTTGATCTAGGGATATAGCTTTCCCCACCATGACAACACTCTCAACTATCATCAACAAAACAAACAATTAATCATTGGTTTACAGCTTGACAGGGGCAATACCTTGATTGTTTTGAATCATTTGTGCATGCTTGCTTGCTTGCTTGTGTGTGTTATCATTTTATCTTGCATTTGTATCACATCTGTATCATTCCAGGTAATATTCATATCTTGTGTATGTTGGAATAGCTTCTTGCACTATCCTTTGCATCTAAGGTCATATCATATCTTTTGTGCACTAGGACTTCAATGCTCTAAGTTTACTTCCTCATACGTCAGACAAGATTGTATTACGCTGGGGCACAAGACACAACGTCACCTTGGATCCTTATACCTTGGTGCATAACGTCTAGTGCTATATCAAACATCATGGTTGCTCAATTTCCATTGTAGCATAACGCATCATCCATTTCTTCTATCTATCCCCTTATCTTTCTTTTGTACCCAAGCTATTTATTTTCAAGAGCCTACCTGTGTTTGTCCAACCCGCCTAACCTCTCGAGGGGGCATCATCATCATATCCTTACATCATCATCCTATCTCCATATCATTTTCCTCTATCCATACCTTAACTTCTTTGAAATGATGTTACTCGACATAAAGCTTATCATCTCGAACATCATCTCAAAGAACCCACTCTTAAGCCAATTAATTAAATAAATTTTATTTATTTAATTAAAATCCCATTCAATCCCATCCTCATCCTACTTAGCCAATTAATTAAATAAATTTTATTTATTTAATTAATTTCACATGCATAATCCCATTTATCCTATCCTCATCCCAATTATATTTATTTAATTAATTTCCACATCATATCTTATCCCATCCTATTCATCTACCCTATTAATTAAATAAATTTTATTTATTTAATTAATTTCCAACTATATGTCAACTAATTCAAATATTTTATTTGAATTAAGCCACATGACCTTTCATCACATTCCAACACTTGTCCAGTCAATCATGTGTTACAACTTTTACCTTTCACATGCACAACTAATGGGACCCAATTTTAGTATTTATCTACACAAGCACACCTAAGCCTTATCTTCCCTTGCCACATGTCACATGACTACAATTTTTTGATGTGCAAGGAAACCTAACTTAATCCTATCCATCTATTTCATCTAAAGCCCTAATTGATCCTAGCCATCCATTTGAACCAAGCCTTTCCTATAAATCAAACCCCTCATAAGCCATTAGCATGCATTGATCCTCAAGTATCCACATGCTGTTGAAAAATCATTAGAGCCTTTGCATCCTTCATCTATCATTCATTCTAGCATCTTCATCTTAATGTTATGCTGCAGAAGTGAGCACCCAACATTCTTCCAACAATAATCCTTCAAAATCTTGCATGCTCATGCGAGGTGGAGAAGAGCAATGGAGATAAATCGAGCATAGCGTGGAGATCGGTTTGCATTTACATTTGTTATTTTGATTTTCATGTTGTCTTGTGCTTCATTGTGCATTGCTAGGGTTTTTTATCATTGTTGTTTATTCATTTGCCCTGATTTACAATTTTACCTCTATAAATCAACCCCCTCATAAGCCATTAGCATGCATTGATCCTCAAGTATCCCCATGCTGTTGAAATATCATTAGAGCCTTTGCATCCTTCATCTATCATTCATTTTAGCATCTTCATCTTAATGTTATGCTGCAGAAGTGAGAACCCAACATTCTTTCAACAATAATCCTTCAAAATCTTGCATGCTCATGCGAGGTGGAGAAGAGCAATGGAGATAAATCAAGCATAGCATGGAGATTGGTTTGCATTCATATTTGTTATTTTGATTTTCATGTTGTCTTGTGCTTCATTGTGCATTGCTAGGGTTTTTATCATTGTTGTTTATTCATTTGCCCTGATTTGCAATTTTACCCTAACTACAACTACCACTGTAAATATTGGGAAACAAGTCTTTAACTAAAATTAAAGTTTACATTTACCTCTTTATTGACATAGCTATGATAAGATGAAAACTTACATAACTCAGTCATCTGTAAGTACACATCTGCTCTTCATGAGCACCATGAACACATGACAAATTCTCAAGTTGGTTATTTTTGTTGGGACAGGGCAGAAAGCTTCTTGATTCTAGCTCTGATACCATGTAGGGATAGACACAAGGAGCCATTATGAAGCTGTAGTCTTCAAGGATCAAATCAGGAAACAAACCACCATAGGAGAATGCTCAAGCATGAGTTTGCATCAGGAGAAAAAAAGATGAAGATGGACGATAAATCGATATATATTACAATGAATTGCTCTCTTGATTTTTACAAATGTGATATATGGCTTTTATAGCCTTACATTCCCTTGACTTAACCACCCTAACTGGTTATGGGAATAACTTCCCAACTATAACTATTGAATAATTATTTGCCTAAGTAAAACTTAAGCAAGGTAAAATCTATTTACCCTAACAATTTTAAACTACAAACTAATCAACATCTGCACTTGAGGACATATCACTTACTGTATTGGATACATACCTAATTTATTCAATAACATTAACCCAACCATAAACATGGTTAAGAATTCTAGATTTCAATTATTTTAGTAATGAGCTCTTACACTTGGTTCCAATTCCTAACAAAATAAGTCAACACATGATAATGCATTAGGCATATAATCCTTATGGATGCAAGAGATTATAGTTACAAACATTTGGTTAAAATATGAAACTGACAACCCTCCTCACTTTTTGATACTAGCTAATTCTTGGAAAAGGAAAACAAGGTACACATCACATGCATATCTCTCACCAAAGGTAGAAACAAGATCCTCCCAAGAATAAAAATGATGGTTAGGAAAACTACGTAACCACCTCCTTGCACTCCAACACAATGATTTGAAAAATAATTTCATCCCCATATCTTCTTGCTTCATCTCAAATTCTTCCATCAAATCAATAAAATTTTTAATGTGTATTCCCTTGTGAATCATCATGCCCATCAAACATGGGCAACTAGTTACATAGACTTCTTTTTGCATGGGGTTTATGTTATTAGTCACCTAAAACAAGTCTAGTTGTTTGTAGTCACTAGTAATAAGGGGGACATTGGGAGGTTTATCCTTTTGAGTAATATCTTGCTAAGTCAAAAATCTCTTTCATAGACATATCTAGCCACTATTGAGGATTTGGGGTGGATACATGACTACTTGCATAATAAGAAGCATCATCACTATAGTATTTTTTAATATTATACTCATCATGGCAACTAGGAATAAAGGCATAAGATGAATCACATGAGGGAGCAGCCCTAGGATAGTCTTCATACCAAACATCCGTGTTTTACACATTCACAACATGCTGAAATCAAACTTTTCCTTCATACAAGCATAGATTTTGTATGAAAGAATATGTCTTCAAGAAAGAGGAAACTCCATGTATCTTAAAATTTATTTTATTCCAACCTCTTGGAATGTGTTCTTGGATCACCATAGCAAGCTTGATAACAATAACATAAACTTGATTTAGGATAGAAGAGTCACCACCAAAATGATAGGATAACCTTGAAGTATAATTGATCTCCAAGGCAAAAATAAATATTTTGATTCACAACTTCAATAAAGTCCTTAATGCACCTAGAACCCTTTGACTCTTCCTTAACAATGATGACAATGATGCCATTTGATAGCACTTATGAATAGATAAGGGACAACTAAGGCCAATGCATGAGAGAGGACAAGTCTCTCCTTATTTTGTCTCTACTAATCCAAGTGGGGTGTTCCCTGAGGTTAGTTTATAGGACATTTAAAGAGAAATACCATACTACAAGGGGTCTTGAGTAATAAACATGCCCTATGTGCACTAAGAGGCCCATAAGAGTGTCATTAAGCCTTAGTGTTTGTTTACAAAGTAACTTGATTTAAGAAAAAATTGAAAGTCATATGTGCAACCAATGATATCCTAAATTATATCCCCTATGATGTTTATAGCTTTAGGCCCATACTTCACACATGACTTGAGAAACAAGAAAAAATACATACCCCTTTGAGAATGGTTCTTGGAATGGCTCTCTCAAGATGTAATATTGCTAAAGCAATTAGTTATGCATATTGAGATTACCTTAGACTAACATGTGCAAAAGTATAGATCTTGAAGTTTGTATACATGATTGAAGAGGAAGGGAAAAGTATTGGAGATTAGTTCCTTGATACCATTGGGAGGTAGAGTCTAATTTCAACTTCATATGCAAACAAATGCTTAAACTTCCTACTTTGACATGATATGCTCATGAATTAAACAAAGAACTAAGTATGTATTAAACTCCTACAAGCTAGGTTGTGTATTTGCTTAAATAAAAACCAAAATGTTATATATATCTTATCATGAAATCAACATACTTAAAAGACGCTTAAACTATTATGCATGTTCCGTAGTAATGTAATGAAAAGATTCCTTAAGAGAATCCTCACAAGGTTTTTATGATCCATGTCATGATCAACTAACCATCTACAACACTCATACTAGCAAATTTGTAATACAAAAGGCATAGGATGTCCCCAAAAAAATATGAGTAATCTATGGAGACAATTGAGTAAAGTGACAAACTATGCATTAAATTACCCTCTCAGAAGTTAACAACAAATAGAGAACACTTGAAAGAAATCAAAATTTATATTATTTGACTTCCTAGACCAAATTTAGGAAAGAAGCATATAGCCATCCCTAATACAGTCCCAATTCCTAGCTCCTAACCAACCCACCTATTTTTACAATTCTTAATGTATTGCATATATTTTATTTTTCTCAATAATCTTGTATTGACAATTGTGACCAATCACCTTATTTCAATTTAGGTACTTGTCACCAATTAGTAAAATATTGTAGACTAGGTAGCACTTGCAAGGAAGAGCAAATCCCTTAAGATCAATCATCGATACCCTCGGGAACAATGGAAGAAGAGACTCCAACATGGTGCAAACTAATGAGGCGTAGTCATAGGCAATGAGATAGATCTTACCACATTTACATAACACAATCTCATATAACTCCTCGATTGAAGCATCCACTTCTAACAATACAATACATCTTAACCACAAAACAAGAATGCATTCTTGAGCAATGGAAAATGGGAAGGCCATATATGCCAAAAAAAAAAAAAAACCAAATTTGAGCTGAGGAGGAGGTAGAAATCACAAAGATCCATATGACAAGCCATGATCCTCATTTGCAAGCCTAAAAACTGATCTAAAATAGCATAATACCATAAATGGACCACAAAGAAAGTCTCTGAGAATAGCAAGGATCATGAAAATGACAATGAAGGGGAAAGAGCAGGTTCGCTATGCCACCAAGACCACGTGTGTCTTAGATTCAACTTTATCACGAAGCAAAAAGGGTAAAAAGTCATCCTGCACTAAAGGAAGGGCCCCATAAGAAGAAAATTGAGAAGGATAGATCTCCATGCCCTACAATCTAGATGTGATGGCACGACAGTCCCACAAATGTCCATTAATAAAAAAAGTACTCAGTAAAAACCCAAAAGGATACACTAGTGCATGTAAAAACTCTATCGTTGTCCACATCCACTTGCACAATGGTTGTCCTCAGTCGTAGGCAAGAAACTCTAAAAAATGGCTTTTGGTCATTTGAAACACACTACGTGGGCTGAGGTATTTGATTCATTCAAGTTGGAAGGAGGATCCATGATGCTGGCAGTTCATATCATAGATCAATGGCTTAGTCATACACATGTAGAAGAGAGAAGCACGACCGTGATTGCTTTAGAGGGCTGAGTAGGAGGCCCCATTGGGTGGATACGTGCCACCATGCAAGTAGCTCACGTATCAGTCCCCCGTTGCCACTTTGTCACAAGAATAAAAATTGCAACCTGATGAAAACATGCAGACGATAGGAGGCATCATAATAAAGAGGAGTAAACATTGAGCATCTTGGAGAGGATCAACGGTAGGTGTGAGTGAGAAGAGGGATGCTCTAAACCAGAATTAATTATTTGTTAGTTAATCATTCCACTCCAAACGTTGCGGTGATTGTTGGTGATCGTGACCTTTGAAAGTGAATAAATATGACTTTCTTCAAAATAAATTAGACAGTTCGGAAAAAGCAGGTATACATCTCTCAACGAGATTGCTAAACTATTCATTCTGTGTTTTACAGTATCGTCGATTCCTCACTAGATATTGTTATCCGAATCACCAACTGAATTTGGATCAGTTGTATTAGAGCAGTTAGATTTGGAGAATAACCTGGCTTCGGTTTCTGGGTTTCCTATGCGTAAATTTCCAATGCTACCGGTATGACGGCTTGGTGCAGATGTCCAACTGTCATATCCAAAAATAATAAAGGTAAAGAGCATGAAATAGTTTGAACTCCTAGATATAATCAAAGACGGATTTATCAACCTCGAGCTCGAAGCTATCAAGTTGGACAGAGCCAGCAAGAAGAAGCCTTTTAATTATCATCTTGGCTTTCCTGTTTGATGCCATAGACCTAAAAAACACTAGTGAGGAAAGTTAAGACGGGGAAATCGAGTATAGAGGCAACTCCATCTGCAAGAAAGAATGGAGCATCTTATGGCTATTTTGAGGGGAAGCCTGGTGAGAATGTGAGAGCAGAGAATGTCGTCTAGCAATGCACTCAAACTGTCTGTGTGTTCTGACAATTCACTTAATCTTTCCCCAGCATTCAATATGTACTTGTGGAGAATAATTCGATTGGTTTCGGCTTGATTGGTGTTATGGAGTAAAAAGTGGACACATGTCTTTTTACCTCCTTGTTTAGCTCCTAAGTCCCTGTGAATACATTATACATTCTAAATATTCATCCCAATGTAAATCCCTCGAAACCAATGTAAATTGGGAATAAGGGACCCATATTTTATCTTACCCTAGACCAAAAAGGAGCCTCAAGACTTGAGTGCCCGTGCCCAAGTCTTCCCTAATTGGTCTGGGCAAATTTAAATGTAGGTCGGCATAAGACCTTTAAAAAGGTTTCTCCTTGTTGGCTCTTTTGGTTTAATTTGATGAATGTTAGCAGGGAAACATATATAAGTGTGTTTTCAAATTCATTATGAACCTATATAGAGATAGCCAACTTGAAGCATTGGAGTAAAGAGCGTTCAAAGCATTCATTGTGATTCTAGAGTAGATTGATATTGTCATTGTGTGTGTTGTTGCAGGTTTGAAGTTATCATCTATCTCTCCTTATGAGTTGAAGAGCCTTCATCCTCCTAAGCATTACATCACATAGGTGATATCATTGTGATTTATCATATTGATTTTGTGTTTAGCCTCTGCCTTGCAAGGGCACAATCTCTTTCTCTATCAACAGTGTTGGGAAGTTTGAATACTATCCCAGGATTTGACTAAGGCAAGTAGCTAAACACCATAACCCCAAACCCCTTCTTTTGTTATTGTGTGCAGGTTACAGGTGCAAGATCCAGGAAAAGTGAAGACATAGGAAGACTAAGCAAGGATTAGGGTTTCAGGATCCGACAATAGTTTGGGAATATTCCTCTACAAAAGACTTGGGCACCACTTTCCTAGTCTTCTTGCCCTTTTTGACATCAGACCTAGCATCAAGAAAGCCTTTGCAAAAATTTTATAGTTTACAGTTCTGGCAGAATCAATCCATCTGGACTTGGGTGCCCCCGAAATAGTCCTCCGACATTCCTACTTCTGGGACACAAGTTTTGACATCTTTTTTATCATTCCTGTGCAATTAGTTTCTGGATATCTACTGTATATTCTCTGTTATAATCATATCTTCATAGAACTAGGGTTTCATGCATTGATTGACCTAGGGTTTGATAAAAGACTTGATTAAATCTAATATTTCCATAGCACTCCTAAGTACAAGATCTGTAGCTAAGTCCACCTCCATTTGGTAGTGATTTGGCTTGATCTTGTCCTTGAATGTTATTGTGAAAGAGGGTTTGATCTAGTGTGCATGCTAGTCTTATAATTTACCTTTTTCATACATAACATTTTGGTGAACCCGTAGATTCGAGCATGTGCATCTTGCTAATGGTTCAAATTAGATCTTGCATTGATTTGTAGTATACTTTTCATTGTTCATTTGAAAATCTTGCATAATCTTGAAAAAAGTGCATATTTAGTTTGCATTTTTTGGTAAAATTTTGCATTAGGGTTTCAAAAATTCTCTTGCATGATCATGTTAGTGGCAACAAATATGCATTAAATCTGATTTTGCATAATAATCTTACATCATTTTACATCATAACTCTCAAGTTCTAATATTCGCAAATTACACATTGTGTATTTCAACATAAAAATACATCATCTCTTAAACATTTTACAAGTAATCTTAAAGTGGTCTATATATGCCTTTGTGTACATCACTTTAACATTAGGATCACTTGGTTTGTAGTGACACTTGAGCATTTTTTATCTTTATAAAAGTATTCAAAAACCCGAGTTCTTCAAACTAGTGTCTTGGTGTATAAAAGTCTCTCATATTGGTGGTATTTGATATGATTGTACATTGCTCTTCTAGGACATTTCATCATGGATGCTTCTTGTTGTTCATCTTTGGAAGCTTTGTTTGCATACATCATAGATTTTGAAAATTTCTCTAAATTCAGTAATAAGCATCCTCAAGTTTTATATCACATAGCATACATATATGATATTGACATTTCTATGTGTTCCACATACGAAATTCTTTGTTATATATCTGATTTTGATAGCTTCATAACCATCATGGGTATATATCCTTCGATATTAGAAGATCTCACTAAATTCATGAATAATCATGAGGAAGATGATGATAATGATTCTTCTTTTACTTCTACTACATTTCATGATGATATCATGGATATCATCTCTAATACATACGAGGCTGACCTATCCTTGTCTATCTCATCCCATCCCTCTCCCAAAATGGTCCCCACTTGTGAGGATATTTTGGCGCAAGAGGATGAAATCATTAATACATTTCTTAACAACACTTTACCCTCTCTTCATTCCAATGCTCTACCTTTAAAAAATGGAGCATTAGAGAATGAAGAGCCTCCTCTCAAAAAGACTCCTCAATCGATCGATAACGGGTGTTGTAATCTTAAAACACTTCTCAACAACATAATACATGAGGTTCCTATAACTCATCCTATGGATCTCCTACCTTTGCTTGAATATTTAAGTACCTTGGATATAGATCTAAGACTGTGGAGACCATGAATATTAATTCTCCTTTGGTCGTATGCTCACCCCTGGGCATCACTGAAGACACAATAACAAACAACGCTCTTAACAACACTCTACCTTCCCTTCATTCCAATGCTCTTTATACAAAAGACAAAGCATTGGTAGATGAAAAAAGGTCTCTCACATTAAATCCTTTAGGGATGGATGTTGAGCTTACTAAAAAAGAAAACAACATTGCTAAGGTTCAAGGTGCTCTAACACCACCTCAACTGAAAGGAAAAGGAATTTTTAGCATTTCCCCTTTGCCATCCTTACATGAATTAGGAGAAAATCTTCAAGAGCAAAGGTATCCATTACAAAATCATAACATTACTTCTCTAATGGCTTCCTCCTCACAAATACCAGAAAGTGCAGAAAATCATGAACCCCTGATGGTTGAAAAATAAACTCCATTGAAAAAGACAACTAATGAGATTAGAAGGGAAATAATAAGAAAGCATCAAGACTTAACAATACATATAAAGATCAAGATCAAAGGCTACCATTAGCAGGTAAGTATTTAGATCATTTATTCAACCACTTTTGATGTAGCACCTCTTTGAGTTGCTCTCATGGGTGGCCTCCTCTAATGTGTTGTGTTGTGTTCCCCCATGTTGTGTTAAATGTTGTTTAGGTCTCCTTGCATGACCCTTGATACTCTTGTAAGGTCAAGGATACAAGGAGACCACCTCTGTTGTGATACTTTGAGTATTTGTTTATCTATTCTTTTATTCACCTCTCTTTTATTGCAATTGTTGTGTGTGGTGCCTTTGGGGCATAACATTGTGGAGGATGTATTGGGGGCATCTTCACATGTTACATACATAATTCACCTTTGTCTCCTCTCTCATTTTACGTGATTTCATTCTTTCATGGATTTACTAGTCAATGGATGACAATAACAAATACAAACTGATAAGGACTGTGTGTCCCTACAACAAGAATAAAAATGGATCTAGTCTATATATAAAGATGGGGTTAATATGTTATTGACGCTTGACTAGTAGAATCACTGTGTTGTGATGTAATCATGTATTGTGTTGTGAATTTCTTGTAACAAACCTTTGCAATACTCTGAATCTGATTCTAGGCACTTTGGAATGTTTTGTATCTCACCTTGTAGCTACACTTGGTTCTGAGATACCTAAAGTATAACGTCACAACTATACTCGGTTCCAAACCCGCAAGTATAGCCTTGGTTTGTTTATGTGGTATGTTACCTTATTTTTGTATCAATTGTTCGCAAAATGATTTGGTTGTTATCTTAGCTTAGATTTTCTAACCAAAGCTTGTTTTGATTATCTTTCGTACATGCATAATGTTGATCAATGATTGTTATCAAATGATATTGATGTGTTTCTATTGTGATTGTTGGAAACAATTCGGCAATTGTAAGTGATGCGGAGGAAAACCTACTCATGCATACAAACAGGTGGAAAACCCTTAAAGCTCACAAAATAGCCACTTGAGAGTCCATCGGCAAGACCTTTGAATTCTCTCTCTGAAACATACATATTATTGCCTATTGGCAAGACAATGGCTATCGGCAACCACCTTTTTCTCTTCTGCCGATGAGGTGACTCATGCCGACATATATTTCATCGGCCACACTTCCCCATCGTCTTCCCGATTAGTGAGAACATAACTGTCGGCCACCATTCACAATCTTAAACCGATATGCCTTCTCACACCAACGGCAAACACTCTATCGCCAAGACAAACAGTTATCGGCTCCCTCTCCCATTCTTACACCGACACACATCTCTCCCCGACGGAACCTTTTGCTTCCACACACGCTGGAAATCTTCCCCTTCGGTGAGACATTCTACTGTCGGTGACTTCCAAACTTCTTCCGCTGATGTGCTGTTCTTTCCGATGGCTAACATCCATCGCCCAGACAAGGTCTATCGCTCAGACATTCATCTTCTCTCCCGATCGTAATTCTTATGCCGATATGCATTGCATCTAACGTCACCTTCGGCAAGACATGCCTATTGTCAGCCCAGTTTTAAATTCCTTCGCCGATGTCCGTTATCTCCCCGATGGTTAGAACCATCGGCCAGAACTATGTCTTCGGCCTAACCTGAGGCTCTTCCACCGACACTCCCTCTCACCTCGATGCCTGAGGTCAAGGCATACATCGGTGAGACTTTCACTGTCAGGCCAACCGATTTCGTTTCCTCCGATGATCAGACCTTCGCCGATATGCTTAACGCCACCTCACTGTCGGTAAGACTTCTATCTTCAGCATAACACTTACTCCTTCGGCCAATAATGCTTCTCTCACCGATGGGTTAATACACCAAACTTTCCCCCATCGGTAAGACCTCACTGTTCGCCATGACTACCAAATCTGCTTCCGATGACTCATATCACACCGCTGCATGCTGCATACCAACTTTGTCTTCAGCAGGACTTGTTTCTTCGGCCACACTTGCTTCTTCTTCTTCTGATGGTAATACTCACACCGATGCATATAGACGCTTCTTTCTGCGATCACTTCTATATATCTCACAAGGCTTTCTTCTTTTCCCATTTGGTTGTAACTGTCTTCACTATTACCAATTTCTGCAACTACACACACAGATTTCTAATCTAATACAAATCAAAATAACACAGAACAACAGAGAGGAGAACTAAAAACAGCATTGCATTCCACTGGTCTCAACTGAGGTCTCGACCAGTGGAATGAGTCAAAACTTGATTGCTCTTACAAAACACTAAATTTTATTTCTCTTTCTGAGATTACACGTTTCGCTATTGCTCCTCTTTTCTCTTCTTCCTCTTCTGTCATCTTTAACAAACATGGACTACCTATTTAAAGGCTCACTGCCTGGCAGTTACACATGGTGGAATCTCAATCGATTCGTCACCTCTGCCTTCTATTACACGACAGTTACAACTCAGACAGTTACAACTACTTCCCATCCGTTTTACAATAGGTGCCATGTGGCTTTACAATATGGGACACATTGGTCCGAATCAGAACAATTGGCGCTAGGCCTTACAATAATTAAAAATGATAATAGGGGGATTCTTGACGCTAATGGGGTGCTCCTGCACCATACTTCCAGACTTGAAAAATTTCCATGTCCCATGGAAATGCTCGGTGAGAACTGCAACAACTCTGTTCTCTTGGTGTCTTCAACTGGATGCCTCTGCTACTTGTACCCTTCAACTGTGACTCCTCTCAATGGAGTTGAACTGGCTGCTCCTCAAGATGCTGCTATAAGTCCAACCTTAATGCTGCACCAACACTTCTGTCCCTCACCTGGGAGTCCTCTCTTGCCTCTCTCCCCAGGACTTTTGGCGACACTCACTGGACCTCCTTCTCAGGCCCTAGAACCATCTCATGTGGTTCCATGACAGATCTCTTATCTACTTGCTTGCAGCTTGTGGACATGCATCTGCAACCACAAATATTAGCAAATCAAAACACCAATCTCTCACTTAGATTCCCAGAGCTTTCGCTGGCTCTGATACCAATTTGATGTGGAGGAAAACCTGCTCATGCATACAAACAGGTGGAAAACCCTTGAAGCTCACAAAATAGCCACTTGAGAGTCCATCGGCGAGACCTTTGAATTCTCTCTCCGAAACATACATATTATTGCCTATCGGCAAGACAATGGCTATCGGCAACCACCTTTCTCTCTTCTGCCGATGAGGTGACTCATGCCGACATATATTTCATCGGCCACACTTCCCCGTCGTCTTCCCGATTAGTGAGAACATAACTGTCGGCCACCATTCACAATCTTAAACTGATATGCCTTCTCACACCGACGGCAAACACTCTATTGCCAAGACAATCAGTTATTGGCTCCCTCTCCCATTCTTACACCGACACACATCTCTCCCTGACGGAACCGTTTGCTTCCACACACACTGGAAATCTTCCCCTTTGGTGAGACATTCTACTGTCGGTGACTTCCAAACTTCTTCCACCGATGTGCTATTCTTTCCGATGGCTAACATCCATCACCCAGACAAGGTCTATCACTCAGACATTCGTCTTCTCTCCCGATCGTAATTCTTATGCCGATATGCATTGCATCTAACGTCACCTTCGGCAAGACATGCCTACTGTCGGCCCAGTTTTAAATTCCTTTGCCGATGTCCGTTATCTCCCCGATGGTTAGAACCATCGGCCAGAACTATGTCTTTAGCCTAACCTGAGGCTCTTCCACCGACACTCCCTCTCACCTCGATGCCTGAGGTCAAGGCATACATCGGTGAGACTTTCACCGTCGGGCCAACCGATTTCGTTTCCTCCGATGATCAGACCTTCGCCGATATGCTTAACGCCACCTCACCGTCGGTAAGACTTCTATCTTCGGCATAACACTTACTCCTTCGACTGATAATGCTTCTCTCACCGATGGGTTAATACACCAAACTTTCCCCCATCGGTAAGACCTCGCTGTTCGCCATGACTACCAAATCTACTTCCGATGACTCATATCACACCGCTGCATGCTGCATACCAACTTTGTCTTCGGCAGGACTTGTTTCTTCGGCCACACTTGCTTCTTATTCTTCCAATGGTGATACTCACACCGATGCATACAGACGCTTCTTTCTACGATCGCTTCTATATATCTCACGAGGCTTTCTTCTTTTCCCGTTTGGTTGTAACTGTCTTCACTATTACCAATTTCTGCAACTACACACACAGATTTCTAATCTAATACAAATCAAAATAACACAGAACAACAGAGAGGAGAACTAAAAATAGCATTGCATTCCACTGGTCTCGACCGAGGTCTCAACCAGTGGAATGAGTCAAAACTTGATTGCTCTTACAAAACACTAAATTTTATTTCTCTTTCTGAGATTACACGTTTCGCTATTGCTCCTCTTTTCTCTTCTTCCTCTTCTATCAGCTTTAACAAACATGGACTGCCTATTTAAAGGCTCACTGCCTGGCAGTTACACACGGTGGAATCTCAATCGATTCATCACCTCTGCCATCTATTACACGACAGTTACAACTACTTCCCATCTGTTTTACAATAGGTGCTATGTGGCTTTACAATATGGGACACATTGGTCTGAATCAGAACAATTGGCTTTAGGCCTTACAATAATTAAAAATGATAATAGGGGGCTTCTTGACGGTAATGGGGTGCTCCTGCACTAGTAAGCACATCTCACTTTGGGGCATGGGCTTTGTGAAAGCTCTTGTTCCCTTGTGTGTTTTCAACCTTACCTTAAACATGATCACTACCAGCAAGCAGGATCAATCACTTTAAGGTGGGGGCATATATCATGGTAAATGCTTGGATATTTTAGATATTGTGATAAAGTGTGTTTGTGTATGCTTCCTTTTCACAGTAAGGCGTGTCCATGATGCAGGTTGAATTGTATACTTTGTTTTGTGTTGCGTTTACTTCCTTTTCACTGTAAAGCATCTCTGTGATGCAGTTGGCATTGTATGTTTTTGAAAGGCCTTCTGTGGAAGGTGGGATTGTGTATTTCCTTGAGTGGTTGTACATCCTTTTAAAAGTCCTCTACAGAGGCAGGGTTGGATCTTGAGTTATTCACCCTTAAGTGTGTCTTTGGCAGTTGTGTTAGCGTAGCTCAACCATCAGATGTGTTTGGTGTGTCTTAGATGGTGGAGTGTAGTGTAGTGATGAGCTCCTTCCCATAGCCTGTGTTTGCTTTGTATAAGATGTATAGTGTGTCGACAAAATACTCTACAGTGCTCGTGTATTCCGTGTGTCTTCCTTGCATGTCTTACGTGTTTTAGTGGTGGCACGTAGAAATGAGCTCCACCCACACCGTGTGTCTTACGTGTTTTGTGGTAGCGCAAAGCGATGAGCTCCCCCCACATTGTGTGTTTTGTGTGATTTTGATGGTAGCGCATAGCAATGAGCTCCCCCCATTGCCTAGTTAGGGCTATATAATTGTTTAATAATGTCTTCTCTTCGTGTATGGGGTATGTGCAGGATCATGATGGGCCAAACTATACCTCTAAGTGGCAATGAAAATACAGAAAATCAGAATTTATCAAGTTCATGTGAAATTTTGAATGGATTATCTACACAATTTGAAAAAGATGTAAGAACGAAATTTGTAGAGAATTGAATCTAGTTTATAGGCTACTATTTTTTTTTTTTTAAAAAGCTAAATTTACTTAGTGAAAATTGAATATTTCAAAGAACAGCTATTAAATTTTTCAGAAAAAAATAAAAAGTGGGTGTCTGTCCAGCCAACCTAACTATGAGTAAAAATATTTTTTTTTTTTTGAAACTTTCAAAATAAGTAGAGGACTCATGTCCGAATGTGACGCATATTTATTTGAAATTTTTTTCCAATAAAATAATTAGTTATGATTTTTTTACTGTGACTTTAAAAAAAAAAAAAAGTAATTTTCCAGCCAACCTAACTCGATTAAAAAAAATCGAAATTCAAAATTTTTTTTTTAACCTATAGCCAGAAAAGTATAGAGTGTGACGCAGGTTTCGGATCTCAAAAAGGTGAAATGGTTTGAAAGTTATGGATGTTTTTCAATCAGTGTGTCCATCAGGATTTCAGACACACGGTATATAGAAAATTATTAATAATTATTTAATAAAATGATAACCAAACAAATCTTATATTTTTAGAAAGCTAACAATTTTTTCTATAAACCCTTTTTGTTTTATCAATTTTGCGTTAAAAAAAAAGTCGTCAGCACGAAGGGTGAAGTTCGAAGAAGAGACTGAAACATGAAAACACGTTAGAATCCATAAAAAGTCAACAACCAAAATGGATATCCATCTTGCTTTGTACCAAAGCAAGACGGATATCCATTTTGCTTTGGTAAAAGCAACTCAAAACAGATATCCATTCTCAAAATGGATATCCGTTTTCAAAACGAATATCCATTCTAAAAACAGATATCCGTTTCCTTGATCCATGAAAAATTTTGTACCATTGGTTTTGGATGAAGAGAAGCAACATATTTGAAACATCGAGGCAATAATACAAGAAGTTAAAGTTAGTTGGTCATTTATAGGTGTATCTATTGTTTCATATCACATTACACATAGAATTCTAATTAACAATCTAGTTTCCTCATTTGGGGGAACATTTTTTTATCCATTTCTAATGGAATATTTAGTTAAAAATTGGTGGCTCCTTGTAAAAAGTATGGGCTCTTATCAAGTACGTGTTGCGGCCAAATCACACATCACCCCATTAGGAATAGGGACCCCCCTTTTTTTGAATTCCAATGCTTTGCATTGGGATCTGGATGATGTTTTTTCAAATGGCCCTCTGCTAGGAATGAATGCTTTGACCTTTGAATGACTTGAACTAGGAAAGTTTTGCGAGCAAATGGCTCAGTAGTGTTAGGCGTTGTTTTGCACTCATAGAATCACCAAAGGGTGCCTGGCTTAACGGAGGACATAACAAATATTCAGAGGTCCCCTTTTGTGCCTAACAATAAGCTTGGAAATGTTTGAAAAGAATCAAAAGGAATCAAGGCATATTCTATCATCTGTTAGATCCCAAATTTGCGCCTTAAACATAGAATGGATGTTTTAAACCCTAGAATATAGTGCCCTGTGAAAGAAGATTGCCTTGTGGAAGGGATTGAAATCATCCAAAGTAGTTGCTAAGAGGTGTATGGAGTGGAGGATGATATTCTTAGCATAGAATGAGCGCCTAGGAAGTGGTGTACCTTGATCAGTGAATTTAGCGCCCTTAGTCATCAAATCAAACTCAAATTGGCGCCTAGACTCACAAGTCTTTAGGGGGCGCTCGAGTTAGAGTTAAGTCTCATCCATATAGTTTTGATGGCACCATAAGAAGGATGATCTATGTTGTAGAAAGAATGTTAATCACTTTGAGCATCAAATTGCGCCTTGATTGGAAAGCTGATTAAGGACCTCAAGAAATGAAAATTGAATAAGGAAAAGAACAAAATGTGTTAGGCGCCCTTCATTCAAACATGTAAGGTGCATTTTCTTGACCCTTCCATCTAATGCTGCGCCTAGGTGATGAGAATACAAAATGTGGAAATCTAGCATGTCCCAAGTAAAGCGCCCAACATCAAGTAGGCATGAAACAAGTTGGTCAATAATGTTAGGGACAAAATTGTGGAGTAAGAAACTATGCAAGTCAAGGCGCCATTTCACACCTATTTATCTTGAGTGGCATGTCCTATTCAGAGCACTCCAAGTTGGCGCCTTGACCAAGCACTATGAAGGATCCTCTGAGTGATAATGGATGAAAAGTATTTGAAGGGAACTTCATAAGCGCCCTAGAGACATCAATCCAAAAATGAGGGAAGTGTGCCTTAGGTGAGATGGTATTTGTTATAAGTTGAAGATATAGCGCCTATTGGTACTTGAAGCTCCATCCTTAGCGCCTACCATCCTTAGCGCCCAATGTATAAGCCTTCACCTAATTTGGCACCTATGGTAATTTCGTTGTAAACAAATCTAAGGTGGGCGCCTAATATTAAAGGGCTATTGAGACACTCATTCACTGAGTAAGGAGGAACAAGATGACAAAATTAGAAAGAAAGAGGTAAGACGCATTTTTGCATCTAAACTACTCATTTTTAGCGCCTAAAACGAATTTGTTAAATGGGCGCCAATTTCCTTCGGAGTGACCTCCACTTTGCGCCTTGAAGTACATGGTGAGGTAGGAATTCAATTTTAGCGCCCAAGGGACAATTGGCATCATAACATAGGCACTTGGATGATAGAAGACTTCCAATTGATTTAAACCAACAAAATGACCAAATTTAAGCCCAGAGATGAGTTTTTGCACCTTGAAGAGAACATGTTGGGATTCTTCCTATACAATTTGGAATGAACACTTCGCTTCGCTCAAGTATGCCAAGAGTGACCTTGATACCACCCAAGGAAGGTATTGATAAATATAATGAGTTTGGGCGCCCTTAATACAATGAGCATGACATTCCCTTGTTTGGAGGATTGTTATCTTAATACATCTTGGAGGAGAGAATGAAGGTTTGACATGAAAAGAAAATCATTTGAGGAATAAGAAACGAGCTAAGTGCATTAAGGTGCTATAACATACCTGAAGCTCTCTAATGAGCGCCTTACAAAAGGGACATGATAATGATGTAGTATGATCATCATACCTTGGATTGAAATCATCATAATGCTTAAAATAACTCAAAATGTGTTAGGCGCCCATTCAACTATGGATACACTCAAGTAGGCGCCTTGAAGAAAACGCCTCAATGCATGTCAAAAAAAAAGGTGGGCGCTTAACATTGAAGAAGTAATTCATCAATCTTTTAAAGAAGCATGGATGTAAAAAAGAAGTGAACACCCATGTAAGATCAAGGCACAATTTTAAAACTCCTGAGTGATCTCCAAAGTAGCGCCTTGAGGTGAGATGGGGTCTAAGTCTATCTTAAATGGCGCCTTGAGTTGAGGGTAAGTAAGTTGCTTTGAAGTCAACATAAGCGCCTAAGGGATAATAAGACTCTTGAAGTTATTAGCAGGTGTTTGGAAGTATTAGAATCTCGCAAGAAAGACAAAGACCCTTGGCACATAACCATCAAAGCAGCTTGAAGTCATAGGGTGAATGCATAGAAATAAGGAGACTTCTTGAGTTGAGGGGTTGAATGTGAGATAGAACTATAAAAATGTTAAAGATCAGTCCAAAGACCTAGGCACATTTTGCCACCAAGACAGTTTGATTTCAGCGCCTAGATGTCTTAGATACAAGGCACATATTCATGCCTTCGTCCCCCAATTTAAGCGCCTATCTGTATATATGAAGAGTTTGTTTTAAATTTAAAATTTTGGAAAATTTATTAAATGCATTAAATACAATCAATCTGGGTCCTTTAACTGGAATGCAAGTAGAAGAAGAGCTTCAGGATTCAATTGATAATGCTCGAGCTATTATAAGACAAGAGACAGAAGGTAGAATCAGAGCTGAGCAAAGATGCCAAGCCTTAGAGCAGTACATTCAGCATTTAGTTCATCCTATTCACAAATGTGTCCAAAGTAAGATTACTCAAATCAAATAATGGCTTATATCCACAACTTTATTAAGTTGATACCTTGGTGGATTAGTGTGTAAACATTCAAATTAGATGGTAATTCACAAGTTTATAGAATAATAAAATGAATCCCTAGTCTAGAATCCAAATGTACATAATAAAACGGATATCTGTTTTGTAGTAGCGATATGGACGTTGCAGAGTGTCCATTGGCAAAGAATTGGGATTTACTTAAATTTGCTTGTTCATGCTTCTCACAGGACGTCACCTCCCCTACCCATCCAACTCTACAGAAGAAGAGAGACAACAAATGATCAAGAGGGATCACCAATTAGTGGTAAGTGATTGATTACTTATGTCATGTTATATATTTTGAATATTAAACTCTATATTAATGTGCACGTTGTTTGATTGTATTAATAGGTGGAAATTCAAAAATCTCTATCAAGAAGGTCTAGTCGATGAGCGATAGAGGATGAGTCATTGACTGGTTCACCATCTTCATGGCCTAGCAAGAGCCATATATTATTTGATAGCAATCCATAGGAGATTTAATTTTGGGACATTTTGTTACATATGCCTATTTGGCTTTGTAAACATACTTTTGTATGTTACCGATGTATATCGTTGTATATACCCATATGGTTTTATTTGTACATGCCTATATGGCTTGATATATACACTATACAAATTATTTTCATGACATTATGCATATATGTATATATAAGATCCTAATTTGGCACAAGTAGGGAGAATGCTTGCAAAGGTTATGGAATTTGGTTTTAAACGTTCGAATTGTATTTGCTTCAAAGATTCTAAAGCCTTTTCAAAAAATCCATTTTGTGTATATCCTACAATCATTGCATTCCATGAGATAGCATCTCTTTGAGGTGTCATGCCAAACTGTTCACATGCCTTGTCTGTGCTTCCACACTTTGGATTTACACCCACCAATTGCATTTTCTTAACATTTCCTTTCAATCCTTATCAAAAATTCCGTTTTGTGCACATATTGCAATCATTGCATTCCTTCATTTACAACACATGATTAAATAAGAAGATGCATATTTACAACACTTAAGAATATGTAGTAGTGTTGCTCATGTCACCAATACTATGTTTACATCTTCACATACATGGCTTACAACATGTGACAATATGAAGTGATGAAGAAACTTGTTATTTTGATGTATTTCAACTCCAAACTTGCGCCTAGAAGTGAAGGCGCTAATCCTTGATCAAACTAACCTAAAAGTGCGCCTTGGTACTTAGGGCGCTAGATTATGATTGATCAACCTAAAATGTGCACCTAAGGCTAGATATTGAATTGGAAGGATAAATACATCATCAAAGGAGTTTATAGTTATTGAAGGCACCAAATGATGACTTGGGCGCACATCTACCTCTCTACACCATCAAATGTGCACCTAGATTAGTGAGGCACCACTTCATATCTCTATGACTTTGGATATGCACCTTGATAATGAATTGATCTTGCAAGTTGAGGTTGTCTCCACAAGTTGAAAGAATGTCCAAAGAATACAAGGCGCCAATTATTGAACAAACAACCTAGAATGAGTGCCTTACTATTTGAGTTGCTAGTTCATGCTTCTAGAACACCAAAAGTGCACCTAGATGTTGAGGCGCTAGCTCTTGCTCAAGCAACCTTGAAAATGCGCTTTGACAAGGAGGTTAAAATGTATTATCAAAGGATTAAGTTGAATCAAGGAATCATCATTGAAGACAAGTAAAACATGATTGTGAATGAGGTGCACTTTTCATTATCTCCAACCTCACAATTGCGCCTTCCCTTGGAAGCTCATATTGTGCCTAAAGGAATGGTACTAAGATAACATCCATGTCAATGATTGAGAATGTGTCAACTAGAATAATATTTTTGTTTTTCTCATCGTGGGGTTGAATGGACTACGCCAACGCATTGGGGTGGGCGGGTAAATGCTAGTAGAGGTCTCATTTTGTGTGCCAAGCGTCCCAGTCATTTCAGGCAAGAGGCTACCCGCAAAGTCCCTTAAGATCCCTGAGACCAAAAATGCGCCAAACTTTGACGGAGCAGTTCCCAGAATTCGTGACAGCTGGGAATATTGTGTTTGGACCTACAGGTGTACGTGGGGTCTGTCGACAATAACCTCTCTCATTTTTGGTCAACTCCATTCCGTTTGACCATGCCGAAATCAAACACATTGTTGCAAAATGCTTCAATTTGATGTAGTGGAAAGGTGCTAGGTGTGACATTTTTCATTCCATAGCTCGTGGGGTTGAACAGACTATGCCAACGCGTTGGGGTGGGCGGGTAAATGCTAGTGGAGGTCTCGTTTTGTCTGCCAAGCATCCCAGTCATTCTAGGCAAGAGGCTACCGGCAAAGTCCCTTAAGATCTCTAAGACCAAAAATGCGCCAAACTTTGACAGAGGAGTTCTCAAAATTTGTGACAACTGGGAATGTTGTGTTTGGACCTACAGGTGCACATGGGGTCCATCGACAATAACCTCTCTCATTTTTGGTCAACTCCATTCCGTTTGACCGTGCCAAAATCAAACGCATTGTTGCAAAATGCTTCAATTTGATGCAGTGGAAAGGTGCTAGGTGTGACATTTTTCATTCCATAGCTCGTGGGGTTGAACAGACTGTGCCAACGCGTCAGGGTGGGCGGGTAAATGCCAGTGGAGGTCTCATTTTGTCCGCCAAGCATCCCAGTCATTCCAGGCAAGAGGCTACCAGCAAAGTCCCTTAAGATCTCTGAGACCAAAAATGCGCCAAACTTTGATGGAGGAGTTCTCAAAATTTGTGACAACTGGGAATGTTGTGTTTGGACCTACAGGTGCACATGGGGTCCATCGACAATAACCTCTCTCATTTTTGGTCAACTCCATTCCGTTTGACCGTGCCGAAATCAAACGCATTGTTGCAAAATGCTTCAATTTGATGCAGTGGAAAGGCGGTAGGTGTGACATTGTTCATTCCATAGCTCATGGGGTCGAACGGACTGTGTCAACGTGTCGGGGTGGGTGGGTAAATGCCAGTGGAGGTCTTGTTTCGTCCGCCAAGTGTTCCAGTCGTTCTAGGCAAGAGGCTACCGGCAAAGTCCCTTAAAATCCCTGAGACCAAAAATGCGCCAAACTTTGACGGAGCAGTTCTCAGAATTCGTGACAGCTGGGAATGTTGTGTTTGGACCTATAGGTGTACGTGGGGTCTGTCAATAATAACCTCTCTCATTTTTGGTCAACTCCATTCTGTTTGACTATGCCGAAATCAAACGCATTGTTGCAAAATGCTTCAATTTGATGCAGTGGAAAGGTGCTAGGTGTGACATTTTTCATTCCATAGCTCGTGGAGTCAAACGGACTGTGCCAACGCGTCGGGGTGGGTGGGTAAATGCCAGTGGAGGTCTCGTTTCATGCACCAGGCGTCCCAGTCGTTCTGGGCAAGAGGCTACCGGCAAAGTCCCTTAAGATCCCTGAGACCAAAAATGCGCCAAACTTTGATAGAGCAGTTCTCAAAATTCATGATAGCTGGGAATGTTGTGTTTGGCCTACAGGTGCACATGAGGTCTGTCGACAATAACCTCTCTCATTTTTGGTCAACTCCATTCCATTTGACCGTGCTGAAATCAAATGCATTGTTGCAAAATGCTTCAATTTGATGCAGCAGAAAGGTGCTAGGTGTGACATTTTTCATTCCATAGCTCGTGGGGTCGAACGGACTGCGCCAACGAGTCGGGTGGGCAGGTAAATGCCAGTGGAGGTCTCGTTTTGTGCGCCAAGCGTCCTAGTCATTCTGAGTTGTAAGCTACCGACAAAGTCAAAAGTTGCTAGGATTGAAATTTTGCATTCTATAGGTCCTGGGTCTAAACAGATTGTGCTAACACGTCGGGGTGGGCGAGTAAATGCTAGGGGAGGTCTCATTTTATGTGCCAAGGCTCCCAGTCCTTCTCAGCTGTAAGCTACCAGCAACGTGACTTTACCGGTAGCTTATAGCTTGGAATGACTGCGATGCTTTGCACACAAAATGAGACCTCCCCTAGCATTTACCCGCCCACCCCGATGTGTTGGCATAATCCGTTCAACCCTAGGACCTGTGGAATGCAAAATTTCAATCCTAGCAACTTTTGACTTTGTCAGTAGCCTCTTGCTCGAAATGACTGGGAAACTTGGCGCACGAAACGAGACCTCCACTAGCATTTACCCGCTCACCCCGACGTGTTGGCACAGTCCGTTTGACCCCATGAGCTATGGAATGAAAAATGTCACACCTAGCACCTATCCACTGCATCAAATTGAAGCATTTTGCAACAATGCGTTTGATTTCGGCACGATCAAACAGAATGGAATTGACCAAAAATGAGAGAGGTTATTGTCGACGGACCCCATGTGCACCTGTAGGTCTAAACACAACATTCCCAGCTATCACAAATTCTAAGAACTGCTCTGTCAAAGTTTGGCGCATTTTTGGTCTCAGGGATCTTAAGGGACTTTGCCGGTAGCCTCTTGCCCAGAAGGACTGGGACGCTTGGCGCATGGAAGAAGACCTCCAACAGCATTTACCCGCCCACCCCGACACATTGGTGTAGTCCATTCGACCCCATGAGCTATGGAATGAAAAATGTCACACCTAGCACCTTTCCACTGCATCAAATTGAAGCATTTTGCAACAATGCATTTGATTTCGGCATGGTCAAACAGAATGGAGTTGACCAAAAATGAGAGAGGTTATTGTCGACAGACCCCACGTGCACCTGTAGGTCCAAACACAACATTCCCAGCTATCATGAATTCCAAGAATTGCTCCGTCAAAGTTTGGCGCATTTTTGGTCTTAGGGATCTTAAGGGACTTTGCTGGTAGCCTCTTGCCCGGAACGACTGGGACTGTTGGTGCATGAAATGAGACCTCCATTGGCATTTACCCGCCCACCCCGACGCGTTGGAGTAGTCCGTTCGACCCCACGAGCTATGGAATGAAAAATGTCACACCTAGCACCTTTCCACTGCATCAAATTGAAGCACTTTGCAACAATGCGTTTGATTTTGGCATGGTCAAACGGAATGGAGTTGACCAAAAATGAGACAGGTTATTATCGACGGACCCCACGTGCACTTGTAGGTCCAAACACAACATTCCCAGCTGTCATGAATTCTGAGAACTGCTCCGTCAAAGTTTGGCGCATTTTTGGTCTCAGGGATCTTAAGGGACTTTGTCGGTAGCCTCTTGCCTGGAATGACTGGGACTCTTGGCACACAAAACGAGACCTCCATTGGCATTTACCCGCCCACCCCGACGCGTTGGTGCAGTCCATTCGACCCCACGAGCTATGGAATGAAAAATGTCACACCTAGCACCTTTCCACTGCATCAAATTCAAGCATTTTGCAACAATGCATTTGATTTTGACATGGTCAAACGGAATGGAGTTGACCAAAAATGAGAGAGGTTATTATCGACGGACCCCACATGCACATATAGGTCCAAACACAACATTTCTAGCTATCACAAATTCTGAGAACCGTTCCGTCAAAGTTTGGCGTATTTTTGGTCTCAGGGATCTTAAGGGACTTTGCCGGTAGCCTCTTGCCCGGAAGGACTGGGACGCTTGGCGCACGAAATGAGACCTCCAATAGCATTTACCCACCCGCCCCAATGTGTTGGTACAGTCCGTTCGACCCCACGAGCTATAGAATGAAAAATGTCACACCTAGCACCTTTCCACTGCATCAAATTGAAGCATTTTGCAACAATGCGTTTAATTTCAGCACAGTCAAACGGAATGGAGTTGACCAAAAATGAGAGAGGTTATTGTCAACAGACCCCACGTGCACTTGTAGGTCCAAACACAACATTCCCAGCTATCACAAATTCTAAGAACTGCTCCGTCAAAGTTTGGCGCATTTTTGGTCTCAGGGATCTTAAGGGACTTTGTCGGTAGCCTCTTGCTCAGAACGACTGGGACGCTTGGGGCATGAAACGAGACCTTCACTGGCATTTACCCGCCCACCCCGATGCGTTGGTGTAGTCCATTTGACCCCACGATGAGCAAAACAAAAAATATGGCACCTAGCAAGGTTTTTGCTCTTACAAAACAATGTATTGGCAAAGACCCTAGTTTTCATAAGGGGAGACATGTGATTTTAAGAGGTTTTGGGAATGTGACTTTATCCTTCCACTCCTTATCTAATGACGAGTTTATTCGCAGAGTTTGATGGCTTTTATGAGCATATACATGATGTTGTTTTAGGATAGTCATAAAGGGCAGTTTTTGGATAGCCATATGTATCTTTTTAACAATCATAAAGGGCAAGTTGTACATGGACAATGAGAGTCCCAAAACTCATATAAATCATCCATTTTGGTGTTTGACAACCTTATAAATCCATTAGATCATTTATACAAACCCTAATGCAACTTATAAACCCTCTTTGTATAGTAATTTCATGAATGACTATCTTGTATGATTGTTTTGTGCATTTTAATAGGCCAATGAGGATTGTATGGTGTTGTCATATTCATGATTTTAACTTGATGCAGAGATAGGCTCTAACTCAACATGATAGAGGCATCATTACAAATGGATTGAATTGCAATAGTCAGAGAGCCAACCTCCTATCAATGAGAGTTCAATGATAGTAAATAGAGAGCTACTTGACCATAAATAGGATTTACATACATACATACATACATATATATATGATCTCGTAGGCATCTAGGTTTCATACACAAATTGCAATAGTTGTAGAGCCAACCTCCTATCAACGAGAGTTGAATAATAGTAAATAGAGAGCTTCTCGGCCATAAATGGGATTTGCATACACACACACCCAGTTGAAATAGTATCCTTATTGGCCTTATTGGCACCTCCCCCCAAGATGTAAGTTTTTTATGTTTATAATGTGCCCCCAGTGTCCTTATTGGCCTTATTGGCACCTAAAACACAAGAAAGTAGATTCCACTAGCTTTCAATTATAATTTCTCTTAGGCCCTAACACATCCATACAGGGCTATACTAAACAAAGAAATCGTAGGAAAATAGTAAAATTTGCAAAAATAGAGTTTCTTGACATTAATTTCATTCAAACTTGTCTTCAATTCATCTTCAAAATGTTTATTGGTCCTCTCTCTCTAAACACTAAACCCTAAACCTCTAAACCTTAACCCCTAAACCATAAACCCTAAACCCTAAATAATGCCCCTAAACCTTAACCCCTAACCCCTAACCCCTAAACCCTATCTCCTATCTCTCCCTTATCTCCCTATCTCTATCATCGGGCTCTACCTCTCAATCCTTCTCCCTATTTCTCTAGACATCTCGCTCACTCTCTATCTCCTTATCTCTCCCCTTTGTCACCTCTATCTCTCCCTATCTGTCTCCTCTCTCTTTCTATCTAGCTATCTCCAAAACTGAGAAACCCTAAACCCAGGTACACCCTAAATCCAATCAACTCTAAACCTATATCTCCCTATCTCTCCCCTATCTCCCTATCTCTATCATCCCTCTACCTCTCTTGATCTCTCTCCCTATGTCCCTGGCCATGTGCCTCACTCTCTATCTCCTTATCTCTCTCCTCGGTCTCCTCTCTCTATCTCCCTATAATTCCTCTCTCTATAAACCCTAAATCCAAAACCCTAAACCTCTAAACCTAACCCCTAACCCCTAAACAATTTAAATCCTAAACCCTAAATAATGCCCCTAAACCCTGACCCCTGACCCCTAAACCTGAGAAACCCTAAACCCCTAAACCTTAAACCCCAAACCCCTAAACCCTAAACCCAAGTAACCCTAAACCGCTATCTGCCTATGTCTCCCCTATCTCCCTACCACCTGTGTCCCTCTACCTCTCAATCTCTCTCCCTATGTCTCTAGCCATGTCCCTCACTCTTTATCTTCCTATCCCTCCCCTCAGACTCCTCTATATCTCCCTATCATTCCACTCTCTCTATAAACCCTAAATCCAAAACCCTAAACCTCTAAACCTAACCCCTAACCCCTAAACAATAAATCCTAAACCCTAAATTATAATGCCCCTAAACCCTAACCCCTAACCCCTAAACCTGAGAAACCGTAAACCCCAAACCCCTAAACCCTAAACCCAAGTAACCATAAACCACTATCTCCCTATCTCTCCCCTATCTCCCTATCACCTTTGTCCCTCTACCTCTCAATCTCTCTCACTCACTCTCTATCTCCTTATCTCTCCCCTTTGTCACCTCTATCTCTCCCTATCTGTCTCCTCTCTCTTTCTATCTAGCTATCTCCAAAACTGAGAAACCCTAAACCCAGGTACAGCCTAAATCCAATCAACTCTAAACCTATATCTCCCTATCTCTCCCCTATCTCCCTATCTCTATCATCCCTCTACCTCTCTTGATCTCTCTCCCTATGTCCCTAGCCATGTGCCTCACTCTCTATCTCCTTATCTCTCTCCTCGGTCTCCTCTCTCTATCTCCCTATCATTCCTCTCACTCTATAAACCCTAAATCCAAAACACTAAACCTCTAAACCTAACCCCTAAACAATTTAAATCCTAAACCCTAAATAATGCCCCTAAACCCTAACCCCTAACCCCTAAACCTAAGAAACCCTAATCCCCTAAACCGTAAACCCCAAACCCCTAAACCCTAAAACCAAGTAACCATAAACCACTATCTCCCTATCTCTCCCCTATCTCCCTATCACCTTTGTCCCTCTACCTCTCAATCTCTCTCTCTCTATGTCTCTTGCCATGTCCCTCACTCTTTATCTCCCTATCTCTCCCCTCGGACTCCTCTATATCTCCCTATTGGTCTGATGCAGAGCACACAGTGGAAGCTCTCAAAACACGGTGAAATACCCATCAAAACCCATAGTTCAAATAGATTAAAGCTTAATCAGCTTTAAGAAACCTTCTCAAAGTTCCAAATAACATCAAATCATATACATTCTTCCTATCGGCAAGATAAACACTATCGACCAACTCAAAAATTCTTATACCGATACTCCGATCACTCCACTTTTGACAAGCCTTTGAACCTTTCGTTGTGACATATATCCATTGGCCCAACTTTAAACTAGTCTTCTGATCTCCCATACCACCCATTTCTCACTCCACAACCTGTATTAACACATGATTAAACCTAACCCCTAACCCCTAACCCTTATTTCCTAACCCCTAAACCTTAAACTTGAGAAACCATAAACCCCTAAATCCTAAACACTAAACCCAAGAAACCCTAAACCTCTATCTCTCTATCTCCCTATCTCACTATCTCCCCATCACTATCATTCCTCTACCTCTCAATCTCTCTCCCTATGCTTTGGCCATGTCCCTCACTCTATATCTCCCTAATTGTCTTCTCTCTCTAAACACTAAACCCTAAACCTCTAAACCTTAACCCCTAAACCATAAACCCTAAACCCTAAATAATGCCCCTAAATCGTAACCCCGAACCCCTAAACCCTAAACCCTAAATGCGAGCAACCCTAAACCCTATCTCCTATCTCTCCCTTATCTCCCTATCTCTATCATCGAGCTCTACCTCTCAATCCTTCTCCCTATTTCTCTGGACATCTCGCTCACTCTCTATCTCCTTATCTCTCCCCTTTGTCACCTCCATCTCTCCCTATCTGTCTCCTCTCTCTTTCTATCTAGCTATCTACAAAACTAAGAAACCCTAAACCCAGGTACACCCTAAATCCAATCAACTCTAAACCTATATCTCCCTATCTCTCCCCTATCTCCCTATCTCTATCATCCCTCTACCTCTCTTGATCTCTCTCCCTATGTCCCTGGCCATGTGCCTCACTCTCTATCTCCTTATCTCTCTCCTCAATCTCCTCTCTCTATCTCCCTATCATTCCTCTCTCTACATAAACCCTAAATCCAAAGCCCTAAACCTCTAAACGTAACCCCTAACCCCTAAACAATTTAAATCCTAAACCCTAAATAATGCCCCTAAACCCTAACCCCTAACCCCTAAACCTGAGAAACCCTAAACCCTGATACCCTAAACCCAAGTAACCCTAAACCACTATCTCCCTATCTCTCCCCTATTTCCCTACCACCTTTGTCCCTCTACCTCTCAATCTCTCTCCCTATGTCTCTGGCCATGTCCCTCACTCTTTTTCTCCCTATCTCTCCCCTCAGACTCCTCTATATCTCCCTATCATTCCTCTCTCTCTATAAACCCTAAATCCAAAACCCTAAACCTCTAAACCTAACCCCTAACCCCTAAACAATAAATCCTAAACCCTAAATTATAATGCCCCTAAACCCTAACCCCTAAACCTGAGAAAGCCTAAACCCCAAACCCCTAAACCCTAAACCCAAGTAACCATAAACCACTATCTCCCTATCTCTCCCCTATCTCCCTATCACCTTTGTCCCTCTACCTCTCAATCTCTCTCGCTGTCTCTTGCCATGTCCCTCACTCTTTATCTCCCTATCTCTCCCCTCGGACTCCTCTATATCTCCCTATTGGTCCTTTATCTTTCTCTCTAAACCCTAAACCCTAGACCTCTAAACCTTAACCCCTAACCCCAAGACCCTAAACCCTAAACCCTAAATAATGCCCCTAAACCCAAGCAACCCTAAACCTCTAGCTCCCTATCTCTAATATCCCTCTACCTCTCAATCTCTCTCTCTCTCTATGTCTTTGGACATGCCTCTCACTCTCTATCTCCCTATCTCTCCCCTCTGTCTCCTCTATCTCTCCCAAACTCTTTTAGTCCCCTCTCTCTATCTCTCTTTAAACTGTAAACCCTAAACCCCTAAACGCAAGCAACCCTAAACCTCTAAACCCTAAATAATTCCCCTAACCAACCTCTAAACCACTTCTCTATATAGGTGCAACTAATACCACTTTTTTCATTGTTCAACTTGATGTTCATCTTGTTGGTTCTATGTCATATAATGTTCCACATCGAGCTCTTTATCTCAGTCATCCAGTTGTTCTTTATCTTGCTCTTTATTCTCATCAACTAGATGTACCTCTGTTTCCTAATCTTTTCCAAGATCCAAATACACTTCCTGTTGTTCTTCTTGATGCTGGTCATAAGGATGTGTCACTTCACCTTGTTGCTTTTTAAAATAACCAAGAAGAGGCAACAAGAGGCAACAAATTGTTACTTTTCTTAGGCAAATTTAAGTTTTCTAATTACTACTGAAATCTTTTTAAAATAATGTAAAGAACATGCGAAGCTTCAAGGAATCTTTATATGGCACCTGTGCTAGCTTTTGTCCTCAAGGATCCAACATTTTGGTATCCTCCTTTGTAGAAATTAGAACATCCTCTTGATGACAATGGGAAGAATAAGGATGCCTTGAGAACTTGGAGATTTTATGGAGAGTGTAAGAACCTTCAAATCCTTAAAATTAAAATGGAAAAGGCTCACAAAGTTAGGACTGTAAAAGTATAATAATTATTGTGGGGGTTGTAATGAAAATATCACTATCCATGATGTGTTGGGATCAATGGAAAATGGAATAAGAGATATTAACAAAAATTTGACATAAATGGAAGAAATGGATAGTCTCCCCTAAAAATGATGGTGAGAGAAGTATTAATAGTAGAAGAAGCAACATGAATGGTGGGGTTGGTTGGGAGTGGACTAAAGAATTGATTGAGAGATTATAGAAGACTAATTGGGAGTGGACTAAATAATTGATTGAGAGATTATAGAAGACTTATTAAGAGTGGACTAAAGAATTGATTGAGAGTCAAGAGGATAGGAGAATTAGTTAGGGGAAGTAATGGTTCAATCAGGGATGGAGAGAACTCTCAATCACAAGAATAAATGATGCCAAAATGGATGGAACTAAAAGAAATCATGCATTCCAAAAGATGACAAGGTTGCCCCTTTCATATGATACAGTCTTTCTAAAATTTAGATTGTATTTTATAGCTAAAATGTCTAAATAGTAAAATGCTAAAAATGCTAAAATAATAAAATAAAAAACAATGAAAACAATAGAGAAAAGAAAACGGATATCCGTCCTCAGAACAGATATCCGTCCTCAGAACGGATATCCATTTTGGTTTGGCACCAAACCAAAAACAAACCAAAACAGATATCCGGTTCAAAGTCAAACTTTGCCAAGTCGCGAATTTGGCTAAGTAAAAATGCGATTTTTTTCCTACTGCCACTGTTTGGCCCGAGATGATCCTGCACATACCCTATGCCTTGTGCGCTACATGTTTGCATTCATGTCTTCTCCATGTATTGTGTGCTTCTTTACTGTCTTCTTCATGTATTGCATGCTTGCTTACTGTAATCTCTATGTTTTGCATGATTGTTAAGTGTTTTCTTATGTTTGCCTAAGCTTGGGGGCTATAAATGGTTCTCCAAACTTAGGGTGTGTATTTGCTCTAGTGTTTGATATGCTTTGACCGTATTTTAATGCATATACTGATCGTAAGATCATTCACACATTAAAGTGGGGACTAAATGTTATGGAGTAAAAAGTGGATGCATGTCTTTTTAGCTCGTTGTTTAGTGCCTAGGTCCTCGTGAATACATTATACATTCTAAATATTCATTCTAATGAAAAATCCTATGAAACCAATGTAAATTGGGAACAAGGTGTGATGCCACATCATCTAACCCTAGAGTGTTAGACTAACAAGAGCAAAATTAACAGACATATTTTTTTTAAAGCAAGTAAATGCATTAATCATTAAATATAATTACACTATTAACAACATTAAATGAAATGAATAGCTAACATCTCTAGGGAACATAACTGCATCAGATAAAATTATAACAATACAAGTGATATACATTATAATACAACAAAAGAGGATTTACATCATTCATTTGCAGAGATGAATAATTACAAAGGTTCGATACAAGATTACAAGACCGATCACATCGGTTTACAAAATAATACAATTATGAATGTATACTACAACTCAGAAGATGTAGAACAAATCTAGAACTGGAACACTTATGCACTATTCTTGAACCATAACATCCAAAAAGACCAATGGATAGCTCTTCCACCCAACCACATGGAACCTTGAGGTCCACCCCTCCGAGCTAGGAGATAACAATGAGGTTCCCCCTAAGACCAGGTATACCAGAAGATAGCTCGACATAGGTTAAACAGCTAATTGAGACTACACCAATCAACAAGACCAGTCAACTCATCAAGACACTCGTTAGGACTAGACCATCATAAATACAAGCCACATCAACATAAGACAATATAGTTCTCCAGAGGCATCAACGAAGATTAAAAAAACAAGAAGTAATTAAGCTGTAGTAAGGAGAGTGTCATCGCATGGTCCTAGGATGGGTTATCCAGGCTATCTCTCACTAGAAACCAGCCCCCATCTATGGTTATCCAGGCGACCTCTCTATAGGCACCGGCCCCATAGGGTGACACATGCGGAGCTGACACATCCTTTCATGGGGACAAGGAGGTCGACCTTGCCAACTAGGCCTTCTCATCCCATCCTTAGCCCATGAGAGCACTCAAGGCATGGGTGAGGCATCATACTTATCTTATTATGTGAATTACTACCCAACCCACCTAGAAAAATTAATTAAGTTATCACTTGATTACAACTTCCATGAGGTTATCTAGGCAACCACTTTGGGCACTGACCCCACCATGGAAGCCACTCTCCTACATACAACTAGCACTCCTAATCAACATCAAAAACACCAAAACATGCATGGACAAGGGACTTTAAGGCATCTGTCTTACAATCCAATACATTACATAGGCCCTTCAAATTTTAACCTCAACAATAGAACATTCCCTCATCCACTTCAAAATCTCAAATCAACAAAACATTAAAATGGAATGACTCAATAATAAAATTGGAGCCCAAGGAGCCTAACCTCTGGAGTCGATAAATAGAGCACAATGACACTATAAAACAATGCCTCTCCCAATATGGAAACAAGGGTTTAAATGACAACAACATTCCTTAGAACAATAAGACTTAGGGCCAAAGAATAGCATAATAAGCCCAATACTGCATTACTACAAGATGTTAACAACTAAACTTCCAACAAAACCATATTTAAAATTGACTCAACATGCCACCATTGGACAATGTAACCTGAAAGACACTATAAGATTTTCATACTCTTACAAATAAACAAATACCATACCATTATAATTGCATCTAATAATTTAACCATTACCATAATGATAACTAACAATAGAAATTACAAGCAAGAAAATATAATGTATCTAAAATCATGATACTACAACATCTAACAAAAAAAAATAGTTTAATGTTGACATTACTATATTTTCTTTACATCTGAATGCAACACACACAAACATATTTAATTCTATATTCACAATATTATTAGATAGCTAACTAGCCCTTCTAACTATAAACGTGTAATAGATTTTATTATCATCCCACAAAATTTGGAAAACTGTCAAATCTGAGCCCGTTACTTAAAACACAGTTAGCCACTCTCAAACAAAAATAGAAACTTGTAAATAAAAAGATTAACTTCCCTATTCAACTCGACCTTCTAATCTATTTATTTAGGAATATAATTGAATTGGGTAAAGAAGAAGATTCAACGACATTTATTCAATATGCAGAAAATGGAATGGGCTTAAAATGAATAGCATTCATCTCTCTGGCCAGCAAAGGGTGGGAAATGCATAGAGAGAGAGACAGAGAGATTTCGGTCATTCTAGGCAAGGATGCAATTAGTTGAATGACTAAAACTCACAAAAGCGTCGTACAATGCCATGAACCAAGGTAAGGTAAAACACAAAAGAAGGTTCCAACAGTTTCAACATTTTCCCAAATAGCAAAACAAGAAAAAAAGAACTCTAATCTGCAGGCCACACTGGGAGACTCGGGTGCAGACAAACTGTACGATGACACCAAGGTTAGGAATAAGCAAATAAAAAAAAAGTTTGCAGACCAGCCATGGTAATATAAGTTCCAGGCTACTATTATTACTATCTCTACAGAGGATCACCACGAGTCTTGGGTCAATGCACAAGCTAAAAGGAATATAACACCTATCAAGGATTTGACAATACAAGAAGTTTATTATTTATTTTTTTATTTTATTTAAGAAAATTTCTACACGATCCCACACTATGGTTTGCCAGGTCGCCTAAATGGAGCTAAAAAAAAACATGAAATGGATGCAGAGGAATAGCGGCATCCATGAGAACAAGGAGGGTTTCGATGCTAAAGAAAGTGAGAATTCATAGAAAAATGGAGATCGAAAGGTACGGATAAAGGTCACTAAAAATACACCTCACTCTAAGAGTACTTAGAGATTTGCAATCACTTGCAAGCACAAGGACTAGGTAAAGGTCAAGAGATAACATCTGGTGGAAAACTTAAATACAGAGTTATACCAAATGATATACAAGTGATCACAGGTACTCAATTTAAGACTGGGCTGCATACAAGAAATTCTCTTTCTCACTACCAATGGCGACCAGAGGACAGGTTAACAAGATGGTAGATTTGGAGGTATGCACAGACCAACAAGCATACTTAGAATGTTTTCAGATTAGAAATTTAGTAGAGTAGATAGAAATTCGAAAGTAGAGACAGAGACTAACTCAATCAGCATATAATCGATTAATCCAATGAACATACCTAAAAATCCGTAGCCTTAATCTTTCTGTGTTTCCAATCCTTCCCACTTTTTCTCAGCTCCCCTCTTCTTCTAGAATAATTCCTCTCTTTTACCGAATCAGCCCCCAAATAAAATTTTCCCCCGAAGCAAAATAGCCAAGAGTCATAAATGCCCACTAACAACAATCCGTTCTCAGAATCCCCACTCCTTAGAAAATTTTAAAATTGTTAGTTATAATAGAGATTCCCAAAACTGAAATCATATCCAACAACAAACACATTAAATTCTTCACTAGTATTATTCCACAAATAACTATATATGTTAATAAATCAAAATAAAACTTTTGACTCATAAATATATATATATATATGGAAACATTAAAATAGTTAATTTAGTCTATATTAAAATTTACTTAAATAGTATTCCACTAATTAGCATTCCAATTTTACGACTAAGCAAAAATACTATAGTGTTTGACAATAATAACATTAGAATAGTATTGATCCATTTATGCATACTAGAATACACATGGGCTGACTAAACAAGGACTTGACAATAATCCTACAAACCACATGACGACCAACAACTTGAAGATTGAACTGACCTAGGGAATAAACCTCATGTTATCTCCATCAAAGTTATCCATTGGTGCAAGGGCCCGCTCAGACTTGCTAAGTCAAGTGGAGTTGAGGCCCGGTACCTGTAACCTGTATCAAAACAATATGTTGCATACAAGTATATATAAGTATATATATATATATATATATATATATATATATATATATATATACCTACATAACACATACACAGAGTTAGGGATTCGCAGCACAGTAGGGTGCTCAAAGTGAGCAATACTACACTGTCCCTTCTCTGAGATCATGACAATAACATATGCATCCTTAACTAGAAGTTAGATAACATTAAACTACGTAAACAAGATTATATCAATCTGCATAATCCATCTAGCCATCAACTAAACATGTCAAAACACATCATGAGCTGGAATATAAAACTACTAATTGTATCAAAACTATCTAAAACAATAGAAAACCAATATCTATCTCAAACCAAAAATGAGGGGCATTAGACAAGGGGCCCATATTTTATCTTACCTCGAACCAACAAGGAGCCTCAAGACTTGGGCACCCGTGCCCAAGTCTTCCCTAATTGGTTGGGGAAAATTTAAATATATATCAGCATAAGACCTTTAAAAAGGTTTCTCCTTGTCATCTCTTTTGGTTTAATTTGACTAATGTTAGCGGGAAAGCATATATAAGTGTGTTTTTGAATTCATTATGAACCTAGATAAAGATAGTCAACTTGAACCATTGGAGTAAAGAGCATTCAAAGCATTCATTGTGATTCTAGAGAAAATTGGCATTGTCATTATGTGTGTTGTTATAGGTTTGAAGTTATCATCTATCTCTCCTTATGAGTTGAAGAGGCTTCATCCTCCTAAGGATTACATCATATAGATGATATCATTGTGATTCATCATCATTTGATTTATCATATTGATTTTTTGTTTAGCCTCTACCCTACAAGGGCACGCTCTCTTTATCTATTAACGGTGTTGGGAAGATTGAATGCTATCCTAGGATTTGATTGAGGCAAGTCCCTTTAAACACCATAACCCCTAAACCCCTTCTTTTCTTCTTGTGTACAGGTTACAGGTGCAAGATCTAGGAAAAGTGAAGACACAAGAAGACTGGGCAAGGATTAGGGTTTTGGGATCTAATAGAAGTTATGGAATATTTCTCTACAGAAGACTTAGGTGCCACCGCCCTAGTCTTCTTGCCCTTTTTGACATCAAATCTCGCATCAGGGCAGTCTCTGCAGCAATTTTCTAGTTTACAGTTTCGACAGAATCAATCCATCTAGACTTGGGCACCCTCGAAATAGTCCTTTGACATTCCTGCTTCTAAGACACATGTTCTAATATCTTCCTGATCATTCATGTGCAATTAGTTTATGGATATCCATTGTACATTCTCTATTATAATTAGATCTTCATAGAACTAGAGTTTCATTCATTGATTGACCTAGGGTTTGACAAATGGCTTATTTAAATCCGATATTTCCATCGCAGTCTTGAGTATAAGATCTGTAGCCGAGTCCACCTCCATTTGGTAGTTATTTGGCTCGGTCTTGTCCTTGAATGTTATGGTGAAAGAGGGTTTGATCTAGTGTGCATGCTAGTCTTATCATTCACCTTTTTCATACATAACAATTGGAAAACCTATTTTCATCTTTGATTTGATATAAATTCAGTCACCATCGTTTATCATTGCATAACATTCAATTTCAAAACTACAAATAATTGCATGGCCAAACAAGAAGGCAACCTCCACCGAAAGAAAGTGGTGCAAGTTTTGTTCTAAGTGTTGCACAAGTTTCAAAACTCACAGCGAGCCTCTACAAATCAATACAACTCTAAAGCACTTTGCACCCTTCCAAACAGGGCATAGCTTCGTTTTACAATGGTGTGCTAACAAATCTAGAAACCTGCATGTGTAAGTGGAGGCCATGCAAAGGAGTAACTTCTTTTATATTTCTAAGATTGTAGGAATTTGGTTTTTAATTCAAACCTGTTCACTCCTGTATGTCACATTACACAAGGTCAAGTTATCAAAGGTTGGGATTGGAGACACAAAATCTGTCAGATTATTTAACTTTGAAATGCACATGACCGAAGATGATGGAAGGACATGGATATTCATTAGACCCCTTCAAGGTGATGGTCAAAGAGGCTTTAAGAAAACAACGTGAGGAGATGATGAGTAAATTTTTCTGGTTGCTCCGATAGAGTAAAGGAAATTAGCAACCAAACAAAATAGAAATTTTGTTCAGTGGTCACACTCCTTACAAGGTACAAGTGAATTTTGATATTCCAAACTTTGAAGGAAAAAGTGATGTAGATGTTGTAGATGATTGGTTATGAAAATTAGAAAAATACTTTTTCTATGAATCACTTCTCTATCACTGAGAAGATAACCTTTGCCCTCTTCAAAGTTGAACGCCATGTGAAACAATCATGGGAGACTAAGTGGGCATCCAGAGAACTCCCTGATGGTCAAGAAATTGGTGCTATATTGGATGATAGCCCCACATGGGGAGATTTTGTGGAATACATCAAGGAAGAATATTTAGTGAAGATACATATGAAGACACATATATATGCAATGGCATTGCTTCAACAGAAAAAGGATCAATCTGTTCAAGACTACGCTGACACATTCCATGCTTTATCAACAAATCTCGGCATCAAAGATATGTAGAAACATTGGGTTTTGAAGTATCGTAGTGGACTAGACCGATCTATTCAAACTGAGATGGCCTTCTTGAATGTTGAGACACTAGGAACTGCCTTCAAATATGCAACAAAAATTGAAGAGAAATTCAAACAAAGGGGAAAAAAAGGATTATCCAACAAACAACAGATCAAAATGGGAAGGTAATAGTGAGTTTGTAAGAAAACAAACCACCAAAGGACTCTCCTCACAATCACCAACATCATATAAGGGCACTAAAAAGACACAAAAGGACATAGGCATGTGGTGTGAAATTGATAAAAGTCCTTGGCATAACACTAAAGATTGTCGAGTTGCTAAGACATTAATGATAGAGACACATGAAGTGGATAAAGAAGTTGATTTGTTGCCTCCAAACCCTTATGAACAAGAGGATGGTGAGTAGATCATTGAGGTAGACCCTTATGCCATGGTTGCCACTGCTAAAATCTTATATCACGAAGATGAGGAATGTTTGTTCCATTCAGAGATGTGGGTGAATGGGAAAGCCTTACATTTCATTGTTAATAGTGGGAGTCAAAAGAAATTAATCTCTGCTAAGACTGTCAAGAGGTTGAACCTACCAACAAGACCCCATCCACATGGTCATACTCTATGGGCTAGTGAGCCAAGGGCAAGATATTCAGGTAAGCAAGCAATGTTGTTTATCCTATTCCATCAAACAATTCAAAGATGAGGTAAGATGTGATGTGGCACCTTTGGACATATGTGATGTATTGTTGGGACAACCATACATGTACAAGCATCATGCCATCTATGAGTCCAGACCTTGCAGTGTTATTGTCAAGTTGTGTGAATGAAAGTATCAGATATTTGAGGTAAGTCCTACAAAATTTGCATCTCTACTTAGTACAAAACAATGTACGTGTTTGATTGCTCAAACTAGAGATCTTGTATTGACAATGATTCATCCTAAGGAGGCAAGGTCAATTGTAGCCAGCACTCATACCAAAACAACCACCACCACCATTCAACAAAAGTCGATGGATCAGATGTTGATAAATTATTAGAATGTATTAGCCTCACCAACAGGGGTTCCATTGCACTATCAAGCCAAGCATGTAATTGATATAATTCCAGGACCACCATTACCAAATGGACCATTGTGTAGAATCAAACCATTCAAAGATGAGGTAAGATGTGATGTGGCACCTTTGGATGTATGTGATGTATTGTTGGGACAACTATACGTGTATAAGCATCATGGCATCTATGAGTCTAGACTTGGCAGTGTTATTGTCAATTTGGGTGAATGAAAGTATTAGATATCTGAGGTAAGTCCAACAAAATTTGCATCTCTACTTAGTACATAACAATGTACATGTTTGATCACTTAAACTAGAGCTCTTGTATTGACAATGATTCAACCTAAGGAGGCAAGGTTTGTTGTAGCTAGCACTCATACCAAAACAACCACCACCACCATTCAACAAAAGCTGATGGATCAGATGTTGATAAATTATCAGAATGTATTCACCTCATCAACAGGGGTTCCATTGCACTGTCAAGCTAAGCATTCAATTGATATAATCCAAGGACCACCATTACCAAATGGACAATTGTGTAGAAGATCATTTTTAGAGAATGATGAGATCAAGCACCACATTTATTGGAAATCTAGATACCAACCATTGGATCCTATGGATGTTGCACTTACAACCATGACAAATGATCTATCACCACACGTAGAGAAGGAGGTAGACAAGGCATCCAAGTTTGTTGACAAAATTCACCATCTTCAACAACAAGTTCATGAGATACTACAACATACCAACCAAAAGTACAAGGAGTGACATGACTAGCATCATATGTGTCATCACTTTCAGATTGGTGACAAAGTTTGAATTAATCTCTAGAAGGAGTGACTACAGAGACCCAATAGTAAAATTTGTCCTCTTTGATATGGGCCATACTCCATCTTCAAATGGACAGGATGAAGCTGCCTCATCATTGGGGCAAGTAGTTTACCAGGGCATACATTGCCCAACACTTTCCTCATTTGTTATAGAACATCGATTCAATGGGGCCCATTGCCTCTCAAGGGGGAGGAAAGATCTAAACCAAAATTAATTATTTGTTAGTTAATGATTCCACTCCAAAGGTTGCAATGGTTGTTGCTGATTGTGACCTTTGAAACTGAATAAATATGACTTTCAAAAAAGTAGGCATACATCTCTCAACAAGATTTCCAAATTGTTCATTGTGCATTTTACAATATCAGTATTTCCTCACTAGATACTATTACCTGAATCACCAACTGAATTCAGATCAAGGGATGTAATGGAAAGTGTAAAATACTCAATTGAAGTTGCATGAGTATAAGATCAGTTGCTAGGACTAGTTTGGTCACAACCAAATGAAAAATTGCTAGATGTCATGAGCACAACATAGTAATAAATGTGTGGAGAAACCTTTGGGCCCACCTCCTACACAAAAATTCCATGCATCAAACATCAACTCATTAGAGACATTTATGGGCCTACCAAATCTCACCACCAAGAAGGCACATGGCACCACATCATTTGTAGGTTTGACTACATGAGACAAACTGCCATTGGTCCCTAGATCAATAAGCACTAATCATCTACCTTTAACAACCACCACATACCCCACATGTCAACAACCTACATGTCACACTAGACCACTTGAGTAACACGTGACACACATAGACCCCTGTCGACACATATAAGCGGCCTCATGTACTAATGTCATACCGCCACATGAACATAATCGGTAAACTAGTAAAACAATAAGCACATTGCACAAATAAGGCATGCGGGTAAACAAAAGGGGATAGGCTAAGGGATTAGCCATTAGAGACAAATTGGGCACTGAACAGCATTAGGTGATGAACACAATGTAAGAAAACATATGGTTGAAAGTGTGTGGGTTAAGGGGTTCACCACTTAAACATGAAGCAAAGCATATGTGAGATAATATGAATTATGTACTAAGGGGAAAAGACTTTAGGCATGGAGTAAGAATGTAGGCCATTATGGGTTGCTACAAATCATGGAAACACCAATGGAGCCTAAACTAGGTCACACTCAAGGACACCAAGAACATAAGAAAATGTATGAGCTTGTTGGCCTCATTTTCAACTTGCCAAATTTTAAACTTTGTGTCAAAATCCCTACATTGAATCACTCCAAGTCACAAGTGCTCTTATTATCCTAAGTTGTCAAGTCATTCACCAGTTTTAAGAAGAATCTCCATTTGAAACCTTGGAAGTAGTTGCGTAGGGCAAGTGATTTATGAAAACAATTAAATCATGGTTTCTGTAAGAGCTGGAGTAAAATCATCTGATATGGGATCTCATGGTGTTATATGGGATAGTTTGGCAAGGTTTCATGAGAAAATATCATAGGAGTTAATAGTTATGGGTATTACGCCATTGTTTGTACTTGAAGAATTATCGAGTCAAGTAATCTCCATTTGCGCTCAAACTTCTGATGCACAACTTCCTTCAAATCCAAGATATTTTCATGCATTCATTGGTGTTTTTGAAATTGATTTTATAACTAAGGAGATAGTGAACAAATTTGGTTTTCAAACCTCCATTGGTCTTCACTTGAGTCAGAGAATTTCTTAGCGTGATGATAAAGTTAAAATTTTAGTGCATCTCCAAAGGCATTAAAATCACTATGGAGCTGAAAAGGTTTTGAGAAGTTGTTGATATCATTTTAGATGCCAGGGAAACTACTACATTCAAATGTCAAGATGTGTGTTTTTATTTTTCGATGAGATTGTTCAAAAAGACCCTTGACAAAATTTAAAAAGAGTCTGAAGTACAAGTTATTAACTAGTTGTGAACATCATAGTTGACAAGGAAAGTTTTACCATTGGTGAAAAGTACATAGTTTTAAAAAGTTCCTAACATGCTATTGGGGGTAATTACCAATTATGAAAGTACTTCTTATCTTTGATGAGGTTATTAAAACTTATAAAAATGTCGACAAAAGGAAAGTCATATTTTGTTATCGGGAGAATTGTTTAGTTTTGAAAGTTTTGTTTCCCTCCAACAAAGTTGTGAAAGCCTCCTAAAGTACCAATATTAAACAAAGTGGAGTTCATTGGCGATGTGACCAGCCATCACAACTAATATGAATTACATTTATGCATCGCTATTCACCATGGGCAAAAGTATTAAGTTTTAAAAGTTGTTTACCGATGAAGTTGTGAGATGCTCTCAAAGAGCCGATCAACAAAATTTTGTAAATAGGTAGTTATTATAACTACCCAAGAAGCATAAAATGGATTTTGTTGTGTGGCATTAAAAACTTTCAAAGAAATGCAACTGGCATATGTAAAGCTAAACTCCATGACCTTTGCCAGCATACTCCAGCCTGTGCTGAAATAGGAGCTTTTGAACAGGGATAGACATCCATTAAAACATGTTTTAGGAGGGTCTCGTGAAAATTCTCAAAGGAAGGGCTTTCTGTTTTAAACACATCTTTGTGTTCAAGTTTAGTGGTCATCTAGTTATGGAGTTTCTAGATGTTCCCGATTGGTTATATGGTGCATTCGGTCTGTGTGAGCATTGGAGCAGACATTGGCTCAGAAACCTCCCTTATACTCAGAATTGTAGAGAAAGGCATACGTTGTCTTTATTGATATGGTGGGGTATATTCTCACCTTTTGACACCAACAAATATTATCGTTGCAGATATTGTAGGTATGCACAAAATGTATTTGTTGAAAAAGGCCATAGAAACTTATAAACAAATGCATTTGTTAGATGTAAAGTTAAAGTTCTATAACCCTCGCCAGCATCCTTCTCTACGGCCTACATATGATCGTGTTGGGAAACTTATATGCATAAAGATGCCTAGAGAAGGCATATGAAATTTTTGATAAATCTCCTCAGAAAGAAATCTGGTCTCATGGGGTGCAGTAATTGCGGGATATGTACAAAATGGATTTGTTGAAAATATCTTGGAAACTTTCATTCCATTGCAATTGGCTCTTGTCCCATGCCCTGCTAGATATGCAAATGGTTACCTAAAAAATATGTAAATCTCATGGTACGCAATGATTAAGGATTGTTCAAAATGGATTATTTAAGATGTTTTAGAACCTTTCAAGTAAATGCATATTAGTAAGCATGTGAACTTTGGCACAACGTCTAAAAGAAATGTCTTGTAGAATGCAATGATTGCAGGCTACACAAAATCGATTCGAGGCCACCTCAAACAGATTTTGTCTCATGGTCTGCAATATTAGAAGGATATGCACTAAATGGCTTTGTTGAAAAGGTTATAGAAACTTTCAAGTGAAAGCAGCTGCCAACTAGACTCCATGGCCTTTGCTATCATCCTCCAGCCCATGATCTATATTGGAGGAGGCATCAACTTCCATCAAAGCATAATGAAATGCAAATTGTCAGATATTATAGTTTGAAATGCTCTAGTAGACATGCATGCAAAATGTAGAGGCATACACAGATGAAAAACGTGAACTATTTGACAAAATCCTTGAAAGAAATGTGTTCTCATGAACTTCCATAATTATTAGTTATGCACAAAACGATTTTGCTGGAAAAGGCCTTATAAACTTTTAAGCAAATACAGTCAGCTGATGTTGAAGCTAAACTCTACAACATTTGCCAGCATTCTTGTTATTCTGATTGAATGTTATAGTTGTAAGTGCCATCGTGGACATATATGCATAGAGTGGAAAGCATAAACAAGGCACCTAAATTGTTTGATATCATGCCTCAAAGAAATGGGGTCTCGTGGAATTCAATGAGTGCAGGATAGGCACGAATTGGTTTTGTTTAAAAAAAAATTAGTAATTGTCAAAGAAAATATGGTTGGCAAGTGTAAAGCTAACTCTGACAATATGTCAGAGAATAATGAAATGATTTTCTTTACAGTTGCAGAATCTTGGTAGCCATATAAAATGCAAAAGTATAGAAAGGTAGTTTTAATTTCTGACTGACTGCCTCGATGAAATATGTCTCACACAATGTTGAAGCTAAAGTTTGCAACATTCTCAGCTTCTTTGTCACCTACATGCTACGTACTGCATGGTTTCACAGTGTGCTTCAAATAAATGAGTCTCATAGAATGCCATGACTACAAGATATCTAAAAAATGGGTTTGTTGAATAGGTGGTGTAAACTTCCATGTCGATGCAATATGCAAGGATACATAAATGTCAAAATGACTTTGAGTTAATATTGATGCTATCAACACCACTTCAAAAATTTCTAATAATTAATAATCTGTATGACTATGAGTGCTTGGTTCAAGAGTTTGTAAAAGACTTGTGGCTTCCATACAGTGTCTTCATATTTGTTTTGATCACTAGTAGGCTGACCCTCAATCTACTTAAGGATGAGACTGACTTGCAAATATCACATTCTCACCCATATCCTAAAGAGAGATTCTCCACCTTCATAATTACGTTGATCATTACTTTGGATATGCTCAAAATGGCACTGTGGTACTTTGAATATGCAAACTACAATATAGCTAAAGTTAGATTCACATGATTTATAGTTTGGTCTATTATATTTGGTGATGTCAAGAAAACTATATCCTAAGTTACTATTACTATTTCAATGTGGTTCAGTGTGGTAATGCCTACACTGGGAGGTATTACATCAAAGGAGAAGAGTTTGGGAAAGAAGTGTTTGTGCTTCTGACAAAGTCAATAGAAAATAGCTATCATCATACATATCAAGACTCCCAAGAACATGTGGATGGAGGGTGTTATTCAGATTCACTGATCGCTTGTTGTCATCATCTCCCATGTTCAACATCATCAGGAAAGAATAGTTGAGACACAACATTGCCATTGAGCTTGAGGAATGGCCTCAATATGCAGGTTTTGGTTATTTTAGGGGAAAAGAGAAGGTTAAAGAATGCTTTTAAGACTCCCCAAGCACAATCTCTAGAAAAAAGGAATTGGTCCATATTTTATATGCATGAATAGAGGAGTCTATGATTCAGGTATATGGAGGATTTATCAACATTCAATGAAGTTTGACCACCAAGATGGAGCAAAAGTGATAAAAAGAACTTAGCAAAGTTCACAACTCAAAAGTCACAAGTTCTAATTACATTTTTGTAAGACTGACTTATGCCACTTGTTGTAACTAAAAGTTAGAAAATAAGCTTAGTTTCTAGTTATTTCTTAAGTGCCAAAATTTGGTAGTTTCTCTAAGTAACTATCTTTCTGAAAAGAAAGTTATTTATTCCAAGTTGGTGCACTTAAAGAGTTAGTTATTGTAAGTAGTTATAAAAGTGGTTAAGGTAGTTACCTTAAGTGTTTACTAGCCTCACCTATATATACTTCTTTGTAATTCAATCAAAGGGGACTTTTTAGAAAAGACTTTTCCAGGGGGACTTTTGGCAAAAGGAGAAAGACTTTTGGCTTAACACTATGTATAGAAGAGTTTTTGGAATTGTATAATATCAATGAGATAATGAAGAATGCTTTTGGTGCGTATGTTCTAAATGTATTCATGTGTTATCATTGTTGATTTCTTGTATGTTAAATCAATAATCCTTCTATGTAATTGTGCAAACCATTTGTATTTTATGTGATTGATGTAATAAATAATGTTCATATCTTGGTTTGAACGTGTTGAGGCGGCATATCTTTTCATATGTTGAGGTTTATCATCTCACTTTCATTATCATTGCACATCAAAACATATTTTCTGTTAAAATTCCCTTTGTAATTTGTCATATCCATTGTGAAATCTCAGCTGATATTTGTATGTCTATTGTTGGGATTTCTATTAGTTATTTTCCTCTAGTTTTGCATTTTCTCGTTTATGTACTTTCAGGTTAAAAGTACACAAAAACCGCAAATACCCCCATCATACGAGGGAGCTATCCCTCTCAAATGTAGAGGAAGATCGTTGCTCTACCGTGATCTCTCCAACTATTTGGACAATTTAGTCACCGCTCTAAGGGAAACGAGTCATTTTCAAAGGTTATTTTGTGGTGACAAATTTGTTTACCAATAGATTTTTGGCGACTCTACTTGGGAAGATTGAAGCGTTGGTGCCTTTTGTTCCTTAAAAATATACAAGTATCTCCCAGAAAAGAAGTTGGAGACTCTATCTGAAAGAAGAATCCTGAAAGATGGTTTGGTATCGAAGAACGAAGATGCATAACTTGCAATTTCTTGAATCAGATAGTGATAGTGATGATGAAGATTATCCTTTTTCTGCATCCTCTGCTCAACAAAATCAAGTTCTTGATGACGCTAAGCAAGTGGCGTTTTTGAAGAGTTTCTATGGTGGCATTTAACTCGCTTCTAATCAGGTTCATCCTTCTTTGCTTCAAATATTGCAAAAGATTGAACAAAAAGATGGGAAGAAGACTCATTTCTTTACTTGTGATCCTAAGCCCCTACCGGAGGAGATTCATGCACTAGATGATAAAAGAAATGTGCTGAGATATATCATTCTCATGATTAAGATAGCAATGAAGGAGCAAAAGTTCTTCCTGCAAATGAACTTGTATTTAATGAAACATCTTATGATCAAAAGATTGAAAGAGGTTCATCAAAACATGCATGTACTAGAGAAGAAGAAGTTATTACATTTCCTCATAATAAGACATCTCCACTGAAGCAAGAACAAAAAGAAGAAGTGATAGAGATGGAAAAACAAGATTGTACGGAAACATGCAATGATGAAGAAGAAATCTATCCAGACGATGACATGTTCTCAATTTCTTTGAAGAATGTCACTCCTCTTGCAACAACTTGCTCTGGTTCCACAACTACAACCTCTGAGAAAGATTTCTCTGACATGATTAATGTTCAAGGGAGTGTAGAAGAAATTTCAAACCAAAGTGAGAACAAAGATCACAAAGACAAGTTGCAAAGTGTTCTCTTGACATGCATGCAATCTGAACAAGAGAAGAATGTTGATGAAATAGTACCACAAGATCTCCCTCAGGAAGTTTCCATGACAGATTGGTGTCTCAAGACTCATGATGATTATTTTATTCATGAAGAAGATGTCATCCTTTCTCCTTTATCATTTGTTGAAGAAGAATCCTCAACTACTGGAACCAAAGGTACTACTCAAGATGAAGCATTGAGTACTCCCACTCCAAATGTGCAAAAAGATCAGAAGTATACTGGGTGTGAATCTACGCAAAGAGAGGTTAGAAACAAGGTTGTGCCTAAATCTCCTCGTTTGAATGGTTTTGATATATCCTATTCTCAATACCCTTGTCCTTTCAATGCTGATGATAGTGTTGAAGAAGCTAGTTTGAGAAATGTTTATAATAGTGATAAAGGAGGACAAAGTTCTCATGTTTGTAAGAGCATGCACGAGATTGCAAATATGCAAAGTATCGATGAAGAACTACATGTTTCGACTTGTTCTCCTTTACTACATCTAAGGGATGAAAATATTATTTATTCCCCATCAATTGTAGAAGAGGATTTTTAGGATAATAAAATGTATGATGCAGATCCATTACTTTCTCTTCCTTGTGTACCATCTTTGGATAATAGGCATTCTAAGTTAGTTGTTGTAAAAGAGGAGGAATTTTCTTTGGTAGAAGATGATTCAATGATAAAGGAAGACATTATTCATAAGAAAAATCAATCACAAAATATCAAGTTTTCTTCGTTTATTGGTTCACATAAAGGATGTCTAGTTCCTGGTTCAACTTTATTTGATTCAAACTATCAAAAGAATCTTTACATAGATAAAATTGGTAAGCTCGACATGATGCTAGAAGATATGATCAACACTACACAGGGAAATACAAATATGATTCAAAAGGACTTGGAAATTTATGATGAAAATTGGTTAGTTGGTGTACAATTCAAGGAGTCCACATGTTTCATGTATTTTATTTTTCTCATCATTCTAAAATGGTTACTGAGTCAGTAGGTGCCTCATCAATACACATCTCTTTTTCGTACAGGTGCCTATTTTTCTCAACTTGTTAATGGTTTTGCATGACCATCTTGGAGTATTTTGAGGTAGGAGTCACCTACCATGTACATAGGTTAACTAGGTGTTTTGGTTGTGTCTCTATTGTTTCATTTTCTATTAGTTTTCATCGTTTGCCTCATCTCTGTGTGTCTTTGTCATTTTTCCTTTTGTCTCATTTGAGTCTCCTTATTCTCCCTGTGCATCATGTCATCTCCTGACTCTATTTTCCCAATGGATTTAAGGTGTTAATCCCAACCAGAGATTCTAGGTTCATGCTACAGCCTTTACAGTCCTTGTCCTTAGTTAGAGCTAGTTGTTGGCCTCATTTTTAACTTGCCAAATTTTAAACTTTGTGTCAAAATCCCTACATTGAATCACTCCAAGTCACAAGTGCTTTGATTATCCTAAGTTGTCAAGTCATTCACCAGTTTGAAGAAGAATCTCCATTTGAAACCTTGGAAGCAGTTGCGCAGGGCAAGTTATTTATGAAAATAATTAAATCATGGTTTCTGTAAGAGCTGGAGAAGAATCATCCGATATGGGATCTCGTGGTGTTATATGGGACAATTTGGCAAGGTTTTATGAGAAAATACCATAGGAGTTAATAGTTATGGGTATTACGCCATTGTTTGTAATTGCAGAATTACCGAGTCAAGTAATCTACATCCGCGCTCAAACTTCTAATGCACAACTTCCTTCAAATCGAAGATATTTTCATGCATTCATTGGTGTTTTTGAAATCAATTTTATAACTGAGGAGATAGTGAACAAATTTGGTTTTCAAACCTCCACTGGTCTTCACTTGAGTAAGAGAATTTTTTAGCATGATGATAAAGTTAAAACTTTAGTGCATCTCCAAAGGCATTAAAATCACTATGGAGCCGAAAAGGTTTTGAGAAGTTGTTGATATCATTTTAGATGCTAGGGAAACTGCTACATTCAAATGTCAAGATGTGTTTTTTAATTTTTGATGAAAAGACCCTTGACAAAATTTAAAGAGTCCAAAGTACAAGTTATTAACTAGTTGTGAACATCATAGCCGACAAGGAAAGTTTTACCATCGGTGAAAAGCACATAGTTTTAAAAAGTTTCTAACATGCTATCGGGGGTAATTACCAATTATGAAAGTACTTCTTATCTCCAATGAGGTTATTAAAACTTCTAAAAATGCCGACAAAATGAAAGTCATATTTTTGTTATTGGGAGAATTGTTTAGTTTTGAAAGTTTTGCTTCCCTCCAACAAAGTTGTGAAAGCCTCCTAAAGTATCGATATTAAACAAAGTGGAGTTCATCAGTGATGCACCCAACTGTCACAACTAATATGAATTACATTTAGGCATCACTATTCACCGTCCGCAAAAGTATTAAGTTTTAAAAGTTGTTTACAGATGAGGTTGTGAGATGCTCTCAAAGAGCCGATCAACAAAATGGTGTAAATAGGTAGTTATTATAACTACCCAAGAAGCATAAAAAGGATTTTATTGTGTGGCATTAAAAAATTTCAAAGAAATGCAACTAGCAGATGTAAAGTTGAACTCCATGACCTTTGCCAGCATACTCCAGCCTGTGCCAAAATAGGAGCTTTCGAACTAGGATAGACATCCATTAAAATGTGTTTTAGGAGGGTCTCGCAAAAATTCTCAAAGGAAGTGCTTTCTATTTTAAACACATCTTTATGTTCAGGTTTAGTGGTCGTCCAGTTATGGAGTTTCCAGATGTTACAGACTGGTTATATGGTGCATTCGGTCTATGCGAGTGTTGGAGCAGACGTTGGTTTGGAAACCTCCCTTATACTCAAAATTTTAGAGAAAGGTATATGTTGTCTTTATTGCTATGGCAGAGTTTATTCTCACCTTTTGACACCAACAAATATTATCCTTGCAAATACTATAGGTATGCACAAAATGTATTTGTTGAAAAACGCCATAGAAACTTATAAACAAATGCATTTTGCATTTGTTAGATGTAAAGTTAAAGTTCTATAACCCTCACCAACATCCTTCTCTTCGGCCTACATATGATCACGTTGGGAAACTTATATGCATAAAGACAACTAGACAAGGCATATGAAATTTTTGATAAATCTCCTTAGAAAGAAATGTGGTCTCGTGGGGTGCAGCAATTGCGGGATATGTACAAAATGGATTTGTTAAAAATATCTTGGAAACTTTCATTCCATTACAATTGGCTCTTGTCCCATGCCTTGCCAGATATGCGAATGGTTACCTAAAAAATATGTAAATCTCATGGCACGCAATGATTAAGGATTGTTCAAAATGGATTATTTAAGATGTTTTAGAACCTTTCAAGTAAATGCAGATTAGCAAGCGTGTGAACTTTGGCACAACGTCTAAAAGAAATGTCTTGCAGAATGCAATGATTGCAGGTTACACAAAATTGTTTCAAGGCTGCCTCAAACAGATTTGGTCTCACGTTTTGCAATATTAGAAGGATATGCACTAAATGGCTTTGTTTAAAAGGTTATAGAAACTTTCAAGTGAAAGCAGCTGCCAACTAGACTTCACGGCCTTTGCTATCATCCTCCAGCCCACAACCTATATTGGAGGAGGCATCAACTTCCATCAAAGCATAATGAAATGCGGATTCTCAGATATTATAGTTCGAAATGCTCTGGTAGACACACATGCAAAATGTAGAGGCATACTCAGATGAGACACGTGAATTGTTTGACAAAATGCTTCAAAGAAATGTGTTCTCATGAGCTGCCATGATTGTTAGTTATGCACAAAATGATTTTGTTGGAAAAGGCCTTTTAAACTTTTAAGCAAATACAATCAGTTGATGTTGAAGCCGAACTCTACAACATTTGCCAGCATTCTCGTTATTCTGATTGAATGTTGTAGTTGTAAGTGCCATCATGGACATACATGCATAGCGTGGAAAGCATAAACAAGGCACCCGAACTGTATGATAGCATACCTCAAAGAAATGGGGTCTCATGGAATTTAATGAGTGCAGGATAGGCACGAATTGGTTTTGTTTAAAAAAAATTGTAATTGTCAAAGAAAATATGGTTAGCAAGTGTAAACCTAACTCCGAAAATATGTCAAAGAATACTGCAATGATTTTCTTTACAGTTGCAGAATCTTGGTAGCCATATAAAATGCTGAAGTATAGAAAGGGTAGTTTTAATTTCTAACTGAGTGCCTCGATGAAATATGTCTCACACAATGTTGAAGCTAAAGTTTGCAACATTCTCAACTTCTTTGTCACCTGCATGCTAGGTATTGCATGGTTTCACAGTGTGCTTCAAATAAATAAGTCTCATAGAATGCCATGACTGCAAGATATCCAAAAAATGGGTTTGTTGAATAGGTGGTGTAAACTTCCAAGTCGATGCAATATGCAGGGATGCATAAATGTCAAAATGACTTTGAGTTAATATTGATGCTATCAACACCACTTCAAAAATTTCTAACAATTAATAAGCTCTTAAGTTCAAATGTCTACAAAATAGATTCCTCTTGTGGTACCCCATACATTGGTGAGATAGGGAGATCCATTTATACGAGAATCAAAGAGCATAGCGCATACATTAGACATGAAAGGGTCACAAAATCAGCCCTTACTGATCACTCTTCTAGCACTAAGCACCACATTCACTTAGAAGACACCCTTGTCCTTGCCAAAGAAGATAATTTCTTCAAGAGAAAACTCAAAGAGGCTATCTTCATCATAAACCACCATGCCAACCTCAATAGGGATGAGGGGTGGAACCTAAGCCAATCTTGGAACCCTCTTCTCAACTCCCTCAAACATCACCATCCATCCTCCTGATCATTTGTGAGCTCCTCCTACCTCCCCCTTTGACCACGTCGTGGCCTCTTTTCCCCTACTTTCCTTCTTTTCTTTCTCTTCTCCTTTTCTCCCCACCCTCGTGCTCTCATTCCCCCTCTCCTCTTGACCATCCTTGCAACCTCACTCTCTTTCCCATCCTTCCTCTTCCTCCATACCTCTCCCTTGCCCTTCACACTTATCTCTACCTTTCCCCTGCCCCTCACTTCTCATCCTTCCTCTTCTTTTCCTCCTTTTCTTCTCTCTCTATCTCGTCTTCTCACCTGAGGTCATGTTCTCGGTGTTCTCCTCGTGGTCACTAACCTTCCTCTCTCTCTCTCTCTTTACTTGGTTTTGTAGACACCCAAATTTGTCCCAACTTTGTCCATGTCTAGTAACACCTTGTTAAATCATTATTCATTAAGCCAATTAATTAAATAAATTTTATTTATTTAATTAAAATCCCATCCTCATCCCACTTAGCCAATTAATTAAATAAATTTTATTTATTTAATTAATTCCACATCATATCCTATCCTCATCCCAATTAATTAAATAAATTTTATTTATTTAATTAATTTCCACATCATATCTCATCCCATTTTATTCATTTATCCTATTAATTAAATAAATTTTATTTAATTAATTAATATCCAACTCATATCCCAACTAATTCAAATATTTTATTTGAATTAAACACTCATCTTTTATCACATTCTAACACTTGTCCATCTCCCCTTAATCATGTGTTGTCATACAACTTTCATTTAAAATTCTTCACATGCACAACTAATTGGATCTAAATTTAGTAACTTTCAATCCTAGCCATTCACATAGCCTCTGAATCTCCACCGTCGATTCATCTTGGTTGAGTCCTATATAAACACCCTCTCACTCCATATGAGACATCTAGCAATCATATAGCACCTACATTATCATCTTGAGCATCTTGAGCATCTGAGCATCCATTTGAGCTTTTATCATCCATCATGGCAGCTTTCAGCTACACGGTCTAGGTGATGTTATGCTTGAATTGCATTGTTCTTTGATTTCATTTAGATTAGATTCCTTGATGATGGTAGGGTTAGGGTTTCATGACTATGTCTGATCTGCTAAGCCTTACTTTTCACCTATCACATTTTGGCACGCCCGGTGGGACTCACGTCCTTGATTGACTTCATTTTTTGGAGTTGTTTCTTTGAAGATCAGATTTTACAGGTTCTTACAGTAAATTTTGATCACTTCTGAGTGAAAATCTACCGCTTTCTGTATCTCTGTGTCACTTATAAGCTGGAACCGGCTGCATTTACCTCTCTGGATCGCCTTTAAACCGACAGTGATCGCCTCAGGTATGATTTGGATCGCTTTGGTATTAACAGAACCTGCCTGGTGTTTTCGCTGTTCGCTGTGGGGTTTTCAACTGAAGTAATCACTTATGATATAATAGTGATTGCTTCCGCATTAATTTGGATCGCTTTTAAAATAACAGTCGTCGCTTTTGATGTTATGTGTATCGCTTATAGATTGACAATACCCACTTTTGACCTGATATGCATCGCTTTTGAATTAACATTGCTCGCCTGTCCAAACTAGGGTTTTTATGTTTTGACTGTCTTTTTGCAGATACAGGTCACTTTTAACCTGAAACCAGTCGCTCTTGGATATAACTGCGTTGCTTATGAATCTGCAAATGCCGCTTTTAAACAGATATGAATCACTTATGAACTGACAGTGTTCGCCTCTGCAGGATAGGGTTTTGACTGTGTTTTTGCAGATACAGGTCGCTTTTAGCTCACAACAGATCGCTTCTGGGTTTATCTGCATCGTTTCTAAGCTAACAGGAGCCGCATCTGGTATGTTTTTTGTCGCATATGATCTACAGGATCTTGCCTGTTGCACAATACAGATCGCTTATGAGCAACAGTGAATCACATCTGGTAAAACTCTGTTGCTTTTAATCTATTTCAGTTCTAGTTCAATTTTTTGGCTATTAATTAGGTATTTGCGCAGCATCTTATCGATTTGTCCAAGAAAAGGAGGTTATCAAACTACTGACATATCTGTTGCAGGTTCGATCGGTCCAAGATTTGTGGTTTTTCACTAAATTAGGCACATTTGGGCTTGGTGCTTAAAATGAATCATTGTTTGCTCCGTGCTTGATTTATCCTTTTTTGACTGCTTGCATGTGCTTGATTATAACCCAAATTTAATGGCAAAAGTATCCTCTCCCCTTGCCTATCAAATGGATCTTGGGTGTATGAGAACTTGTCATTATCTTTAGAGGGCCTGCCTTCCCGGTGTGAGAAGGGATACGACCCAAGCGGTAACGGGCTAAAGCCAAGTCCTTCCGAACTGCTATATAAGAAAAGTGTTTGTGTCGAAAGCCACAAACAACAGGTGTTGTTGTGTTATACCAACAGCCAACCTCCCCCAAAACCCTCCAAGGCGCAACCCTTGCAGGTTAGGAGACTCCATAACGGAGAGTAGCGCTGCCGCATGTATAGCCACCCGAACAGATGCCCTTATTAGCAACTTTGTGTAGTAGCCAAAAACCTTCTATCTGTTGATGCAAAAAGTGGGACCTTTGAAGCGGCCTCAATTCATGTGGTTCTTAGTAGAGATAGTAGGGACAATCCTAAGGTTTGGTGTGGGGACAAGCCTTACAGGAAGCCCGAAACTTGGTATGCGTGAGAAGTGAGTGCCGTGGAGGGGAGCCGGTGCTACCAAGATCCTGAAGCTATCCGCTTTGAATAAGCACGGCTAGGGGATTCAATGGATACTATCCTATCCTAGCCTAGGTTGTATCAGTTTGTGCTTGTTGTGAGTGTGAGTGACTGTTATCACTATTTTCTTGCTGAAAAACTACAAAATCAGACATGTTTTTGACAAACATAGTCACTTTTGAACCTAAACTGCCTGCACAGATAACAGACAGTGCCTTTGAACTGTAGTAATCCGCTTTTGGCCTGAACCATATCGCCTTTAAACAACAGCTGCCCGCATATAGGCTGAACTGCATCACTTTCAAACCACAACTAGTCACATATTGCCTAAACTGCATCGCTTTTAAACCATAGCTGATCGCCTATTGCCTGAACATAATCGCATTTGAACCACAGTCGATCACATCTTGTCTGAACCAGATCACCTTTAAGCCGCAGTTAGTCACCTTCTGTCTGAACGAGTTCACCTTTGAACAACAGACTGTCACCTTTAGGGATACATGAGTCACTTTTGATCAACAGACAATCGCTTTCAGACCAACAGTCATCACCTTTGGCAAACCATTCACTTCTGGTTAGCACTATGATTTACTGTCGAAACTTAACCAGATCGCATTTGAGCTATCATTGATCACCTTTAGCATCCTTTGAGTCGCGTTTAAGCTATCATCAGTCGCCTGTAGTTAAAATACCTGCAAATCCTAGTGTCTCGGCTGAATTAGCCACAGGTCCAGCTTGCTTAAGTCTTAAACATCAGTTTTCAGACTTCTCCTTGATCAACATCAAATACCTGGACTTTGTCTCCTATTTTTGAGCTTATCAATCAATCACAACTCATGAGCTTTCCATCTTTTTGAGACCTCAAGCAGCAAATCAGATATCAACCCAACATTTCAATCAGCAAACATCATCCTTCAGCTTTAGCTTGAACAAACATCATCTTTCAGCCTTAGCTCCAACAAACATCAGCAGCGAACAATCTTTCCCTTGAGTGTTTGAGCTATCCTCTAGGGACAACCAACAACAACTCAACAACAACTCAGCCAAAACAAACCAACCAAGCGAATTAACAAAACCAGCAAACCAAAACAGCAACCAATCAACCAACCAGCCAACTATCATCTTTTGGGTCTCAAAACTTTGACAAGCTCAACTTCATCATCAACATCATGCCTCAAACTAGGAGTCAATATCGAGCTGAAATAGAAGCCAAATTGAAAGCTGAAATGGAAGCCAAATTACAAGCTGAGATGAAACAATTCACAACACCTCTTAAGGACTTAACTCAATTCACAACTGGTATGCCTCCTCATATGTTCATGCCTCAAGGATACACTATTGGCGAGTCATCTTCACAACGAATGCAACCTACACCATCCTTGGAAACTTTTGAAGAACAATCTCAAGATGACTCATTGGAATTCCAAGATACCTATCTATGGGACCAAGTTGAGAAACTCATGATATCTGAGCCTAATCGTTGCTTTCTCCAACTTGCTCGCATGGGTGCTAAACTACCAAAGGACTTTGATGTATCCGCTATTAGAGAGCAAGATCCCAACACTACTGCTGTTGTTGCGAAGGGACCATCTACTATAGTCACATCATCTCCTATTACATCGCAAACATTGTCCTCACTGCCTATTGTTGCTTCATTTGAGACACCACGATCGAAGCATACTTTAGAACCATTGATAGTGCCAACCAATGTGCTCCCTCTCATGTCACAAAATCTCAACATTCCACCTTTCCATGTTCCTCAACATATCTCTCCTTCTACCATGACTGTTTCCATGCCTCAAGTAACACAAGCTGTCCATGTAACACAAGCACAAATACTTTGAGCATCACAAGCTATTCCCATGTCTTATAGTGTGCAAACCTCTCAAACTACTCTAACAACATCTGTTGTCCATGCTTCACACCCATTACAATCTACTACATCTCATATGAATACCATATCCCATATACCAACTGCTAATACCTCCATGCTATCATATAATCCCAACGTTAGTCTCATTGACATGAGTGATCCACCCGTTTCTCAAGCCAATCCGAACAATAAGATCGCTTATGTTGATCAACTTACATCCATGTCGTCATATTCTTCCAATCCTTCACACACCATCAATCCATCTTATGCTACCCAAAGCTTCCCTATTATCACCCAACATATGACACATACCAATCCTTGTATTGTCCAAAATACAAATCCAAATGTTTCTGTCATATCTACCAATCCCTCCGTCACTTACCGTGTCGTGAATTCAATCCCAACTTCCCAACCATTCACTACTGTCAATCCACTATCCACTTCCCATGTGATGCACACCCAATTGCCGCTTGTGTCTCAAGGACAGCAATCCTCCAACACATACGTGTCACATGCCAATCCTTCGACATACATTGTGGGTACACAACTGCAACAAACAGTCACAACTCCATATATCCCACAACCGCAACCACAATATATCTCATACCATACTCCACCCCCTTCGCAACAACAGCAATTATCTTCAGCAGATGTTCAATAAATGATCGATGAAAGGGTAGGACAAGGCAAGAAACCTTTTTCTCTTGAAAACATATGCGCCTGTCCATTTGACAAGTCTCTTAATATGATACCTTTTCTGTCACATTTTGAAATCCCACAATTTGATAAGTACAAAGGGAAAGGAAATCCAGAAGACCATCTTCGAGCCTTTTTTGTGGCATGTCTTGATGTCTCTTATGATGATACGTATCTTTTGAGACTATTTCCTCGAAGCTTAGCAGGACAAGCTCTCGAATGGTTTTCTCATTTACCCCCGGGCATTAAATCTTTTGCGGAATTGGCAAATAAATTTTGATCACACTTTGCCTTCAACATTGAACATGAGGTAAACATGAATGACCTTGTCAATACCAAATAGCGCAATGGTGAACCCTTTTCTTCCTTTACCCAACGATGGCGTAATATGGCTAGCAAATTATCATGGGAAATACCTAAGAAACAATAGCTTGACATCTTTGTTCAAAATCTTCATCCTAAGCTGTCATTCCAATTACAATTGCAAAGTGCTAGCACCTTTGACGAACTAGTTTCCAAAGGAGTTATTATTGAACGAGCCTTAATTGCGAAGGGAACTATCAAGATCTTTCGCGATAACAAAGACTCTCCTCAAAATTCCAATGATAAGTCTCGCTTTTGGAACAAGAACAAGAATGTTGTAAATGACGGTATTGTAGACGCAAAGAATATTCAAACTATGAGAGCTCCCATCAACATTCCAGCAGCCTCTACACCAAGACAACCTTTTCCACAACGAAGAAACCAACGCCAAACTTCCAATCCACGCCGATAATTTACACCATTAGTGGAACCCATGGAAGTTATTCTTTGAAAGCTACTTCAAGCAGGAGATATTATTCTACCTGATGCACCACCAAATGGCAAACCACTCTTTCAAGCTCCTTGGTACAAAGAAAATGAGTATTGTGATTAGCATCGAGTTAAAGGACACAAAACAAATGGTTGTATGTGCTTAAAACATGTTATCCAAGACTGCATTGATCAAGGTTTAATCAACGTCACACCTTCAAAGGCTCAACCTGCTCAACAATCAACATCAAACTATGATCTAGAGACTTTCAAGAATCCACTTCCATCTCATGATTAGACAAATAACCTTCAGGTTGGAAATGATATTCCGTATAACTATGAATCATCTACCATTGGTTGCATTGACCATGCTCGCATTTCTACCATTACCGTCCAAGGGAGAGCACCTGATTGTGCCGTAACCACGCGAAGAGGTCGAGTTACTATTCAAGGAGCACCTCCTCATCCTCCTCGATCTCTCTCTGACTATAACCTCTTGGATCACCTTGGCAAAATACCAGCGCACATATCTATTCTTGAGTTGCCCCACATATCCCCCGCACATAAAGCTATCCTTGATAAAGCCTTACAAGAGTCTTCGGTGCCTAATAATATTAATATCACACAATTCCAATCTATGGTCGCTAGCATTGCAGCTCCTTGTCACTTAACCTTTTCTGACAAAGATCTTCAGCCCTCCATTCATCCTTCACACAATGAAGCCCTCCATATTGAAGTATTTGTTCAACAATGCCGTATCAAACGAGTCTTGATAGATGGGGGAGCTGGTCTTAATATAGGTTCTTTGAAACTTATCAAGCAATTGGGATATTCTGAGAAAGATGTTGACACTTCCAAGGTTATTACCATCAGAGCATATGATGATGCTGAAAGAGATACCGAAGGGATTATCTAATTGCCTATTCAAATTGGACCGGTCATTACAGAAACCCGTTGTCAAGTCCTTGATATTGACCTCCCTTATAACATCATCCTTGGTCGCCCATGGCTACATGCCCTTAAGGCAGTTCCTTCTACATACCATCAATGTCTTAAATTTCCACACAACGGTGTTGAGGTTACCATTCAAGCTGATCCCAATCCATTTGAGTTTTGCCATGCCTTCCAAGCTAAATATCAGAACCCAAACCGTATCCCTATCAACACCGAGGCATATTCATCATCATCCTATGTAGATCCATCCGATCTCCTCAAGCCCTCATCTAGCAAAACCCCTTATAATCTCCATATCAAGTACACCGAACATGGCCCTGGTGAGTACAAGTTGCAAGAGGAAGCTAAATCTTCTTTGGGGAGAGAGACTTCTAACTCTGTTACCCTTGATGATTCCTCCTTTCATCTCACCAACCTTTTTTTAGGGTCCTCCATCTGCATGCTTTCCACAACCCCTTCATCCCCATCTGATGAAGAACTCAAGTCTAATTCTTCAAGCACTCCTAGTCCCGATGTCAATCCCACTATCCAAGTTAAAGATGTTGTTAATCCCACTATCCATCCTCAGTCCACCATTTCTCATCAACACTCACACGCTAAATCTCATAAGCATGTGACTGTACATCTTCCGCCATCTAATTTACCTCCGCTTCTTCCAACTCCTAAAACCCCACCACTAGCTTTGTTTCCACATCACCCACTTTTACCATCCTATAACTTGCAAAAGCATGTGACCATACACCTTCCGCCATCTACTTTACCTCCACTACTTCCAACTCCAGATATTCCTCCACTTTCCTCACCTCTCGTACCACCAATGCCTCATTATCCCTTTATTCACCATTACATTCCTAATCATGACCAACAAATGCACATATGGTATAAGCATAAAGTTTCCGTTCATCCCACCAAGCCCTCTATCATCAAATCCATACAATTCAAAAATAATAAAAATCTGGATGCCTCTACTTCTAAAGATGAAAATCCTACCAAGAATCCTAAGGATTCTCATGCCTTAGGATATCAAAGCAAAGAATCACAGCCTCATACCTCTAAAGAACTCTCTGAGACTATCAATCCACAAGAAGAGCCTACAACCAAAAGGGTCTGGCTCCCTAAGCATATGAGTAAACCAACCAATTGAGGCATCCTTATCCACCTCTCAAGAATCCCAATCACCTTCCTCCATCCAAGAGCCTCTGTCTATCCAAAACTTTCAAAAGTCCCACAAGAAAAACAAAAGCACTAAAAATACTAAATCTATGTGGGTTCCTAAATCACTTCGTCAACCATCTCCTAAGAAAACAACCCCATTGCTTCCTACATCACCATCCAATCAAAAGCTTCAATGTTTATCATGGTGTGTGCAACCGTTGGTCATGGTTCCCTTCCACTCCGTAGCACCTCCACATACCTCCATCTCCCCAACTTTCATCCATTATCCTACATATCTCCCCCATGCTATCCCTATGGTCCATGCTTTTGCATAAGCCTTTTATCCATCTATCCTTGCATGAACCTTTCATAATCCACATCATAATCCACTGTCCCCATCCATCCATCCTTGCATCAATCTTGCATAATCCACATCCTAATCCACTATCTACCTAATCCATCTCCCATCCACACAATCCCTTATCAACATCGATGAGCATAATGACATGGTCCATGCGAAGACATCATCTATCTCTAATGGGACACTATCAACCTTTCATAGCACTAGCCACTTGAGTCCCTCCTATCCATTACCATGGTGAAAACCTGGCAAACAGGTGCCATGTGTAATTGTCATCCCATCTAAAAAAATAAAATTAAAAAAAAAAAAGTAAAGAGAAATCCTTTCATCCAATGGTGAAAACCTGGTAAACAGGTGCCTTGGATAAGTACCATGATGAAAACCTGGCAAACAGGTGTCATGTGTAGGTTGATCTTCTATGTCACTTACACTTGGGGGCACATTGTCTCATCCAACCTATCCATTCCCAAACTATCTATCCCATTATATCTTTTTCTATCCTATCCTGTCTTACCATTACCATACCATCCTGCCATCCTTAGCCATTACATAAACATGCCTATTCCACTGAGCCCATTCATCCTCCCTTCCTCCTTTTGATCTTGATGAAGACATAGGGGTAAAATGTTGAAACATGTTTGGATATTTCTTGACATACCTTCTTTCCAAACCAAGTCCTATCCATTGACCATTTATCCATCCCATTTAAACCAATCTATCATGTCATTCCTTGGTCATGAACTTTGTCATGCAACGAATCCTAAGCATTACCACCTAGAATGGGGACAAATTCCTCCTATGCAACATAGCCTTTGAAGATCACATCCTAGCTCCCTTAGGATCCATCCACTATGGCATATCCTTATCACGAGCTTTCCATCTTAAAGCTTATCCCCATCTATTTATCATGAGCTTTCCACTATAGCTTACCTATCTGTTTATCATGAGGCAAGCATCCATCCCTTATATGGCCTATCCTCTCTTCTATCCATCCAACTCTCATGAACCTTCCATCCCATCCAACCATGATCTTTCCCTCACATTCACTATGAGCCCATCCTCTTATCCATCCAATCCCATTCATCCATCCTTGCACCTAGACTTGGTTTTCTCCCTTGTCATTGGTATCTAGCACAAAGGCTACCTAAATTGTAAATCCATTGATGTTCCAAAACATTCAAAAAAACAAAAAAATCAAAACATCCCAAAAACACAAAAAAAAAAAAATCTCAAAAAAATCAAAATATTTAAAAAAAAATCCAAAAAAATCAAATATCCAATGAAAAATCCAAGCAATAAAACCAATCGCATCATCCAAATCAATCCACTCCATCAACATTCAATCACAATCAAATCATCATCATCATCAATTTTTCTTCTCAATAACATTCATTCATCTATTTCAATCAGTAACCTCTTCCAATCATATCAATCCAATCAATCTAAGCAATGATCTTAAAATCCAAGTCACATTAATCCATATCAAGCAAGCTAATCAATTAAGGAACATTATCCAATCAAATCAATGGGTTTTGATCCTAATCTTGTCATGAGACCAATCAATCATCATCAATCATTAAGCATCCTTGTGTTGATCTAGGGATATAGCTTTCCCCACAATGACAACACTATCTATCATCATCAATCAAACAATCAATTATTGGTTTATGACTTGACAAGGCCAATACCTTGTTTGTTTTACATCCTTTGAGCACATTGAGAACACTTGCTTATGCTTAGATTGAATCGACACTCTAATCATCACACCATCATTATCATCATTCAAAACAATCCAATCATCAAAACAATCAACCCAGCAATAGCACACATCAAAACCAAAGCAATTCAACTCAAAGCACGTCAAGCTAGCCATCAAAACAAATCCAATCACTTCAGCAAATCAAAAGCAGCTCAATCCACCACATATCATCCCATCATCAACATTTCATCAAATCAATCTTCATCCATCATTTCATCATCTTCCAACCATTCCAAGCAATGATCCAAGTGCAAGCCCATCCTTAATCCACACCAATCAATCAAGCCAAGTTATCCAAATGCAATCCATGGTCTTGATCCTAGCCTTGTTGTAAGCCAAATCAATCAGCCAATCAGCAAACCAACTCAGCAAACAACCTTGTGTTGATCTAGGGATATAGCTTTCCCCACAATGACAACACTCTCAACTATCATCAACAAAACAATTAGCAATTAATCATTGGTTTACAGCTTGACAGGGGCAATACCTTGTTTGTTTTTGAATCATTTGTGCATGCTTGCTTGCTTGTGTGTGTTATCATTTTATCTTGTATTTGCGGGATGATCTTATTCTCTTCCTATGCGTATTGATATCTTGTACGTGTTGGGATTAGCATCTTACATATCAATATCTCTAGCATCTGAGAAGCTAAACAATCTCTTATGCATTTGAGACTATTTTATGTTAAGACTAACTCCATACATATAACTAGCAAGTTATCATTATGTGTAGTGGAGATAAGCTCAAACCATTGCTTGTAGCATCAAAGTCCAATGCTAGCTGTTATTCATATCTTGTGCATGGTGGCTCAACATCTTGACCTCATGCGTTCAGACATGATTGTAACATGCTAGTTGCACATTGGATATCTCGACACCTTGGTCTCTTATACCCTAGTGCATAACATCCATATGCTATATCAAACATAAGGACTGCATTTCTTTTCATTCTGAGCAATTCCTTGAAAGCTGCCCATCATCATCCTATCTATCCATTCATTTTATCCATTCCGTCATACTCAGCCTTCTTTTTAGCCTTTTTCTTCTATCGAGAGCCAACCCAGCCCTTCTTGGTTAGCCTAGCTTACCTCTCGAGGGGGCATCACCTACCAGTTACACTGGGGCATAACTTGTTTATCGAACGCATATCGTATCTTCTTTGACACAACGCTCTTTCGAACATTGTATCAAAGAGGGGCAAAATGTAGACACCCAAATTTGTCCCAACTTTGTCCATGTCTAGTAACACGTTGTTAAATCATTATTCATTAAGCCAATTAATTAAATAAATTTTATTTATTTAATTAAAATCCCATCCTCATCCCACTTAGCCAATTAATTAAATAAATTTTATTTATTTAATTAATTCCACATCATATCCTATCCTCATCCCAATTAATTAAATAAATTTTATTTAATTAATTAATTTCCACATCATATCTCATCCCATTTTATTCATTTATCCTATTAATTAAATAAATTTTATTCAATTAATTAATATCCAACTCATATCCCAACTAATTCAAATATTTTATTTGAATTAAACACTCATCTTTTATCACATTCCAACACTTGTCCATCTCCCCTTAATCATGTGTTGTCATACAACTTTCATTTAAAATTCTTCACATGCACAACTAATTGGATCTAAATTTAGTAACTTTCAATCCTAGCCATTCACATAGCCTCTGAATCTCCACCGTCGATTCATCTTGGTTGAGTCCTATATAAACACCCTCTCACTCCATATGAGACATCCAGCAATCATATAGCACCTACATTATCATCTTGAGCATCTTGAGCATCTGAGCATCCATTTGAGCTTTTATCATCCATCATGGCAGCTTTCAACTTTGCAATTGTTCATTGTTGAAGAAGTAGTCCACATCTCACAAACAAGGAATCACACGGTCTAGGTGATGTTATGCTTGAATTGCATTGTTCTTTGATTTCATTTAGATTAGATTCTTTGATGATGGTAGGGTTAGGGTTTCATGACTATGTCTGATCTGCTAAGCCTGACTTTTCACCTATCACAGGTTTACCTTGTTCAATTTCTTCTTCCTTTAGGTTTTTCATTGGTCTCTGTCTATCCTCCTTTCTTCTTATTCATCTCTTTCGGTAGGTATTTACTTTTATACGCTCACACATGAGGATTTACTTATGCTTTTTTAAGCTTTTACTTTTTTCTTGCCTTTTCTTGGATATGGTTGTTACTTATGTATTTAACTCTCTTTGAACATTTACTCAAGCTTCCCTTCCTTTTCTTCTTCTTTTATTCTTTTCACTTTTATATTTAATCATATTATTATTGTTATTTTTATTTTTATTATTATTATCATCATTATTATTACTATAAGAATAGATATGAAAGAATATTATATATATTCTTCTTCCATAAATATTCTTATATTTATTTTTATTTTTAGAATTTATTATTATTTTCCCATATTCTTATTTTTGTATTTATAGTTTGTTTTTTGTTTCTTATATATTCTTATATATATACTATTACATTCTTATTATATTCTTAATTATGTTTAATTATTCTCATTCTTATCTTTTCTTATTTATAATTGTTTCACATATATATTATCATTGATATTTTTTATATATAAATCTCCTCCTTGCATATTCTTATATTTATATTTATATTTAGAAGTTTATATATTGTCTCTTCCATATTCTTATTTTATTATTATATTTAGAATTTTGTTTCCTTTTTCATATATATATATATATAAAATTATTTACTCTTTGCTCTTCTTGCCTCATACCTAAGCTTTTCCATTCTCTATTCTCTTTTATCCCTATCTCTCTCTTGCCTTTCCATATTTTCTCGTTTATGTCTCTCGCATTCACTGATCCCTCTTGTGCATTTACAATTCATCTTTCTTTGCATTCTCTCTCAGGTTTTTATATACATTTTTTTCCATTTTTTCTTCATTCTTCATTTTTCTCCTTTTTCCTCTTCTCACTTTTGCATTCTCCCTTTCTTGGTTTTACATCTTTTCTCTATTTTACATTCCCCCTCCTTCAAATTTATTCTCTCATCCAAACTCTCATCTCCTCTCACTCTAATCTCTCAATTGCAGCCACCTCTAATTTCCTTTCTTGCTCACTATTTTAGCAATTTTACTCTTACGGTTATAATTGCATAATTACTTGTTTTGATAGTCTTTGTTATTCATGTGCTAACCAATTTACAATTTTAGTGCTATATAATATATAGATTTTTTTCTTTCTTTTTCTTAATTACTTACTTTTACTAATTTATTTCAGGTTATATATATATATATACAACTAGTTTTATTTGTTTATTTTTACTCTTTGAGGTTCTCTTTTTTTATCTTCTTTTTAGTAATTTATTTACTTGGAATCTTATCTACTCTTTTCATCTCCTCTATGTGTCTCCTCTAGCTTTTCTCGTCTTCCGTGCCTACCTCTATTCTCTCTTTTTAAGAAACCCCTCTGCAAGTCAAACTCATTTGCATTCTCTTCCTTTCCTCCTGATGACAGATCATGGAGTGTGATCCGAAATGTTGAGACAAAAAAAGCAAACATAGTTTTTCCAGAAACATTAGCACTAATTAATAAGCTGTATGACTATGAGTGCTTGGTGGAAGAGTTTGTAAAAGACTTGTGGCTTCCATACACTATCTTCATATTTGTTTTGATCACTAGTAGGCTGACCCTCAATCTACTTAAGGATGAGATTGACCTGTAAATATCACATTCTCACCCATATACTAAAGAGAGATTCTCCACCTTCAGAATTACGTTGATCATTACTTTGGGTATGCTCAGAATGGCACTGTGGTACTTTGAATATGCAAACTGCAATATAATTAAAGTTAGATTCACAGGATTTATAGTTTGGTCTATTATATTTGGTGATGTCAAGAAAATTATATCCTAAGTTATTATTACTGTTTCAATGGGGTTCGGTGTGGTAGTGCCTACACTAGGAGGTATTACATCAAAGGAGAAGAGTTTGGGAAAGAAGTGTTTGTGCTTCTGACAAAGTCAATAGAAAATGGCTATCATCATACATATCAAGACTCCCAAGAACATGTGGCTAGAGGGTTTTATTCAAATTCACTGACCGCTTGTTGTCATCATCTCCCATGTTCAACATCATCAGGAAATAATAGCTAAGACACAACATTACCATTGAGCTTGAGGAACGGCCTCAATATGCAAGTTTTGGTTATTTTAGGGGAAAAGAGAAGGTTAAAGAATGCTTTTAAGACTCCCCGAGCACAATCTCTAGCAAAAAGGAATCAGTCCATATTTTATATGCGCGAATAGAGGAGTCTACGATTCAGGTATACGGAGGATTTATCAACATTCAGTGAAGTTTGACCACCAAGATAGAGCAAAAGTGATAAAAACAACTTAGCAAAGTTCACAACTCAAAAGTCACAAGTTCTAATTACCTTTTTGTAAAAGTGACTTATGTCACTTGTTGTAACTAAAAGTTAGAAAATGAGCTTAGTTTCTAGTTATTTCTTAAGTGCGAAAATTGGGTAGTTTCTCTAAGTAACTATCTTTCTAAAAAGAAAGTTAGTTATTCCAAGTTGGTGTGCACTTAAAGAGTTAGTTATTCTAAGTAGTTATAAAAGTGGTTAAGGTAGTTACCTTAAGTGGTTACTAGCCTCACCTATATATACTTCTTTGTAATTCAATCAAAGGGGACTTTTTAGAAGAGACTTTTCCAGGGGGACTTTTGGCTTGACACTATGTATAGAAGAGTTATTGGAATTGTATAATTTCAAGGAGATAATGAAGAATGCTTTTGGTTCGTATGTTCTAAATGTATTCATGTGTTATCATTGTTGATTTCTCATATGTTAAATCAGTAATCCTTCTATGTAATTGTGCAAACCATTGGTATTTTATGTGATTGATGTAATGAATAATGTTCATATCTTGGTATCTTGGTTTGAATGTGTTGAGGTGGCATATCTTTTCATATGTTGAGGTTTATCACCTCCCTTTCATTATCATTGCACATCAAAACATATTTTTTGTTAAAACCCCCTTTGTAATTTGTCATATCCGTTGTGAAATCTCAGCTGGTATTCATATGTTTATTGTTGGGATTTCTATTAATTATTTTCCTCTAGTTTTACATTTTCTCCTTTATGTACTTTCAGGTTAAAAGTACATAGAAACCACAAATACCCCCATCATACTAGGGAGGTGCCCCTCTCAAAGGCAGAGGAAGATCGTTGCTCTGCTACCATCTCTCCAATTGTTGGGACAATTTAGTCACCGCTCTAAGAGCATCAAGTCATTTTCAAAGGTTATTTCGCGGTGACAAATATGTTTACCAACAGAGCCACAAGATAATTGAAACACATACTTGGCAATCAAAGACCTCAAGCCCACAAATTTGAAACTCTAATGCAATAAGTCTCAGATCGATCATTAATGTAGGGTTCACTAGAGAAATGAGGCATATGAGAAGCATGAAAATTTGCATTTTGGAGTATGTGCCAACAACACCAAACTTGCCTTTTACACATTATGAATTTCATGTTTATCAAAAATGAAATGTCCATGATTTTGTATGCCAATAACATGGGTTTTATAGATATAGTTACTAATGACTTCTTATGTGTAGGTATGGAGATGTTGCTTTACTAGAATATGAAGAAATCATGATACATCATGTGTACCCTGTATCTTGGATCTATTTTCTAACTTCAATTACTACATAGCTTATTTTGGAATCCATGATTTATGCAGTTCACAAGAAAACCAAAGTCGGGATAAAATATGATGGATAAAAGTGCATACCTTGCCCTTTTATGCCTTTATTTTACACTTATTTAGTGTTATCATAAATACAATGTCATAATTTACTTAATTTTGCTTGTTTGGATCATATAAGCCAATCTAAACTGTACACCTATCAATTTGAATAGCCTTATCTTCACCATAGAGTGGACTATAATGAATCCCTTACTATTTCCATCCTCTTAGACTAGATCATGGGTGTGGATGTATTATTTGGACTAATCTATGACACAATCTCATCCCTAATCTCAAATGTAAAATTTCCCACTACCAAGGTTGGCCTTATCAAAATATAATCGTTAAGTCTATCATCTATATCCCACAACATCTTGAGTTGAACATCTAAGATCATGTGTGTATGGTCCTAGGTACTAGGGCTGTATTTGCTTTGTGTGATAAGAGGCTACTGGACGCAATGGGGTATCCACGTCAGCCATTCTGGTTCATCTTGACTGTGGAGAGCATTGTGAAATTCTGCGGTGGCACTTTTGTGCGTTGGTTTTTACCTCCGAGACCAATGAGTTGGTCGACTAAGAGGATTCCATTGCAGGAAGAGGAGGAATTTCTTAATAGATTCAATTATGTTTGGAATTGCAATCCCCAACCTCCTTTTCTTCTTTGTAAAGATTTTGGAATGACCTTTTTTTCTTTTTACTTTTTTTTCTTCCTACGCGTTAGAACAGAAAGTTATTGGACTTATAATATTAATTAGTGTAACAATTGTAAGTATTTGTAGAGGCCTATGTCACTGATAATCGGACAGAATTGTAACATAGGAAGTAATTCAATAAAACTAACGACATATTGATTTAAGTATAAAGACAAAGCTAAAATATTTTATTTATGTAAAACAACAACCAAAACCACAAGTACCGGTAAATTAGAAAGGCTATAATAATACTGTACTATAAGATTGTTCAAACAGTTAGAAAATGTAATTTTATTACACATTTGTTTAAATAATTCTGAATTGCAAGTTTGATGTAAGGAGCAAGTTGCCTCCTCCGTGGTATTTATCATAGCAGATTTCTCATGGAAAATTGCAGATTGTAGACAATTTCTCACATGTTGCATGAAATTCATCTACTGTTGCTTCCATTGATTGGACTTCAAAGTCTTACACAGCATGAGCACCCAAGCAAGTCATCTTTGTTTGTTGAAGTAGTTCATGGCAACTCGGTGAAATACTACTTGCAAATTTTTGAATGTTGCTTTCTAGGTTTCCGTTCCTAATGATACATGAATGCAATTCAATAGGCAATAGGGAGGAATTTTTTGTAATTGATGGGCTTGATACATGTAATTCAAAACTACTACTTGAGATGTCAATAATATCTATAGTTTGATGAAAATTTGCTATAGCCTGAATGGAAGACATTCCAGAAAATATTAAACAACAAAATACTTTTACAATAGTTTATAAACTATATCTAATTTATCTTCCGTTAAAAAATATTTTAGTATAAAGCCAAACATAAAATCATATATAAATTGTATCTAACTTATTTATGAATATAAACCCAAACATAGAATCATAACAATTTGGTGGTTAAAATTTTTCTACATTTAATGAGGCCACACACTATCCTCCTTGGCTACAAGGACCAAGCACTTTCCATTTAATGGAACCTTAATGAATACACACTAGTCCTGGGGAGGTTGGCATGTAATAATGAACAACCTCTCCATAAAGGCATTAATGATCTTTGTATTCCTAGACCTATGGTCTGATCATATGGTTGACAGTAAATTATCTAGACTTAAATTGATATTCCATGAGATGCTCTCTCATTCTTTCATGTGATCAATCAAACTACATGCTTCCACCAAACTTCTACAATTGACATACATGTAAATAAGCTTATAGCAACAATGAAAAGATAGTAAAATGATAAGACATGGGTTAATAAAAGATGGATGTGATTTTGACATCAATTCTAGTATAAAACCTAGAAAAAGTCTAATTTTAAAAATACACCAAGGGGTAAATACATGAACTTAAAACCAATAAATTGGTCTACTCACTTGCATGTGTATGCTCTACACTATTGTTCATAGTGAGATATTGTAAAAATCTACTGCCAAGGATACCCTAATTATAATGGCTATATTACATTGGATCAGAGTAAGGATGCATGGATGAGAAGAATTTGCAAAATACCATGTCAGTGTTGAGGATAATCCTTCTACTCACTTGTATGTTTAAGCTCTACATTATTGTTCACAATGAGATGTTGTCAAAAATCTGTTGCCAGGGATATTCGAATTATAACTTGGCTAAAAGAAATGGAGATGTGGCATTAACATTAGGAAATGATTCAACTTAATATCAGGTAAACTTTCCTTCTTTTCCATTTTTCCATTATATAAATTAATGTCTTTCAGTTTATGCCTCATATTATTGCTCATGAATAAAATGTTTGTAGCAATGGATAATTAACAACACTTTGTGGAGCATGATTAGAGATGAAGCTGGCTTTGGACTTCAATTGCCATCATCAACAAAGGAATTCACCAAGTCTTAAGCCATTTCAAACATAATCACAAGGTGATTTGGTTCTCAAAATTGATTATCAACATACAAATTGCTAAGATCATATATGAATGACTTATTTCTAGATTTACATTTGGTCTCGAATTGTTCTGGTTAGTTATGGTAAGGATGAATGTCACACCCCATTTTAAAAAAAACCAAACTTATTTCATCTTGTATTTCAATAACAACTAGTTAGAAGAGAAATAATTATGATAATTATGAAGTTATAATAACTTAGAAAAATGAGTTTATTTCATATTTTTGAAAATGCAATGAAATGATATTTGAAATGTTATTAATGAAATTTAACAATTATGTGATGGACTAACTACTCATTGTGTACATGAGGTGTATGTAGGGATAGAGTTTCTCCCTCTAGATAAGGAGGGAGAGCATCACTAGGTAGAGAGAAATAGATCACGAGAAATGAGTGACCAGTGAGCCATCAGAGAACACACACACATTCACATTAGAGGTTTCGTCAAAACTCCAAGTCTCGACTCCTTGTCATTGGATGAAATAGTGATACTTTTTATGTTGCTATCATCTTCGTGATGTGGTGTCATTGTCTTGTCGATGATTTTGTTGTCCATGTCGACAAACAAGGAGGTTATGGTTATCTCTGTGTATTAGGTCAACTCAGGAAGTCAACATATTAGGTTGATATTATATTCGTCGTATGTATAATGAAAGCATTCATTAATGCATTGTCGACATCTACACAAATAAGCCTATTTAAATTGTTTAAACCCATGTCGGATTAAATCCAATGTTGTGGGTTATTTGAGCTATATACTCTAAGTATAGAATGAAGAATAAAGTTTACAAAGTTTAATTATTTTAATATATTACTAGTCTATTTATGAAGGAGGTTTTTTTGCCATCAGATTATTCCTAGTTATTAGGGAGAGTGGGAAGGAGTGGTAGCTCCACTTCTCTATTTCCTTGGGTTGAGCCCACAGGTGTTAGGATTAAGGTGACACCAACCTTGTAAATCCTATGTAATTTATTACTCCTATTATTGTTTGTAAATCACCCATAAGGGATGAGAGGTTTCACCAGCAGTGATCTAGTTTCAACCGCATGTTTATATTTGGTCCCTAACACTAATTCATGCACGGGGGAGCCAAATTTTATCATTGTAAAGCTAGACCATTCATCATTAGGTCATAGATCTAATAGTCAATATTATGTCAATTTTCTTGTCTTAGAAGGTAACCCCCTTTTATAAGGATATTTGTACTACACTTTTAGTAGAGTTGAGAGTAATAAGCGTCGCTGGATTGAATACTAAAGAAGAAGAGGAAGTGCATGTATTGTAATCTCATATTTGAAGATAATACAACTTGGAGCCTCTTTTATTGGTTGATTTTTTTACCTGAAAGGGTTTTCTCCATGTTACATATTGTGTTACGTGTTTAGTTCTTAATGCATGTTATTCCTGTGTAGTGGATTTTATTTCTATTGCAATGTCCATTGATTCTATAGTATTTAGAGGATATTAATAAGGTTTGAATCAGATTTTTGTTGTGTGTTTTGTACCTTCATTTCTAACAGTGGGTGGCCAAGAAAGATAAGAACTAAATTCAGTTTTGAAACTGCCTATCGAGAGATAAAAAGCTTATGAGTTATTCTTACAAAGCCTATCACAAATGGACTTAGTTTCAAAAGAGTTTTATCATAGCATTAACATTTAACCCTATAGGATCGAACTAGCTTAATTTCGTTGAACTGCATAGTATTAGGAAGATTGAAGAGAGATTAAAAAGATTGCAGAGTTGAACGTAGGAAAGGTGTCAATCATCATATATCACCAAAGGAGGTATGAGTAAGTTATTTTTAAACTCTTTTCCTATCTGATAATAGTATAGAAACAATAATATATGATTGTGGATGTTCCAATGAGGCTCTATAACCAAATAAAGACTATAGTTTTCTTCTTTGAAGTGTACTAGCATTCATTGTGCACATTCTAGTATTTGGATAAGTTTGTATACAAATAGATACAAGTTGTAAGGGCAGCCTGGTCCTTAGAATACAAACCATTATTGACAGTGAAGTACACCAACAAAATTATGTGTTTAGATCATAAAAATATCAAACATTTGGTATGCCTGTGAGAGGCCATTAAGCTACCATCTTATGCACCCATGTACTGCCATTATACATAGCCCAAACCTACAATTTGTAAGCACCTTTAAGGCCACAATATAACATATGTTTAGTATCCATTTTATACTCTTGTATTAACATTAACTGGACTGGTCAACTATATCACTTTACACCCTTGTTAGATCTTTGATAAAGCTGACTTTTGGGCTTTCTTGTACACACTTGGAGATTATAAATACCAATTTATTTTCTTTGTAATAGGCCGCCAAATTTTGATAGTTAACAAGCCTATAGTTAGGCCGATTTCAAATATACATATATATACATGAATATCAGTTTGTATAAACCTGTAGGGCAGAGCTCACACCAATGACGCCTATATAAGGCTTATGAAATTCATTTCATCGTTGTTAAGCTCATAGCAGGCCATCATCTAAGTATACTTGTTTTTTAATATTGAAGGGGTTGATAGAATAAACTTTTAAACCTATATCAGTAGTAAGTTTGCAAATAGGTCGATAGTCTTATAATTATTTAATCTTCATTTGATTTGATAAGTGGCATTTCCTTGATAGTATCTTAAGACTGAGAGTCATGTATGACTTAGTTTATTATGTAAGGCAAATTTCCCATTGAGTATGATCTCATTGTCATTTTATGTGAAGGCTGATTTAATTTCCTTTCTAGAGACCAATTTGTTTAAACAATTTAAACACTATGATAAAACAATATCAAATATATCCATATATATATTATCTTGACTAGAAATAGTCATGAGTTACCTCTTATTGTGGCTAATAGTGGCCAATAACTTACAATGGCATTATTAAGACCATTCAATAAGAATACATATACTATTAAATGACAGTAATACTACCTTTAAAGTTGAATGCTCATCATTGTGAGAAAGGACATAAATAGATACTTGATCAATTATAACATAGCAACAATGATTGTGACTAAACTGACATTATATGTGAAAGAGTACAAGTGTTTACAAACATGTCAATTAAGAGAGGAATATGATATAAATTCTTTGACAAGTTGTAAGTCGAGTATAAACTCAAACTAAGGCAGTTACTCCTTGGTGGAAAGGAAATAGAGGCCATTCCACTGTAAGCGGGAGAGCATCACTCTATCCATTCAATGTCTTATGACAAATTTTTAATATTCATTTGAAAAATTTGTAGTCACAAGAAATGTGACCATTGAATATTGTAATGATTATTTTGATGTAATTATGAAATCATAATGTTGTTCTTCCTTTATGGAACAAAAAAAAGCAAAATTTATTATTGAAATTATTCATATTTATGTCATTTATTTTAAATGATATTATTAAAATCAGATGTGTATGTTACATATGGTATCAGAGCTACTAGGTTCAACACTTGGACCTAGGAGCTCATGATGAGTTTTCATTGTTTACCAGATGAGCTAACATCAGTATATTGTTCTTGTGCTAGAAGGGTAGGAAAAAGAACACAGAACGAACCAAGAAAATGAAAATTAAAAATTTTCCTAAGGTCACTATTAAGAAGGAACCTTCCCCTAAGATAAAAATGAAGGATCCAGTGAGTTACACAGACTGGGCTGGGCTCGTTGATTCTAAGTTGCTTGCCGATGCACTTAAGCATATCTGCCTCCAGAGGAGGAAACAATTAGAGGCAGCAGAAATGTCATCAACCCCCACTATTGTAAAGATCAATAAACCTTTTGAGCACTGTGACATGCCCTTTGGGTGTGGTCAAGATGTGCCTCCCATAAGAAGGAATGTGATGGTGGAGTACTTGCGTGTACAACCACCCTCCAAATTTGTATTAGTTAATTCTGGTGGGGAAGAGGAACCTGAAGAAATTCCTCTATCTGATTATATATATAAACAATAGAAGTTTTGTATTGAAATAAGGACGTAAAATCCACTATGTGAATAAAGCAAAATTTCCATCACGTAAAACATCGTGGTAATCCTTTGCCATCATAGAAAACAACTTTTCAACAAAGGATCCATGCCGCTTTGGACAATCACCAAGAAGAGTACCAAATCACTCCTATTGAAACTACAGGTAACTTATTTGGCATTCTAGTTTCTATTCTCATATATACAGGAGCAACTGAGAATTTTATTACACCTAGCTTACTCTATAAAATTCCTAGATGAAATGGTTGCATGGTGAAGCCATGTTCAGTAGAGTATGCAAACAAGATAAGAGCTTAGGTAGAGCAATGCCTTTTCAAAGCTAGATTGAACTTGCCCACTTTCTCCATAGAACTCAATCTGTATGTAGCCCCTCTAAGATTGTATGATGTCATGCTAGGTATGAACTGGTTATTGGAACATAGGGCAAAGGTAGACTACTTTTCTAAGAGAGTTGAATGTTTGTATGATGTTGGAAACGCAGTCCTTTAATTCAAGGAGTGCAGTGGGAAATGAAAATCAGACAAATTTCTATAATGCAACTAAAGAGAGCTAGTTGGAAGGGTTGCCAAATGTTTGTGGTCAAGATGAAAGAATTGAATGAAAAAGGTGAGGAACTTGGGAAACCAAAGGGACATTTAGTGGAGTACTATCCTTTTCTTCAAGAGTATCAGGATGTATTTCCTGAAGATCTTCCAAGTCTACCCCCAAAAATGGTTTTCAATGTTTTGATTGATATTATTCTTGGTTTTGAACCTATGTCAAAAGCACCATATCAGATGACCATTACTGAACTGATGGAGTTGAAAGCTTAGCTTCAAGAATTGTTATCTAAAGATTTGATTAGACCTAGTGTGTCACTGTGGGGAGCACCAGTGATCTTCATCAAAAAGAAGGATGGTAGCCTACATTTGTGTATATACTATGGTATGATTAATAAGGAAATGATTAAGAACACGTATCCTAGATATCGTGCATAGATGATCTCTTTGATCAAATGCATGACACAACTATGTTTTCAAAGATTGACCTAATCAAGTTACCACCAACTAAGGTTGAAGGATGAGGGCATCCATAAAATAGCCTTTCAAACAAGGTATGGCCATTATGAATTCGTAGTTGTACCTTTCCAGTTAACCAATGCCCCGACATCCTTTATGAATTTGATGAACAGTGTCTTTTGAAACTGTTTGGATAAGTTTTTGTTAGTCTTTCTTGATGATATCTTGATTTACTCCTGAAATGAAGAAGAGCATTACCAGCATTTCCAAATAGTCTTACAACACCTTAGAGAGTACAAGTTGTATGGTAAGCTATCCAAATGTACCTTATTTAAGAACAAAGTTTAGTATGTCGACCACATAATCTCTTAAAAGGGAATTGCAGTGGACCCTTGTAAAATAAAGGATATCCTAGAATGGCCTGCACCTAAAATGTGCATGAGTTCTACAATTTCATGCTTTTCCAGAATTGCTCACCCCATTACTTCTCTGCAAAGAAAATGGAAGCGATTTGAATGGTTTGAAAAATGTGAAGAGGCCTTCAAATTCCTTAAGGAAAAGTTGACTACGGCACTAATCCTCAGAGTTCTAGATCTAGTGGGTCTTTTCTTATTGTAACTGATGCCTCCAAAGAAGGATTAGGTAGTGTAATGATGCAAGAAGGTCAAGTAGTGTCCTATGCACTTCTAGAAAGTTGAGACCGTACAAGTAGAATTATGCTCCGCGTGACTTGGAGCTAGCATAAATTGTATATGCTCTCAAAGATTGGAGGCATTATTTTCTTGGAAAGAGATTTGAACTCAAATTGATAATCAGGGTTTAAAATATATCTTCACCAACCAAACCTTAATGCTCAGAAAAGAAGATGGTTGGAGCTTATATCAGATTGATTTCAAAATAAGTTATATTAAGGGCAAAGAAAACTGAGTTACAGATGCCCTAAGCCATAGGAGACATATTACAGAGCTATGTTGACAATGCATTCTGATTTTAGAGAAGTGTTGAAAAACTCAGTAGGAGATGAGTATTACGAGTAAGTCCTAAAAGCTCTATCAGAAAATCCTAAGGATCAAATATACAAAGGATTTAGTTTCGAGTGTGATGGTCTTTTGAGGTATAAGAACATGATGTATGTCCCAAATCAGCAAGATTTGAGGAACATAGTATTGAAATACGCACACTCTGCACCTTACTTTGGTCACCAAGCTGTGACAAAACTTTTAGCAGATGTAAAACCCCTATATTTCTTGAAGGGAATGAAAAATGAGGTTGCAAGATTCGTAGCAGGATGTCTTGAATGTCAACAAGTTATGGCTGAACATCAACATCTAGCAGGACTTTTGTATCCTCATGAAATTCCTAAACGGAAGTGGCAGGTAATCAGTATGAACTTTGTTCATGGATTGCCTATGTCATGATACAAGCATGATGCAATCCTAGTAGTGGTAGATAAGTTAACCAAGGTAGCACATTTTATATCTAGAAATTTTACTGATGGGGCACATATAATTGCTTAGAAATTCATTCAAGAGGGACTCTTCAGATTGCATGGAGTCTCATAAAAGATTATCTTAGATAGAGATACACAGAATACCTTATGGTTTTGGCAAACCTTGTTCTCAGCACTTGGGACTCAGTTAAACAAATGCTTAGCTTATCATCCGAAAATGGATGGAAAAATAGAGAGAGTTAATCAAGTACTGGAAGACTTGTTGAGGATGTACTACATGGATCACAAATATAAATGGGAAGAGTACCTTCCACTTGTTGAGTTCACTTATAACAATTCATATCATTCATTAATAAAAATGGTTCCATTCGAAGCATTGTATGGTAGAAAGTTTTGAACTCCTATAAGTTGGGATAAAATAGAATATAGGGTTTTCCTTGGACCAAAATTGCTCAAAAGAATGGAAGAGCAAGTTAAGCTAATTAGGAAAATATTAGCAGAAGCGAGTAATAGGCAAAAAAGCTATGTTGATTCCCAGCATACTCCGCGAGCATTCATAGTAGGAGATAAAGTTCTCTTGAGAGTGAGACCTCATAAAAGTCCATTTAAGTTTTGGAAGTCTTCCAAACTAGCACCTAGATATGTGGGAGCTTTTGAAGTCATAGAAGTGATCAATCTAGTTGGTTACAAAATAGCTCTACCTCCAGCTCTTGCTCACATGCATGATATTTTTCATGTTTCTTATTTGAAGAAATATGTATTTGGATTTAATCACATCCTTTATTGGAATACTCTTCAGGTATAGGATCTAGGAGTGGTCATGATCGAGCCTCTCAAAGTGCTTAAAATTTGCAAGCTCTGCTTGCATAATAGAGAGGTTACTCAATGTGAGGTCCAGTGGAACCAATACTCCAAAGATAGTGCCACTTGGGAGGATTACAATGAATTTTCTCAGAAATTTCCACATCTGTTTATGCAAACTTGATACTCAAAAGAACTTATATGTTAAATTTTGTTTTGATAAGTACTTAATCATCATGGACGATGATCTTCAAGTACTTAATTCCTTACATATGTATTGGTCTCAGACAAAGGATTCTAATGTAGGTGCAATACCATTATCAATAATAGGACTATGACCCTCATCTAAATGGAAAGCCTCCGAGTCATTAGTGTATACACCCATCTCAATGGTATCTAGTGGTTAGCATGCACTATCATTACAAATGCTGATAGACTCCTTTATACTTTAATCATATGCATGACCCATGCCAAAATCTAAACCATTAACACAAGAATTAAAATTTTGAAGCACTTCATGTGAAGAACTAAGTCCTTCAAATCAGCTCCATGTTTTAAGCTCTTTATTGTAACATATTAAAAAGTAATAACTTCTACATAGAAACTATTTATAATTTTATCTTTTTTTTCTTTAACTTTAGGACACTAGCATCCACAACTTCATCATTACACTCATTTTCAAGAACAAACCCATCCATATACATGTGTATTTACATTATCATCAGCATAATCATTTTAAAGTGTAAAACGTTCTACCTCATCCCTATGTGAATGAATACTTGTAGTATAGACACTATTAGCTTCATCATCTTGAGGTGAAACAAAACATGGAAGCACATCAAGCATAAAGCTATGTTGCTACCCCTCAGATTGAACATTAACATACAATTATTAGTACCACTGTAAATAATGGGAAACAAGTCTTTAACTAAAATTAAAGTTTAAGTTTACCTCTTTTTGACATAGCTATGACAAGATGAAAACTTACATAACTTAGTCATATGTAAGCACACATCTGCTACATAATCTTCATGAGCACTATGAACACATGGCAAATCCTCAAGTTGGTTATTTTTGTTGGGATAGGGTAGAAAACTTCTTGATTCTAGTTCTGATACCATGTAGGGATAGACATAGGGAGCCATTATGAAGCTACAGTCTTCAAGGATCAAATCAGGAAACAAACCACCACAGGAGAATGCTCGAGCATGAGTTTGCATAAGGAGAGAAAAAGATGAAGATGGAGAATAAATTGATATATATTACAATGAATTGCTCTCTTGATTTTTACAAATGTGATAAATGGCTTTTATAGCCTTACATTCCCATGAATTAACCACCCTAACTGGTTATAGGAATAACTTCCCAACTATAACTATTGAATAATTATTTGCTTAAGTAAAACTTAAGCAAGGTAAAATCTATTTACCCTAACAATTTTAAACTACAAACTAATCAACATCTGCACTTGAGGACATATCACTTACTGTATTGGATACGTACCTAATTTATTCAATAACATGAACCCATCTATAAACATGGTTAAGAATTCTAGATTTCAATTATTCTAGTAATGAGCTCTTGCACTTGGTTCCAATTCCTAACAAAATAAGTCAACACATGATAATGCATTAGGCATATAATCCTTATGGATGCAAGAGATTATAGTTACAAACATTTGGTTAAAATATGAAACTGACAACCCTCCTCACCTTTTGATACAAGCTAATTCTTGGAAAAGGAAAACAAGGTCAACATCACATGCATATCTCTCACCAAAGGTAGAAACAAGATCCTCCCAAGAATAAAAATGATGGTTAGGAAAACTATGTAACCACCTCCTTGCACTCCAACACAATGATTGAAAAATAATTTCATCCCCATATCTTCTTGCTTCATCTCAAATTCTTCCATCAAATCAATAAAATTTCTAATGTGTATTTCCTTGTGAATCATCTTGCCCATCAAACATGGGCAACTAGTTACATAGGCTTCTTTTTGCATGGGGTTTACGTTATTAGTCACCTGAAACAAGTCTAGTTGTTTGTAGTCACTAGTAATAAGGGGGACATTGGGAGGTTTATCTTTTTGAGTCAATGGAGAAGCAAGGTAGGCTTTAGACTATAGTAAATTATGCTCAAGTATTTGAATATATCTTGCTAAGTCAAAAATCTCTTTCACAGACATATCTAGCCATTATTGAGGATTTGGGGTGGATACATGACTACTTGCATAATAAGAAGCATCATCACTATAGTATTTTTTAATATTATACTCATCATGGCAACTAGGGATAAAGGCATAAGATGAATCACATGAGGGAGCAGCCCTAGGATAGTCTTCATACCAAACATCCATGTTTTACACATTCACAACATGCTGAAATCAAACTTTTCCTTCATACAAGCAAGCATAGATTTTGTATGAAAGAATATGTCTTCAAGAAAGAGGAAATTCCATGTACCTTAAAATTTCTTTTATTCCAACCTCTTGGAATGTGTTCTTAGATCACCATAGCAAGCCTGATAACAACAACATAAACTTGATTTAGGATAGCAGAGTCACCACCATAATGATAGGATAACCTTGAAGTATAATTGATCTCCAAGGCAAAAATAAATATTTGGATTCACAACTTCAATAAAGTCCTTAATGCACCTAGAACCCTTTGACTCTTCCTTGACAATAATGACAATGATGCCATTTGATAGAACTTATGATTAGATAAGGGACAACTAAGGCCAATGCATGAGAGAGGGCAAGTCTCTCCTTATTTTTTCTCTGCTAATCCAAGTGGGGTGTTCCCTGAGGTTAGTTTATAGGACATTTAAAAAGAAATACCATACTACAAGGGGTATTGAGTAATAAGCATGCCCTATGTGCACTAAGAGGCCCCTAAGAGTGTCACTAAGCCTTAGTGTTTGTTTACAAAGTAACTTGATTTAAGAAAAAATTGAAAGTCATATGTCCGACCAATGATATCCTAAATTATATCCCCTATGATGTTTATAGCTTTAGGCCCATACTTCACACATGAATTGAGAAACAAGAAAAAATACATACCCCTTTGAGAATGGTTCTTGGAATGGCTCTCTCAAGATGTAATATTGCTAAAGCAATTAGTTATGCATATTGAGATTACCTTAGACTAACATGTGCAAAAGCATATATCTTGAAGTTTGTATACATGATTGAAGAGGAAGGGAAAATTATTGGAGATTAGTTCCTTGATACCATTGGGAGGCAGAGTCTAATTTCAACTTCGTATGCAAACAAATGCTTAAACTTCCTACTTTGACATGATATGCTCATGAATTATTTACAAAGAACTAAGTATGTATTAAACTCCTACAAGTTGGGTTGTGTATTTGCTTAAATACAAACCAAAATGTTATATATATCTTATCGTGAAATCAACATACTTAAAAGACCCTTAAACTATTATGCATGTTTCGTAGTAATGTAATGGAAATATTCCTTAAGAGAATCCTCACAAGGTTTTTATGATCCATGTCATGATCAACTAACCATCTACAACACTCATATTAGCAAATTTGTAATACAAAAGTATAGGACATCTCCCAAAAAAATATGAGTAATCTATGGAGACAATTGGGTAAAGTGACAAACTATGCATTACATTACCCTCTCAGAAGTTTACAACAAATAGAGAACACTTGAAAGAAATCAAAATTTACATTATTTGACTTCCTAGACCAAATTTAGGATAGAGGTATATAGCCATCCCTAATACAGTCCCAATTCCTACCTCCTAACCAACCCACCTATTTTTACAATTCTTAATGTTTTGTATATATTTTATTTTTCTCAATAATCTTGTATTGACAATTGTGACCAATCACCTTATTTCAATTTAGGCACTTGGCACCAATTAGTAAACTATTGTAGACTAGGTAGCACTTGCAAGGAAGAGCAAATCCCTTAAGATCAATCATCGGTACCCTCGGGAACAATGGAAGAAGACTCTCCAACATGGTGCAAACTAATGAGGCGTAGTCATAGGCAACAAGATAGATCTTACCACATTTACATAACACAATCTCATATAACTCCTCGATTGAAGCATCCACTTCTAACAATACAATACATCTTAACCACAAAACAAGAATGCATGCTTGAACAATGGAAAATGGGAAGGCCATATATGTCAAAAAAAAAAAAACCAAATTTGAGCTGAGGAGGAGGTAGAAATCACAAAGATCCATATGACAAGCCATGATCCTCATTTGCAAGCCTAAAAACTGATCTAAAATAGCATAATACCATAAATGGACCACAAAGAAAGTCTCTGAGAATAGCAAGGATCATGAAAATGACAATGAAGGGGAAAGAGCAGGTTCGCCATGCCACCAAGACCACGTGTGTCTTAGATTCAACTTTATCACGAAGCAAAAAGGGGAAAAAGTCATCCAGCATTAAAGGAAGGGCCCCATAAGAAGAAAATTGAGAAGGATAGATCTCCATGCCCTACAATCTAGATGTGATGGCACGACAGTCCCACGAATGTCCATTAATAAAAAAAATACTCAGTAAAAGCCCAAAAGAATACACTTGTGCATGTAAAAACTCTATCGTTGTCCTACAAGGGCACGCTCTCTTTCTCTATCAACAGTGTTGGGAAGCTTAAATACTATCCTAGGATTTGACTGAGGTAAGTCACTAAACACCATAACCCCAAACCCCTTCTTTTCTTCTTGTGTGCAGGTTACAGGTACAAGATCCGGGAAAAGTGAAGACACAGGAAGACTAAGCAAGGATCAAGGTTTCAGGATCCGACAATAGTTTGGGAATATTCCTCTACAAAAGACTTGGGCACCACTGCACTAGTCTTCTTGCCCTTTATGACATGAGATCTAGCATTAGAAAAGTCTCTACAACAATTTTATAGTTTATAGTTCTAGTAGAATCAATCCATCTGGAGTTGGGCGCCCCCGAAATAGTCCTCTGACATTCCTACTTCTAGGACACAAGTTTTGACATCTTTTTTTATCATTCCTGTGCAATTAGTTTCTAGATATCTACTGTATATTCTCTGTTATAATCACATCTTCATAGAACTAGGGTTTCATGCATTGATTGACCTAGGGTTTGATCAAAGACTTGATTAAATCTGATATTTCCATAACACTCCTAAGTACAAGATATGTAGCTAAGTCCACCTCCATTTGGTAGTGATTTGGCTTGATCTTGCCCTTGAATGTTATTGTGAAAGAGGGTTTGATCTAGTGTACATGCTAGTCTTATAATTTACGTTTTTCATACATAACATTTTGGTGAACCCGTAGCTTCGACCTTGTACATCTTGCTAATGGTTCAAATCAGATCTTGCATTGATTTGTAGTATATTTTTCATTATTCATTTGAAAATCTTGCATAATCTTGAAAAAAGTACATATTTAGTTTGTATTTTTTGGTAAAATTTTGCATTAGGGTTTCAAAAATTCTCTTGCATGATCATGTTAGTGGCAACAAATATGCATTAAATCTAATTTTGCATAATAATCTTACATCATAACTTTCACGTTCTTATATTTGCAAATTACACATTGTGTATTTCAACATAAGAATACATCATCTCTTAAACGTTTTACAAGTAATCTTAAAGTGGTCTATATTTGCCTTTGTATACATCACTTTAACATTAGGATCACTTGGTTTGTAGTGACACTTGAGCATTTTTTATCTTTATAAAAATATTCAAAAACCCGAGTTCTTCAAACTAGTGTCTTGGTGTATAAAAGTCTCTCATATTGGTGGTATTTGATTTGATTGTACATTGCTCTTCCAAGACATTTTATCATGGATGCTTCTTGTTGTTCATCTTCAGAAGCTTTGTTTGCATACATCATAGATTTTGAAAATTTCTCTAAATTCACTAATAAGCATCCTCAAGTCTTAAATCACATAGCATACATATATGATATTGACATTTCTATGTGTTCCACATATGAAATTCTTTGTTATATATCTGATTTTGATAGATTCATAACCCTCATGGATATATATCCTTCAATATTAGAAGATCTCACTAAATTCATGAATAATCATGAGGAAAATGATGATAATGATTCTTCTTTTACTTCTCCTACATTTCATGATGATATCATGGATATCATCTCTAAGACATATGAGGCTGACCTGTCCTTGTCTAGCCAATCCCATCCCTCTCCCAAAATGGTCCCCACTTGTGAGGATATTTTGGCGCAAGAGGATGAAATCATTAATACATTCCTTAACAACACTTTACCATATCTTCATTCCAATGCTCTACCTTTAAAAAATGGAGCATTAGATAATGAAGAGCCTCCTCTAAACAAGACTCCTCAATTGGTCGATAATGGGTGTTGCAATCTTAAAACACTTCTCAACAACATAATACATGAGGTTCCTATAACTCATCCTATGGATCTCCTACCTTTGCTTGAATATTTAAGTACCTTGGATATAGATCTAAGATGTGGAGACCATGAATATTAATTCTCCTTTGGTCGCATGCCCAACGCCCTTGGGCATCACTGAAGACACAATAACAAACAACCCTCTTAACAACACTCTACCTTCCCTTCATTCCAATGCTCTTCCTACAAAAGACAAAGCATTGGTAGATGAAGAAAGCTCTTTCACATTAAATCCTTTAGGGATGGATATTGAGCTTAATAAAAAAGAAAACAACATTGCTAAGGTTCAAGGTGCTCTAACACCACCTCAACCAAAAGGAAAAGGAATTTTTAGGGTTCCCCCTTTGCCATCCTTACATGAATTAGGAGAAAATCTTCAAGAGCAAAGCTATCCATTACAAAATCATAAGATTACTTCTCTACTGGCTTCCTCCTCACAAATACCAGAAAGTGCAGAAAATCATGAACCCTTGATGGTTGAAAAATAAACTCCATTGAAAAATACAACTAATGAGATTAGAAGGGAAAGAATAAGAAAGAACCAAGACTTAACAATACATATAAAGATCAAGATCAAAGGCTACCATTAGCAGGTAAGTATTTAGATCATCTATTCAACCACTTCTGATGTAGCACCTCTTTGAGTTGCTCTCACAGGTGGCCTCCTCTAATGTGTTATGTTGTGTTCCCCTGTGTTGTGTTAAATGTTGTTTAGGTCTCCTTGCATGACCCTTGATACTCTTGTAAGGTCAAGGATACAACGAGACTGCCTCTATTGTGATTCTTCTACTATTTTTTTCTCTATTCTTCTATTCGCCTCTCTTTTATTGCAATTGTTGTGTGTGGTTCCTTTGAGGCATAACATTGTGGAGGATGTCTTGGGGGCATCTTCCCACATTACATACCTAATTCACCTTTATCTCCTCTCTCATTTTACGTGATTTCATTCTTTCATGGATTTAGTAGTTAGTGGATGACGATAACAAATACAAACTAATAAGGACCGTGTGTCCCTACAACAAGAATAAAAATGGACCTAGTCTATATATGAAGATGGGGTTAATATGTTACTACTGCTTGACTAGTAGAATCACTTTGTGTTGTGATGTAATCATGTATCGTGTTGTGAATTTCTTGTAACAAACCTTTGCAATACTCTGAATCCGCTTCTAGGCACTTTAGAATGTTTTGTATCTCACCCTGTAGCTACACTCGGTTATGAGATACCTGAAGTATAACCTCACAACTATACTCGGTTCCAAACCTGGAAGTATAGCCTTTGTTTTTTTATGTGGTATGTTACCTTATTTTTGTATCAATTGTTCACAAAATGATTTGGTTGTTATCTTAGCTTAGATTTTTTAACCAAATCTTATTTTGATTGTCTATCATACATGCATAATGTTGATCAATGATTGTTATCAAATGATATTGATGTGTTTCTATTGTGATTGTTGGAAACAATTCAGCAATTGTAAGCACATGTCACTTTGGGGAATGGGCTTTGTGAAAGCTCTTGTTCCCTTGCGTGTTTTCAACCTTACCTTAAACATGATCACTACTAGCAAGCAGGATCAATCATTTTAAGGTGGGGGCATATATCGTGGTAAATGCTTGGATATTTTAGATATTGTGATAAAGCGTGTTTGTGTATGATTCATTTTCATAGTAAGGCATCTCTGTGATGCAAGTTGAATTGTATACTTTGTTTTGTTTTGCGTTTACTTCCTTTTCACTATAAGGCATCTCTCTGATGCAATTGGGGTTGTATGTTTTTGAAAGCCCTTCAGTGGAAGGTGGGATTGTGTATTCCCTTGAGTGGTTGTACATCCTTTTAAAAGTCCTCTATGGAGGTGGGGTTGGATCTTGAGTTATTCACCCTTAAGTGTGTCTTTGGCAGTTGTGGTAGCATAGCTCAGACTTCAGATGTGTTTGGTGTGTCTTAGATGTTGGAGTGTAGTGATGAGCTCCTTCTGATCACCTATGTTTGCTTTGTATAAGATGTATAGTGTGTCGACAACATACTCTATGGTGCTCATGTATTCCGTTTGTCTTCCTTGCATGTCTTACATGTTTTAGTGGTGGCACGTAGAAATGAGCTCCCCCCACACCGTGTGTCTTACGTGTTTTGTGGCGGTGTGTAGCGATGAGCTCCCCCCACATTGTGTGTTTTGTGTGCTTTTGATGGCAGCGCATAGCAATGAGCTCCCCCCATCACTTAGTTAGGGCTATATAATTGTTTAATAATGTCTTCTCTTCGTGTATGCCTTGTGTGGTACGTGTTTGCATTCATTTCTTCTCCATGTATTTTGTGCTTCTTTACTGTCTCCTTCATGTATTACATGCTTCCTTACTGTATTCTCTATTTTTTGCATGATTGTCAAGTGTTTTCTTATGTTTGCCTAAGCTTGGGGGCTATAAATGGTTCTCCAAACTTAGGGTGTGTATTCGCTCTAGTGTTTGATGTGTTTGATATGCTTTGACCATATTTTAATGCATATACTAATCGTAAGATCATTCACACATTAAATTGGGGACTAAATGTTATGGAGTAAAAAGTGGATGCATGTCTTTTTAGCTCCTTGTTTAGCGCCTAGGTCCCCGTGAATACATTATACATTCTAAATATTCATTCTGATGCAAAATGCTATGAAACCAATGTAAATTGGGAACAACGGGCCCATATTTTATCTTACCTCGGACCAAAAAGGAGCCTCAAGACTTGGGCGCCCATCCCCAAGTCTTCCCTAATTGGTCGGGGCAAATTTAAATGTATGTCAACATAAGACCTTTAAAAAGTTTTCTCCTTGTCAGCTCTTTTGGTTTAATTTGACTAATGTTAGAGGGAAAGCATATATAAGTGTGTTTTTGAATTCATTATGAACCTAGATAAAGATAGTCAACTTGAAGCATTGGAGTAAAGAGCGTTCAAAGCATTCATTGTGATTCTAGAGCAAATTGGTATTGTCATTGTGTGTGTTTTTACAGGTTTGAAGTTATCATCTATCTCTCCTTATGAGTTGAAGAGGCTTCATCCTCCTAAGGATTACATCATATAGGTGATATCATTGTGATTCATCATCATTTGATTTATCATATTGATTTTGTGTTTAGCCTCTGCCCTACAAGGGCATGCTCTCTTTATCTATCAACAGTGTTGGGAAGATTGAATGCTATCCTAGGATTTGACCAAGTCAAGTCCCTTTAAACAGCATAACCCCTAAACCCCTTCTTTTCTTCTTGTGTGCAGGTTACAGGTGCCAGATCCAGGAAAAGTGAAGACACGAGAAGAATGAGCAAGGATCAAGGTTTCAGGATCTGATAGAAGTTATGGAATATTTGCTACAGAAGACTTGGGTGCCACCGCCCTAGTCTTCCTGCCCTTTTTGACATCAAATCTGGCATCAGGGCAGTCTTTGCAGCAATTTTCTAGTTTATAGTTTCAACAAAATCAATCCATCTAGACTTAGGTACCCTCAAAATAGTCCTCTGACATTCTTGTTTCTGAGACATGGGTTCTAATATCTTCCTGATCATTCATGTGCAATTAGTTTATGGATATTTGTTGTACATTCTCTATTATAATTAGATCTTCATAGAACTAGAGTTTCATGCATTGATTGACGTAGGGTTTGACAAATGGCTTATTTAAATCTGATATTTCCATCGCACTCCTGAGTACAAGATTTGTAGTCGATTCCACCTCCATTTGGTAGTTATTTGGCTTGGTCTTGTCCTTGAATGTTATGGTGAAAGAGGGTTTGATTTAGCGTGCATGCTAGTCTTATCATTCAGCTTTTTCATACATAACAATTGGAAAACCTATTTTCATATTTAATTTGATATAAATTCAGTCACCATCATTTATCATTGCATAAGATTCAATTTTAAAACTACAAATAATTGCGTAGCCAAACAAGAAGGCAACCTCCACCAAAAGAAAGAGGTGCAAGTTTTGTTCTAAGTGTTGCACAAGTTTCAAAACTCACAACGAGCCTCTACAAATCAACACAACAACTCTAAAGCACTTTGCACCCTTCCAAACAAGGCATAGCTTCGTTTTACAATGGTGCGCTAACAAATCTAGAAACATGCACGTGCAAGTGGAGGCCATGCAAAGGAGTAACCTCTTTTATATTTCTAAGATTGTAGGAATTTGGTTTTTAATTCAAACCTGTTCACTCCTTCATGTCACATTGCACAAGGTCAAGTTATCAAAGGTTGGGATTGGAGACACCAAATCTGTCAGATTATTTACCTTTGAAATGCACATGACTGAAGATGATGGAAGGACATGGATATTCATTAGAACCCTTCAAGGTGATGGTCAAAGAGGCTTTAAGAAAACAATGTGAGGAGATGATGAGTAAATTTTTCCGGTTGCTCTAGTGGAGAAAAGGAAATTAGCAACCAAACAAAATAGAAATTTCGTTCAGTGGTCACACTCCTTACAAGGTGCAAGTGAATTTTGATATTCCAAACTTCGAAGGAAAAATTGATGCAGATATTGTAGATGATTGGTTATCAAAATTAGAAAAATACTTTTTCAGTGAATCACTTCTCTGATGCTGAGAATATAACCTTCACCCTCCTCAAAGTTGAACGGCATGTGAAACAATCATGGGAGACTAAGTGGTCATCCAGAGAACTCCCTGATGGTCAAGAAATTGATGCTATATTGGATGATAGCCCCACATGGGGAGATTTTGTGGAATACATCAAGGAAGAATATTTTGTGAAGATACATATGAAGACACATATATATGCAGTGGCATTGCTTCAACAAAGAAAGGATCAATATGTTCAAGACTACACCAACACATTCCATGCTTTATCGACAAATCTTGGCATCAAAGATATGTAGAAACATTAGGTTTTGAAGTATCGTAGTGGACTGCATTGATCTATTCAAACTGAGATGGCCTTCTTAAATGTTGAGACACTAGGAACTACCTTCAAATATGCAACAAAAATTGAAGAGAAATTCAAACAAAGGGGAAAAAAGGATTATCCAGCAAACAATAGATCAAAACGGGAAGGTAATAGCGAGTTTTTAAGAAAACAGACCACCAATGGATTCTCCTCACAATCACCAGCATCAGATAAGGGCACTAAAAAGACACAAAAGGACATAGGCATGTGGTGTGAAATTCATAAAATTCCTTGGCATAACACTAAAGATTGTCGAGTTGCTAAGACATTAATGACAGAGACACGTGAAGTGGATAAAGAAGCTGATTTGTTGCCTCCAAACCCTTATGAACAAGAGGATGGTGAGTAGATCATTGAGGCAGACCCTTATGCCATGGTTTCCACTACTAAAATCTTGTCTCACGAAGATGAGGAATGTTTGTTCCATTCACAGATGTGGGTGAATGGGAAAGCCTTGCATTTCATCGTTAATAGTGGGAGTTAAAATAATTTGATATCTGCTAAGACTGTTAAGAGGTTAAACCTACCAACAAGACCCCATCCACAAGGTCATACTCTATGGGCTAGTGATCCAAGGGCAAGATATTCTGGTAAGCAAGCAATGTTGTTTATCTTATTCCATCAAACCATTCAAAGACGAGGTAAGATGTGAAGTGGCACCTTTGGACATATGTGATGTATTGTTGGGACAACCATACATGTACAAGCATCATGCCATCTATGAGTCTAGACCTCGCAATGTTATTGTCAAGTTAGGTGAATGAAAGTATCAGATATCTGAGGTAAGTCCTACAAAATTTGCATCTCTACTTAGTACAAAACAATGTACATGTTTTATCGCTCAAACTAGAGGTCTTGTATTGATAATGATTCATCCTAAGGGGGCAAGGTCAATTGTAACCAGCACTGATACCAAAACAACCACCACCACCATTCAACAAAAGACGATGGATCAGATGTTGATAAATTATCAGAATGTATTCACCTCACCAATAGGGTTTCCATTGCACTATCAAGCCAAGCATTCAATTGATATAATCCTAGGACAACCATTACCAAATGGACCATTGTGTAGAATCAAACCATTCAAAGATGAGGTAAGATGTGATGTGGCACCTTTGGACATATGTGATGTATTGTTGGGACAACCATACATGCACAAGCATCATGGCATCTATGAGTCTAGACCTCGCAGTGTTATTGTCAAGTTGGGTGAATGAAAGTATTAGATATCTGAGGTAAGTCCTACAAAATTTGCATCTTTACTTAGTACAAAACAATGTACGTGTTTGAACACTTAAACTAAAGCTCTTGTATTGACAATGATTCAACCTAAGGAGGCAAGGTTAGTTGTAGCTAGCACTCATACCAAATCAACCACCACCACCATTCAACAAAAGCCAATGGATCATATGTTGATAAATTATCAGAATCTATTCACCTCACCAACAGGGGTTCCATTGCACTGTCAAGCCAAGCATTCAATTGATATAATCCGAGGACCACCATTACCAAATGGACCATTGTGTAGAAGATCAATTTTAGAGAATGGCGAGATCAAGCACCACATTTATTGGACATCCAGATACCAACCATTTGCTCCTATGGATGTTGCACTTACAACCATGATGAATGAGCTATCACCACATGCCGAGAAGGAGGTAGACAAGGCATCCAATTTTGTTGACAAAATTCACCATCTTCAACAACAAGTTCATGAGATACTACAACACACCAACCAAAAGTATGAGGAGTGACATGACTAGCATCGTATGTGTCATCACTTTCAGAGTGGTTACAAAGTTTGAATTAATCTCTAGAAGGAGCAACTACAGAGACTCAATAGGAAAATTTGTCCTCTTCGATATGGGCCATACTCCATCATCAAATGGACAGGACAGAGCTACCTCATCATTGGGGCAAGTGGTTTACCAGGGCATACATTGCCCAACACTTTCCTCATTTGTTATAGAACATCGATTCAATGGGGCCTATTGCCTCTCAAGGGGGGAGGAAAGATCTAAACCAAAATTAATTATTTGTTAGTTAATCATTCCACTCCAAAGGTTGCAATGGTTGTTGCTGATCGTGACCTTTGAAAGTGAATAAATATGACTTTCAAAAAAGTAGGCATACATCTCTCAACAAGATTTCCAAATTGTTCATTGTGTGTTTTACAATATCAATAGTTCCTCACCAGATACTATTACCTGAATCACCAACTAAATTCAGATCAAGGGATTTGATGGAGAGTGCAAAATACTCAATTGAAGTTGCATGAGTATAAGATCAGTTGCTAGGACTAGTTTGGTCACAACCAAATGAAAAATTGCTAGATGTCATGAGCACAGGAAAACTTTGGGCCCACCTCCTACACATAAATGCCATGCATCAAACATCGACTCATTAGAGACATTTATGGGCCTACCAAATCTCACCACCAAGAAGGCACATGGCACCACATCATTTGTAGGTTTGACTACATGAGACAAACTGCCATTAGTCCCTAGATCAATAAGCACTAATCATCTACCTTTAACAACCACCACATACCCCACATGTGAACAACCTACATGTTACACTCAACCACTTGAGTAACACATGATACACATAGACCCCTGTTGACACATATAAGCGACCTCATGTACTAATGTCATATCGCCACATGAACACAATAGGTAAACTGGTAAAATAGTAAGCACATTGTACAAAGAAGGCATGTGGGTAAAAAAAAAGGGGATAGGCTAAGGGATTAGCCATTAGAGACAAATTGGCCACTGAACAACATTAGGTGATGAACACAATGTAAGAAAACATATGGTTGAAAGTGTGTGGGTTAAGGGGGTCACGACTTAAACATGAAGCAAAACATATGTGAGATAATATGATTTATGCACTAAGGGGAAAAGACTATAGGCATGGAGTAAGAATGTAGGCCATTATGGGTTACTACAAATCATGGAAACACCAATGGAGCCTAAACTAGGTCACACTCAAGAACACCAAGAACATAAGAAAATGTATGAGCAACAAGACAATTGAAACACATACTTGGCAATTAAAGACCTCAAGCCCACAAATTTGAAACTCTAATGCAATAAGTCTCAGATCGATCATTAATGTAGGGTTCACTAGAGAAATGAGGTATATGAGAAACATGAAAATTTGCATTTTTGAGTATGTGCCAACAACACCAAACTTGCCTTTTACACATTATGAATTTCATGTTTAGCAAAAATGCAATGTCCATGATTTTGTATGCCAGTAACATGGGTTTTATAGATATAGTTAGTAATGACTTCTTATGTGCAGGTATGGAGATGTTGCTCTACTAGAACATGAAGAAATCATGATACATCATGTGTACCCTATATCTTGGATCTATTTTCTAACTTCAATTACTACATTGCTTATTTTGGAATCCATGATTTATGTAGTTCACAAGAAAACCAAAGTGGGGATAAAATATAATGGATAAAAGTGCATACCTTTCCCTTTTATGCCTTTATTTTACACTTACTTAGTGTTATCAGAAATACAATGTCATAATTTACTTAATTTTTCTTGTTTGGATCATATAAGCCAATCTGAACTGTACACCTATCAATTTGAATAGCCTTATCTTCACCATAGAGTGGACTATAATGAATCCCTTATGATTTTCATCCTCTTAGACTAGATCATGGGTGTGGATGTATTATTTGGACTAATCTATGACACAATCTCGTCCCTAATCTCAAATGTAAAATTTCCCACTACCAAGGTTGGCCTTATCAAAATATAATCGTTAAGTCTATCATCTATATCCCAAAACATCTTGAGTTGAACATCTAAGATCATGTGTGTATGGTCCTAGGTCATTAGTTGATCATAAGGCAACATTAAGATCTCTAAGATGAATTAAATAATTATAATACATCACTTTATTGTATCAACATCATAAACACTTTCATTATTTGTATGATATATCTTTGATATTTTTTTAGCAACAAAATAATTTAACATTAGAAAAAGGAACTCATAAATCTTCCCCTTAAATACGGTATATCCCAAGATATTTTTCAGCGCCTCTCTCAAACTACGGTATATCCCAAGATATTTTTCAGCACCACTCTCAAACTACGGTATATCCCAAGATATTTTTCAACACCACTCTCAAACGCAGCCACAACCAAAGGATATTTTTCAACACCACTTTTGCTTCGAATGCAGCCACAGCCACAGCCAAAGGTGAAAAGATATTGAAGATGATGTAAAAACAAAGCACACTAATATCTTAAACCATTTGTCAGTACAGACGGCTCAAATTGCAAGAATGGGGCCCTTCCTTCTCTCTTTTGGAGAGCATTGTCAAATTCTGCGGCGGCACTTTTGTGCGTTGGTTTTTACCTCCGAGACCAATCAGTTGGTCGACTCAGAGGATTCCATTGCAGGAAGAGGAAGAAGATGAAGATGAGAAGGTGTACAAACCATAGACATATCCAGATGGGTACGACGTCAGCAAAGTGGGAGATGCACTAGGTGGGCATATGGGCAAGGTAGGGGAGGGAAGTGTGCTATGTCCCTTTCCTTATAAAAAGAATATCAACTACTAAATATGTAATAGCTTTTTTTTTGGGATAAATAAGTGTTTGTATTACTATTTATAAAATAATATTACATAAAAAAAATGTTATAATTTTGACCACTCAATATTTAAGTGAGGATTTTTTTTAATTATTTATATGTTGATTTGCTCTCTCCTCTATTTATTGATGTCTCCATTTATTCCTCCATTATTGCTGTCTCTCTCCTCTATTTATTGGTGTTTCTATTTATTCCTCCATTATTGCTTTGATCATTGTGAAACTTCTATTATGAGATTTTTTCCTGCTTTAACTTTTTAGTATCATAGGGCCAATGCTTTCTTTAAAATAAAACATAAAAGCTTAATATATTAAAGATAAAGAGATAAATACAATAATAAAGATTGTAAAGGACATCCTCAAATAAGTAAAATCTTAAAAATTGAAAATAGAGTACATTAAAATAATAAAGATTGTAAAGGACGTCCTCAAATAAGCAATAAAGATGATTTGAAAAATCTTAAAAATTGAAAATAGAGTATTAAAAAATGAAAATAGAGAATTTATTTAGAGTAAAAATAATAAAAATAATAATAAGGGTTTTAGTTTTATTAACTTTATCTTATTATCATAAAGTTTAGTTTTAGTTTTATTAAGTTTCTAAGAAATAATTTATAATAGCAAGTAAATTTAGTATAAGAAGAAAAAATAATGAATGCTAGCAAATGATTTTAGAAATATGGTAACTTATGGATTGGAATTTAGGGCTTAAGGTGACTTAAACTTTAGGTTTTTGGTATTTAAGATTTGTTAGAGTCTTTTGGGAGACATTCTTGGAGAGGTTTTATTCACGATACCTTTTAGAGTATTTTAGGTAGCATCATGTAGATGAGTTCCATGAGCTTCATAGCTAGCCATGATGATTAGCTAATATGAGACCACTTTTTCAAACTTAAGCAGTATGTGAGAATCACTTTTTCGAACTTAAGCAGTATGTGCACCAGTTGAGGATGAGAAGTTGCTTGTTCATAGTTTTGTGAGAGGGTTGACCTCTCCTATATAGTGGTAGTGTTTGGGTTTTAGAACCCAAGACTTTGGAGATTATCGTTGAGAAGGCCAAGTTGATAGAGGAGAATTTGTCTATAATATGCGTTCTCATATTACTAGGAATTACACACACAATTTACTAAGAAAGTAAATGAATGTATGATAAACATGAGATTTTTTTTTACATTTCCATAATTACATAAAATTGAATCTTATCTTTTTTGAATATCTTTCAACCTTGAAAATTACAATATATATACTCAAAGATAAATCATAGTGAAATCATTTCACTTTACATTACAAATATTTAGCATATAGCAATATGAACAAGTTTACATAAGTTTGACTATCATAAGTCATTCATGAAGTACACTACATCTGGAATCTTGATATCTATCTCACAAGTCTCAGCGAGTTGTCTGCTAAAGAGGGAGAGCATCATCCGAGTGCGTTACCTCCAACCACAGACCGGTGGTCCTCTGCACACCTTCCTTCTTGGAAGTGGCCCTACCCTTCACGAAGAGTATAGAAATAAAGAACCAACAGGTTGCCATCTAAGTCCTAGTGTTGTGCCCTACGTAACTCAATTAACCATACAACTCTAGATAGACTTCTAGCTAAGTATGATCTTTCTGATAGGTCATGTCATCTAGACACTGTGAACCAACTAATGCATGCAGAGACAAATGCATTACTTTAGACAAAGTTTCTATATAAATAGACATTTGCAATAAGTGCAATTGTGTGTTCACACACCTCTAACTCAACTTGAAAACTACCTCATCCTACAGTTTAACTTATTTGACTAGTAACTCTAGACATAATTGTCTTGACTAAAATTTAATTCCTTATAGTCAATCTAACTTAGAATTATTCCTTAATCTAGGTTAAAAATAATATATGAATTAAGGTGACATTAACCTTTCAGAGATTCCCTTTTTTGCATACTTGGAATTATCAAGGTCTATGATTTCCTGTCATTCTACTCAAAGACTAATAAATTAAGCACTCTTGTGCTATATGACAAGTTTTGACTCTATCAAGAAAACATTTAATTGTATCAAAATGCTATTAGACTCTTTTACACTGACTTGATCTATGGTTTCTTGACCATTTTACTATCAAGGTCAAATACAATAGACTAAATCAATGCCATTACCGACTAGAGAGTTTAAGTTTCCTAAACCCTTCTAGGTTGATTTTAGAGTTTAACTTCTCTATCCCATACTCATTGTATCTCTAATACTCTTGTTTACATAAAGTAGAAGTTTATAATAATATAACATGATAACAAAACCTCTAGTCTTCTCTCAACTACTTAGGCATTGTTTGAATTCACATATCTTGTAACATATAAAAATATAGCACATGAGGTATACCCTCTTGGTATAAAGTACTATCATTTTCATAACTAGCTCTTGACTAAGTTAATTTTTCAACCTAAATAAATTTGATTCCACAAACATAACATTATCGACCTCTTGGCCTTCTTGAGTCCACTGACTCTCTTAAAAGGATAATTTATGAACTCATGCATATCATTCTTGAATATCATAGTAAGGTTTATCTACATTAGAGTTTTCAATAACAAAAATATATATCTTTGCATGATATATACACACCTAGCAGTTGCAAAAGGATTACATTCCTACATATCTCAACCTTACTATGGCCTTATGCAGAGATAACATCTCATGCATTGACTTGGCCTTCATACAGTTTAAACTACATTACAATGTCAACCTTCTAAAGTTAAAAACTATACCAGTCTATTGGCTTTCAATAGTATGAATCCTTACCAAACTGTCGGCCTACTAAAGTTATGAAACCTTACTAAATTGTCAGCCTTACAAAGGTAAGAAGTCTACTATGACCTTGGTACCTATGGCTAACTCAACCTTCCATTTATTATCCTACCTTGGTAACATCAACCTACAACACTCAACCATAGATGGGGAAATAAAGGAGTTTGAAGCTCCAGAATCAAATAAAAGAGAAACTTGAATTCCACCAAAACATACCTACAGTCTCAACAACTATACTCTGATGGTCTACCTGGTAGTTCTTGAATGCTAAAAAAAATCTATGAGAGTTGCCAACATCTCCAACTATCAACTCTAATGTTACAACACTCTAACCACTAGTTGTCATTGATCCCTAAGGACAAGATCTTGTACAGTGGCTCTCTTGACCATAAGTAAAGCATGGCTCAATTATCCAAGATAGGGCTAGATGTGGTACACTTGACTGCTATAAGATCAAGTGGCTAGAACTAGGTTTTCGACCCCTAGCCTACTACTGCTCGAAAGGAAATCCTTATGATGTTATATTTTATGCTTCAAGAAGGAACACCCACTAAAAGCTTGTGCACTTTGAGGTGCCTATTGAGGCATTTACCTTTGTTGTTTTTATTGTTGGGGAATCCTAGGAGATCCCTTGGTTTGGAGCTGAGATCCCTAAACCCCAAACCTTGACAAAAAAGGAACCACGACCTAAAATCTCATATGGCCACTATGGCCTCAAGACAATGTCACACTCTCAAATCAAATGGGCTATTGCAGCATCTTGGATGTTGTGTTGTCTAAGGCACATCGTGCACCTTATGCAGTGCATCCTTGTGTAAAGAAGATGCATGCAAACCTTTTAAAATTATATCAGTTGGTAGCGATGAAGCACAATCTTAATTATTTTGTTGCTAGGTTCCTAGAGTGTTAGAGAGTGAAGGTAGAGAATTAGCATATTGTAGGCCTTCTATAGCTACATGGCATTCTTGAGTGGAAATGGAACATGATTTTCATAGACTTTATTGTTGGTTTGCCTATGTCTTCCTATTGTGATGATGCTATCATGGTGATAGTAGAAAAGTTGAACAATGTTTCTCATTTATCACCCATGAGGGCATCCTATAGTGTTACATCAGTGGCATGTACTTTCATGGAGGAAATTGCACACTTGCATAGAGTACCTCATAGGATCATATCAAATTTTGATTCCATGTTCATGTTCTTGTTGTCGACATCCTTACAGCATACATTGAGCACTTAGTTCAACTTTACCCTAGCCTATTACCCAAAGATATATGGTCAAATAGAGAGGGTGAACTAGGTGCTATAGGATATTCTCTACATGTATGTTATGGACCAATAGTCAAAGGGAGAGGACTATTTGTACCTTGTTGAGTTTACCTATAATAATGGGTACCAAAGTTCTCTTGGTATGACACCATTTTGGGCCTTGTATGGTCTCCTTGTTGGACTCCTTTGAGTTAGGATAGGCTCAAGGATTGAATTACTCTTCGTCCTAAGATGCTTCAGGCTATGGAGTAGCAAGTAGTTTAGATCAAAGAGACTATAGTTGTTGATTGCACAAGATAAATAGAAGTATATTGATGCTAGTGACTATGAGTTTTTGAGAGTGTGACTACACAAGATCATTTATTGTTATGGAAAAAGTTTTAAGCTTCCACTATACTTTGTTGGGCCTTTTGAGATCCTTGAGAGGATTGGTCCTATCATGTATCAACTTGCCTTCCTGCCTAGTCTCTCGTGCATCCATGATGTGTTTCATATTTTTGTACTTAAACAATATATTCTATATGTGACACATATTCTTGATTGGTGTTTATTGTAGGTTGAGGAGGATGGGCAGCTTTCTTTGGTGCTCATTTGTATGTTGAATCCAAGGATAGCACTTTGGGGTCAAGACCTAGATCAAGTTTAAAGGTCCAATGAGGCATGTTTGATGATTCGATAGCTACTTGGCAAGATGCTACATAGCTAAGGGTTCTTTATCATCACTTATCTGAAGGATTTTAGGAGTAAGCCTAGTCTTATGGTAGAGGATGTAATTCCTTGGGAATTTGTGCCTTGTATGTTTGTTGATTTTAGATTGGTTATGTTACCTTATTTACTAATGATGTTCTCTATTTCTATCAATGTACTTTCTCAATGAAGTTTTTTTATGATCATCTAGATTTATGACTATGTATTATGGGATGCATATGTTATGCCTTTCTATTTTTGTACTATTACAGTGTTTCAACTTCACCGTTTCCACTATATATGATTTATGTATGATTATTGTATCTAGTTCAACATTGTGGATTATGACTTATTTTTGCAATTTGATTCCTAGATCATGCTAGTCATAGATGATTTCCATTAGATGTGATGTTTGATATCATGTTATCAGTTATATCACATTAGGTGTTTTATGATGTGCTTCAAATGGTGCAAGTAACTTGATTTTTCACCTGAGTGTGTAGGTACAAGTTTCACTAATGTGTTGGAAATATGTGTTGTCATTGATGACAACACTCAGAGTGAGGTCAACACTCACTTTGTGATGATGATATACCAGTATAGAAACAAAGATGTAGTGATGATGCTAATGTTTAGTCATGTCCCTGATGTTCATGGTTGGTTGCTGATGTTCATGGTTGGATGTCATGCCTTGACTAATGTTGTATTGTGCATGTTATGGTCCACAGAAATGATTTCATGATTATATATTAAGATGGAATTTAGAAGCATTAAGATAAATGATAATATATTAAGACAGGAATTACAAGCTATGATGAGGATGAGAAGATGTTGTTGATGACCTATAGCATGCTGTATGATGCTTCATGTTGTTCCTAAGGAAGTATGTGCTATTATATGAAGGTTCTAGCCTCCGGAAGCTGGTGAAGGTTTCTACTACAGGAAGCTACCTGGAAGACTGCTCAATAAAATACTCCACACTAGATATTTGAAGATATGGTCAGGTAGTTCAGAGGTTTAGATCAATATGATGTAAAGGCGCTAAATTCAAAGTTTCAAATCATTTAACTTCTCCATAGTGAAAGTTATGAGAGACAAAGTCCCAGTATGTGCTCTGGCAGAGTAATGTGATGATGAAGGCTAATTGAAATGCTCTGCATTCCTTCGCTAGTGAAGGATTTCTCATGCAAATTTATGGACATGTTTAGGGATGTTCAATGCATACTACATTGCAATTTCAAGTGGTTTGGAGGTCCACAAGTTTAGTTTTCAAATGACAGAAGTGTGACAGTGAGTTCCAAATGCTTGACTGTTCTCAGGTCAAATGATTGAAGGTATGTGGCACAAAATATTTGTTGTGCAAAGTTCAAGGAGTGCTTGAAGATGTTGTATGGATCAGGCTAAGTCATCTGGAAATATTTCATGAAGATCCTTCATGTTTCCAGTACTGCACAAGGTTTTCAAGTTAGCTTATAAAGAGTCATTGTGGTTGAAGCTAACTGAGGAGTATTGATGATGTGTGCCTCAAATTTGTTGTTGTGCAGAGTTCAAGGAGCATTTGGAGATGGTGTATAGGTCCTACCAACTCATCTGGAAGAAGAACAATTAATGTTTAATCATATATGAGTACCGGCAAGAGTGTGAAGACTGATGTGCTACAAGCTTCATGTGTTCTTGCTTAAGGGTGACCTAATTCAAATTTGTGAAGCATGTGGATATTATTCCTTGAAGGATGTTGTTTTGAAGAATGTCTAGGATTGGGCTAAGCATGTGTTGGGATCTGCAAAGCGTGTGTCTCTTCTTGGAGAGTGTGTAGTTCATGTTAGAGCTTGCCCTCTACATGTTTCATGTTGTGTAATCTCTGGCCAACTTGTAAAATGTAATATTCTTGTTGTATTAGCGAATTTGTAATGAAATCAATGTAATGTCATGTCGTGTTGCCTAATCTCTCGTGCATCCAAGTAGGCCATTTCCCTCCTACACGAGAATTATCTTGGATTTGTTGCCAAAAAGGCTAGTAGTAATTTCATTAATTTTTTTGTTTTAAATGATTAACACAGGTGTTTAGTGTATCCTTCATGGGGGATCATTTTCATGGTTCTATTAGATTCAATGAGATGAATATTTTGGTGGAAAATATTTATTAATGTGTCATGGTGATACTTGGCATTGAATCCCATGATATCCCCTCATTACACAACCAACTAAGAGCAAGTTTGTGTTTTCGAGGGCCACTAGGGTGTTCAAGACCCTGTTCAAGTATCTTTACCTAGCCCTTAGTGCTTTTACTATTGAGATATCATCTTCATTACTATGTAAACCTTCCATCTATGTTTTCTATTTCCCATGCCAATTTTTGTCTCTATTGTGACATGGTTTGTTCTTGAGTTATTTGGAAAATAGTTTCTAGAACAAAATCTTATTTTTCTTAACTTTTACTATGAATATGGTTTTAAACTTGAGACCAATATCTAGGTGAAGCATATTCTCCCATTTTAGAATATATTTAATCTTTTTCTTTGTCTTTTACTATTTTCTTCAATTTGGTTAACATATCTATTTATATATGCTACAATGGGAGAATTAAAAATAGATATCATGTATTGGTGGTTTTTGTCTACATAATCTAGCTAGTGCATAGGGGCATATAAGTAGCAATAGAATTCTTTAGGAATGAAATCAATGAGGGAAATGAAGCATGCAATGATCTAAAAAATCTAGCTGACATCATTATGAAATAGAAATAGAAGAGGCCCACAAAAGCCATTGAGGATCTCATGTTACTAAAAAATCATTGTTGATACAAAGGCTAGGATTTTCAAGCTCACAAATTTCTAGACAATACCCTAGTGGAATTATACCCTATAAAACAACTTGAAACCCCGAATACTTGAATAGATACTAAAAAAAATAATTCCTTTGGTTCTAGCAAGGTAGAATTATTCCACAGACTTTTAGCCTAAGTCTTTTCATGTATGATTTTATTCTCATTCATTGAGACTGTGGGCTATCAGTATATTATTTTTGAGAATCTTGATCTTGGAGAAATGCAAAAGTTTGGATGAGCATATTGACCTACTATAAGTAGAGACTTAGTTTTATTTTTGATAAAATAAGCAAAGAGATTCGTGGAGAAACGATTGAAATTTCTAAAGAAAAAGTGACTACATGATTACATTGAAAGTTGGGTTCAACTTAGTTGCAAAAGTTGAAGTATAATGATGCAAAAGTTGAATGCAGGTAGAGGGGTCAATATATTATCAATTTACTCATTAATATTTTGTGTTTTTATATTATTTTATAGGGATGTAGATGTTGCAATGTATTGCTATGGCGATACACTATTCGTAGTTATGCCAAAGTTCAATTGATAAGTCTAAGATTTGCTATTTGTTTAGTGCTAAAAAGAAACCATACTATTTGTTAAGATTGGCAAGGATCTTGTTGTATTAATGATAGATAAGGAAGATGCTATGAAAAACTAACTTAGATTATATTGAACATGGTTTAATAAGAGAAATGCCTTAGTTTGTGATAGATTAAATATGGCAATGAATATTTTTTGTCTGCTTATTGATATTTCATGTATTGTTTATGACAACCCAAAAACTATTTTGAGATTTCTATACATACAACTTATGGTTGGGTTATAGAATGTGTCATTAAAGGGCATTATTGGATCCCTTCTTCAAGTTCATTTCCACCATGATACTTGATATATAGTTATACCATGTATGCTACTTGGTTGAAACATTCTTGCTTCACATTCAAGTACAATAGCTATACCACATAAACTATACACATCTTGTGATCCCACTTGGTTACTACCAAGAGAATGACCAAAAAATGGTAGTTTATGATTATATACCAAATCCAAGTGTATTATTCACATGTTGGTAAGAATCTATTATGATATGGTATTTAGGTGTCTAAATTTGGATGTGAATTGTGGTTGGATGATAAATTATTCTTTGTCACCAGTCACTAACCTTTAGGTGCATCGAAAGCAACAAAGAGGCATTATCTAAAGTCCAAATTTTCATGAGAGCCCCCATTAAAGACTATATTACCAAACCTCACCATATAAAGTTATAGAGCTAGCATTTTTCTCTGCATGGTTTGATGTAGAGGACCATATAGAAATTGCTAATACTATACAAAAGCTTGATTAATAATTCTCCTATTGGTAAATAATTTTTGTAAGCATTGGTGAAGTTGTTGTGGTGGTAGTTATCACGTTTCCACATAAAATAAAGCAAAACCTTTTACAAGATTAAAAATCAAGTTTACACTCTAGAGAGGACCTCCAAATACAACTTCAATTTGTTCATATTTAAAGGGTAACATGAACCATTGTTTTAACAAGATATTTTGGTTTTATGTTGTATGTCAAAAACCTAACCAACTCTAGCATTTTATCAAGGTTATGTTATAGCATATTTGAAAAGCCTTATTTGAAAATTTGCAAACAATTCAATCATATTTGAAAATCCTTAACATATCTAAGTACTATTTTTAGAAGATGGCAATGTTTTATTTACTTGTATCCTTGTGTGTTCAAAACATATCTAGTGAAATAATGATCATCCTCAAGCAACCCAAAGTTCCTATAAAAATTAATATATAGTTGAATCCAGTCTCAAGAATGTGTCACATCAAGAATTTATCTCATGATGGATATGTTTTTGTAGTCACTAGAAAATCAATCACTTTCTCAATTATCTCATATTTGTAATGCTCAAAAGCTTATAAATATCATTTCAAATTTATATTTATTATCTAACACATCAAAAAGATCTAGTTAATATTATTGTTGGTAATGATTGGCCTATTCCATGAATCCTTTGCAAGATATTAAGCTTCTTCGTTGGTTTGTGTAATAAATATTTTTAAGAGCTTAGTGTACTATTGTAGACAACAATTAGCCAAATTTCAATCATTTTGTGGTTTTATGCAATAAATATTTTTGTTACCTTCTTTTATGAATTATTGCTAAGATATAGATCATTTTCTTTATTTTCTACTCTTAACTATTTTACACCTAATGTTTTGCTTATGATTTCTAGTTTTATGTTTCTTCAACAATATTTTAATAGATCTTAATTTGCCGATTTTTTGTGTTCTTTCCTAAATTTAGATGATGTTAGATTTACAATATTGTTCTTGTATATATATACTTGTATGTGATTTTGGATATAGACTTACATAGGTGACTATGACATATGGGAAATGTCTAAAATTCTACCATTATCATTTAGAGGTAATGGCTAATGATGATTAAACTTATTTTAGTAAATTTTTTTGGGATTATTCTTTTGATGATTGGAGACGAATTATTTGTTACACATGTTGAAGCCATGTGCATGTATGTTTTAGTTTAGATTGTAGGATAAGATAATATGTTACCACGAGCATACTAATTTGTTTCATGCACTAAGCATTGGTTTATTGAGTGGCCTCAAATTGCAAGAATATGGAGTTCATGTCTTTGTCAATTTTAGTAAAATATTTTTGTGTTGGGTTGTAGTGGTATGCACAAGGTCATTCATGATGTATTCAGTTTTTACGTGGATTTAAATTTTAAATTTTTTCCTACTACTTTGCGATAAGGATTTCATTTGTTTCTATATATGATTATATAAAAATGAATAAGGGATTTGATTGATTTAGTGCATATATAGATTACATACAAGTTTCTCATAGCTTTAATGCAAAACATATAGAATTATTATAGTGATTTTCATTCTACAAGTAATCGGTTTTAAAATTTGTATAAGTTTTCTATTATCTTCCATGTAATTAATAGAAAACTTGTTTTGATCACTAGTAGAATGACCCTCAATCTACTTAAGGATGAGATTGACCTGCAAATATCACATTCTCACCCATATCCTAAAGAGAGATTCTCCACCTTCAGAACTACGTTGATCATTACTTTGGGTATGCTCAGAATGGCATTGTGGTACTTTGAATATCCAAACTACAATATAATTAAAGTTAGATTCACAGGAATTATAGTTTGGTCTATTATATGTGGTGATGGCAAGAGAATTATATCCTAAGTTACTATTACTGTTTCAATGGGGTTCGATGTGGTAGTGCCTACACTAGGAGGTATTACATCAAAGGAGAAGAGTTTGGGAAAGAAGTGTTTGTGCTTCTGACAAAGTCAATAGAAAATGGCTATCATCATACATATCAAGACTCCCAAGAACATGTGGATGGAGGGTTTTATTTAGATTCACCAACCGCTTGTTGTCATCATCTCCCATGTTCAACATCATCAGGAAAGAATAGCTGAGCTAGAACATTGTCATTGAGCTTGAGGAATGACCTCAATATGCAGGTTTTGCTTATTTTAGGGGAAAAGAGAAGGTTAAAGAATGCTTTGAAGACATCAATTCTAGTATAAAACCTAGAAAAAGTCTAATTTTAAAAATACACCACGGGGTAAATACATGAACTTAAAACCAATGAATTGGTCTACTCACTTGCATGTGTATGCTCTACACTATTGTTCATAGTGAGATATTGTAAAAAATCTACTACCAGGGATACCCTAATTATAATGGCTATATTACATTGGATCAGAGTAAGGATGCATGGATGAGAAGAATTTGCAAAATACCATGTCAGTGTTGAGGATAATCCTTCTACTCTCTTGTATGTTTAAGCTCTACATTATTGTTCATAGTGAGATGTTGTCAAAAATCTATTGCCAGGGATATCCGAATTATAACTTGGCTAAAAGAAATGGAGATGTGGCATTAACATTAGGAAATGATTCAAATTAATATCAGGTAAACTTTCTTTCTTTTCCATTTTTCCATTATATAAATTAATGTCTTTCAGTTTATCCCTCATATTATTGCTCATGAATAAAATGTTTGTAGCAATGGATAATTAACAACACTTTGTGGAGCATGATTAGAGATGAAGCTGGCTTTGGACTTCAATTGCCATCATCAACAAAGGAATTCACCAAGTCTTAAGCCATTTCAAACATAATCACAAGGTGATTTGGTTCTCAAAATTGATTATCAACATACAAATTGCTAAGATCATATATGAATGACTTATTTCTAGATTTACATTTGGTCTCGAATTGTTCTGGTTAGTTATGGTAAGGATGAATGTCACACCCCATTTTAAAAAAAACCAAACTTATTTCATCTTGTATTTCAATAACAACTAGTTAGAAGAGAAATAATTATGATGATTATGAAGTTATAATAACTTAGAAAAATGAGTTTATTTCATATTTTTGAAAATGCAATGAAATGATATTTGAAATGTTATTAATGAAATTTAACAATTATGTGATGGACTAACTACTCATTGTGTACATGAGGTGTATGTAGGAAAAGAGTTTCTCCCTCTAGATAAGGAGGGAGAGCATCACTAGGTAGAGAGAAATAGATCGCAAGAAATGAGTGACCAATGAGCCATCAGAGAACACACACACATTCACATTAGAGGTTTCGTCAAAACTCCAAGCCTCGACTCCTTGTCATTGGATGCAATAGTGATACTTTTTATGTTGCTATCATCTTCGTGATGTGGTGTCATTGTCTTGTCGATGATTTTGTTGTCCATGTCGACAAACAAGGAAGTTATGGTTATCTCTGTGTATTAGGTCAACTCAGGAAGTCAGCATATTAGGTTGATATTATATTTGTCGTATGTATAATGAAAGCATTCATTAATGCATCGTCGACATCTACACAAATAAGCCTATTTAAATTGTTTAAACCCATGTCGGATTAAATCCAATGTACGTGGGTTATTTGAGCTATATACTCTAAGTATAGAATGAAGAATAAAGTTTACAAAGTTTAATTATTTTAATATATTACTAGTCTATTTATGAAGGAGGTTTTTTTGCCATCAGATTATTCCTAGTTATTAGGGAGAGTGGGAAGGAGTGGTAGCTCCACTTCTCTATTTCCTTGGGTTGAGCCCACGGGTGTTAGGATTAAGGTGACACCAACCTTGTAAATCCTATGTAATTTATTACTCCTATTATTGTTTGTAAATCACCCATAAGGGATGAGAGGTTTCACCAGCAGTGATCTAGTTTCAACCGCATGTTTATATTTGGTCCCTGACACTAATTCATGCACGGGGGAGCCAAATTTTATCATTGTAAATCTAGACCATTCATCATTAGGTCATAGATCTAACAGTCAATATTATGTCAGTTTTCTTGCCTTAGAAGGCAACCCCCTTTTATAAGGATATTTGTACTACATTTTTAGCAGAGTTGAGAGTAATAAGCGTCGCTGAATTGAATACTAAAGAAGAAGAGAAAGTGCATGTATTGTAATCTCATATTTGAAGATAATACAACTTGGATCCTCTTTTATTGGTTGATTTTTTTACCTGAAAGGGTTTTCTCCACGTTACATATTGTGCTATGTGTTTAGTTCTTAATGCATGTTATTCCTGTGTAGTGGATTTTATTTCTATTGAAATGTCCATTGATTCTATAGTATTTAGAGGATATTAATAAGGTTTGAATCAGATTTTTGTTGTGTGTTTTGTACCTTCATTTCTAACAGTGGGTGGCCAAGAAAGATAAGAACAAAATTCAGTTTTGAAACTGCCTATCGAGAGATAAAAAGCTTATGAGTTTTTCTTACAAAGCCTATCACAAATGGACTTAGTTTCAAAAGATTTTTATCATAGCATTAACATTTAACCCTACAAGATCGAACTAGCTTAATTTCTTTGAACTGCATAGTATAAGGAAGATTGAAGAGAGATTAAAAAGATTGCAGAGTTGAACGTAGGAAAGGTGTCAATCATCATATGTCACCAAAGGAGGTATGAGTAAGTTGTTTTTAAACTCTTTTCCTATCTGATAATAGTATAGAAACAATAATATATGATTGTGGATGTTCCAATGAGGCTCTATAACCAAATAAAGACTATAGTTTTCCTCCATGAAGTGTACTAGCATTCATTGTGCACATTCTAGTATTTGGTTAAGTTTGTATACAAATAGATACAAGTTGTAAGGGTGGCCTAGTCCTTAGAATACAAACCATTATTGACAACGAAGTACACCAACAAAATTATGTGTTTAGATCATAAAAATATCAAACATTTGGTATGCCTGTGAGAGGCCATTAAGCTACCATCTTATGCACCCATGTACTGCCATTATACATAGCCCAAACCTACAATTTGTAAGCACCTTTAAGGCCACAATATAACATATGTTTAGTATCCATTTTATACTCTTGTATTAACATTAACTGGACTGGTCAACTATATCACTTTACAACCTTGTTAGATCTTCGATAAAGCTGACTTTTGAGATTTCTTGTACATGCTTGAAGATTATAAATACCAATTTATTTTCTTTGTAATAGGCCACCAAATTTTGATAGTTAACAATCCTATAGTTAGGCCGATTTCAAATATACATATATATACATGAATATCAGTTTGTATAAACCTGTAGGGCAGAGCTCACACCAATGACACCTATATAAGGCTTATGAAATTCATTTCATCGTTGTTAAGCTCATAGCAGGCCATCATCTAAGTATACTTGTTTTTTAATATTGAAGGGGTTGATGGAATAAACTTTTGAACCTATATCAGTAGTAAGTTTGCAGATAGGTCGATAGTCTTATAATTATTTAATCTTCATTTGATTTGATAAGTGGCATTTCCTTGATAGTATCTTAAGACTGAGAGTCATGTATGACTCAGTTTATTATGTAAGGCCAATTTCCCATTGAGTATGATCTCATTGTCATTTTATGTGAAGGCAAATTTAATTTCCTCTCTAGAGACCAATTTGTTTAAACAATTTAAACACTATGATAAAACAATATCAAATATATCCATATATATATATATTATCTTGACTAGAAATAGTCATGAGTTACCTCTTATTGTGGCTAATAGTGGCCAATAACTTACACTGGCATTATTAAGACCATTCAATAAGAATACATATACTATTAAATGACAGTAATACTACCTTTAAAGTTGAATGCTCATCATTGTGAGAAAGGACATAAATAGATACTTGATCAATTATAACATAGCAACAATGATTGTGACTAAACTGACATTATATGTGAAAGAGTACAAGTGTTTACAAACATGTCAATTAAGAGAGGAATATGATATAAATTCTTTGACAAGTTGTAAGTCGAGTATAAACTCAAACTAAGGCAGTTACTCCTTGGTGGCAAGGAAATAGAGGCCATTCCACTACAAGAGGGAGAGCATCACTCTATCCATTCAATGTCTTATGACAAATTTTTAATATTCATTTGAAAAATTTGTAGTCACAAGAAATGTGACCATTGAATATTGTAATGATTATTTTGACGTAATTATGAAATCATAATGTTGTTCTTCCTTTATGGAACAAAAAAAAGCAAAATTTATTATTGAAATTATTCATATTTATGTCATTTATTTTAAATGATATTATTAAAATCAGATGTGTATGTTACATATGGTATCAGAGCTACTAGGTTCAACACTTGGACCTAGGAGCTCATGATGACTTTTCGTTGTTTACCAGATGAGCTAACATCAGTATATTGTTCTTGTGCTAGAATGGCAGGAAAAAGAACAAACAACGAACCAAGAAAATGAAAATTAAAAATTTTCCTAAGGTCACTGTTAAGAATGAACCTTCCCCTAAGATAAAAATGACGGATCCAGTGAGTTACACAGACTGGGCTGGGCTCGTTGATTCTAAGTTGCTTGTCGATGCACTTAAGCATATCTGCCTCGAGAGGAGGAAACAATTAGATGCAGCAGAAATGTCGTCCACCCCCACTATTGTAAAGATCAATAAACCTTTTGAGCACTGTGACATGCCCTTTAGGTGTGGTCAAGATGTGCCTCCCATAGGAAGGAATGTGATGGTGGAGTACTTGCGTGTACAACCACCCTCCAAATTTGTATTAGTTAATTCTGGCAGGGAAGAGGAACCCGAAGAAATTCCTCTATCTGATTATATATATAAACAATAGAAGTTTTGTATTGAAATAAGGACGTAAAATCCACTATGTGAATAAAGCAAAATTTCCATCACGTAAAACATCGTGGTAATCCTTTGCCATCATAGAAAATAACTTTTCAACAAAGGATCCATGCCACTTTGGACAATCACCAAGAAGAGTACCAAATCACTCCTATTGAAACTACAGGTAACTTATTTGGCATTCTAGTTTCTATTCTCATATATACAGGAGCAACTGAAAAAGATGAGGAACTTGGGAAACCAAAGGGACATTTAGTGGAATACTATCCTTTTCTTCAAGAGTATCAGGATGTATTTCCTGAAGATCTTTCAAGTCTACCCCCCAAAAATGGTTTTCAATGTTTTGATTGATATTATTCTTGGTTTTGAACCTATGTCAAAAGCACCATATCGGATGACCATTACTAAACTGATGGAGTTGAAAGCTTAGCTTCAAGAATTGTTATCTAAAGATTTGATTAGACCTAGTGTGTCACTGTGGGGAGCACCGGTGGTCTTCATAAAAAAGAAGGATGGTACCCTACATTTGTGTATATACTATGGTATGATTAATAAGGAAATGATTAAGAACACGTATCCTAGATACCGTGCATAGATGATCTCTTTGATCAAATGCATGACACAACTATGTTTTCAAAGATTGACCTAATCAAGTTACCACCAACTAAGGTTGAAGGATGAGGGCATCCATAAAATAGCCTTTCGAACAAGGTATGGCCATTATGAATTCATAGTTGTACCTTTTGAGTTAACCAATGCCCTGACATCCTTTATGAATTTGATGAACAATGTCTTTTGAAACTATTTGGATAAGTTTGTGTTAGTCTTTCTTGATGATATCTTGATTTACTCTTGAAATGAAGAAGAGCATTACCAACATTTCCAAATAGTCTTACAACGCCTTAGAGAGTACAAGTTGTATGGTAAGCTATCCAAATGTACCTTCTTTCAGAACAAAGTTTAGTATTTGGACCACATAATCTCTGAAAAGGGAATTGCAGTGGACTCTTGTAAAATAAAGGATATCCTAGAATGGCCTGCACCTAAAATGTGCATGAGTTCTACAATTTCATGCTTTTCTAGAATTGCTCACACCATTACCTCTCTGCAAAGAAAATGGAAGCGATTTGAATGGTTTGAAAAATGTGAAGAGGCCTTCAAATTCCTTAAGGAAAAGTTGACTACTGCACTAATCCTCAGAGTTCTAGATCTAGAGGGTCTTTTCTTATTGTAACTGATGCCTTCAAAGAAGGATTAGGTAGTGTAATGATGCAAGAAGGTCAAGTAGTGTCCTATGCACTTCTAGAAAGTTGAGACCATACGAGTAGAATTATGCTCCGCATGACTTGGAGCTAGCATAAATTGTATATGCTCTCAAAGAATGGAGGCATTATTTTCTTGGAAAGAGATTTGAACTCAAATTGATAATCAAGGTTTAAAATATATCTTCACCAACCAAACCTTAATGCTCAGAAAAGAAGATGGTTGGAGCTTATATCAAATTGATTTCAAAATATGTTATACTAAGGGCAAAGAAAACTGAGTTACAGATGCCCTAAGCCATAGGAGACATATTACAGAGCTATGTTGACAATGCATTCCAATTTTAGAGAACAAGTGTTGAAAAACTCAGCAGGAGATGAGTATTATGAGTAAGTCCTAAAAGCTCTATCAGAAAATCCTAAGGATCAAATATACAAAGTATTTAGTTTCAAGTGTGATGGACTTTTGAGGTATAAGAACATGATGTATGTCCCAAATCAGCAAGATTTGAGGAACATAGTATGGAAATAAGCACACTCTGCACCTTACTTTGGTCACCAAGTTGTGACAAAAATTTTAGCAGATGTAAAACCCCTGTATTTCTGGAAGGGAATGAAAAATGAGGCTGCAAGATTCATAGCAGGATGTCTTGAATGTCAACAAGTTATGGCTGAACATCAACATCTAGCAGGACTTTTGTATCCTCATGAAATTCCTAAACGGAAGTGGTAGGTAATCAGTATGAACTTTGTTCATAGATTGCCTATGTCATGATACAAGCATGATGCAATCCTAGTAATGGTAGATAAGTTAACCAAGGTAGCACATTTTATATCTAGAAATTTTACTGATGGGGCACATATAATTGCTTAGAAATTCATTCAAGAGGGACTCTTCAGATTGCATGGAGTCTCAGAAAAGATTATCTTAGATAGAGATACACAGATGACCTTATGGTTTTGGAAAACCTTGTTCTCAGCACTTGGGACTCAGTTAAACATATGCTCAGCTTATCATCCAGAAATGGATGGAAAAATAGAGAGAGTTAATCAAGTACTGGAAGACTTGTTGAGGATGTACTACATGGATCAAAAATATAAATGGGAAGAGTACCTTCCACTTGTTGAGTTCACTTATAACAATTCATATCATTCAATAATAAAAATGGTTCCATTCGAAGCATTGTATGGTAGAAAGTTTTGAACTCCTATAAGTTGGGATAAAATAGAAGATAGGGTTTGCCTTGGACCAAAATTGCTCATAAGAATGGAAGAGCAAGTTAAGCTAATTAGGAAAATATTAGCAGAAGCGAGTAATAGGCAAAAAAGCTATGTTGATGCCAAGCATACTCTGCGAGTATTCTTAGTAGGAGATAAAGTTCTCTTGAGAGTGAGACCTCATAAAAGTTCTATTAAGTTTTGGAAGTCTTCCAAACCAGCACCTAGATATGTGGGAGCTTTTGAAGTCATAGAAGTGATCAATCTAGTTGGTTACAAAATAGCTCTACCTCCAGCTCTTGCTCACATGCATGATGTTTTTCATGTTTCTTATTTGAAGAAATATGTATTTGGATTTAATCACATCCTTTATTGGAATACTCTTCAGGTATAGGATCTAGGAGTGGTCATGATCGAGCCTCTCAAAGTGCTCAAAGTTTGCAAGCTCCGTTTGCATAATAGAGAGGTTACTCAATGCGAGGTCCAGTGGGACCAATACTCCAAAGATAGTGCTACTTGGGAGGATTACAATGAATTTTCTCAGAAATTTCCACATCTGTTTATGCAAACTTGATACTCAAAAGAACTTATATGTTAAATTTTGTTTTGATAAGTACTTAATAATCGTGGACGATGATCTTCAAGTACCTAATTCCTTACATATGTATTGGTCTCAGACAAAGGATTCTAATGTAGGTTCAATACCATTATCAATAATAGGACTATGACCCTCATCTAAATGGAAAGCCTCCAAGTCATTAGTGTATACACCCATCTCAATGGTATCTAGTGGTTAGCATGCACTATCATTACAAATGCTGATAGACTCCTTTATACTTTAATCATATGCATGACCCATGCCAAAATCTAAACCATTAACACAAGAATTAAAATTTTGAAGCAGTTCATGTGAAGAACTAAGTCCTTCAAATCAGCTCCATGTTTTAAGCTCTTTATTGTAACATATTAAAAAGTAATAACTTCTACATAGAAACTAATTTATAATTTTATCTTTTTTTTCTTTAACTTTAGGACACTAGCATCCACAACTTCATCATTACACTCATTTTCAAGAACAAACCCATCCATATACATGTGTATTTACATTATCATTAGCATAATCATTTTAAAGTGTAAAACATTCTACCTCATCCCTATGTGAATGAATACTTGTAGTATAGACACTATTAGCTTCATCATCTTGAGGTGAAACAAAACATGGAAGCACATCAAGCATAAAGCTATGTTGCTACCCCTCAGATTGAACATTAACATACAATTATTAGTACCACTGTAAATAATGGGAAACAAGTCTTTAACTAAAATTAAAGTTTAAGTTTACCTCTTTTTGACATAGCTATGACAAGATGAAAACTTACATAACTTAGTCATATGTAAGCACACATCTGCTACATAATCTTCATGAGCACTATGAACACATGGCAAATCCTCAAGTTGGTTATTTTTGTTGGGATAGGGTAGAAAACTTCTTGATTCTAGCTCTGATACCATGTAGGGATAGACAAAGGGAGCCATTATGAAGCTACAGTCTTCAAGGATCAAATCAGGAAACAAACCACCACAGGAGAATGCTCGAGCATGAGTTTGCATAAGGAGAGAAAAAGATGAAGATGGAGAATAAATTGATATATATTACAATGAATTGCTCTCTTGATTTTTACAAATGTGATAAATGGCTTTTATAGCCTTACATTCCCATGAATTAACCACCCTAACTGGTTACAGGAATAACTTCCCAACTATAACTATTGAATAATTATTTGCCTAAGTAAAACTTAAGCAAGGTAAAATCTATTTACCCTAACAATTTTAAACTACAAACTAATCAACATCTGCACTTGAGGACATATCACTTACTATATTGGATACGTACCTAATTTATTCAATAACATGAACCCATCTATAAACATGGTTAAGAATTCTAGATTTCAATTATTTTAGTAATGGGCTCTTGCACTTGGTTCCAATTCCTAACAAAATAAGTCAACACATGATAATGCATTAGGCATATAATCCTTACGGATGCAAGAGATTATAGTTACAAACATTTGGTTAAAATATGAAACTGACAACCCTCCTCACCTTTTGATACAAGCTAATTCTTGGAAAAGGAAAACAAGGTCAACATCACATGCATATCTCTCACCAAAGGTAGAAACAAGATCCTCCCAAGAATAAAAATGATGGTTAGGAAAACTATGTAACCACCTCCTTGCACTCCAACACAATGATTGAAAAATAATTTCATCCCCATATCTTCTTGCTTCATCTCAAATTCTTCCATCAAATCAATAAAAATTTTAATGTGTATTTCCTTGTGAATCATCTTGCCCATCAAACGTGGGCAACTAGTTACATAGACTTCTTTTTGCATGGGGTTTATGTTATTAGTCACCTAAAACAAGTCTAGTTGTTTGTAGTCACTAGTAATAAGGGGGACATTGGGAGGTTTATCCTTTTGAGTCAATGGAGAAGCAAGGTAGGCTTTAGACTATAGTAAACTATGCTCAAGTATTTGAATATATCTTGCTAAGTCAAAAATCTCTTTCACAGACATATCTAGCCATGATTGAGGATTTGGGGTGGATACATGACTACTTGCATAATAAGAAGCATCATCACTATAGTATTTTTTAATATTATACTCATCATGGCAACTAGGGATAAAGGCATAAGATGAATCACATGAGGGAGCAGCCCTAGGATAGTCTTCATACCAAACATCCATGTTTTACACATTCACAACATGCTGAAATCAAACTTTTCCTTCATACAAGCAAGCATAGATTTTGTATGAAAGAATATGTCTTCAAGAAAGAGGAAATTCCATGTACCTTAAAATTTCTTTTATTCCAACCTCTTGGAATGTGTTCTTGGATCACCATAGCAAGCCTGATAACAACAACATAAACTTGATTTAGGATAGCAGAGTCACCACCATAATGATAGGATAACCTTGAAGTATAATTGATCTCCAAGGCAAAAATAAATATTTGGATTCACAACTTCAATAAAGTCCTTAATGCACCTAGAACCCTTTGACTCTTCCTTGACAATAATGACAATGATGCCATTTGATAGAACTTATGATTAGATAAGGGATAACTAAGGCCAATGCATGAGAGAGGGCAAGTCTCTCCTTATTTTTTCTCTACTAATCCAAGTGGGGTGTTCCCTGAGGTTAGTTTATAGGACATTTAAAGAGAAATACCATACTACAAGGGGTCTTGAGTAATAAGCATGCCCTATGTGCACTAAGAGGCCCCTAAGAGTGTCACTAAGCCTTAGTGTTTGTTTACAAAGTAACTTGATTTAAGAAAAAATTGAAAGTCATATGTGCAACCAATGATATCCTAAATTATATCCCCTATGATGTTTACAGCTTTAGGCCCATACTTCACACATGACTTGAGAAACAAGAAAAAATACATACCCCTTTGAGAATGGTTCTTGGAATGGCTCTCTCAAGATGTAATATTGCAAAAGCAATTAGTTATACATATTGAGATTACCTTAGACTAACATGTGCAAAAGCATATATCTTGAAGTTTGTATACATGATTGAAGAGGAAGGGAAAATTATTGGAGATTAGTTCCTTGATACCATTGGGAGGCAGAGTCTAATTTCAACTTTGTATGCAAACAAATGCTTAAACATCCTACTTTGACATGATATGCTCATGAATTATTTACAAAGAACTAAGTATGTATTAAACTCCTACAAGTTGGGTTGTGTATTTGCTTAAATACAAACCCAAATGTTATATATATCTTATTGTGAAATCAACATACTTAAAAGACCCTTAAACTATTATGCATGTTTCGTAGTAATGTAATGGAAATATTCCTTAAGAGAATCCTCACAAGGTTTTTATGATCCATGTCATGATCAATTAACCATCTACAACACTCATATTAGCAAATTTGTAATACAAAAGTATAGGACATCTCCCAAAAAAATATGAGTAATCTATGGATACAATTGGGTAAAGTGACAAACTATGCATTACATTACCCTCTTAGAAGTTTACAACAAATAGAGAACACTTGAAAGAAATCAAAATTTACATTATTTGACTTCCTAGACCAAATTTAGGATAGAGGCATATAGCCATCCCTAATATAGTCCCAATTCCTACCTCCTAACCAACCCACCTATTTTTACAATTCTTAATGTATTGTATATATTTTATTTTTCTCAATAATCTTGTATTGACAATTGTGACCAATCACCTTATTTCAATTTAGGCACTTGGCACCAATTAGTAAACTATTGTAGACTAGGTAGCACTTGCAAGGAAGAGCAAATCCCTTAAGATCAATCATCGGTACCTTCAGGAACAATGGAAGAAGACTCTCCAACATGGTGCAAACTAATGAGGCGTAGTCATAGGCAACAAGATAGATCTTACCACATTTACATAACACCATCTCATATAACTCCTCGATCGAAGTATCCACTTCTAACAATACAATACATCTTAGGCACAAAACAAGAATGCAGCCTTGAGCAATGGAAAATGAGAAGGCCACATATGTCCAAAAAACCAAATTTGTGCCGAGGAGGAGGTAGAGAAATCACAAATAAGATCCATATGACAAGCCATGATCCTCATTTGCAAGCCTAAAAACTGATCTAAAATAGCATAATACCATAAATGGACTACAAAGGAAGTCTCTGAGAATAGCAAGGATCATGAAAATGACAATGGAGGGGAAAGAACAGGTTCGCCATGCCACCAAGACCACGTGTCTCTTAGATTCAACTTTATCACGAAGCAAAAAGGGGGAAAATTCATCCTGCATTAAAGGAAGGGCCCCATAAGAAGAAAATTGAGAAGGATTGATCTCCATGCCCTACAATCTAGATGTGATGGCACGACAGTCCCACAAATGTCCATTAATAAAAAAAATACTCAGTAAAAGCCCAAAAGAATACACTTGTGCATGTAAAAACTCTATCGTTGTCCACATCCACTTGCACAATGGTTGTCCTCAGTCGTAGGCAAGAAACTCTTAAAAAATGGCTTTTGGTCATTTGAAACACACTACGTGGGCTGAGGTATTTGATTCATTCGAGTTGGAAGGAGGATCCATGATGCTGGCAGTTCATATCATAGTTCATTTGAAACACACGACCGTAAACATTGGGTGGATACATGCCACCATGCAAGTAGCTCACGTATCAGGCCCCCGTTGCCACTTTGTCACAAGAATAAAAATTGCAACCTGATGAAAACATGCAGACGATAGGAGGCATCATAATAAAGAGGAGTAAACATTGAGCATCTTGGAGAGGATCAACGGTAGGTGTGAGTGAGAAGAGGGATGCTCTAAACCAGAATTAATTATTTGTTAGTTAATCATTCCACTCCAAAGGTTGCGGTGATTGTTGGTGATCGTGACCTTTGAAAGTGAATAAATATGACTTTCTTCAAAATAAATTAGACAGTTTGGAAAAAGTAGGTATACATCTCTCAACGAGATTGTTAAACTATTCATTCTGTGTTTTACAATATTGTCGGTTTCTCACTAGATATTGTTACCCGAATCACCAACTGAATTTGGATCAATGGTATTAGAGCAGTTAGATCTGGACAATAACCTGGCTTCGGTTTTAGGGTTTCCTATGCGTAAATTTCCAATGCTACCAGTATGACGGCTTGGTGCAGATGTCCAATTGTCATATCCAAAAGCAGTAAAGGTAAAGAGCATGAAATAGTTTGAACTCCCAGATATAATCAAAGTCGGATTTATCAACCTCGAGCTCAAATCTATCAAGTTGGACAGAGCCAGCAAGAAGAAGCCTTTTAATTATCATCTTGGCTTTCCCATTTGATGCCATAGACCTAAAAAACACTGGCAAGGAAAGTTAAGACGGGGAAATCGAGTATAGAGGGAACTCCATCTGCAAGAAAGAATAGAGCATCTTATGGCTATTTTGAGGGGAAGCCTGGTGAGAATGTGATAGCAGAGAATATCGTCTAGCAATGCACTCAATCTGTCTGTGTGTTCTAACAATTCACTCAATCTTTCCCCAGCATTCAATATGTACTTGTGGAGAATAATTCAATTGGTTTCGGCTTGATTGGTGTTATAGAGTAAAAAATGGACACATGTCTTTTTACCTCCTTGTTTAGCTCCTAGGTCCCCGTGAATACATTATACATTCTAAATATTCATCTCGATACAAATCCCTTGAAACCAATGTATATTGGGAAGAAGGGACCCATATTTTATCTTACCCTAGACCAAAAAGGAGCCTCAAGACTTGGGTGCTCGCGCCCAAGTCTTCCCCATTTGATCAGGGCAAATTTAAATGTATGTTGGCATAAGACCTTTAAAAAGGTTTCTCGTTGTAGGCTCTTTTGGTTTAATTTGATGAATGTTAGCGGGGAAACATATATAAGTGTGTTTTTGAATTCATTATGAACCTATATAGAGATAGCCAACTTGAAGCATTGGAGTAAAGAGCATTCAAAGCATTCATTGTGATTCTAGAGTAGATTGATATTGTCATTGTGTGTGTTGTTACAGGTTTGAAGTTATCATCTATCTCTCCTTATGAGTTGAAGAGCCTTCATCCTCCTAAGGATTACATCACATAGGTGATATCATTGTGATTTATCATATCAATTTTGTGTTTAGCCTTTGTCCTACAAGGGCACGCTCTCTTTCTCTATCAACAGTGTTGGGAAGCTTAAATACTATCCCAGGATTTGACTGAGGCAAGTCGCTAAACACCATAACCCCAAACCCCTTCTTTTTTTCTTGTGTGCAGGTTACAGGTACAAGATCCAGGAAAAGTGAAGACACAGGAAGACTAAGCAAGGATCAAGGTTTCAAGATCTGACAATAGTTTGGGAATATTCCTCTACAAAAGACTTGGGCACCATCGCCCTAGTCTTCTTGCCCTTTTTGACATGAGATCTAGCATCAGGAAAGTCTCTACAACAATTTTTATAGTTTATAGTTCTGGTAGAATCGATCCATCTAGAGTTGGGCGTCCCCGAAATAGTCCTCTGACATTCCTACTTCCAGGACACAAGTTTTGACATCTTTTTTTATCATTCATGTGCAATTAGTTTCTAGATATCTACTGTATATTCTCCGTTATAATCATATCTTCATAGAACTAGGGTTTCATGCATTGATTGACCTAGGGTTTGATCAAAGACTTGATTAAATCTGATATTTCCATAACACTCTTGAGTACAAGATCTATAGCTAAGTCCACCTCCATTTGGTAGTGATTTGGCTTGATCTTGCCCTTGAATGTTATTGAGAAAGAGGGTTTGATCTAGTGTACATGCTAGTCTTATAATTTACGTTTTTCATACATAACATATTGGTGAACCCATAGTTTCGACCTTGTACATCTTTCTAATGGTTCAAATCAGATCTTGCATTGATTTGTAGTATACTTTTCATTATTCATTTGAAAATCTTGCATAATCTTGGAAAAAGGGCATATTTAGTTTGTATTTTTTGGTAAAATTTTGCATTAGGGTTTCAAAAATTCTCTTGCATGATCATGTTAGTGGCAACAAATATGCATTAAATCTGATTTTGCATAATAATCTTACAACATAACTTTCACGTTCTTATATTTGCAAATTACACATTGTGTATTTCAACATAGGAATACATCATCTCTTAAACGTTTTACAAGTAATCTTAAAGTGGTCTATATTTGCCTTTGTGTACATCACTTTAACATTAGGATCACTTGGTTTGTAGTGACACTTGAGCATTTTTTATCTTTATAAAAATATTCAAAAACCCGAGTTCTTCAAACTAGTGTCTTGGTGTACAAAAGTCTCTCATATTGGTGGTATTTGATTTGATTGTACATTGCTCTTCCAAGACATTTCATCATGGATGCTTCTTGTTGTTCATCTTCAGAAGCTTTGTTTGCTTACATCATAGATTTTGAAAATTTCTCTAAATTTAGTAATAAGCATCCTCAAGTCTTAAATCACATAGCATACATATATGATATTGACATTTGTATGTGTTCTACATATGAACTTCTTTGTTATATATCTGATTTTGATAGATTCATAACCCTCATGGATATATATCCTTCGATATTAGAAGATCTCACTAAATTCATGAATAATCATGAGAAAAATGATTATAATGATTCTTCTTTTACTTTTACTACATTTCATGATGATATCATGGATATCATCTCTAAGACATATGAGGCTAACATGTCCTTGTCTATCCAATCTCATCCCTCTCCCAAAATGGTCCCCACTTGTGAGGATATTTTGGCACAAGAGGATGAAATCATTAATACATTCCTTAACAACACTTTACCATATCTTCATTCCAATGCTCTACCTTTAAAAAATGGAGCATTAGAGAATGAAGAGCCTCCTCTAAACAAGACTCCTCAATTGGTCGATAATGGGTGTTGCAATCTTAAAACACTTCTCAACAACATAATACATGAGGTTCCTATAACTCATCCTATGGATCTCTTACCTTTGCTTGAATATTTAAGTACCTTGGATATAGATCTAAGATGTGGAGACCATGAATATTAATTCTCCTTTGGTCGCATGCCCAACACCCCTGGGCATCACTGAAGACACAATAACAAACAACCCTCTTAACAACACTCTACCTTCCCTTCATTCCAATGCTCTTCCTACAAAAGACAAAGCATTGGTAGATGAAGAAAGGTCTTTCACATTAAATCCTTTAGGGATGGATATTGAGATTAATAAAAAAGAAAACAACATTGCTAAGGTTCAAGGTGCTCTAACACCACCTCAACCAAAAGGAAAAGGAATTTTTAGGGTTCCCCCTTTGCCATCCTTACATGAATTAGGAGAAAATCTTCAAGAGCAAAGCTATCCATTAAAAAATCATATCATTACTTCTCTACTGGCTTCCTCCTCACAAATACCAGAAAGTGCGGAAAATCATGAACCCTTGATGGTTGAAAAATAAACTCCATTGAAAAATACAACTAATGAGATTAGAAGGGAAAGAATAAGAAAGAACCAAGACTTAACAATACATATAAAGATCAAGATCAAAGGCTACCATTAGCAGGTAAGTATTTAGATCATCTATTCAACCACTTTTGATGTAGCACCTCTTTGAGCTGCTCTCATGGGTGGCCTCCTCTAATGTGTCGTGTTGTGTTCCCCTGTGTTGTGTTAAATGTTGTTTAGGTCTCCTTGCATGACCCTTGATACTCTTGTAAGGTCAAGGATACAAGGAGACTGCCTCTGTTGTGATTCTTCTACTATTTTTTTCTCTATTCTTCTATTCGCCTCTCTTTTATTGCAATTGTTGTGTGTGGTTCCTTTGGGGCATAACATTATGGAGGATGTCTTGGGGGCATCTTCCCACATTACATACCTAATTCACGTTTGTCTCCTCTCTCATTTTACATGATTTCATTCTTTCATGGATTTAGTAGTTAGTGGATGATGATAACAAATACAAACTAATAAGGACCGTGTGTCCCTACAACAAGAATAAAAATGGACCTAGTCTATATATGAAGATGGGGTTAATATGTCACTAATGCTTGACTAGTAGAATCACTTTGTGTTGTGATGTAATCATGTATCGTGTTGTGAATTTCTTGTAACAAACCTTTGCAATACTCTGAATCCGCTTCTAGGCACTTTAGAATGTTTCGTATCTCACCTTGTAGCTACACTCAGTTATGAGATACCTGAAGTATAGCCTCACAACTATACTCGGTTCCAAACCTGGAAGTATAGCCTTTGTTTTTTTATGTGTCATGTTACCTTATTTCTGTATCAATTGTTCGCAAAATGATTTGGTTGTTATCTTAGCTTAGATTTTTTAACCAAATCTTGTTTTGATTGTCTATCATACATGCATAATGTTGATCAATGATTGTTATCAAATGATATTGATGTGTTTCTATTGTGATTGTTGGAAACAATTCAGCAATTGTAAGCACATGTCACTTTGGGGAATGGGCTTTGTGAAAGCTCTTGTTCCCTTGCGTGTTTTCAACCTTACCTTAAACATGATCACTACCAGCAAGCAGGATCAATCATTTTAAGGTGGGGGCATATATCGTGGTAAATGCTTGGATATTTTAGATATTGTGATAAAGCATGTTTGTGTATGATTCATTTTCATAGTAAGGCATCTCCGTGATGCAAGTTGAATTGTATACTTTGTTTTGTTTTGCGTTTACTTCCTTTTCACTGTAAGGCATCTCTGTGATGCAGTTGGGGTTGTATGTTTTTGAAAGCCCTTCAGTGGAAGGTGGGATTGTGTATTCCCTTGAGTGGTTGTACATCCTTTTAAAAGTCCTCTATGGAGGCGAGGTTGGATCTTGAGTTATTCACCCTTAAGTGTGTCTTTGGCAGTTGTGGTAGCATAGCTCAAACGTCAGATGTGTTTGGTGTGTCTTAGATGTTGGAGTGTAGTGATGAGCTCCTTCCGATCACCTATGTTTTCTTTGTATAAGATGTATAGTGTGTTGACAACATACTCTATGGTGCTCGTGTATTCCGTTTATCTTCCTTGCATGTCTTACATGTTTTGTGGTGGCACGTAGAAATGAGCTCCCCCCACACCGTGTGTCTTACGTGTTTTGTGGCAGCATGTAGCGATGAGCTCCCCCCACATTGTGTGTTTTGTGTGCTTTTGATGGTAGCGCATAGCAATGAGCTCCCCCCATCACTTAGTTAGGGCTATATAATTGTTTAATAATGTCTTCTCTTCATGTATGCCTTGTGTGCTACATGTTTGCATTCATTTCTTCTCCATGTATTGTGTGCTTCTTTATTGTCTCCTTCATGTATTACAGCGTACTTACTGTATTCTCTATTTTTTGCATGATTGTCAAGTGTTTTCTTATGTTTGCCTAAGCTTGGGGGCTATAAATAGTTCTCCAAACTTAGGGTGTGTATTTGCTCTAGTGTTTGATGTGTTTGATATGCTTTAACCATATTTTAATGCATATATTAATCGTAAGATCATTCACACATTAAATTGGGGACTAAATGTTATGGAGTAAAAAGTGGATGCATGTCTTTTTAGCTTCTTGTTTAGCACCTAGGTCCCCGTGAATACATTATACATTCTAAATATTCATTCTGATGCAAAATCCTATGAAACCAATGTAAATTGGGAACAACGGGCCCATATTTTATCTTACCCCAGACCAAAAAGGAGCCTCAAGACTTGGGCGCCCGTCCCCATGTCTTCCCTAATTGGTCGGGGCAAATTTAAATGTATGTCAGCATAAGACCTTTAAAAAGTTTTCTCCTTGTCAGCTCTTTTGGTTTAATTTGACTAATGTTAGAGGGAAAGCATATATAAGTGTGTTTTTGAATTCATTATGAACCTAGATAAAGATAGTCAACTTGAAGCATTGGAGTAAAGAGCGTTCAAAGCATTCATTGTGATTCTAGAGCAAATTGGTATTGTCATTATGTGTGTTGTTACAGGTTTGAAGTTATCATCTATCTCTCCTTATGAGTTGAAGAGGCTTCACCCTCCTAAGGATTACATCATATAGGTGATATCATTGTGATTCATCATCATTTGATTTATCATATTGATTTTGTGTTTAGCCTCTGCCCTGCAAGGGCATGCTCTCTTTATCTATCAACAGTGTTGGGAAGATTGAATGCTATCCTAAGATTTGACCGAGTCAAGTCCCTTTAAACAGCATAACCCCTAAACCCCTTCTTTTCTTCTTGTGTGCAGGTTACAGGTGCCAGATCTAGGAAAAGTGAAGACACAAGAAGAATGAGCAAGGATCAGGGTTTCAGGATCTGATAGAAGTTATGGAATATTTTGCTACAGAAGACTTGGGTGCCACCGCCCTAGTCTTCTTGCCCTTTTTGACATCAAATCTGGCATCAGGGCAGTCTCTGCAATAATTTTCTAGTTTATAGTTCTGACAAAATCAATCCATCTAGACTTGGGCACCCTCAAAATAGTCCTCTAACATTCTTGTTTCTGAGACATGGGTTCTAATATCTTCCTGATCATTCATGTGCAATTAGTTTATGGATATTTGTACATTCTCTATTATAATTAGATCTTTATAGAACTAGAGTTTCATGCATTGATTGACGTAGGGTTTGACAAATGGCTTATTTAAATCTGATATTTCCATTGCACTCCTGAGTACAAGATTTGTAGTCGATTCCACCTCCATTTGGTAGTTATTTGGCTTGGTCTTGCCCTTGAATGTTATGGTGAAAGAGGGTTTGATCTAGTGTGCATGCTAGTCTTATCATTCAGCTTTTTCATACATAACAATTGGAAAACCTATTTTCATATTTAATTTGATATAAATTCAGTCACCATCATTTATCATTGCATAAGATTCAATTTTAAAACTACAAATAATTGTGTAGCCAAACAAGAAGGCAACCTCCACCAAAAGAAAGAGGTGCAAGTTTTGTTCTAAGTGTTGCACAAGTTTCAAAACTCACAGCGAGCCTCTACAAATCAACACAACAACTCTAAAGCACTTTACACCCTTCCAAACAAGGCATAGCTTCATTTTACAATGGTGCGCTAACAAATCCAGAAACATGCACGTGCCAGTGGAGGCCATGCAAAGGAGTAACCTCTTTTATATTTCTAAGATTGTAGGAATTTGGTTTTTAATTCAAACCTGTTCACTCCTTCATGTCACATTGTACAAGGTCAAGTTATTAAAGGTTGGGATTGGAGACAACAAATATGTCAGATTATTTACCTTTGAAATGCACATGACTGAAGATGATGGAAGGACATGGATATTCATTAGACCCCTTCAAGGTGATGGTCAAAGAGGCTTTAAGAAAACAATGTGAGGAGATGATGAGTAAATTTTTCTAGTTGCTCTAGTGGAGAAAAGGAAATTAGCAACCAAACAAAATAGAAATTTCGTTTAGTGGTCACCCTCCTTACAAGTGAATTTTGATATTCCAAACTTTGAAGGAAAATTTGATGCAGATATTGTAGACAATTGGTTATCAAAATTAGAAAAATACTTTTTCAATGAATCACTTCTCTGATGCTAAGAATATAACCTTCACCCTCCTCAAAGTTGAACGACATGTGAAACAATCATGGGAGACTAAGTAGGCATCCAGAGAACTCCCTGATGGTCAAGAAATTGATGCTATATTGGATGATAGCCCCACATGGGGAGATTTTGTGGAATACATCAAGGAAGAATATTTTGTGAAGATACATATGAAGACACATATATATGCAGTGGCATTGCTTCAACAAAGAAAGGATCAATATGTTCAAGACTACACCAACACATTCCATGCTTTATCAACAAATCTTGGCATCAAAGATATGTAGAAACATTAGGTTTTGAAGTATCGTAGTGGACTACATTGATCTATTCAAACTGAGATGGCCTTCTTGAATGTTGAGACACTAGGAACTACCTTCAAATATGCAACAAAAATTGAAGAGAAATTCAAACAAAGGGGAAAAAAGGATTATCCAGCAAACAACAGATCAAAACAGGAAGGTAATAGCGAGTTTGTAAGAAAATAGACCACCAATGGATTCTCCTCACAATCACCAGCATCAGATAAGGGCACTAAAAAGACACAAAAGGACATAGACATGTGGTGTGAAATTCATAAAATTCCTTGGCATAACACTAAAGATTGTCGAGTTGCTAAGACATTAATGACAGAGACACGTGAAGTGGATAAAGAAGCTGATTTGTTGCCTCCAAACCCTTATGAACAAGAGGATGGTGAGTAGATCATTGAGGCAGACCCTTATGCCATGGTTTCCACTACTAAAATCTTGTCTCACGAAGATGAGGAATGTTTGTTCCATTCATAGATGTGGGTGAATGGGAAAGCCTTGCATTTCATCATTAATAGTGGGAGTTAAAATAATTTGATATCTGCTAAGACTGTTAAGAGGTTGAACCTACCAACAAGACCCCATCCACAAGGTCATACTCTATGGGCTAGTGATCCAAGGGCAAGATATTCAGGTAAGCAAGCAATGTTGTTTATCTTATTCCATCAAACCATTCAAAGACGAGGTAAGATGTGATGTGGCACCTTTGGACATATGTGATGTATTGTTGGGACAACCATACATGTACAAGCATCATGCCATCTATGAGTCCAGACCTCACAATGTTATTGTCAAGTTGGGTGAATGAAAGTATCAAATATCTGAGGTAAGTCCTACAAAATTTGCATCTCTACTTAGTACAAAACAATGTACATGTTTTATCGCTCAAACTAGAGGTCTTGTATTGATAATGATTCATCCCAAGGGGGCAAGGTCAATTGTAACCAGCACTGATACCAAAACAACCACCACCACCATTCAACAAAATTACCTGAATCACCAACTGAATTCAGATCAAGGGATTTGATGGAGAGTGCAAAATACTTAATTGAAGTTGCATGAGTATAAGATCGGTTGCTAGGACTAGTTTGGTCACAACCAAATGAAAACTTGCTAGATGTCATGAGCACAACATAGTAATAAATGTGTGGAGAAAACTTTGGGCCCACCTCCTACACATAAATGCCATGCATCAAACATCGACTCATTAGAGACATTTATGGGCCTACCAAATCTCACCACCAAGAAGGCACATGGCACCACATCATTTGTAGGTTTGACTACATGAGACAAACTGCCATTGGTCCCTAGATCAATAAGCACTAATCATCTACCTTTAACAACCACCACATACCCCACATGTGAACAACCTACATGTTACACTCGACCACTTGAGTAACACATGATACACATAGACCCCTGTTGACACATATAAGCGACCTCATGTACTAATGTCATACCGCCACATGAACACAATAGGTAAACTGGTAAAATAGTAAGCACATTGTAGAAAGAAGTCATGTGGGTAAAAAAAGGGGGATAGGCTAAGGGATTAGCCATTAGAGACAAATTGGCCACTGAACAGCATTAGGTGATGAACACAATGTAAGAAAACATATGGTTGAAAGTGTGTGGGTTAAGGGGGTCACGACTTAAACATGAAGCAAAACATATGTGAGATAATATGATTTATGCACTAAGGGGAAAAGACTATAGGCATGGAGTAAGAATGCAGGCCATTATGGGTTACTACAAATCATGGAAACACCAATGGAGCCTAAACTAGGTCACACTCAAGAACACCAAGAACATAAGAAAATGTATGAGCCACAAGACAATTGAAACACATACTTGGCAATCAAAGACCTCAAGCCCACAAATTTGAAACTCTAATGCAATAAGTCTCAGATCGATCATTAATGTAGGGTTCACTAGAGAAATGAGGTATATGAGAAACATGAAAATTTGCATTTTTGAGTATGTGCCAACAACACCAAACTTGCCTTTTACACATTATGAATTTCATGTTTAGCAAAAATGCAATGTCCATGATTTTGTATGCCAGTAACATGGGTTTTATAGATATAGTTAGTAATGACTTCTTATGTGCAGGTATGGAGATGTTGCTCTACTAGAACATGAAGAAATCATGATACATCATGTGTACCCTGTATCTTGGATCTATTTTCTAACTTCAATTACTACATTGCTTATTTTGGAATCCATGATTTATGTAGTTCACAAGAAAACCAAAGTGGGGATAAAATATAATGGATAAAAGTGCATACCTTTCCCTTTTATGCCTTCATTTTACACTTACTTAGTGTTATCAGAAATACAATGTCATAATTTACTTAATTTTTCTTGTTTGGATCATATAAGCCAATCTGAACTATACACCTATCAATTTGAATAGCCTTATCTTCACCATAGAGTGGACTATAATGAATCCCTTATGATTTCCATCCTCTTAGACTAGATCATGGGTGTGGATGTATTATTTGGACTAATCTATGACACAATCTCATCCCTAATCTCAAATGTAAAATTTCCCACTACCAAGGTTGGCCTTATCAAAATATAATCGTTAAGTCTATCATCTATATCCCACAACATCTTGAGTTGAACATCTAAGATCATGTGTGTATGGTCCTAGGTCATTAGTTGAGCACAGGGAAACATTAAGATCTCTAAGATGAATTAAATATTATAATAGATCACTTGTATTACATCATCGTATCAACATCAGCCAAAGGTGAAAAGATATTGAAGATGATGTAACAATGAAGCACACTAATATCTTAAACCATTTGTCAGTACAGACGGCTCAAATTGCAAGAATGGGGCCCTTCTCTCTTTTGGAGAGCATTGTCAAATTCTGCAGTGGCACTTTTGTGCGTTGATTTTTGCCTCCGAGACCAATCAGTTGGTCGACTCAGAGGATTCCATTGCAGGAAGAGGAAGAAGATGAAGATGAGAAGGTGTACAAACCATGGACATATCCAGATGGGTACGACGTCAGCAAAGTGGGAGATGCACTAGGTGGGCATATGGGCAAGGTAGGGGAGGGAAGCGTGCTATGTCCCTTTCCTTATAAAAAGAATATCAACTACTAAATATGTAATAGCTTTTTTTGGGATAAATAAGTGTTTGTATTACTATTTATAAAATAATATTACATAAAAAAAATGTTATAATTTTGATCACTCAATATTTTTGTTAGGATTTTTTTTAATTATTTATATGTTGATTTGCTCTCTCCTCTATTTATTGATGTCTCCATTTATTCCTCCATTATTGCTTTGTCTCTCTCCTCTATTTATTGGTGTTTCCATTTATTCCTCCATTATTGCTTTGATCATTGTGAAACTTCTACTATGAGATTTTTTCCTGCTTTAACTTTTTAGTATCATAGGGCCAATGCTTTCTTTAAAATAAAAGATAAAAGCTTAATATATTAAAGATAAAGAGATAAATACAATAATAAAGATTGTAAAGGACATCCTCAAATAAGTAAAATCTTAAAAATTGAAAATAGAGTACATTAAAATAATAAAGATTGTAAAGGACGTCCTCAAATAAGCAATAAAGATGATTTGAAAAATCTTAAAAATTGAAAATAGAGTATTAAAAAATGAAAATAGAGCATTTATTTAGAGTAAAAATAATAAAAATAATAATAAGGGTTTTAGTTTTATTAACTTTGTCTTATTATCATAAAGTTTAGTTTTAGTTTATTAAGTTTCTAAGAAATAATTTATAATAGCAAGTAAATTTAGTATAAGAAGAAAAAATAATGAATGCTAGCAAATGATTTTAGAAATATGGTAACTTATGGATTGGAATTTAGGGCTTAAGGTAACTTGAACTTTAGGTTTTAGGTATTTAAGATTTGTTATAGTCTTTTGGGAGACATTCTTGGAGAGGTTTTATTCACGATACCTTTTAGAGTATTTTAGGTAGCATCATGTAGATGAGTTCCATGAGCTTCATAGCTAGCCATGATGATTAGCTAATATGAGACCACTTTTTCAAACTTAAGCAGTATGTAAGAATCACTTTTTCGAACTTAAGCAGTATGTGCACCAGTTGAGGATGAGAAGTTGCTTGTTCATAGTTTTGTGAGAGGGTTGACATCTCCTATATAGTGGTAGTGTTTGGGTTTTGGAACCCAAGACTTTGGAGATTATCGTTGAGAAGGCCAAGTTGATAGAGGAGAATTTGTCTATAATATGTGTTCTCATATTACTAGGAATTACACACACAATTTACTAAGAAAGTAAATGAATGTATGATAAACATGAGATTTTTTTTGACATTTGCATAATTACATAAAATTGAATCTTATTTTTTTTTAATATCTTTCAACCTTGAAAATTACAATATATATACTCAAAGATAAATCATAGTGAAATCATTTCACTTTACATTACAAATATTTAGCATATAGCAATATGAACAAGTTTACATAAGTTTGACTATCATAAGTCATTCATGAAGTACACTACATCTGGAATCTTGATATCTGTCTCACAAGTCTCAGTGAGTTGTCTGCTCAAGAGGGAGAGCATCATCTGAGTGCTTTACCTCCAACCATAGACCAGTGGTCCTCCGCACACCTTCCTTCTTGGAAATGGCCCTACCCTTCACGAAGAGTATAGAAACAAAGAACCAACAGGTTGCCATCTAAGTCCTAGTGTTGTGCCCTACGTAACTCAATTAACCATACAACTCTAGACAGACTTCTAGCTAAGTATGATCTTTCTGATAGGTCATGTCATCTAGACATTGTGAACCAACTAATGCATGCAGAGACAAATGCATTACTTTGGACAAAGTTTCTATATAAATAGACATTTGCAATAAGTGCAGTTGTGTGTTCACACACCTCTAACTCAACTTGAAAACTACCTCATCCTACAGTTTAACTTATTTGGCTAGTAACTCTAGACATAATTGTCTTGACTAAAATTTAATTCCTTATAGTCAATCTAACTTAGAATTATTCCTTAATCTAGGATAAAAATAATATATGAATTAAGGTGACATTAACCTTTTAGAGATTCCCTTTTTTGCATACTTGCAATTATCAAGGTCTATGATTTCCTGTCATTCTACTCAAAGACTAATAAATTAAGTACTCTTGTGCTATATGACAAGTTTTGACTCTATCAAGAAAACATTTAATTGTATAAAAATGCTATTAGACTCTTTTACACTGACTTGATCTATGGTTTCTTGACCATTTTACTGTCGAGGTCAAATACAATAGACTAAATCAATGCCATTACCGACTAGAGAGTTTAAGTTTCGTAAACCCTTCTAGGTTGATTTTAGAGTTTAACTTCTCTATCCCATACGCATTGTATCTCTAATACTCTTGTTTACATAAAGTAGAAGTTTATAATAATATAACATGACAACAAAACCTCTAGTCTTCTCTCAACTGCTTAGGCATTGTTTGAATTCACATATCTTGTAACATATAAAAATATAGCACATGAGGTATACCCTCTTGGTATAAAGTACTATCATTTTCATAACTAGCTCTTGACTAAGTTAATTTTTCAACCTAAATAAATTTGATTCCACAAACATAACATTATCGACCTCTTGGCCTTCTTGAGTCCACTGACTCTCTTAAAAGGATAATTTTTGAACTCATGCATATCATTCTTGAATATCATAGTAAGGTTTATCTACATTAGAGTTTTCAATAACAAAAATATATATATTTGCATGATATATACACACCTAGCAGTTGCAAAAGGATTACATTCCTACATATCTCAACCTTACTATGGCCTTATGCAGAGATAACATCTCATGCATTGACTTGGCCTTCATACAGTTTAAACTACATTACAATGTCAACCTTCTAAGGTTAAAAACTATACCAGTCTATTGGCTTTCAATAGTATGAATCCTTACCAAACTGTCGGCCTACTAAAGTTATGAAACCTTACTAAATTGTTGGCCTTACAAAGGTAAGAAGTCTACTATGACCTTGGTACCTATGGCTAACTCAACCTTCCATTTATTATCCTACCTTGGTAACATCAACCTACAACACTCAACCAAAGATGGGGAAATAAAGGAGTTTGAAGCTCCAGAATCAAATAAAAGAGAAACTTGAATTCCATGAAAACATACCTACAGTCTCAACAACTATACTCTGATGGTCTACCTGGTAGTTCTTGAATGCTAAAAAAAATCTATGAGAGTTGCCAACATCTCCAACTATCAACTCTAATGTTACAACACTCTAACCACTAGTTGTCATGGATCCCTAAGGACAAGATCTTGTACAGTGGCCCTCTTGACCATAAGTAAAGCATGGCTCAATTATCCAAGATAGGGCTAGATGTGGTACACTTGACTATTATAAGATCAAGTGGATAGAACTAGGTTTTCCACCCCTAGCCTACTACTACTCGAAAGGAAATCTTATGATGTTATATTTTATGCTTCGAGAAGGAACACCCACCAAAAGCTTGTGCACTTTGAGGTGCCTATTGAGGCATTTACCTTTGTTGTTGTTATTGTTGGGGAATCCTAGGAGATCCCTTAGGTTGGGGCTGAGATCCCTGAACCCCAAACCTTGACTAAAAAGGAACCACGACCTAAAATCCCATATGGCCACTATGGCCTCAAGACAATGTCACACTCTCAAGTCAAATGGGCTATTGCAGCATCTTGGATGTTGTGTTGTCTAAGGCACATCGTGCACCTTATGCAGTGCATCCTTGTGTAAAGAAGATGCATGCAAACCTTTTAAAATTATATCAGTTGGTAGCGATGAAGCACAATCTTAATTATTTTGTTGCTAGGTTCCTAGAGTGTTAGAGAGTGAAGGTAGAGAATTAGCATATTGTAGGCCTTCTATAGCTACATGGCATTCTTGAGTTGAAATGGAACATTATTTTCATAGACTTTATTGTTGGTTTGCCTATGTCTTCCTGTTGTGATGATGCTATCATGGTGATGGTAGAAAAGTTGAACAATGTTTCCCATTTATCACCCATGAGGGCATCCTATAGTGTTACATCAGTGGCATGTACCTTCATGGAGGAAATTGCACACTTGCATAGAGTACCTCATAGGATCATATCAAATTTTGATTCCATGTTCATGTTCTTGTTGTGGACATCCTTACAGCATACATTGAGCACTTAGTTCAACTTTACCTTAGCCTATTACCCAAAGATATATGGTCAAATAGAGAGGGTGAACTAGGTGCTACAGGATATTCTCTACATGTATGTTATGGACCAATAGTCAAAGGGAGAGGAGTAATTGTACCTTGTTGAGTTTACCTATAATAATGGGTACCAAAGTTCTCTTGGTATGACACCATTTTGGGCCTTGTATGGTCTCCTTGTTGGACTCCTTTGAGTTAGGATAGGCTCAAGGATTGAATTACTCTTCATCCTAAGATGCTTCAGGCTATGGAGTAGCAAGTAGTTTAGATCAAAGAGACTATAGTTGTTGATTGCACAAGATAAATAGAAGTATATTGATGCTAGTGACTATGAGTTTTTGAGAGTGTGACTACACAAGATCATGTATTGTTATGGAAAAAGTTTTAAGCTTCCACTATAGTTTGTTGGGCCTTTTGAGATCCTTGAGAGGATTGGTCCTATCATGTATCAACTTGCCTTCCTGCCTAGTCTCTCGTGCATCCATGATGTGTTTCATATTTTTGTACTTAAATGATATATTCTATATGTGACACATATTCTTGATTGGTGTTTATTGTAGGTTGAGGAGGATGGGTAGCTTTCTTTGGAGCTCATTTGTATGTTGAATCCAAGGATAGCACTTTGGGGTCAAGACCTAGATCAAGTTTAAAGGTCCAATGAGGCATGTTTGATGATTCGACAGCTACTTGGCAAGATGCTACATAGCTAACGGTTCTTTATCATCACTTATCTGAAGGATTTTAGGAGTAAGCCTAGTCTTATGGTAGAGAATGTAATTCCTTGGGAATTTGTGCCTTGTATGTTTGTTGATTTTTAGATTGGTTATGTTACCTTATTTACTAATGATGTTCTCTATTTCTATCAATGTACGTTCTCAATGAAGTTTTTTTATGATCATCTAGATTTATGACTATGTATTATGGGATGCATATGTTATGCCTTTCTATTTTTGTACTATTACAGTGTTTCAACTTCACCGTTTCCACTATATATGATTTATGTATGATTATTGTATCTAGTTCAACATTGTGGATTATGACTTATTTCTGCAATTTGATTCCTAGATTATGCTAGTCATAGATGATTTCCATTAGATGTGATGTTTGATATCATGTTATCAGTTATATCACATTAGGTGTTTTATGATGTGCTTCAAATGGTGCAAGTAACTTGATTTTTCACCTGAGTGTGTAGGTACAAGTTTCACTAATGTGTTGGAAATATGTGTTGTCATTTATGACAACACTCAGAGTGAGGTCAACACTCAATTTGTGATGATGATATACCAGTATAGAAACAAAGATGTAGTGATGATGCTAATGTTCAGTCATGTCCCTGATGTTCATGGTTGGTTGCTGATGTTCATGGTTGGATGTCATGCCTTGACTAATGTTGTATTGTGCATGTTATGGTCCACAGAAATGATTTCATGATTATATATTAAGATGGAATTTAGAAGCATTAAGATGAATGATAATATATTAAGATAGGAATTACAGGCTATGATGAGGATTGGAAGATGTTGTTGATGACATATAGCATGTTGTATGATGCTTCATGTTGTTCCTAAGGAAGTATGTGCTGTTATATGAAGGTTCTAGCCTCTGGAAGCTGGTGAAGGTTTCTACTACAGGAAGGTACCTGGAAGACTGCTCAATAAAATACTCCACACTCCATATTTGAAGATATGGTCAGGTAGTTCAGAGGTTTAGATCAATATGATGTAAAGCTGCTAAATTCAAAGTTTCAAATCATTTAACTCCTCTGCAGTGAAAGTTATGAGAGACAGAGTCCCAGTATGTGCTCTGGCAGAGTAATGTGATGATGAAGGCTAATTGAAATGCTCTGCATTCCTTCGCCAGTGAAGGATTTCTCATGCAAATTTATGGACATGTTTAGGGATGTTCAATGCATACTACATTGCAGTTTCAGGTGGTTTGGAGGTCCGCAAGTTCAGTTTTCAAATGACAGAAGTGTGACAGTAGTTCCAAATGCTTGACTGTTCTCAGGTCAAATGATTGAAGGTATGTGGCACAAAATATTTGTTGTGCAAAGTTCAAGGAGTGCTTGAAGATGTTGTATGGATCAGGCTAAGTCATCTGGAAGTATTTCATGAAGATTCTTCATGTTTCCAGTACCACACAAAGTTTTCAAGTTAGCTTATAAAGAGTCATTGTGGTTGAAGCTAACTGAGGAGTATTGATGATGTGTGCCACAAATTTGTTGTTGTGCAGAGTTCAAGGAGCATTTGGAGATGGTGTATAGGTCCTACCGACTCATCTGGAAAAAGAACAATCAATGTTTAATCATATATGAGTACCGGCAAGAGTGTGAAGACTGATGTGCTACAAGCTTCATGTGTTCTTGCTTAAGGGTGACCTAATTCAAATTTGTGAAGCATGTGGATGTTATTCCTTAAAGGATGTTGTTTTGAAGAATGTCTAGGATTGGGCTAAGCATGTGTTGGGATCTGCAAAGCGTGTGTCTCTTCTTGGAGAGTGTGTAGTTCATGTTAGAGCTTGCCCTCTACATGTTTCATGTTGTGTAATCTCTAGCCAACTTGTAAAATGTAATATTCTTGTTGTATTAGCCAATTTGTAATGGAATCAATGTAATGTCATGTCGTGTTGCCTAATCTCTCATGCATCCAAGTAGGCCATTTCCCTCCTACACGAGAATTATCTTGGATTTGTTGCCAAAAAGGCTAGTAGTAATTTCATTAATTTTTTTTTTTGAATGATTAACACAGGTGTTTAGTGTATCCTTCATGGGGGATCATTTTCATGGTTCTATTAGATTCAATGAGATGAATATTTTGGTGGAAAATATTTATTAATGTGTCATGGTGATACTTGGCATTGAATACCATGATATCCCCTCATTACACAACCAACTAAGAGCAAGTTTGTGTTTTCGAGGGCCACTAGGGTGTTCAAGACCCTGTTCAAGTATCTTTACCTAGCCCTTAGTGCTTTTACTATTGAGATATCATCTTCATTACTGTGTAAACCTTCCATCTATGTTTTCTATTTCCCATGCCAATTTTTGTCTCTATTGTGACATGGTTTGTTCTTGAGTTATTTGGAAAATAGTTTCTAGAACAAAATCTTATTTTTCTTAACTTTTACGATGAATATGGGTTTTAAACTTGAGACCAATATCTAGGTGAGAATATATTTAATCTTTTTCTTTGTCTTTTACTATTTTCTTCAATTTGGTTAACATATTTATTTATATATGCTACAATAGGAGAATTAAAAATAGATATCATGTATTGGTGGTTTTTGTCTACATAATCTAGCTAGTGCATAGGGGCATATAAGTAGCAATAGAATTCTTTAGGAAAGAAATCAATGAGGGAAATGAAGCATGCAATGATCTAAAAAATCTAGCTGACATCATTATGAAATAGAAATAGAAGAGGCCCACAAAAGCCATTGAGGATCTCATGTTACTAAAAAATCATTGTTGATACAAAGGCTAGGATTTTCAAGCTCACAAATTTCTAGACAATACCCTAGTGGAGTTATACCCTATAAAACAACTTGAAACCCCAAATACTTGAATAGATACTAAAAAAAATAATTCCTTTGGTTCTAGCAAGGTAGAATTATTCCACAGACTTTTAGCCTAAGTCTTTTCATGTATTATTTTATTCTCATTCATTGAGACTGTGGGCTATCAGTATATTATTTTTGAGAATCTTGATCTTGGAGAAATGCAAAAGTTTGGATGAGCATATTGACCTACTATAAGTAGAGACTTAGTTTTATTTTTGATAAAATAAGCAAAGAGATTCGTGGAGAAAAGATTGAAATTTCCAAAGAAAAAGTGACTACATGATTACATTGAAAGTTGGGTTTAACTTAGTTGCAAAAGGTGAAGTATAATGATGCAAAAGTTGAATGCAGGTAGAGGGGTCAATATATTATCAATTTACTCATTAATATTTTATGTTTTTATATTATTTTATAGGGATGTAGATGTTGCAATGTATTGCTATGGCCATACACTATTCGTAGTTATGCCAAAGTTCAATTGATAAGTCTAAGATTTGCTATTTGTTTAGTGCTAAAAAGAAACCATACTATTTGTTAAGATTGGCAAGGATCTTGTTGTATTAATGATAGATAAGGAAGATGCTATGAAAAACTAACTTAGATTATATTGAACATGGTTTAATAAGAGAAATGCCTTAGTTTGTGATAGATTAAATATGGCAATGAATATTTTTTGTCTGCTTATTGATATTTCATGTATTGTTTATGACAACCCAAAAACTATTTTGAGATTTCTATACATACAACTTATGGTTGGGTTATAGAATGTGTCATTAAAGGGCATTATTGGATCCCTTCTTCAAGTTTATTTCCACCATGATACTTGATATATAGTTATACCATGTATTCTACTTGGTTGAAACATTCTTGCTTCACATTCAAGTACAATAGCTATACCACATAAACTATACACATCTTGTGATCCCACTTGGTTACTACCAAGAGAATGACCAAAAAATGGTAGTTTATGATTATATACCAAATCCAAGTGTATTATTCACATGTTGGTAAGAATCTATTATGATATGGTAGTTAGGTGTCTAAATTTGGATGTGAATTGTGGTTGGATGATAAATTATTCTTTGTCACCAGTCACTAACCTTTAGGTGCATCGAAAGCAACAAAGAGACATTATCTAAAGTCCAAATTTTCATGAGAGCCCCCATTAAAAACTATATTACCAAACCTCACCATATAAAGTTATAGAGCTAGCATTTTTCTCTGCATGGTTTGATGTAGAGGACCATATAGAAATTGCTAATACTATACAAAAGCTTGATTAATAATTCTCCTATTGGTAAATAATTTGTGTAAGCATTGGTGAAGTTGTTGTGGTGGTAGTTATCACGTTTCCGCACAAAATAAAGCAAAACCTTTTACAAGATTAAAAATCAAGTTTACACTCTAGAGAGGACCTCCAAATACAATTTCAATTTGTTCATATTTAAAGGGTAACATGAACCATTGTTTTAACAAGATATTTTGGTTTTATGTTGTATGTCAAAAACCTAACCAACTCTAGCATTTTATCAAGGCTATGTTATAGCATATTGGAAAAGCCTTATTTGAAAATTTGCAAACAATTCAATCATATTTGAAAATCCTTAACATAGCTAAGTAATATTTTTAGAAGATGGCAATGTTTTATTTACTCGTATCCTTGTGTGTTCAAAACATATCTAGTGAAATAATGATCATCCTCAAGCAACCCAAAGTTCCTATAAAAATTAATATATATTTGAATCCAGTCTCAAGAATGTGTCACATCAAGAATTTATCTCATGATGGATATGTTTTTGTAGTCACTAGAAAATCAATCACTTTCTCAATTATCTCATATTTGTAATGCTCAAAAGCTTATAAATATCATTTCAAATTTATATTTATTATCTAACACATCAAAAAGATCTAGTTAATATTATTGTTGGTAATGATTGGCCTATTCCATGAATTGTTTGCAAGATATTAAACTTCTTCATTGGTTTGTGTAATAAATATTTTTAAGAGCTTAGTGTACTATTGTAGACACCAATTAGCCAAATTTCAATCGTTTTGTGGTTTTATGCAATAAATATTTTTGTTACCTTCTTTTATGAATTATTGCTAAGATATAGATCATTTTCTTTATTTTCTACTCTTAACTATTTTACACCTAATGTTTTGCTTATGATTTCTAGTTTTATGTTTCTTCAACAATATTTTAATAGATCTTAATTTGCCAATTTTTTGTGTTCTTTCCTAAATTTAGATGATGTTAGATTTACAACATTGTTCTTGTATATATATACTTGTATGTGATTTTGGATATAGACTTACATAGGTGACTATGACATATGGGAAATGTCTAAAATTCTACCATTATCATTTAGAGGTAATGGCTAATGATGATTAAACTTATTTTAGTAAATTTTTTTGGGATTATTCTTTTGATAATTGGAGACGAATTATTTGTTACACGTGTTGAAGCCATGTGCATGTATGTTTTAGTTTAGATTGTAGGATAAGATAATATGTTACCACGAGCATACTAATTTGTTTCATGCACTAAGCATTGGTTTATTGAGTGGCCTCAAATTGCAAGAATATGGAGTTCATGTCTTTGTCAATTTTAGTAAAATATTTTTGTGTTGGGTTGTAGTGGTATGCACGAGGTCATTCATGATGTATTCGGTTTTTACGTGGATTTAAATTTTAAATTTTTTCCTACTACTTTGCGATAAGGATTTCATTTGTTTTTATATAGGATTATATAAAAATGAATAAGGGATTTGATTGATTTAGTGCATATATAGATTACATACAAGTTTCTCATAGCTTTAATGCAAAACATATAGAATTATTATAGTGATTTTCATTCTACAAGTAATCGATTTTAAAATTTGTATAAATTTTCTATTATCTTCCATGTAATTAATAATTTGACTATGGGATAATCAACTATCCCTAAAAAACTTTTTGACTATGAGAAAATCAACTATCCTTAAAAAAAGTTTTATTATAATAAAAAGTTATCAATGTGCCCATTGAACCTATAAATCCAATAACTAATATATATATATATATATATATATATATATATATATATATATATATATATATATATATATATATATATATATATATTTAAAAGAATAAAAAATAAACATAATCTTAAAAACAATTCTTATTAATAAAAAATAAATATTCTTGATATTTAAAACTGAAAAAATATGGGATAAACATGAGACCATTAAAATGCACTCTACTTAAATATCATCCACCTCAATGGTCAAATAGACAATATCAATTTTACACCTCATTCACAACAAAAAGTGGTAAATATTTATCCTATTTTTATTGACCAAAATTGACCTTCGACTATTGGAGTGGATGATATTTATAAATAACCATAAAAATACTTAATAATAAATGAATGACGAAGTTTCCATAGAGCAAGTCTAATGTTGAAATGAACCCTCTTATGCCAAGACAAGACTATAGGCAAAATAAAAAATCTGTGAGGACAAACTTATTAAGAGTTACAAACCTGTGTATGACTAGTTAATACCACTGCCACTTGTAAAAATGATCATAGTGAACTCTTACTGTTGGTAAGATTTCAAATGTGAAATGAATGAATGACATTTTAATGATATCCACAAAGCCAACCAATCTATCGGATCAAGAGCCACAGTCTTAAGATGCTTTTCTTGATCAAAGTTGTTAGCTTTTAGATTGCTTTCATCAATATGAATATTATTGTAAACTCCAATGAAATGTGCCCACTATAAACAATCAGCTGTTCACAAATTTTTCGACTCCCTCTAATCTCACAGACAAATGCTCGACTGATAACAACCGATTGTTTCGATCCTCAGATTTTTGGATAAATCGAGACAAATCAACAATCGGTGAGATTTCGGCTGTTTAAGCTCTTGCAATGAAATGTCATTCCGTCTCCATAGTAAAAACCAATATGTACAAATGTAATGTTTTTGCACGCAAGATCGGTGGTCCACTACTCGGAACTGCCCTGTGGGATTCTAATTACGACAGGGTAACATTTACACCTATATGTGATGCGAAAGGGATTGGATGACCATTCCAATTCTTATTGGAGGAGTGGATAAAAATGATCTAAATGTCATCTGATTACGTGGTTTTAAACAGCCCACAAAACTTTTTTTAAGCCGGTGAAAATGTCAGCCTGTAAACAGCAGTGGTTTTCTGATATGATTTGAAGGCCTGTGGCAGGGATTGCGAGGGACGATGAATATTGCTCTTACTAAAGCCTAAAGGCTACTGATTTCTCAATCTGTCATACCCAAAATGCCTGACATCCTATGTTTTGTATGCCTTGTGCTTGTGCTGTGGAAAGGTAGCTGCATGTTTTGGAGGGCTAAGCGCCGCCGTTACATGGCCTCCCTCTCTCCGACACTGGACGCCCTGCTTCTCTACAAGCTCACCAATTTTGTAGAATTCGGCTTCCTCTGCCACAAAGCTCTTGAATTCGCACTGTTCAGAACCTTCGCCATTCCCTCCATTTCCAAATTACTAAAGTCTACTCAACAGTTCTGCCCGAGCAATGTCCTGAAACGTTACGATGACACGGACATTCTTACTCAGGAATTTGTTCTGCATCACGTCGACAGCCGCAGGGGTTCTCTTGCCATTCGACGCCTCAATTTCATTCACGCCCAGTACAACATCCCTAACGCCGACTTGCTCTATACTCTCTCTCTATTCGTCCTGGAGCCCATCAGATTTACAGCCAAGTAAGCCTTCTACACTCTTTTTTTCTTTTTCTTGTGGGATCTGCTGTGGGAGAAGACTTATTTGTGTTAATTTTCAGGTTCGGTTACAGAAATTGGACAGAAGGGGAGAAACAGGCGCAATTTGTAGTGTGGCATGACATTGGAAGGCGCATAGGAATTGAACACATCCCACAGAGTTTGGAGGAACTGGAGGCGTTTAGCAGGCGATACGAAGCCCAACACATGGCGTATTCAGAATCGAACAGAGTGATTGGGGATGCCACGCTGGATCTGCTATTATCAAAGGTGCCAGCGCCTTTCCGCCCCTTGGCCAGACGGGTGGCCTATGCTCTGTTCGATGACAGACTTGTGGAGGCAATGGGTTATCCACGTCAGCCCTACTGGCTGATCTGGAGCGTGGAAAGCATTATAAGGTTTTGCGGGGGCACTTTTGTGCGGTGGTGTTTGCCACCGAGGCCAATTCATTGGTCAAGGCAGAGGATTCCATTGCAACAAACAGAGGAAGAGCACGAGGTATATAAACTGAGATACAATGAGTACAAACCGACGATATATCCGAATGGATATAAAATCGCGGAGTTGGGAAATGCTCCGGGCGGGCGAGTGGGCAAGGCCGGCCAGGGAAGCTTGTTATGTCCCTTAGCGTTCCTTCCTCAAAACAAGATTTCCTGATACTCAGAATGCTGTGTAAATGGCGACCTGCGGGTGTATTGTTTCTAATTTGTAGGCAATATATCTGGGAGTCTTCGTTTATTGCATATAGTATTTACGACAATATTAAGTTAAACTTACATAGTGGCATGTATGTTTCTCTTAAACCTACTAGTAATTACTTTCAGCTCGTTTGCAGTCCAAGCTCGTTATGGGGTTTGAGGAGATGGTGCTTTATGTCAAGGTTCAAGCCGAAATCAGGGGAGTAGTGTTTATTTCCACTTTCAGAGAGTTGGAGAAAAGGTTATTTTTTTTATGGTTGTTCAGTTTGGAAACATTCAAACCCTAATCACTCAAAGGTGAATGGAGGAAGAAATTGCAACTTTCAACTTTTAGGCCTTCAAGAAGCCTATGCTTCCTTTCTCTCCTCTTCCGGACAGAGTGCCTGCAGCTAGAGCAAAAAGGGTCACCATGAAGTTGATGCAGACTGCTGCCATGATCATCCGTATATGGGATGGCAGCAGCAAATCAGGGGACAAGGTGGGGGTGATTGAAGAATAGAAATGTAGTTTGTTTTCCCCCTTTTTTGGTTGGCTCTATGGGGATATGTTGTTATAGCTATAGATTGATAACAGGTGATAATTCCTTCTAATTTTGTTAGTTGGCTATGGTTGACGTATTTCCTGCACATACTATAGAGGTTGCAGGTTTTTTATGTAATGAACCTCATGTTTTATTTTACAATTTTACAGATAAAAATGGATAGAGGACTTTAACTTCATGCCTTTTTGAATTGCTCCAAAAATTTTACAGCAGCTTGCTTGGCAAGAACCTTGTTTATAACTAAGATTTCAGCTCCATATCATCAAATATGATGTTACATCAACATGTTTTCTGTTGACGTGTCCAATGGTGTAGGAGTTTCAGTTTTAGTCATTTTTTTGACTATAACATTTTGTGACCTTGTTAATTTTGGTTTTTCCTAAGGCTTTGAAAGCCATTTTCTTGTTTTGTAATAAAGACTTAGTCGTTTGATTGACTAGTCCAATATGGAGTTAACTTAGGCCTATTTTTTAGGAATGCTTCTTATAGAAACTTGTTGTTTTATGTAAAACAGCCACTTCCATCAGTTCACTGCCTTTTATGGGCAGTTGTACGGACTGTAAGGAAATAGAAACGTTGGGGGAAACTTCCTATAAACTTCAGTTTGTATAAACATGCCAAATATATGGAGAGGAGGAGTTTTTAAGGTGAAAAAACTGTGTTTTTCTGCTTTTTTATTGAAACAGCCATTCTGTACGGCCTGGTACGGATTGTTCATGAGTTGAAATGTTGGAAATTTGTTAGGTTTGCCAAACACCTTTCTTATGCATCTACTTGGAGCTCTTGACACTTCTGTAGAACGTAGAATCAATCCAACTTGTAGAAACTGTTTTGAAACCCTCTTAACTAGGGTTTGTGTCCAAAAATGGTGAATTCTTCCTCTATCCTCTGAAAGTTTCAACCATTTTCAGAAGGATGGGAAGATTAGGTTAGGTTTTATTGCTTTCCATGGTTTGCAGGTTGAAGAATCCTCTTCCAAGCATCTGGCATGATCCTAGCTAGTCAAAAACAGTGACTAGTTAGCAAGAAACAGTGGCAGCGTTGCCAATGCTGATGATAGTCATAAGGAAGAGTTAATACATGGTGAATCTGATGTCTTGTGGTGAGGACAAGACTGTATGATTGCTTGGTAGGTCTGGTGTATGCAAGTTTGATACATTTCTTTCACACAACCATCAAAAGTATGCCTTTTTCATGGAAAAGAACAGTTTGCTGTTATTCTAGCCTATGACAGAGTACGGTTCTGCAGCTTGGAGGACAGGTGGAAGTTTATAATGAGCTTTGGAAGGTGTAAAGCTTGTTGATTGCCTTGTGAAGATCTGAGGAGATACCTTTGTGTAGTCATTTTCAAGGCTACAAGGAAATAGTCCCTTTTGGCACTGTTGCAAGACAGTCACCTAGTAATTGCTGTCCACAGTCTTGTTTAGTACAGAGTTTTAGTCATCTGGTCAGTAATTTCTTATCGGTCCTGTCCCTGGTAGATACAAATTGAGTTGGTGTGAAGATCCCTGTGGATAGGAGAGTTAATGCTAGTTTTGTTGTTCACATAGGCTACAAGATATAAGTTGTCATTTTAGTACTGTCATAGGACAGTCAAGCTGCAATTGTTGTCCTCTATCCTGTATAACACAGTGTGAGTCTACATGTGAGTAAATGGTTGTTTGTTTACATTAAGTGTTTAGTATGCATTGAGTGTTGATGGTCATTTGAGGCCTTGAGAAGTTGATTGAACCAATTCTATAAGACTTAAGCCTTCTTCAAACACTGTCCTAGAATAGTCCTACTATTGTTACTATCCATTGCCCTAGAGAATGCAGAAATTAGTCTTTTGGTCAGAGACCTCATGATAGTCATGATTCCTTGACAAGTATGTGTTAATAGTTATAGGTGGACACTGTTGGTAGAGGTGTGGGTAATAGGTTGTGAGTCCTTAAAAGGTGGATTGTGTATAGAGATTGGATTGAGCAATGACTCTCCAAGGTGAGAAATGGGTAGCCTGTGAGGAGGACACTAGATAGTGGTCCTAGGCTAGGTTAATCTCAGTAATAGCCTTGTGTAGGCTTTCTCTTCACAAACACCTTTGTAAACCTCTTAGAGAAAACATTAAGATCTAAGTTCATTGAGTGAACTTCAACACTCACTACCTTTACCCTCTGCATCATATTGGTATCAGAGCCAATATTCTGATTGGAAGCAAGTGTATGTTAGAAGAGGAAATTGAAACAGAGGCTAGTACAATGCCTCCCAAGACAATGAGTCAAGATGCCATCAAGAAGTTGGTGGAAGAGATGGTTGAAGCAAGACTGCAAGAAGCAAAGTTGCAAGAAGAGAAGAAGTCTAAAAGCAAGACCAAAGAAGAGGGAAGTTCTTCTGATACAAATGAAGAAATAGAGACAAAAGAGGATCCTCTAAAGCAGGATATGTCTGCAGATCAGAAAGCCTTCTTGAATGCACTTAAGGGTGCTCATGGAGACAGTGGTGATCCCAAGATGGATGTGCCTACCTTTCATGGTAAGTTGGATGGAGATGTTCTCACCGATTGGATAGAAGCTATGTGCAACTTCTTTGATTACAAGAAGTTCAATGATAGCAAAAAGGTCAAGTTTGCCAAGACAAGGCTAAGAGGTTCTGCACTTGTATGGTGGAACTATATGTAGAGTGAGAGGGAGAAGATTGGGAAGAGTCCCATCACTAAATGGAGCAGAATGGTGGCTATGCTCAGAAGCAAGTTCATGCCACCTGACTATGAGATTCAAATCATAAGGAGATTTTAGAATCTGAGACAGAGACATGGATGTGGCTGCCTATACAGAAGAATTTCATAGACTCAGTATGAGGGCCAATCATAATGAAGATGAAAAAGGGATGGTGGCTAGGTACCTGAATGGACTGAAATACAATCTGCAAGATGAGATAAGTTTGGTGTTACCAAAGACAGTGGATGAATGTTTCTTATTGGCCTCCAAAGCAGAGGAAAAGCTGAGAAGGAAGGGTGAACAAAGTGCCAGAGGTAGAGGTGGTAGAAACCAAAGAGGAAGAGGCAATTTTGGCTGTGGACAGTTCAACAAAATTGAAAATAACAGTCAGCAAGAAACACAATCAGCAACAGAGCATAGAGGAGGCTTCAGAGGATAGAGAAGTCATAATGTCAGGGGCAGAAATGGTGGAGGAGGTAGAGGACCAGGAGTCTTCACTGAAAGATGTTACGGCTGCAACCAAGTTGGCCATACAATGAACAAATGCCCAGGGAAAGCCAACAACTCTCATGACAGTGGGAAGAGAAATTAGTTAGTGAAAGATGATGACTGTGAAAGTGTGAATTCACCAATGGGAAGTGCTGCACCTATTCTAGATGGAGAGAGTATGATGATCAAAAGGGCTATGTTGAAGATGCCATTGAAGCAAGAGCCCCCTCAGAGAAAGAATATTTTCAAAACCCAACGCCTAGCCTATGGGAAACTCTGCAAAATCATAGTGGATTCAGGGTCTACTGAGAATGTGGTATCCACTGAGATGGTTGAGAAGTGCAAGTTGAAGAGGCTGCCTCATATCAGTGCTCACAAGATTTCTTGGTTGAACAAAAACCAAAGTTTCATGGTGGAGGAACAAACTTGGGTTGAATTTGCAATTGGTGACTACAAGGACAAAGTGCTATGTGAAATCATCCCTATGGATGCATGTCACCTGCTTCTTGGCCGCCCATGGCAGTATGATGTTAAATCTCAACATGATGGTGAGAAGAACACTTATGTCATCACCAAGAATGGAAGAGCATTCAAAATGGATCCTTTGTTGGAGCAGCCCAGGGGAAAGGAAAATAGCAGCAGTGTCATGTTGGTGAATGGCAATGAGTTCCTAAACATCTTGAAGGAGAATGACAATCAGGGTTATGCCTTGGTCATGAAGCCCAAGAGTGGATCAGATCAGCAAGATCAAAAACAGAAGGAGATTCCATTGGAAATACAGCAACTTCTAGATAAGTATCAAGACCTTGTGGTAGAGGAAGTTCCCAACTCCTTACCACCCATGAGTTATATTAGTCATCAAATTGACTTAATACCTGGTGCTACATTGCCTAACAAGGCTGCATACAAGCTGACTCCACAGCAAAATGAAGAGGTGGCAAGGCAAATTCAAGATCTCTTAGAGAAAGGGTTGATTAGGAAGAGTCTAAGTCCTTGTGCAGTTCCAAGTGTACTTGCTCCTAAGAAGGATGGAAAGTGGAGGCTATGCACAGATTCAAGGGCCATAAACAAGATCATGTCATAAGGTATAGATTCCCAATGCCAAGGATTGAAGATCTCTTGGATTATCTAGGAGGATCATGCTATTACTCAAAGATTGATTTGAAATCTGGATATCATCAAATCCGGATCAGACAGGGAGATGAATGAAAGACTGCTTTCAAGACCAATGAAGGTCTTTATGAATGGCTTGTTATGCCATTTGGTCTTCGCAATGCGCCAAGTACATTTATGTGCCTGATGAATGAGGTATTAGTTGAATTCATTGTTAAATTTGTTATTGTTTATCTTGATGACATACTAATCTTCAGCAGGACAAGGGAAGACCATGTGAAGCATATTGGTCAGGTGTTGGAGAAGTTGCATGAGCACAAGTTGATGATCAACTTAGACAAATGTGAGTTCATGAAAACTAAACTTGTATACCTGGGATTTGTCATTTCTAATGGCTGTTTGAAGATGGATCCCTCTAAGGTTGAGGCTATTCTCAGTTGGCCTACCCCAAAAATAGTGGGAGATGTGAGAAGTTTCCATGGATTGGTGACTTTCTATAGGAAGTTTATCAGAGGTTTCAGTCAGATTAGTACTCCCATCCTCAACACCATCAAGGGTGGAGTCAAATGTAGATTCCAGTGGACAAAGGAAGCTGATGATAGTTTTGAGTTGTTGAAAACAAAGGTGGCTGAGTTACCTACCTTAGAACTCCCTGATTTTGATAAGGTGTTTGTTGTTGAGTGTGATGCAAGTCAGCAAGCTATTGGTGTCGTTCTCAGCCAAGAAGGACATCCAGTGGCATTCTTTTCAGAAAAGTTGAATGAAGCCAAGCAAAGGTATTCTACCTATGACTTAGAACTCTATGCAATGGTGCAAGCTCTTAAGAAATGGAGACATTATTTGCTGCCCAAAGAATTTATTGTGTTTACTGACAATCATGCTTTAAGCTTTCTAAACAGTCAAAAAAAATTGAACCATAGACATGTTAAATGGATGGAATAGCTACAAGTTTATACCTTCACAATTAAGCACAAAAGAGGTGTCTCTAATAAGGTGGCTGATGCATTGAGTAGGAGGTTGCTTCTTATTCATGAAATTCAGTTAGAAAGCATGGGTATTGACTGTTTAAAGGAGCTGTATAAAGAAGATTATGATTTCAAAGAGGCTTATGATGTTTGTGTGAACTTGGCTAACACATTCCATGGAGAGTATGCAGATTTTGTTTTGCAGGAAGGCCTCTTGTTTAAAAGTAATTTGTTGTGTGTCCCTAAGTGCTCCATGCGGGACAACATCATAAAGGAGAAGCATAATGGTTCTTTAGGAGGACATTTTGGCTTAGACAAGACACTAGAACAAGTCACAAGGTTCTATTTTTGGCCAAAGGTGCAATCAGATGTGAGAAAATATGTAGCTAGTTGTGGAATCTGTCAAAGAGCCAAAGGTGTGTCTTCAAATGCATGTCTATACCAGCCCCTTCCCATTCCCAATAGACCTTGGGAAAGTATCAGCATGGATTTTGTGCTTGGGTTACCCAGGACAGCCAGAGGGGTGGATAGTGTGTTATTGTTGATAGGTTCAGCAAGATGGCTCATTTTGTGCCATGTAAATGCACAAATGATGCATCTCATGTTGCAAGTCTGTTTTTCAGAGAGATAGTAAGGATACATGGTTTACCATTGTCCATTGTAACTGACAGAGATTCTAAGTTTGTAGGTCACTTCTGGAGGACCTTGTGGAAGAAGCTGGGCACACAGTTGTCCTTTTCATCAGCCTACCATCCACAAACTGATGGTCAGACTGAGGTGGTTAATAGATCACTTGGAAACCTTCTAAGGTGCCTTACAAAGCAGCATGGTTTGGCATGGGACTTGGTTATCAGTTAGGCTGAATATGCCTACAATGATTCAAGGAATAGGAGCACTATTAAAAGTCCTTTTGAGATAGTTTATGGCTTTCATCCAAGAGGGCCACTTGAGCTGAAGGATCTCCAAGGTTGGGATAGAAGGAGTGCACTTGGTGAAGAGTTTGCTACCTCCATGAAAATAGTCCATGATCAAGTCAAGTTGCAACCAGAAAAATCAGTCACAAAGTACAAAGAAAAGGTAGATTTGAAGAAAAGAGAAGTATAGTTCAAAGTTGGTGACTTAGTTATGGCATATTTGAAGAAAGAAAGGTTGCCAAAGAGTTAGCCAACTAAACTCCTGATGAAGAAGATTGGGCCATGCAAAATAGTGCACAAATTTGGTCGAAATGCATATGCGATTGAGCTACCAGATGGCCTTGGTATCTCTCCAATTTCCAATGTTTGTGATCTTTTTCCTTTCAGACCTCCATTGCCTGGTGAAAGTGGATCAGATGTGGTGGCTGAAGATGCTGATTGGATCAAGGATTTGCCTCCAAGCAAACCTTTACAGTTGGAGTGCATTCTGGATTCCAAAGTTATCAAGAAGACTCGGAGAGATGCCTATAAGGACTACTTGGTGAAATGGAAGGATCTCCTTGACTCAGAGGCCACCTGGATGACTGAAGCAGATATCTTGAAGTGTGGCATGACACTTCAACAATTGGCAACTCAAGGGACTTGAGTTTTTCCCACATGGGGAGTATGGTGCAGGAGCTTCAGTTTTAGTCATTTTTTTGACTATAACATTTTGTGACCTTGTTAATTTTAGTTTTTCCTAAGGCTTTGAAAGCCATTTTCTTGTTTTATAATAAAGACTTAGTCATTTGATTGACTAGTCCAATATGGAGTTAACTTAGGCTTATTTTTTAGGAATGCTTCTTATAGAAACTTGTTGTTTTATGTAAAACAGCCACTTCCATCGGTTCACTGCCTTTTATGGGCACTTGTACGGACTGTAAGGAAGTAGAAACGTTGGGGGAAACTTCCTATAAACTTTAGTTTGTATGAACATGCCAAATATATGGAGAGGAGGAGTTTTTAAGGTGAAAAAACTATGTTTTTCTATTTTTTTATTGAAACAGCCATTCTATACGGCCTGGTACGGATTGTTCATGAGTTGAAATGTTGGAAATTTGTTAGGTTTGCCAAAAACCTTTCTTGTGCATCTACTTGGAGCTCTTGACACTTCTGTAGAATGTAGAATCAATCCAACTTGTAGAAACTATTTTGAAACCCTCTTAACTAGAGTTTGTGTCCAAAAATGGTGAATTCTTCCTCTATCCTCTGAAAGTTTCAACCATTTTCAAAAGGATGGGGAAGATTAGGTTAGGTTTTATTGCTTTCCATGGTTTGCAGGTTGAAGACTCCTCTTCCAAGCATCTGGCATGATCCTAGCTAGTCAAAAACAGTGACTAGTTAGCAAGAAACAGTGGCAGCGTTGCCAATGCTGATGACAGCCATAAGGAAGAGTTAATACATGGTGAATCTGATGTCTTGTGGTGAGGACAAGACTGTATGATTGCTTGGTAGGTCTGGTGTATGCAAGTTTGATACATTTCTTTCACACAACCATCAAAAGTATGCCTTTTTCATGGAAAAGAACAGTTTGTTGTTATTCTAGCCTATGACAGAGTATGGTTCTATAGCTTGGAGGACAGGTGAAAGTTTATAATGAGCTTTGGAAGGTGTAAAGCTTGTTGATTGCCTTGTGAAGGTCTAAGGAGATACCTTTGTGTAGTCATTTTCAAGGCTACAAGGAAATAGTCCCTTTTGGCACTGTTGCAAGACAGTCACCTGGTAATTACTGTCCACAATCCTGTTTAGTACAGAGTTTTAGTCATCTGGTCAGTAATTTCTTATTGGTCCTGTCCTTGGTAGATACAAATTGAGTTTGGTGTGAATATCCCTATGGATAGGAGAGTTAATGCTAGTTTTGTTGTTCACATAGGCTACAAGATATACGCTGTCATTTTAGTACTGTCATAGGACAGTCAAGCTGCAATTGCTGTCCTCTATCCTGTATAACACAGTGTGAGTCTACATGTGAGTAAATGGTTGTTTGTATACATTGAGTGTTTAGTATGCATTGAGTGTTGATGGTCATTTGAGGCCTTGAGAAGTTGATTGAACCAATTCTATAAGAATTAAGCCTTCTTCAAACACTATCCTAGAACAGTCCTACTGTTGTTACTGTCCATTGCCCTAGAGAATGCAGAAATTAGTCTTTTGGTCAGAGACCTCATGATAGTCATGATTTCTTGACAAGTATGTGTTAACAGTTATAGGTGGACACTGTTGGTAGAGGTGTGGGTAATAGGTTGTGAGTCCTTAAAAGGTGGATTGTGTATAGAGATTGGATTGAGTAGTGACTCTCCAAGGTGAGAAATGGGTAGCCTGTGAGGAGGACACTAGATAGTGGTCCTAGGCTAGGTCAATCTCAGTAATAGCCTTGTGTAGGCTTTGTCTTCACAAACACCTTTGTAAACTTCTTAAAGAAAACATTGAGATCTATGTTCATTGAGTGAACTTCAACAATCACTAGCTTGGGGATGCCACGCTAGATCTGCTATTATCGCAGGCACCGCCCTTTCTCTGCCCTTTCACCAGGCGGCTCGTCTTTTCCCTGTTCGATGAGAGGCTTGCAGATGCAATGGCCTATCCATGTCAGCCTCGCTGGCTAACGTGGCTCGTGGAGAGCAATCTGAGCTTCTGTTGTGGCACGGTGGTAAGATGGTTTCTTCCGCCTAGGCCGATCCGCTGGTCCACGGAGAGAATTCGGAGGGAGGAGGGAAAGAAAGCGGAGCCGTACAGAGATAGTGTGCAGAAGCTACGATACCAAATGTACAAACCGTGGACATATCCAGATGGTTACAAAATTAGTGAGTTAGGAAACGGGCAGCGAGGAGAGGTGGGAAAGGTAGGGGAGGGAAATCTGTTATGTCCCTTCTCTCCCCAAAAGAAGCTTGATTGAAAATGAAATGAAATGAAAGTTTATTGAATGTATATGGTGTAGATGCAACAATGCATATTGCAATAGATGTTAGTTGCGTAGAAGATATAGGGTAGATTTATTGGTTATATATACAAGTTTTCTCTTGGGTAAAGAAGAATTTTGATCTTTTGTTTGGGTTTCAGGGCAAATCTATATAGGTGGTCTCTAGCTAGTGTAATCTTTGGTGTCAAATGTTGTATATGTTTAGAAGGGTCTAAATTTGACATTTGACCTTGCCTGTCAAGCAATTTTTTTATGACAATTATCTATTCAATCATGTCTTTAAAATACTATGACATCCTCAGTATAAATAAATTATATAAAAACCAAATATATATATCAACATAATCCTATATAAATTTTAATGGTCAAGTCCAAAATCTTTCATTTCATATGATACGCGGTCTTTTTAAAATTTCGATTGTATTTTACAGAAAAAGATGTCTAAATACAATTATACAACTGTCAAATTCAGGGCCTAATGTTTAGGTCTTGATTATCTGTGTCATTCATTATTTTGTAAATCTAAAGAAGGTGTTGTCTATAAGAAATCCTCTCCATAACTAGCTGAGAATTTCATAGAATAATATGTGTCGGTGGTTACATTTGGTAATATCTTGTTGTTCTTGATTTGTTAATTATTGTAATAGTTGCTAAACCTTTTCAGAGTCTTTGAAAAGCTCTTTTCATAATAGTATATGGGGTTTTTGATCAATTATGGATTGTTTAAGTAGATATAATTGTGTGAAGTTTCTTGAGTCTTTGTATTGCATCTAAATGAAATTACAATTAGAATGATGGGACATTTAGATATAGTATTAGTTCTCTATTTTAGATTTACACTAGTTTTTTCATGTTTCTTCAGACCTTGACTCTATTGCCAATGGACTAAGGCATTAGTCCCTTTTTGGTAAAATGGTCATTTTCCATATTGAAAATTATCTTCTTGTTCCATGTAGATTATATTAGTGTATATTAGATCCTACCATTCGAGCATAACTCATTGATACTTGATTTGCCATACATCTTGAGAACCTAAACTGGTCCATTATCTTCAAAGAGTTATGGATGTTGGGTTTTAAGGTTGTATGTGAAGTAAGAAAAGCATGAGGGCAAAATAACCTTTAGGGATATGAATTTGGTATACATCATTAGGTGCATGTGTACAACCTGATAATAATTTGTTGTTGAGAGATATTTAGGTTTGCAAGACTCTAGTTAGGTAGTGTGGGGTGTTCAGTGACAAATATTTGTGATATCCTTATGCAAAGGGTGTGGCTAAGTAGTGTGACCTAGTTGTTTTTCATTTCTCTTTGATTATCTTGTATAGATCTCTAGGTATACCCTTATTGGCCTTGTAAGGCTAAAAGTGTAGAAGAGTTGCCCTTTTTTTATCAATTGGCCCATAATTTTATGTAGCTTGATTATAAGTCTTGTCCTATTAGTTTGAACTAACCTATGTTCCTCAAGTTTAAATTGTAAGTGCATTCTAAAGGTGTGAGATACAATTTGGAGCACCAACACATACTATGGGTAGGTGTATTACAATTAAAACATAAAATTCAAGATCTTATCGGCAAACATTTGATACAAGTTGAGAACATTAAGGTCAAAGGAAATAAAATCATGTATATTGCCTTAACATGATAAAGGAGGATCCTTCCAAGCCTAGTTATGTGGAACATCACAAATTAGAAATTGTTTGCTAGTGTGTGCAACAACTTCTAACAAAGGGTGGTGCTAAAGAGCATGTTTAGGGCCCATTATGTATAGAGAAAAGAGCATTCAACTTCTTTGATGACAGACAAGAATTGAGATTGCTTTGATAAGATTGAAATAGAGAAAAAAAGAACAATGGATATCAATTCTTGAGTAGTCTACGATTAAAATAGTTGAGATTGAGCAATGATTGAGATTGATTTTGATTGAATACATGAATGCAAGATTCCACTATTGATATTTCCTTATTGAAATGACGTATAATGATGTCTTTAAATACATAACACTACACAATTCAAAAAAATTGACACGTATAGTGATGGATAATAACTATGTATAGAGAGAAGAGCATTCAACTTCTTTGATGATATTCAAGAACTAAGATTGCTTTGATAAGGTTGAAATAGAGAAAAAAAAAAGAATGATGAATGTCAATTCTCGAGTAGTTTGCAATTAAGATAGTTGAGAGTGAGCAATGACTAAGATTGAGTCTGATTGAATATGTGAATGCAAGATTCCACTATTGATATTTCCTCATTGAAATAACCTATGATGATGTCTTTAAAATACATAACACTACACAATTCAAAAATTTTGACACGTACACTAATGGATAATAACTATATCCAAAATTTATTTACTTTGGAAGCAAGTGATTTAATACTTAAACTAATTGCCATAATTTTCTTCAAAACAAAGATAACAAATTCAACCCAAATGATAAGTAAACATTTTACAAACTACACTAGTACAAACTTGAAGTAAAGATTTAGCATGATAAAATACATGATGTAAAATTAAAACTAATGAATAACTATGCATTTACAACATCTACCTGAAGTTATTACATCTACCCACAAGTAGATATAAAATTAAAATTAATGATAACCATCCATTTTTTACACCTACCGAAAGTGTTCTGGATAAGAGGGGGCAGTTGTTTTTATGGATATGGTTTTCCCTATACCTATTCCTCTTGGCAGAAATTATGCTTCTTATTGTCTTAGATCTTTGAAATGGCTGAATTCTCAGGGGAGCTCTTGATTCTTGGGCTCTTCCTCCTGTTATGGAAGATGTTTTGCCTCATTCTCAGAGCCAAATGCTCCCATTACATGGCTTCCCTCGACCCAACACGCAACGCTCCCATTACATGGCTTCCCTCGACCCAACATGCAACGCATTGCTTCTCTACAAGATTACGAATTTCGTAGAGTTTCCTTTCCTCAACCATGAAGGTTTGAAATTTGCGCTCTTCAAAACCTTCGCCATCCATCCATCTCAAAATTACTGCAGTCCACTCAACAATTTTCCCCCAATTCTGTTTCGAAACGCTAAGACGATACCGTCATTCTTACTCAGGAATTTATTCTGCATCACGTCGACAACAGCAGGGGCTCTCTCACCATTCGACGCCTCAACTTCATTCATGCCCAGTACAACATCCCTAAAGCCGACTTGCTCTATACTCTTTCTTTATCTGTTGTCCCTTCTCTCTCCAAAAGAAGCTTGATTGAAAATGGAATGAAATTAAAGTTTTAAGTTGGTTATTTTATTTTTGTGTGTGTCTGCGGGTCTTATAGACTGTTTGGTCTCATAATTAAAAATTTTCTTTCATCCATTCAATAGACTTCTTTTCAGGGTTCTAGCGGAGTAACTATTGTGATGGTGAAGTGATATTGCAGGGTTCTTTCTTGGTTGTGGAACAATCTATATGACTGCTATTCTCTTTGTAAACTTTAGCTTTGTTTCATACAAAAAATATTGTGATGGTGAAGTGATATTGTAATTAGTAATTTGTATTTTTTAGTTAATTAAGAATAAATATTTTTAAAAATATTGGTATTATTCATTTGAATGTAAATATATTAAATAGTTTTTTATAAAATAGTTTATTTGGATTTTTATTAGTTAAATAATTTGAGATTTTAATATTATATTCTTATGTTATCTTATGTAAATATTAATTTATGATTTAAATTTACAAACGTGTTTGGTGGAGAGAGAGAGAGAGAGAGAGAGAGAGAGAGAGAGCGTGCTTGATGTGCACTCCATAAAGCTTGTTTGGAATTACTTTGTACAATCTAACATTATTTTTGTACAATTTCTCAAAAGTGGCTCAAGGTTAAATATTATGATGGTTAAGTGATAATTGTAATTAATAATTGTATTTTTTAGTTAATTAAAAATAAACTTTTTTTAATATTGGTATTTATTTGTTTGAATGTAAATATGTAAATATATTAATTTTTTGAATAAAATGGTTCGTTTGGATTTTTATTAGTTAAATAATTTGAGATTTTATTACCATTTTTACGTTATCTTATGTAAATATTAAATTTTAAACGTGTTTGGTGGAGAGAGAGAACTTGATGTGCACTTCATAATGCTTGTTTGGAATTACTTTGTACAATCTAACATTTTTCTTGTAACATATTGATAGCTCTAAAAGTTGCTCAGGCTCGAATATTAAAGGGTTTATATATTTGTCTATGGTTGACCATCTCGCCAAGTTCATGCACAATGTGTTCCCCTGTCTTTTCCTTGGCTTGTTTGTATCAAGCCTCTATTGTTTATACTTTTATAATTGTGCTAGGGAAAATTTAGGTTTATAGTCAAAAATAGGAAAACTATTCAAACCCTAACCGCAATGAAGTACAATCTAGCCTAGAAATCAAGCAATCAAATAGAAAATAAATGATAAATCTAAGCTAACATTGATTAATCTTTATTGTTCTCCTCCATCTTGCCTCATTTGTTCTCAAGTTTGCAGATTTTGCACAATCTTGAGAAGCTCATGTGTGTGGGCAGCAAGATATTGGAGAGTTATAGTAGATTTTGAGCCAAGAAGAACATAAGAAAAATGAACTAAGAGAGAGGACTGAAAAATGAACCAAGAGAGAGCATAAGGGATTGAAATAAAGTTGGATGAGGTGTTTTATAGAAGAGCACATTTGAATGGATGGCCAGGATCACATGTTGACTTTGAGGCCAAATCAAGGGCTGAGAATGATTAGGGTTTTCTCACCACAAGAGGACAAAATTGAATTTTAAATTGAGATAAATGGTGAGGTGGAATAGATTTTTAAAATTAAATAAATGGTGTAGATTTATTTAATTTAATTGAGAAGAGGGATAATGTGACATGGGATTGATTTATTTGTTTGAATAAATCAAATGAAGGGGACATGTGAAAATTAAACAAATGGAATTTATTTAATTAAGTGAGTGAAAGGGGATATCTAGAATGTGAATGATTAGATAATTAATTAATTATCCATAAACAAAAAATTAGGGGAAATTGGTAGAATGTGGAAGTGTTTAGGGTTTTACGATCCGAGGACACTTTTAGGTGTCTACATTTTGTCCCTCTTTGAGATGATGTTCGAGATGATGTGATTTATGTCAAGTAACACCATTTCAAAGAAGCTAAGGAAATGGATAGAGGAAAAGGATGATGACGAAAAAATAGAATGATGATGCCCCCTCGAGAGGATAGGCGGGTTGGACAAACACGGGTAGGCTCTCGAAATGAAAAGGGATTGGTTAAGGAAGAAATAGGAATGGATGGAAGAAATGAATGATATGAGAGGGAGAGATGGTGGAGGAATGAAGATGCGAGAGATAGATGGTGGAGGAATGAAAGATTGGCTAGAAGAATGGGAATGATATCTTGCTTTGATAGATTTTTGAGCTTCTCATTTGCAATTTTTCTGCTTATCATCATAGTACTTATTATGTCAAGGGACAACATTCACCATGGCATGATAGAGGCCAAAGTGCGGAAATGTGATCCCTTGCAAAATAGGCACATGACAGACAAGGAATCCCTGACTCAAACTAGTAACTGTGGTACCTTGTAGGAACATGCGATGAGATAACTGTGAGATGTGCAAGTCCTAATGCAAGGAAGCAGTTATTCTTTCCAATATATAGGATGTCTTTGATTCACACCAAACAGAATCCCGATCACATGCAAGACACCAAGTTGCCCCAGTTGTTTTGCCAAGACAAACCGCAAACATCAATCAAAGAAAAAGGTCTCGCTCTATCCTCGCTTCTCTTCATCACCTAGGGACTACCTTGAGAAGCATAAGAATGAGACTACAAAACAATTCGAATGAAAGATAAGCCAAACTAGACCAACAGAGTCAACAGCCATTAGATTGTTTGCCAAGTGATATTTGTATGATTGATTGATGATGATTGAATGGAGAAGGAGCCTGGTTTCAGGATAGGAAGCATGTCATATAAGACGCCTGGTCTGGTTTTGACAATGCCCCTACCTGTCTAAGGAAAGTGATATGATTGATTGACACTGTTGTTGTTGGCCATGCGAGCAACACCAGGGTTTGATTGATGATGTTTGATTTTAGAAATGACGCATGTTGTATAAGGCACAGAGTCCTGGTTTTGATGATGCCCCATTCCGTATGAGATGTGTCATAGTTGATAAGGATAGTTTGATGGCAATTGATTGATTTGGCTGATTGCTTTGAGTGCGCATTTGTTTGAAAGATTGACTGTCTTGATCTAATCAAAGTGTCCATCTCATGAAGGGACAACTTATTAGGATAGTTGACAGGACGAGCCCTAAGGGATTGACCTAATGCCTCGAGGGCTCATTGAAGATGGCCTTGCCTATGTGAAAGCTCAGAGGTGACGTAGTTCAACCAAGCGGACTGTGGATGATTTTGAAGAACTGATTTGAATGATACGATGATGTGATTGATTAGGATGTTTCAATGGATCGATTGAGAAAGTTGATTGAGTGATTTAGTTGAGGAATTGAATGATTTGAATTATTTAAAGAATTGATTTGGTTAGAATGATGTGATGAATTGAAGTGGAGTGATATGGTGAGTTGATTGATTTTATTGCTTGGATTTTTGGTTGATTATTTGATTTTTTTTAAATTTTGGAGAATATTTTGATTTTATTTTTATTTTTGGCATGTTTAAATTTTTTTGGATTTCTGACATGTTTTGATTTTTTTGGATTTTTGGCATGTTATGATTTTTTTTGGATTTTGAATGTTTTGATTTTTTTTGTGTTTTCAAAGTGTTGTGATTTTTTTGGATTTTCGAATGTTGTGATTTTTTTGGATTTTTGAAATATTTCAATTTTTTTGTGGTTTTGGATGTTTTGAGAAATGGCATTGGATTGCAATTTGAGTAGCATTTACGCTAGATGCCAATGACAAGGGAAAAATCAAGTCTAGGTGCAAGGGAATGAATGGGATTGGGTGAATGGATAAAAGGGGTGGGCGATAGTGGATGGAAGGAACGTATGCGTAAGAGGGCAAGAATGTGATCTCCAAAGACTATGTCACATAGGAATAACATGCCCCATTGTAAGGTGGAATACTTAGGATTTGACATGACAACACTTATGAAAATAGGATGATTGGATGGATTGGAAGGGATAAGGTATGTCAAGAGATATCCAAAACATTTGTCGATATTTTGCCCCCAATCTTTATCAAGATCAAAAGGAGGAAGGGAGAATGAATGGACTCGATGGGATAGGTAATGGTATGGATACATATGGTAGGATAATGGACTATGATATGGATTGGGTATGGAAGGAAATGACAAGTTGGATGAGACAATGTGCCCACAAGTGTAAGTTGCATAGAAGATCAATTACACATGACACCTGTTTTCCAGGTTTTCATCATGGTACTTATCCAAGGTGCCACCAAAGGTGGTTTTCACTATTGGACGAAAGGATTTCTCTTTATTTTATTTTATTTTTTTCTTTTTTGACTCTTTCTTTTTTGAATTTTTTGCTTTTTTGACTTTTTTGAATTTTTGAATGGGAGAAGTGGAATATGGATAGGAGGGGTCCTCAAGTGTCTAGTTCCATGGAAGGTGATAGTCTCTCTAGATATGGATGTCACATATGGACCATGTCAAGTGTCATTATGCTCATAGATGTTGGTAAGGGATGACATGAAAGAGGTAGATGGAGTAAGTAGATGATGGATTATGATGTGGATCATGTATGGAAGGATAGTGGATTGTGATGTGGATTATGTAGGACTTATGCAAAAGGATGGCTGGAAGGTTTATGCAAAAGCCTAGACCATAGGAAGGTGATGGGTGAAATATGTAGGATATTGAATGAAGAATGGGGAGATGGAGGTATATGGAAGTGTTGCAGAATGGAAGGGATTCATGACCAATGGTTGCACACACCGTGATAAAAATTGAAGCTTTTGAATTGGAGGTGGTGTAGGGAGTAGTGGTGATGTTTTCTTATGAGATGGTTGATTTAGTGCTTTAGGTACCCACATAGACTTAGTATTTTTATGATTTTTGCTTGACTTGTGGGATGAAGGAATTTGACATTTTAGAATGGAATGGGATTTTTGGATGGATGAGGATGGTTGGGATTTTTGAGATGTAGATGCCTTTTTTGACGTGATTGGTTTTTGCTTAGGGACCCATATCATTTTAGTTTTTGACTTTTCTTTGGAAGGTATGGGCTTGGGTAGCTTTGTGAATGTGCTTTGTTTTGAATTTTTGCATTTGTACCCTAAGGCATGAGGGTCCTTAGAAATTTTGACTTTATGAGTGCAGGCATCCAAGTTTTTATTTTTGAATCCCATGTGGTTGATGGAAGCGGGGTTGGTGGAAGCTTTATGTTTACATAATGTGCGCATTTGTTGGTCAGGATTAGGAATGTGAGGGAATTTATGGAGGATAGGGATGTTAGGTGTTGGAAGCAATGGTGGTAAAGTGGATGGAGGGATAGTAGGAGTTGGAAGTAGTGGAGATAGATTAGATGGTGGAAGGTGTATGGTCACATGCTTTTGACATTTGTAGGACGATGGAAGTGGAATGGCAACATATGTTTTGGGTATGTGATGGGATTTGCAATGGAAAGTGATAGATGTAGGAAGTGTGGAGGAAGTACCAACATCTTTAGATGGTTGTCCTTGGGGTGTGTATCCAAGGCCATATGAGCATGGAGGGACATTAACATGGATTGGCTCCAAAATACCTTATTCATGAAGGCCTAAACCTTTACCTTGGTAATTCATGTTTTGGAGCATGCAATGAATAATGGGATTATGTGTGTTTTTGGAACTAGACACGAGTTCATTATTGGATGAAGAAGGTGAAGTGGATAAAGGTTGTTGTGTTCCTAAGGAAGAACACTCATGAATGAAAGTGGATAAACCGATAAGATATGATAGTGGATTTGAAATGGAGTTGGTGGTGGACGTGAAAGGATCATTAGGATCTTGAATAGCATTGTGTTCACTTAGATCCAAGTTATTGGTTTGATCTTCTATGTTTATGTGTTCTTGGGAGGCACATGTCACATCATGACAAGTGGATGTTTGCCCATTAGGGTTAGATGGAGTATGGATGGGTGAGGTGGAAAGACCTTAACCATGGAATGCATAGAGTTGGCTCAGTGGATCATCATTGTCTTCTTGATCATGGAGGGGATCTTGATCATAGATGGGCTCAAGTGTGTTATGGATGGGATCAATGGAGGGTGTTTGATCTTGATTTTGACAAGGGGCTAATATTTCCATGTGCTTAGGAGTATACCCTTGAAATAGCTCTTGACTTTGAGTGGAAGTAGATGACTCTTGGATAAGTTCGATGTGTGCTTGATGGTCAATGACATAAGGGTGTGATGGACCTTGACTTGGACATGTAAGATCAATAGGTTGTGGATCACATGATGGAGTTGGAGGAATAAGCATTGCATTCGAAGGCTCTTTGATAGGTGCCAAGATAGGTGTTTGACATGGGGGTAATTTGTTCCTAGCTAGTAGCCAATGGATCACATCCTTTGCAAGTGCATGTGCGGAAGGACAATATAGTGGATTCACAATGAGGGTAGATGATGCGGACTCATGATTAGGATTAGGTGGAGCAGAAAGTTCCCATGTTGGAGGGATAAGAGGGATGGAAGGTGTTGGCTTAGGGTTTGAACTTTGATTAAGTGGAGTGTTAAAAGGATTGGATGGTTTGGAGGATTTGGGTTTGCTTTTGTAGTTTGAACTTATGACGTGGATTTGATGGGGGATTAGAGGATGGTAATGATGGTGAATGGATTGCATGGACTAGGTTGATGTCTCCCTTGTCAAAGGTGGCATTAGAATTCAAAGGCACTTTATTTTGTTTCAAAGGACTAATTAGATTCTTATGTGCTTGTTTGTGAATGAATGGATAGGTTGATGTGGCATTGACTTGGCATACGGATGGACTAGGTTTTTGACTTATCTCAACCTCGTAATTAAAGAGATAGCCTCCTTGAAGTATGAACTTGGGCTTAAGAGGAGGGGCTCCTTGGAGTACAAGCTTAGGTCTTGGTTTTGTCATAGGATCTCTAAGGATTAGGACCAACTTGACAAGTGCTTGATTAGAACTAGGGTAATTACAAGGTGGAATGACTAGGAATGTGATATAGTGTGGGATTGATTGGATGATTAGATGGGTGATTAGGGATGATTAAGGTATGGTTAGGGTTGTGATTAGGATGACTTGGAAATGATTAGGATATGATTAGGGGTGAGGTGATAAGGATGAATTTGATTGAACGATGTGAAATGATGTTGATTGGATAATGTAGAATGACAAGGATATGATTGGGATGATGTCTAGATTGGATGATGTGTTGGAAGGAATGTTGTGAATGTTGTGAATGAGGGATAACTAGGAGAATCTATTCCCTTTCTCTTCTTTTTGCAACAATGTCTTTAGCATATAAGACTTGTGAATTTTGGGATGGTATGGGGATTTCAATGCAAGGTGATGAGGCCCAGACTGTGATAGAGGCTAATGATATGAGTCTTCAAAAAGTCTACCTCCAAGAGGGTACTCTCATCTACTAATGACCTTGTCAAAGTATAAATTGGATTTATCAAGACCTTGAGGTGTGGAAGAAATGATTGATTAAAGTGAACCCATGAGTTTCAGAATTCACTTGGAAGGATGGACTTAAACTAGCCTTGTGGTTTTAATCCCAAGTTGTGATTGATTTGAAAAAGATGTCAAGGTCTCTTGGTCCAGATTTGTACTTGTGATACAATCAAGCTTCGATAGTTTTTCCCTATGTTTCAACCTTAGGAAGACTATGTTTGGGAACCTCGATAGATGTCAAGGGCTGAATGAAATTGAAATGTTGTGATAAAATTTGATCCTACAAGAATGAAATTGAATATGTAGTGGGTGAATAGAACAAATAAGTCTATAATGTTTTGACACGGTTGCAATCGGATTTGATAGGGAGGGTAGATGCTCAAAGTTTTCCCTACGGTGGTGGTGTGTTAGGATTGTGAATGATTAGGATGAATTTGATTGGTTTAGGAATGAATTGGTTGGGATATGATTAGGATATGATCAATTGGTTGGATTAGAATGAAGATGGTGATGTGTAGTGATAAGATTAGAGGACTTGGATGATTGTGATGAAGTTGATTGGATTATGAATGAGTGGCTAGGATATGATTAGGATGAGGTGGTTGAATTAGAATGAAGATGATGATGTGTAATGATGAGATTGGGTGACTTGGATGGATTGGGAAGAAGTTGATTGGATGATAAATGAGGATGTGTAATGAATAGGAGTGATGACTTGTATGGATTAGGAAATGATTAGAATGAAGAGGATGTTGTGTAATTATGAGATTAGATGACTTGGATGGATTAGGAAGAAGTTGATTGGATTATGAATGAAGATGATTAGGGTATGATGACTTGGATAGTTAAGATGCGGGTGACTAGATGAAAGAGGTGATTAGGTTTTGATAGGGATGACTCGAATATGATGGTGATTTAGATGAAAGAGGTGATTAGGGTTTGACTAGGATGATTAAGATGATGGTGATTAGATGAAAGAAGTGATTAGGGTCTGAGAAGGATGATGATTAGGATGAATGATGAATAGGATATGATTAGGATGAGGTTAAATGATGTGAAATGATTATTAGGATATGGTTATGATGAGTTGGATTGATTAGTAAGGATGATTAGGATGATGACTAAGATGAGGATGATGATGTGTAATGATTAGGAATGATGAATAGGATAGGACAAGGATGAGGTGTAATGATTAGGCATGATGGGTAGGATGATGAAGATAGAACGAATAGGATATGGCAAGGATGAGGTCAGATGATTACGAATGATGAATAGGATATGATTAGGATGAGTTGGAATGATTAGGAATGATCAATAGGAGATGAGTAGGATTATGTGTAATGATTACGAATGATGAATAAGCTATAATTGGGATGTGATTATGATATGACAAGGATAATGTGGAATGACAAGGATGATGGTTAGGTGTTGGTTTGACTTGGAATGGTGTTGATTGGAATAGAAGAAGATGATGTGGAATGATGATAATGTAAATAGGATGTGATTAGGATAAGACAAGTTGGATGATCAAGATGTGGATGGTTGGATGATGTGATTAGGAAAGATGATTAGGATATGATTAGGATAAAATTGAGTGGCTTAGGAGAGTGATTGGGATATGAAGGTTGAATGATAAGGATATGGTATGAATGTGATCAAGGTATGATGACTTGGGATGAAATACGTGGACAAGAATGTTTAGGGTGATGATTAGGCAAGCACACACATCAATCATAGAAGACATTTGACAGTCAGATTGGTTGTTTTTTGGTGACTCTTGATGTTTGAAAATACTTGTAAACATGTACACTCATAGGCTAGGCAAGGACAATACTTGCTGAATTCCCACTTGGATTACTCCAGTCGCACTTATTCAAAGCGGATAACTTAGAAGCTTGGTGGCACTGGCTCCCCCTTACACAGCACTCACTTCTTGGGCACACCAAGCTTCAAATTTCTAAAGACCTGAAGATCTCAAGAAATTTTTTATCTCTACTTTAAACTGTGAGAATGTGGGACGGCTTCAAAGGTCTATCTTCTGACCTCTTGCACCAACAAATAGAAGGATTTTGGCCATTAGCACAAAGGTTCTTAGTGAATATCCAAGGGATTGGCACCTTACGAGCATCCAGCAAGCTACTTAAAGCTTTGACTAACCCTACTAGGAGTTTAATAAACGCAAAGGTACGCCTCCTTTTGAGCTAGAACAATTGTACGATAAGCACTAATACCAGTTTAGACTTGGCTTTCACTTTATCCTAATTTGCATAGCAAACTAGATGAAAGTACTGATTAGGGTGGCAAATGAGTTCTCCTTGCGAATGTGTCTCAAGAGCAGGCCCACTCTAAAGGGTTACACAAAAGCAAGACAAGTACATGTTTTTGATCTCCAGGTTCATACTAAGACACAAGGAGAGAGCATTAACATGTAACTTGCTCACACTTCCACATGTTCATTGACCTTTAGAATTTGAATGTGTGGTGTGACAATGAAAGTGTTAAGAGATGATTTAATTCCCAAGATCACATAACGTGCGAGGGAAGAGCATACACATCTCAAAACACCAACACAATCATCAAACAAAGCAATCACTAATTCATTTTAAGCCCCAAAGATATGTGTGAAAACAGCAAATTGATGTTCAATTTTGTACACCAAAATCTAAATGTTCCTATGATAACCAAGCACATGCACATGAAAAGAGAAAACCCTGCGTCAAATGTATTAGTAGTTTTAAATGAAAGTCTTCTCCCAGCGAATGCCACAAGCTAAAAATCAGACATTAGTAGCAGAAAAACTCCATGATTATGCAAAAAACGTGAAACATTGACCAAACACTTTGTTTTTGCAAGCCACTGAGTCAAAGAGGTCAAAAAAGGAATCTGATTAAAATCTGTAAAATCTAATCAGCTATAGAAAATTAGAGAGCAAAATCAGAAAATTCAAAAAATTTCATGCATTTTTAAAAAATTGCACTAAAATCTAAACTTCTTTAAGGTTAAAAGCCTACTTGCCTTGATTTCTTTAACCTACATAAAAACAACTGTGTGGATAAAAGAGTTTACAAGTGACCAAGAATATTTCTCTATTTTTCAAACTACTAGGAAATTGATTTAATGACTTTGTATAAAGATAAAGAACAATATTCTCTAGAAAGATGACGAATAGATGTTAATTATGGCATTAGCCTTTCTTGATATTGGTCCTTCTAGTGGCATAGACATATAATTTCCCACCTGCAAACACAACCACCAATAGAATAGAAGACCCAATGGCTGCCTTGGCACCTTAGCTGATACCATCCCCATAACTTTTGATGCCATGCAATGCATCTGAAGAGATACTTGTTGTAGAATAAAGCTGATGTGGATGGGAAGAATCATGAGGTGAAGATGGCATATCAAGGATAAAGAATTTCACAACTATGAAAAAAATAGAAACTTTAATTATTTTAAGGTCCACAGATAACCAAAAGTAGGTCAACAAGACTCAAGAGTACACCAGTTTATAATAGAAACTTCCAGGGCTTAAGAGGATCCTAGAGATGCCCATAAAAGGTAAGAACCAAAAATAAAGAAATATAAAATACAATACAGTTATGGACCACCAACACAAGTGGTCAAGAAACTAACACAAATAGTCAAGCATGGGGAACAAGAACCCCAAAGAACATAAGCTAAGGAGTACTGGAGAGAGAAAAATCTCTTCGTGTATCACAGGCCAGGCCTAAAATGGAGAGCACACACTAGCCCGACAGAGCACAATTCTGAAGCAAAAATACTTCCCAACTCTACATGATTATACTCATACACTAACAGCAATATGGCATTCTTGTCTATTGAGTGCAAATTGAATTATAAGGAAGGGAATTAAGCTACAAAAACCCAAACTCACTTGGCATGTGGGAAATAGGAATACTATTAGCTTCCAAGAATATAGTTCATATGGTCATTCTCCTGTATCACAGCTCAATCTTCACGATTTGCACCTCCTCAAGATTAATGGTTTCAAATATCTCTCTGACTATATAAAAGGACATCCAAGAGGCACGGCTGAATAGAAAAAGGATAAGATACAAGAAATTGGGGCTACACATCCTATCCAAGCTCAGAATTTGCTAGCATAGTTAGTGACAACCTATATTCTTCAACACACAACAGGATACACTAGTATGGCTTTACACAAATCATGGTGAATGCACAATGGAAAGTGCCTACATTATGATCAGTAAAGGCAGACAATCTTCGTCAACACAGTGGACCAAAATGTGGTCAATTCTTCTCTGGAGACTTCTTATGGTTTGTAATGCATGGTAAACACTTGACCATTGATCAACTTCAAAAAAAGGGTGGATAAGACCTAGCATCTATGTCTCTTCTAATAATAATGAGGAAACAATATGACAACCTTTTTTCCAATGCAAGATAGCTCATTCTATTTGATCATTTCCACAATATATATCCAACACAAAAACCTCCTAGCCATTACTACAAACAAATACGAATCCCCACAAAAATAGATACCATGGCATTAGGATTCATCCTATGGTATATATGGAAAGTACAAAATAATCATTTACTCAACAATAGGTAGTAATATTGTAAGATAGACAATTCCTCAGATCAAAATCTCATCACTCATTACCCAAAAACTCAAGGAATATTTATTTTCTCAAGTATGGAAGACAACATATTAGCCCATGAATAGAATCAATTGTTGCACTATATGTTCTATTGGCTCAAGATTTATCCAGCACACAAATGGCAGCCACCTGATAAGAATTATTTCAAATTGGATTTAGACAAATCATCCTAGAACAACCTAAGACAAGTTTGTAGGCATCATGAGAGATAAGAATGGCACTCTAAATTTGCTATAAAAAATGGATAGGCATCAAATCCAATAATTTGACTAACCTATTGGCACTCCAAACGGGAGTTTAATTATCAACCAAACAGGGAATAAGCCACCTTCATATTGAAGATGATGCTAAAACTTTTATTAAATTCATCACTATATATCACTATGCAAGCATGGGCATCAATAAAACAATTCAATCAATTCAATCACCCAGGAAATTCAACTCAATTGGAAAATGTAAAATATAGGTGAACAAATTTCAAAGGATTTTGACAACATGAAGGAATCAAAATCACAATACAATATTGTGTTCAATAAATTGGCTACTAAGGCCTTTAATCAGTATCATTAAAAGCCAATGACTTTAGTTAATGGATCAACTGCCAATAATAGGAAGACTAAATAGTATGCTATAAATACCTTCTCATCATTTTCTTTGCCAAAAATTTGGTGCAAGCTTCCATTCTTGACATGTGATGAGTACTAGAATTCAAAATAAACTTAAATGTTTATATATGAAAAGTGTCAGTACTCTCTATTGTAGGAACACTCATCACATAAGAAAGGATAGAAGTTTATTCTCAATGCTTAGAGAATAAATAATGAGAATGTATTTATAGTGGGTGATTCAACTTTTTAATTATCCATATTTTAAAAATGTTCTAGGAAATGAGAAAATCAAATTCATGTTATTGTTTACCAATTCATGTTATTTAAGCCAATGACAATTTTTGCAGATATGAAACAGATACCAACTAAGTGGCAAAATCCAATTGAGAAGAACAAGCTCTCTATGTTACTACAATTCACAAGAAAAACAAGCAAACTTTAGGCGATAAAAGCACAACTAATACATATGTTTAAAATGCACAAGTAGAATTCCTGATACCCATAGAAGTAAGGGTAGTATTCTTAGTAGGAAAATAGTGAACACCCCTTGTTGCTTTGTTGCAAGCAATTACTAAACTGGATTCTAGCATTTAATTGATGCCCACAAAAATAGGGAACCATGAATCTAAAATTCCTCTGCTTGGAGAATATATAGTGCAACTGACTTCACAAGCCATGAAGCAAGAGGAATGCATACAATGATTGAAGTACGATAATAATTTTTAGTAGCTCTGATAAAAAAATCATATATTTACTCATAGATAGGTGGAAGACAACTCCAAAATGCTATTAAATAGAAAACATGACAGACTCGGGTAGAAACAGAGGAAATGGTGGATGAATGTCCACTGGTGATAGGTTCAACCACAGTTGATCTCATCATGATGGGATTATGCATGACTGATAGAATTGATCACAAATAAACACACCCTAGATATGACAAAATACAAAAATTGAAAAGTCATATAGGAAGCAAATATGGAAGCATCCCACACCCAAGATATTTTAGACAAAAACATATATGGAAGCAAAAACAAAGCACAATTGTCCAATTTCAATTTAGATAAGAACATAAGAATAGCTATACAGTTTTGTGTTTCACTAAAAAAATCCAGAACCTAAAAAACATTTACTATAAACCCTAAGAAATTTGAAAGGAACTTGCAATAGAAAAAAAACCGGTCATTGCCCTAGTAAGGTCAAAAATGACCTTACCTATTGGTTTTCCTTCAAACCCTGGTAACAAAAACCCTTGAAATATGTTGTGTCAAAAGACACAATTTCTGTGACTAAATATGTCTGAGGAGGGGATTGCTGTGAGTGAAAATCTCTCCATTTGAGGGCGGCCCCCGCACTAGGTCCCCTACACACAAAATCAAAAGCATCACACCATTATTGGAGATACAAAATTTATAAAGGGATTCCAGATGATCAAGTAAAAGTTTTTAAAAACCATTTCAAATAAAGGCTGCTTACATGATGGCTAGCAGCATAGAACAAGACACTGAAACTCGTGATGGCTAATAGTTGAGAATCCAAGATGTTTAATGTAGACGTTACTTCATTTGGCCCACAAAACCCTTCTGTGTAAAGCCCCAGTTCAAAATCCTGGCATTATAGCAAAAGAGGTTATAGATTTTTAGATAATGTTATAGCAAAACCCTTCTGTGTTATAGCAAACTGGCATTGATAATGTATTGATCATTGGGCGGTAAAAGATTTTTAGATACCTGTTGCCTCCATCGACCTCCACGTTGGCGACCTCCCTACTGCCCACATCTACGGCCTCCCAATGACCTTCGAGCTTCCTATGACGCTTCCATGGATGTTGTGCGCTAGAGCTACGACGGCGTGAGAAATGGCGTTCAAGTTTAGGTTTAGGTTGAGAAACGGGTGTTTAGCTTCCCACATTTAGGTTTAGGTTTTTTAAGAAATAGGATAATATATTACTAGTTTAGGGTTAATGGTATTCAAAATAGCATGTTGGAATATTAGGTTTAGGGTGCTTTATTTAATATTTTTTGGTTAAAATTATTTAGTTAATAATATAATGTTGTTTAGTTTTATAGTTTTGTATGCACATAAGATATGAGTATAGATTTGTTTTTTAGAGGATGATATCTTGGATTTGAGTGTTATGTTAGGGTTAGCCGGCAGAAGATATCAATTAAATGCAAATAAAGATTAAATAGAGAAATGGAAATACACAAAAATAATAACAACGAGAGACAAGTTTTAACGTGGTTCACCCAAACTCGGGCTACATCCACCAAACAGAGAGTCCAATATTATTATCCAGTAAATCAAACTGATTACAATCAGCAATCCCTGCAACTCAATACCGCTGCAAAATGCTACAATACCATATCAAAACCCTAACCCTTAGCCACTTTTTATCAAGCCTTTTTGTCGGTTACAAAATAGGGTTTTCTTATGTCGGTCAATGAAAAAATTAACTCCTGGTGCATTATGAAATAATAAAAAATCGTGAGGTTTCGGGGGCGTTGCCCCCAAGCCCCCACGGGGGCGTTGCCCCTCGACCCTGCCCTGTATCGCGACAGGGAATGCGCCAGGGGCGCTGCCCCTTGACCCCGTCTTAGGGGCGCTGCCCCCAAACCCCCGCAAGGGGCGCTGCCCCTTGACCCCGTAGGAATTTAGGGGGGAAACCGCACTGATAAAAGTGGGGTAAATATAACCTCCGAGTCTGATTAGGCTCCATATAACAACAATCTCCCACTTGGAGACTGATCAGACGCCACACCATATCATCTCCCACTTGGAGACTGATCATAACACCACTGACCCTGTAGCTCCCACTAGAAATAAGCACCTTGGACTTTGTTGTTCTATTTTTGGTTGTTTCAGTCTAGAAGACCAACCGAAGCTGAAAATCCAACTCACTGTTGTTCCACCTACAGTAAAGACATAACCTGTAGTACTCCGCCTGGTATCAATATCCCCTGCCAAATCTGAGTCTACATAACCTGCTAAATCAGTATTAGAGCCCCCAAAACATAAGTGTTTATTAGATGTACCTCTCAAATATCTGAGAATCCATTTTACCGCATTCCAATGCTCTAATCCAAGATGACTCATATACCTGTTAACGACTCCTACAGCATGTGCAATATCCGGTCTCGTGCATACCATGGCATACATTAAACTTCCTACAGCTGAAGCATAGGGTACCTTGGACATTTTCTCTTCCTCCTCTTGTGTCTTAGGACACATCTTCTTGGTCAATTTCAAATGACTAGGCAAAGGTGTGCTGACAGCTTTGGCATTCTCCATGTGGAATCTCTGCAACACCTTTTCAACATAAGCAGCCTGAGATAGAGTCAATTTTCTGTTCTTCCTATCTCTACAAATTTTCATACCAAGGATTTGTTTTGCTGCCCCAAATCCTTCATAGCAAATGACTGTGCTAACTGCTATTTTAACTCTCTTATGTGATCCATGTTAGACCCAGCTACAAGCATGTCATCAACATATAAACATAAAATAATGTAGCTGTCATTATCCAACCTCTTAAAATAAACACAATGGTCAGAATGACACCTACTGTAGCCTTGCTCAGCCATAAAACTGTCAAATTTCAAAAACCATTGCCGAGGTGCTTGTGTCAGGCCATACAAACTCTTCTTCAATCTGCACACTAGTTTCTCCTTACATTTGACCTCAAATCCTTGGGGTTGTTCCATATATATCTCCTCCTCCAAATCACCATGGAGAAAGGCAGTTTTAACATCTAGCTGTTCCAAATGTAAATCTTCAGCAGCCACAATACTTAAAATAGTACGAATAGAAGTCATCTTGACAACCGGAGAAAATATCTCATCAAAATCAATGCCTTTTTTCTGTGCAAATCCTTTTACAACTAACCTGGCCTTAAATCTTTTCTTACCTCCATCTTTCTTTTTCAACCGGTAAACCCATTTATTTGGTAAAGCCTTTTTACCTGTGGTAACTTACATAATTCCCAAGTCTGATTTTTCGGCGAGTCCATTTCTTCTTTCATTGCAAGCTCCCACTGAACCTAGGTATCCATCTACATAGCTTCATCATACCCTTCTGGTTCACCAGCATCTGTTAACAAAATAGAATACAAAGACGGAGAAAACCTTTCAGGAGGTCTACTTATCCTTGTTGACCATCTAACATTCACTGGAGTTTGTGGTATTTCTGGTTGCTGTTGTGGAGCATGAGGAACCACTGGAACATCACTATTTGGAGTATCGTCCAGCACCACATAATCCTTTTCTTTCGTCTCATGCTGCTGCAACTAATCTTTGTACAACACCTTCTCATTGAATATAACATCCCTACTTCTCGCAATTTTCTGATTTTCAAAATCCCAAAGCCTATAACCAAATTCATCAATGTCATATCCAACAAAGGTATACCTTTTTAATTTTGCATCCAGCTTGGTTTTATTTTCAGAATCTATATGTGCAAATGCTTCACAGCTGAAGGTTTTCAGAAAAGAATAACTCACCTTCTTGCCTGTCCATGCTTCCTCTGGAATACCACAGCCCAAAGGAACTAAAGGACCTCTGTTAATTAAATATACGGCAGTGTTGATAGCCTCTGCCCACATGTTTAAAGGCAGCCCAGCATGCAATCTCATGGTCCTTGCACGCTCCATTATTGTCCTATTCATGCGTTCAGCCACTCCATTTTCCTGTGGAGTCCCTGGAACCGTTTTTTGCCTACGAATTCCATTAAAGGAACAATAATCTTCAAATTCTTTGCTACAATACTCACCGCCATTATCAGATCTGAGACATTTTAATCTTTTACCCGTCTCATTCTCAACCAAGCTTCTCCATTTCTTAAATGTTTCAAATACATCAGATTTCTGTCTAAGGAAATAAATCCAGACCTTCCTAGTTGCATCATCTATGAATGTAACATAATACCGAGATCCACCGAGAGAAGATACCTGAGCTAGTCCCCATACATCTGTATGCACAAGCTCTAATTTTTTATTTTTCTTTTGCTTCCCATCCTTGAGAAAACTGACTCTCTTTTGTTTTCCATACACACAACTTTCACAGAAATCCTTATTAATACATTTCAGACCTAGTAAAACTTTCTTAGAATGAAGTACCTTCATACCTTTTTCACTCATATGCCCAAGTCTATTATGCCACAGTGTTGTCTCAGAACCTACAGTAACTTTTCCAGTCTCTTCCTGCAAACCTGTAGCAACTGTTCCTGAACCTGTTTGTTTTTTCTCTGTAACAGCTAAAGTAGAAGGAACAATATGACCTGTACAAAGATATAAGGTGCCTACTTTCACACCTTTTGCTACTACTAAGGCACCTTTTGAAACCTTCCAATTTTTATCAGTAAATGTAACAGTGCAACCTTGTTCAGTTAGCTACCCTGCTGAAATTAAATTCCTACTGAGCCTTGGAACATGCCTTACCTCTTGTAGTAGCCAATGATTCCCATTCTGCAACTTAATCTTGATTCTTCCCTTTCCAACAATCTGACAGGGTTCGTTATGTCCCAAAAAAATAGCCCAAAATCCCCTTGGACATAATCAAGAAAATAACTTCTATGGGGCGTAGCATGAAATGAGGACCCTGAATCTAAAACCCATGAATCATCAGCATTATCTAGGGAAAGAATCAAAGTGTCATCTTCAGATTTATTACTTACCACATTTACTTCCTTATTGCCTTCTTGTTTGTCTCCTTCTTTGTTCTTCCGAGACAAGCAATCTTTCTTCAGATGACCTGGTTTTCCACAGTACCAGCAATCCTTCTATCCTCTGGTTTGGGATCTTTTGTCCTTTGATTTTCCTCGTGACTTCCCATGACCTCTAGAACCTTTTCCTCTCTCCTTTGATCTGCCCCTGCTTTCTGCATTCAAAACACTGCCTAATTTGGATCCGCCTGAGCTTTTCTTACAAATTTTCTCACTCAGAATAACACCAACAATATCATCAAATTTTAAGGTATTTGAACCAGAAATAGAGTTACTAACCGCCATTACCAAACTATCCCAGCTTTCAGGCAATGAACATAATATCAAGAGAGCTCTAACTTCTTCATCAAATTTTACATTTACAGAAGTCAATTGACTAACAATCGTATTAAATTCATCTAAATGACCTGTCACAGATCCACCTTTAACCATTTTCAAATTAAACAACTGCTTCATGAGAAATACCTTATTTGAGGCTGAGGGTTTTTCATACAATTTAGCCAAAGCTTTCATCAGACCATCTGTTGTCTTCGCTTCTGTTATATTGAATGCCACCGGCGGTGCCAAGCACAACCGAATGGTTCCTAGTACCTTTCTGTCAAGAAGATTCCAATCCTCATCAAACATTGTTGCCGGTTTCTTGGCTACTCCTTCCAACGGCCTCCATAAATCCTTTTGATAGAGGTAATCCTCCATCTGCATCTTCCATAACTGATAGTTTTGCCCATTGAATTTATCAACCTTCATTTTACCCTCGTCCGCCATTGCTCCCACTCAACCGTGAGACTTTCCTGCAGACGATAATCAAACACAACCCGCTCTGATACCACTTGTTAGGGTTAGCCGGCAGAAGATATCAATTAAATGCAAATAAAAATTAAACAGAGAAATGGAAATACACATAAATAATAACAACGAGAGACAAGTTTTAACGTGGTTCACCCAAACTCGGGCTACATCCACCAAACAGAGAGTCCAATATTATTATCCAGTAAATCAAACTGATTACAATCAGCAATCCCTGCAACTTAATACTGCTGCAAAATGCTACAATACCATATCAAAACCCTAACCCTTAGCCGCTTTTTATCAAGCCTTTTTGTCGGTTACAAAATAGGGTTTTCTTATGTTGGTCAATGAAAAAATCAACTCCCGGTGCATTATGAAATAATAAAAAACCATGTGAGGTTTTAGGGGCGTTTCCCCCGAGCCCCCACGGGGGCGCTGCCCCTCGACCCCGCCCTGTATCGCGACAGGAAACGCGCAAGGGGCGCTGCCCCTGGACCCCACAAGGGGCGCTGCCCCTTGACCCCGTAGGAATTTAGGGGGGAAACCGCGTCGATAAAAGTGGGGTAAATATAACCTCCGAGTCTGATTAGGCTCCATATAACAACATGTTAATGTCTATAATATTAGGGAAAATATGTTCACTTATTGGTGCAAGTGTGTTCAATGATGGGATGTAATAATTGACCATCATAAGGTAGGGGTTCAAAAAGTGTTGTTTTTGACACTTTTTATGACCACGTATAGATCTGGCATCAAAATTGATGTTGTGGACTTGAAACCTTGGGTTTAAGCAGTCGACTAACCAAGGAAGCCGTTATAAAGTTTTTAGACTTCTTTGACATCAACAAGTATGTTTTCAAGAGGCATGAAGTTAGGGTGCACACATATTGGGTCTTTTCCCCTAAGTTTGGATAAGACCACTAGAGAGACATTTTTATGAGTGATTTAGGTGTCATGTAGTGAGTAGTATCTACCTTTCAAGTATTTTTAGTCCATATGCTTTTACATATGAGCATTATAGTCCTCAGAATTGTCTCACCCATTTAAAAAATAAAAATTCACTTGGTGTATTCCTTGAACCTCCTATGGGTGCAAGTGCTAGTTACCTAGCACTTGTACTCATAGGAGATTCAACTAGCACTTGTACCCATAGGAGGTTCAAGTGGGGGACTTTGGGCTAGCAAGGTTACATGACCACAATGAAAAACCCCAAACTACTCATGTGGTGGGCACGCTGGGTTACATAGCACCTAAGCTTATACGTTCTTACAAGGCTTCTCCTTACACAAATGTGTTCAGCTTTGGGGCTCTTCTGTTGGAGGTTGCCTATGGAAGGAAGCCTGTAGATGTCCAAGGTCTGATTTTGGTTCAGTGGGTTTGGGATTTGTATGCAAATAAATGATTAGTGGATGTTGTTGATGAGAGGCTTTATTCATATCCAGCTTCAGAATCATACCTTCTTTCTTTTTACCTTTGATGTAATGTATGGTTTCATGGGCCAGGATGACACCATCAAGGATCTGCCTATTCTTCAAGAAACTGCTCTGTTCATCCCCCACAATCTCCTCAAGGTAGAGCTTCAACCTTGACGCCATTGCTTTGGTTACTATCTTATAAATACCATTACATAGAGCAATCGGCCTAAACTCATCAAAATATTTAGGGTCTCTAACCTTCAGAATTAAGGCCAAAAAGGTGGAGTTCCAAGAACCCATCATTGCTTTTCTACTTCTACTTTCCTCTGCAGCCAGCCAAACATCTTCACCCATGATGTCCCAAAACTTCTAAGAAAACCCAATCTGGAACCCGTCAGGGACAGGGGCTTTCATTTCTCCTAGGGAAAAGGTAGCCTTGCATATTTCTTCCTTAGAGAAGGGGGCCAAGAGTTTGGCATTTTTGTCAACATCTACCAACTTAGGGATAGTCCCAAGGATACTCAATTGGGCTTCTTCAAACCTTTCACTTTTACCTCCAAGCATCCCCTTGAAGAAGTTCAACCCTTCTTCTCTAATAGAGTATATATCCTCAAAAACTGAACCTCCAAGAAGTTGGATTTTTAGAATTGTATTTATGTTTCTCTTGATATTGGTGGAGATGTGGAAGAATTTCATATTTCTGTCTCCCTCCTTGAGCCACTTAACTCTTGATTTCTGAAGCCAGAAGATCTCCTCCATCCTCAAGAGTTGTTGATGTTCTTCCAACAAGTTCCTCTCCTTTTCTCTGAGAGCCTTTGTCAAACCTTCTTCTGACAAAACCTTTTCCACCCAGGCTAGATCCTCCTCCACCTTGTTCTTGGCCTCAAAAAGATTCCCCATAACCTGCTTATCCCAGACTCTAGCAGCCTTATTTGTCTCTTGAAGTTTCTTAATGATCACATAACGAGAGTTGCCTTAGAAGTCCTTACTCCACCAGCCTTCCAATTCCTTCTTAAAATCTGAGTGCTCATACTAAAAGGCTTCCATTTTGAAAGGAGGTCGTCTAGGCCTCCAACTCTGAGAAATGAGGAGCCTAACAGGCCAGTGATCTGAACCTCTGAAATCTAATACCTCTGAAAAAACTAGATAGGAGACAAAATCCAATCCAAATTTACCAGGAATCTATCAAGCCTGCATAAAATATTTTCCTCCCCACTTCTCCTATTGGACCAGGTGAACCAACCTTCCCTTGGGAGAATATCCACCATAGACAGTTCTTCACACAATTTCCTGAAACCTGCCAAACCAAGACTGCCAAGCATTCTTCCCCCTTTCTTATCTTCTAGAGTGAGGGTGGCATTAAAATCCCCTCCCAGTATCCAATTCTCTCCATCATAAGTGCCTCTGAAAACCTTCATCTTATCCCAACACAATAATCTGTCCCTCTCCAGATTGGGACCATGTACATTCATGATTAAAAAAGGACCACCACCTTGAAAAGGTTTGAGTTTGATGGCCGGCAGATTCTCTGAACTGAAAAGCAACTCCCCTCATAATCCAACCTATTCCATAGTATCACCAGGCCACCAGTAGTAAGTTAACAGCAAGCCCTTCCCCAGTCTTCCATAATCTATTAGAATCATACCCTCCATAGATACTTGATCCACCTTGGTTTCCTGAAGAAGGCAAATATCTAGAAATTCTACTTCTATTAGCCGTCTCACCACACGGCGCTTCTCGTGGCCATTAAGGCCACACACGTTCCAGCTTAAAACCTTCATCTATCCCCTTACCATGGAGGTGCTCACCTCCTTGCTTAACAAACTTATGAAGGGTGTCTTGAGTACCCTTCCCTATTTCCACCATAGCAGCGTGTTTGGCCTTACTGGCATTTGTCTTTCTACCTCTAAAAACTAGACCACCCACGTCCATCTGGATATTATTTTTACCCTTCTTGTCACTCCTTGTGGGAATTTTCCAGTCATTCTCCTTATCTTTCTCAACCCCCTCATCATTCGACAACTCCTTAGATTGCTTGTGTCCTCTAGGAGCAACACCTAGAGTCTCATTCGACTCCTGGATCTGAGGGGAAGAATTAAGACCTCCATTACTACCCAGAGAGGTATTATGGATAGGGCTCAGAGCTACTCTGGTATTCTTCTCCTTGCTGGACTAGAAGGAGCGACCAAGATCCTCCAACTATTCAATCACTTTCTCTAGATTGTTCTGTGCCTGTGGAGAAGGTTCAAACTCCCCCTTCTCCTTTAGCAAGGGAATCACTGGCTCAAATGGCTTCTCATCATCGAATGGAGGAGAAGGGCTTCTGTCAATTTTCTCCTTAGCTGGCTTCCTCAGATTTTGAGCTGAACATTGCCTAGCCAAATGCCCTACCTTCCAACAACTAAAACACTGAATTGGAAGACATTCATAGTCTAGCTCCTGCACCCACTCTCCCAGAACGGAAGAAAACCTGATCGCATGCCGGATTTGTTAGCAAGAGACACATTAGAGCTTCATGATTGTTGTCATTGATGGCAACAAAGTTCATCCCACACATCCACAGGACATGGTGTGCCTATACCGGAAGTCAGATTGAAGAGTGTTGTGATCCGGTAAGCAAGAAAAGAGCATAAGGAAGGTCTGACAGTCAGGTCTGGATCTCTCAGAGGAAGTATCTTTGGAAAGTGCGGACTTGGGGAAGTCAAAAGGACTACCTTGACTGATAGATTCCAGGAATTAAGCCTCTGGTGATGAAAGAGTGAAGAGATATGAGCATTCAAGTATTGGGGTCCTACTTGGTAGAACAGACAGAGGAAGAACTGACCGGCAAAGGATCAGACATTATTCCGGATAAGATATTGATGATGATCAAGGTTCCTAAGGCATCATTCATGATTGGCCGACATGTTAGATGACTTCTATAAGTATCTTTTTGATCTGCATCACTTGGGAAGCGAGGATTCAGCCGACAGACTAAAGATTGGGAAATACTAACTATTCCGGATGCTAATTAGAAAGAGGATGAAATCCTTTGTGCAGATATATATACCAAATGGGTTTCAATGAGAGTTGTTGTTGTTGTAGTGTTGTGTGTGCGAAGAAAAGTAGCAGAGTAGAAGGAAAGCAGTAAGGAAGGTCCGGCATGTGAAAAGACAACAGCATAAAAGAAGAGAAAGGATGAAGTACAGTAGATCAGTATACTGAGCCTAACCGGAACTGAACTCCAGCATGTGTGGATGCTTCTCATCAGTTCAAGGATCTTGTTATTCTTCTTACAACTTGTAGACAGTGAGTCTCTTGTAGGCAGTGAGCCTCTTGTGAGCAGTGTGCTCGGGCAGTGAGCCCTAATTGGCAAGTGCCATTTTGTAATTCTATTCTTCTAATAGAGAATACAATCTTGGGTTAATCACCCTGTGGTTTTCTCCCTTAACAGGATTTCCATGTCAAAAATATTGTGTCATGTGTATTTCTATTTCATGGTTATGTTTGCTTATTTGAATTAATGCTGCATTAATTATTAAGAAAGTTTAGAAAGCTAAAATAATTAAGATGACTGATTCAGCCCCCCTCTCAGTTATCAACAGGATTAGCCTGCTCAAATCTATTTTTATGCAAATCCTAGCATAAGTAGCCAACTTACCCTTCTGCGAGGCCTCGGAGCTACACACATATTCTCCAAGAGCTCCCCTGATCAATTTAAAGATATCCTTCATCCATAATTCTTGGGGCAACTTATACATCCTCACCCATAAGGGGGCGTCATGAATCATTTCCTAATGAGACTCGAACCTCAAAGTCCAAGCCCTAATATGTAAACCAGCATTGCGCATGAACTAAGGACCGCCCTTCAGAATATTGTCCCACTCAAACTCTGACTCAAAAATAATTTGTAAAAACCCTAGTGCCAAAAAATTGATCTCCGACCTTTCACCCCCAACCATTTGTGCTCCATCCAGTCTCTGATTCGCTTCATGGACAACCAGATTCCAATGAACTTGGTGATTATGACTCTCTTTTTCAATATCTCCACTTTAGAATTAAGTAATTCCTTAGGGATGCTAAGATTCATAATTTCTACAGAGATCTAAAGATTAACATTCCCAACTGCCATTCGGTTACCTTTTGCTTCATCCTTTTTGTGATCCTCCTCTACTCCAACAAGCAAACCTCCCAGGGCCGCTGCCTCATCTTGATCACCATCTTCTTTCACCTTATCCTCCTTCTACTCTGCGCCATCTACATTCCTCGGTCCCATCATTTTTGTTTTTTTGATATGTGCTAGGCAATTTTAAGTGTCTACTATAAAGATCATAACTTTAAAATAAATAAAATATGTAGTAAATAAAATGGTAAAACAAATTAGCTCTTAATTTAAAATAAAAATAACTCTTCAAATAAAAATGTAAATAAAACTTGTACATATATCTAAAATACATCTATCTAAAAAATTAGAGATATAGTCTCTATCTAAAAAACCAAAGATATAGTATTGAGTTTTTATATTTTTTTTTTACTCGAGAGTTATTTCTTTTACTTAGACTTGTAGCATGGTTATTTACTCAAAAGACTATCTCTCTCATTTTTTATTTAATAAGAGGTAAAAAGTTTCATCCAATAGAAATTATGATAATTAATTTTTTGAATATTTTTTATTAAAAAATTACATGATTACTTTACAAATAAATAAATATTTATTATAGGTGAAAAAAATTATACTATATAATTGGTTAATAGGTATAAAAACTGATAAATAGTTTTGGTTACAATAGTATTGCCAAAGACATTAATAAATATTAACTATTTTAAAGGGGAAGAAATTGTATTTTAAATTTAAGTTTTTATAATTCTAAGAAAAAACAAGTTAAAGATAATCATTATAATGGCATAAAAAATTATATATTAAAATTGTGTCATATGAAAGGTTGTCTTTTTTAATCTCTTGTGCATTATCTTATAAGGCTTTTGAAAGGAGGTTTCTTTTGCCTTGATTAGGTATCCAATACAGACTCACTACTCACAAAGTCCAAGCTCACATTCAATCTCTCATTCTTTTAGTTTCTCTGAACATTAGCTATCTGGGAATGTTATGAGGCACTTCTTGTGTCTTTATTTGCAATATAATTTATTTCACAAAAGAACATATTATATATTTATGGAATTAAAAAAAGAATTAATTTCAGAGAATTATAATATTTAATAAATGTTCTTTACTTTTACCGCCATGTGATGCAGAGGCATCCACACTAAAACCTTGACATACAGCATGTATGTCCGCAACCCTTCATCATCATCATATTTCCCTTAACACTGTCAGCATCATCATATTTTCTCTGCCGACCGATATCCTCCTGCAGACAAACCTTCGACCCTTCGTCTGTCAGCAGCATCATCATATCCGGCTATCGGCAGCATCATCATATTCGGCAAGCGCAAACATCCTCCTAATGTTCACTGTTCATCTTACCGCCAAACTCTTTCCGCAGCATCATGATGTTCAACATCATGTTCATCAGTAGGATATAAAATATCCGGTTCCCTCCATATATCCTGATGACAACTACCTCATGCACCTTTCCTTCGATGCTTACGTCACCCCGATATCCTGATGACGATGACGTCACATGCAGCTCCTCCAATATCCTGCTGTCGGCCAAACTTAACATTATCGGCCCGCGATGGTTTTATCAACCCGATCTTCTACCTTATGCCGATACGCTCCTCCTCGGCAACACCTGATGATGATCACCCCAATGCACACTTACTTTATGCAATCTACTGCATCATGCTCACCTCCATCTACTTGGATGACGCCCGAAGTAACTGCAGGATATACACAGAAATATCCTGATGATGCCGTTGCGACGAATTTTCCAACCTTAGCGAATTTTCAATCCGCCGAACCTCCTGGGGTGACCCGATCTACTTCCTGGACAACTTTCCAGACTCTAACTATCAGCACGACCTAGCACATACCCATGCTAGGGTTCTCAACACATCTCGACGACGATCCTGCACACCTGCATGCAAACAAACACAAAATGCAGACTAAATCCTAAACTACTGTACATGGCCATTCCACCGATTTGACGAATCAACCGGTGGAATGGATCAGCGAATCCATGAAACCACCAGAACAGCAAATCGATCACACAATGGAATCCAAACAGAGAATTGACACAACAGGATCTCTTTATTGATTTCAAAAGATGCAATACAATGCTCTGTCTCACTCTGCAATCTAGCTTCTCAACATCTATATCTAAAACCAACCGATCCTCATGCATAAATAGGATCTCCTACGAGTACTACCAACTTGACTCCAAGCGGCTGGGAGCTTCCAAGCGGCTGGGAGGATCTAACAAACTATACAGCATAACAGCTGTCCTAACAACCTATCTAAAAATAGTAAAGTATGGTCAACATGACCTTATTACATGCATTGGTCTTATCAGACCTTCTTGGAAACATTAACAAGACCTATAACAAACTAACTGCCTCATGGAGGCCAGCTGTCAGGTAGGTGCTCCTGCACCACCATGGTTACCTAGAGGTCTGGGGTATGGCTGTCATAGACAGACAATGATGCTAATCAAATTAGGGTATTCACTAAATCAATAAAGATATATAACTATATTATATACAAATGCACTCGTCAAAAACTGTGGGTATACAGATGAAGAAACAGTCCATGTTCCTATAATGGAGTTTCCTAGTAATTATACCTCTCCCACATTCATGAAGGCAAGAGCAATTAGAATCCCCACAAAACATTTTTTAATCCTAGATACAACAACATGTAGCTCAAATCCAACCAAAAGCCATTGAAGCTCAACCCACAAAATAGGGACACAAAGATACTTCTCTATCTAATTCTTTCGCACGCTAAACCTTTCAATTTTTCCTAAAAAATGGGTTCAACCTAAAATGGACTAGACATACATAATTTTTTTTTTTTAATTGCAGCATAAAAAAGCTATTTTAAACTTTAACCTTGTTACGAACTTTAAATACTCAACACGGATTGACTGCATAGAAAAATATCCAGAATCTCCAGAATTACAAACCCGTGTTACCAATTAATACCACTACCAGTTATAAAGATAATGGCAGCCAGCTTTCACCGTCGGTAATAAAAAATTTTTGTCAAAAATAATGTTGAACTTTTTTATTTATACAAAAAAATCAGTGATCCAACTACTCAGAACTGCCTCGTGGGTTCTAATTACGACAGGGTGACATTTAACGCCTATCTCTGATGTGGCAATATGGGGCTTTCAACTTTCGCTTGTTCCCAATCTCCATTCCCGTGTTCCATCGCGCTTGGGCAGTCACAGTTTGGTAAAGTTTAATTTTTTTTTTAAACTCTCTTACCCAATCAATTAAATGAGCACCTACATGAAATGCTATGGTAGACTTGCATGCAAATTGTGGAAGCATAGACAAGGTACGTGAATTGTTTGCCTGGATGGCGCAAATAAATGTGGTCTCATGGAATGCTATGATTGCAGGATATGCACAAAAGCGGGTTTGTTGAAAAGGCTTTAGAAACTTTCAAGCAAATGCAATTGGCAGGTGTAATGGTAGATTCCGCAACCTTTGCCAGTATCCTCCCTTACTCTACCAAAATGGTAGCTTTGGAATAGGGTATGGACATCCACCACAGGATAAAAGGATAGAGGAGTATTATTAGATGATGTACATGTAACTACCCTGGTAGACATGCTCCCAAAATGTGGGAGCATAGACAGGCACGTGAACTATTTGACAGAATGCCTAAAATAGATGTCATCTCATGGAATGCCATGATTGCAGGATATGCAAAGATAATACCACTGCCAGTTGTAAAGATGATCGCAGCGAGCTCTCACTATCGTAATAAAAGTTCTGTGTCAGAAATAACGTTGAACCTTTTCATTTATACAGAAAAATCGATGATACAACTACTGGTAACTACCCCTTGGGGTTCTAATTAAGACAGTGTGACATCTGACCATTCCAATTTTTTCTTGGAGGAGTGGATGACAATCTGATTGCGTGGTTTTAAATAGCCCAGAAAACCGTTTTTAGACGGTGAAAATGTCAGCCTTTAAACAGTCGTGGTTTTCTGATATGGTTTCAAGGCCTCTTGCAGGTATTGCGAGGGATGATCAGTAGTCGGAGCAAAGCTCTTACTAAACCCTAACGGCTACTGATTTCTCAATCTGTCATACCCAAAATGTCTGACATCCTATGTTTTGTATGCCTTGTGCTTGTGCTGTGGAAAGGTTGCTGCATGTTTTGGCGAGCCAAGCGCCGCCGGTACGTGGCCTCCCTCTCTCCGACACAGGACGCCCTGCTTCTCTACAAGCTCACCAATTTTGTAGAATTCGGCTTCCTCTGCCACAAAGCTCTTGAATTCGCACTGTTCAGAACCTTCGCCATTCCCTCCACTTCCAAATTATTACAGTCTACTCGCCAGTTCTGCCCGAGCAGTGTCCTGAAACGCTACGATGACACGGAAATTCTGATTCAGGAATTTGTTCTGCATCACGTCGACAGCCGCAGGGGTTCTCTTGCCATTCGACGCCTCAATTTCATTCACGCCCAGTACAACATTCCTAACGCCGACTTGCTCTATACTCTCTCTCTATTCGTCCTGGAGCCCATTAGATTTACAGCCAAGTAAGCCTTCTACACTCTTTTTTTCTTTTTCTTGTGGGATCTGCTGTGGGAGAAGACTGATTTGTGTTTATTTTCAGGTTCGGTTACAGAAATTGGACAGAAGGGGAGAAGGAGGCGCAATTTGTAGTGTGGCATGACATTGGAAGGCGCATGGGAATTAAACACATCCCGCAGAGTTTGGAGGAACTGGAGGCGTTTAGCAGACGATATGAAGCCCAACACATGGCGTATTCAGAATCGAACAGAGTGATTGGGGATGCCACGCTGGATCTTCTATTATCAAAGGCGCCAGCGCCTTTCCGCCCCTTCGCCAGACGGGTGGCCTATGCTCTGTTCGATGACAGACTTGTGGAGGCAATGGGTTATCCACGTCAGCCCTACTGGCTGATCTGGAGCGTGGAAAGCATTATAAGGTTTTGCGGGGGCACTTTTGTGCGGTGGTGTTTGCCACCGAGGCCAATTCATTGGTCAAGGCAGAGGATTCCATTGCAACAAACAGAGGAAGAGCACGAGGTATATAAACTGAGATACAGTGAGTACAAACCGACGATATATCCAAATGGATATAAAATAGCGGAGTTGGGAAATGCTCCGGGCGGGCGAGTGGGCAAGGCCGGCCAGGGAAGCTTGTTATGTCCCTTAGCGTTCCTTCCTCAAAACAAGATTTCCTGATACTCAGAATGCTGTGTAAATGGCGGCCTGCAGGTGTATCGTTTGTAATTTGTAGGCAATATATCTGAGAGTCTTCGTTTATTCCATATAGTATTTACGACAATATTAAGTTAAACTTACATAGTGGCCTGTATGTTTCTCTTAAACCTGCTAGTAATTACTTGCAGCCTGTTTGCAGTCAAGAAAATGGGGCTTTGTTAAGGTTTAGGGTTGAGCTTGAGGAGATGATGTTTTATGTCAAGGTTCAGTTGATACAGGGCCTGCCCATTCTTGAAGCCGAACTCAGGGGAGTAGTGTTTATTTCCTCTTTCAGAGAGTTGGAGAAAAGGTTCTTTTTTATGGTTGTTCAGTTTGGAAACATTCAAACCCTAATCACTCAAGGTGAATGGAGGAAGAAATTGCAACTTTCAACTTTTAGGCCTTCAAGAAGCCTATGCTTCCTTTCTCTCCTCTTCCGGACAGAGTGTCTGCAGCTAGAGCAAAAAGGGTCACCATGAAGTTGATGCAGACTGCTGGCATGATCATCCATCTATGGGATGGCAGCAGCAAATCAGGTGACAAGGTGGGGGTGATTGAAGAATAGAAATGTAGTTTCTTTTCCCTCTTTTTGGGTTAGCTCTATGGGGATATGTTGTTATAGCTATAGATTGATAACAGGTGATAATTAGTTCTAATTTTGTTAGTTGGCTATGGTTGACGTATTTCCTGCACATACTATAGAGGTTGCAGGTTTTTTATGTAATGAACCTCATGTTTTATTCTACAATTTTATATATAAAAATGCAATTAGGACCTTAACTTCATGCCTTTTCAAATTATTCCAAAAAAATTTCAGCAGTTTGCTTGGCAAGAATCTTGCTTATAACTAAGGTTTCAGTTCCCTATCATCAAATATGATGTTACATCAACATGTTTCTGTTTAGGTGTCCAAAAAGACCAAAAAAAGGTTAGACCGATAGTTGTGCATTGAGTCATGTTTTGTTGGTGTGCCAATGCGGTATCACATGATCAGTTGCTTTTTAGGTCTAAAGAATATATTTCATTCAATTATAAGTACTTATGGTCAACACTAATAACTTTAAAGTCACAACTACTAGTGCTATACTTTTAAAAATATTGGGCATTACATCCACAAATACTATCACAACTATTAGAACATGCTCGACTAGTCCTCTCCCCTATCTAGTCTAACTAAATAAATAGACAACTAGTTTAGATTTATATAAAAACCAAGTGCCACATAATGGCTAGTACTTGCCATTTGTTTGGGTTTGTGTCTGTATTGTAGTAAGAGTGAAAGATATGAATGTATTAGAACAAGGAATTGTAATAGAATATAGTTTACAAACATTAGGCATTGATTTTAATTAAAACATGACGGTGTGAAATGTCATATATTTTTCCTTCCAAGGTAGAATTATTGATAAACAAAATTGAAATAGATTAGAAGTGAATCTTGTTTGATGTGGCATAATTGTTAACAGATGAACTTCACCATTGATGGAGAGAAACGTGCATGGCATATTTCTTGAGTTACAATTGTTGCTATTGAGGAAGAAACTTTTGGATTACCTGATCCAATAGCCCTAAATCTATATTAGCATTGTCGTTGTTCTGAGAAGAAGGTTGGACAATAGAGATGGAAGAGCGCTTTGAACATGGAAATGACCATTCAGTATAATGACTAGAACTAGTCGATGTATCTTGTTTTAAAGGCTTGTCAATGGCAATGTTCATGTTATTGTTGGTAGTACCTCTAGGAAGAGAGATAGATAGTTGTAAGTTGCTTGAATGACCTCCAAGAAATTGTTGATTCATGTCTATCATTCGTGTTAAAGACTGCATGGAATTGTTTGTGAGCAGGTCACCAAAGTTGTACATTTTAGCATCTAGTGCAGAATGTTTAATGTTGAAATTCTTGCATATATAACCAAAGAAAGCATCTTGCAAGAAATTGACAGAGTCAATATTATTTGTATTGAATTTGGAGCAAGAGATGAATGTAGGGAAAGGAAGAATCAATTGACTAGATTTAAAGTCATACGAATGAAATTTGTAATTGCTTTGATGCCTCTCATCAATATGGCTGCAATACCATAAGCATATGTAGCCTCGTCTGCTATAACAAATGTTCTGAGCCATTGGCATTTCTTTGAGTTGGGGTCCAAGATTTCTACAACATAACAACCACATGGGTGTTGCCTAACGCCTCTATATTTAGGTACATTGATGGAATGTTTGGATATGGAGGCAGAATGAAAAGGGGATAGGGACACAATAGGTTCGTTTGGAATGAGCTTTCATGCCTCTAAATCTTTGTATGAGAAATTGGTTCTAGCATTGATGCCTTTCATGGAAATAGTTGTCTTATCATAAGCATAAGCAACATCTTTTGCTATATCAAAGGTACCTAGCCATTTACGTTGGTTATAGTTGGAGCCATAGATTTCTTCTCCATAACGGTCATTTGCACGTTTTCTAATACCTATATATCTTCCTTCCTTTCTTGAATTTCTCAAGTTCATAGGACTGAGGGTGTAATCTACAATAATTGGATTATTTCTCCCATGATACTTTGGTTGCTCTAGCAATTTGTCTGTCATCTTATAACCCAATTTTCCTATAATTGTTAGTTGTAATCAATCAATGCGATTTCTACTACATAAGAAATTCATTCATTATTTTAATATCTTGCAAAAGAAATGCCTCAACAAATAAGCCTTCGTTGCACTTTCGCAAAAATTGAAGAGACCTAAAAAAATATTATTATAATATAATAAGAAAGTTTTACAAGCTGGAGGAAAGCAAAACGAACAGTCTGGCCATTTAGAAAAAAGTGAGTATCATGACCCAGAATAGCAAATAAGTCCAATTACAACAAAATCAAGAACCACTGGAACACTCATCTCAACTTGAGAAGAGGTTGTCAAACGACAACTCTCTTTCGAAACCCAACAAAAAGTCAAAACCTGCTCCTCCTGCAACAGACAGATTCTTGAAAGTCGCTCTGCTAAAAGCAAAGGTGGTGAGAATAGCGGGGGCTGCAAGCCTGCAACAAATATGTGTATAGTGGTAGTTCAAATCATCAAACCACAGATCCTGCACAAACAACAAAGGCAAGTCCAGAAGTTATTCTGAATTATTGGTAGAGAAGTTGATGACAGACCACGATTCTGACATAATCGACTTTACAATGGCGGCTGAACTGGAATTTCCGTCTGTTAAAATTAATGGTCAATATTCTCCCGAAAAATTTGGAATCAAGAGTTATAGGCAAGTCCCTGTAATTACCTGGCCATGTCTTTTCTCTCTAATTACATTGAACAAGTTGAGAATTCTACAGATGCTGGCTATAATGGAATGGAGGGACTCTGCAGCGTGGAGATTGGATGGATGAATTACAATATTTCCAGATGTCAAGCCTGCTACCGTAAGAATCCCACGAGGAAGATTTTACACAGTTTTCATAAAAATTAAATTTATGAAAAGGTTATATTTTCTAGTAGAAGGAATGCTGATTGATTATGATTAAATTGCAATGCTACTACTAATGTAAATAATAATAAAGGTCACCGATCTCCAAGAAAAGGTTAAGAACATTAATTTGATTGTGATATGAAAATGATTGTGCACGCATTGAATCGATGTGTGCTTGGGTAATGGTTTCAACTTTCAATCTGTCCCAAACCCACATTTATATTAAATAGAAAATTGCTATACTTGTAATTATTTTAAACAATCAGCTACCAAAAGTATGCAGGAATTTGAAAAATATGGACGTACAGTAAATAATAGATTAATGGAAAAAATTACTAAGTTTGCATTGGTGATGATGCCTCAGGCCGAGGTGGAAGCTGATAATGGATACTGCAGGTTTTGGAATATGTATTATAACTGGGTTAGTAGGGTTGGCTGTTCTTAAATATCATACACTACAACAGTCAAAGGTCAGTTTTGACCAATAAAAATAGGACAAATATTTACCACTTTTTGTTATGAATAAGGTGTAAAATTACTATTGACTGTTTGACCATTAAAATGGATGATATTTAAATAGAGTGTGCTTAGAAATTTTTTTGAGACAGACTACAAACTTTTACACGAAAATTGAAGAAGATCCATCTACACTTATTGACGACATATATATCCCAACTTTTGGTTAAGCTTCAACTTCATTATATTATTCTGCATCCTATACTAATGCAAAAACACCCATGGCTTTAATTGATATGTCCTAATTCAAGAAATTATTACTTTACGGCTATAAATGAGCATACCAAAAAAATTGTTGACCCAATATAGGGCTCACAATCTCACTACAGCGGTTGATTGTGAAGAGTTGAAAGAAAACTAAACTTTGAATAGAAATAAATTGTTTTTTTCTTCAAAATATGCAAAAGCAATGCTTCAGTCTTCGGACCTCATTTAACTTTGAGCTAAATTCAATCCTCACTGCCCTTTACATCGAAAAAAGATAATGAAGGACAAATCTTACTATTATAAATAAGATTTGATAAGATTTCCTGTACAAATATCTCCTCTCATTTATTTCAATATTGACTTTTACAACATAACATTCATTTGATTTGATTTTCAATATAGGTTATATTCATTTCATTTCATTTTCCTACGAGTGATATTGATTCAAGCATTTATTGCTTGCATAGATTAACGTGAAGCCGACAATAAGAGGTAAAGTCTTATAGCCAATCAGATTATTTTGCCAACACTAATGCAAAATTTTGTATATCAAATACAAGAGTACCATGCCATGGTAGGTACTAATAAATATAAGATAATTGTTAATTTAAATAAATTAAATATAATATTTATTTAGATTTTTTTATGGTGGATTGCTATTGAATGTGTTAAGAATTAGTTTGTTAATATGATGGAATTTTAGGGCTTGGGAAGATGAATGTCTTAAAATTTGTGAAATAATTGCTCTCTACTATGGTTCAAATATGCGCCTATGAAATTGATCTAGTATGAAAAACTAAACTTGGAACTGTGGAAGTGAAATAGTAAGGAATGGATGACTATAGTAAATTCACCTTAAATCGTTGTACCTATGTCTAAAGTGGTGTGATGTCTACAAACACCATTGAGGAACTTCTTAAGTGAGGATCGTGTTCTCCTCAATCAAGCCCCAAGGCAAGCCAACTCAATGACCATGAACTAAGATCGAAGACAACAGGCCAGGGTGCAATATGCCTAGGATGATGTATGCTCTAATAATGCGATTAGAAACTTTATGGTGCTACTAAGATGATCTACAAACAAATTTGGGCATGTTGCATAATTCAAATGTAATAATGAATGCCCTTATATACCACAACATAGTACACAAATGTGCACTAGGTTAGATCATGATGGCTAATAAAGAGGTTAGTAAGGATTTAAATTTGAAATTTGAGATTTAAAAGTTCAAGGTTTAGATCCACAACTAGAGGAATGATTTGGGCCAATTGTGTACTTGTAGATCTAATCTAGAGTAGCAAATGAAAGATCTAAGGATCAGAACCAATTTTTGAAGATGAACAACAATGGAGACAGGATAAAGTAAGGTAATGAGGATCTAGTTGAAAAGGGTTGAGGGTAGGCTATTAGAGAAATGTCACACTATTTGTTGATCCATTAAGATAAATCCATGTGGAAAGTTCTATTTTATTCATAAGCTTACTAAATAAGTCTTTATGAATGAGCCTTTCTCTCTGGGATCAAATCTAAACCGTTGATTTTAGTGTTATATGGCTAAATTGATGGTAGCATGCCATCATTTAAATAAACTATCACCGACATGATCAATCAATGTCTTGCTACCATTGATCTTTGAGGCAAAGAAATCAAAGATGTTGGTGACTATTTGACTTTAATGTAAATCTTAATGCATAGGATAGTGGGATCAAGTGGATACAATGTGGCCACGTGTTTGGATCTAATGTTCACTTTGGTAGATGAAGGAACTTCTATAGATCATACTACCTTGCACCTTGTTCATCTATAGACAATTGATCTAGATGATCATTTGTCAAGATCAATTTTGTTCATCGATCATGTTTAGTATTTAAAAATCTTAAGGCAATGAAGTTGAGGTAATTGGTTAACACATGGCATTGCAAATCGATTTCTCTTAGTTGAATGGCCAGTATGTGGAATTTATGAGGGTTTATCTCTATAGTAATGAATGAAGACTTGTTCCATGTGGTCTTAGGTGGCAAGTATGGTGGGCCCAACATTTATTAATCTTGGTGGCCAAAGCAAAATGCTAATAGAATGGTGCACAATAATGTTGAACTATAGATCTTGGACATGAGGCATTATCAACAGTAGTAACCTAGTGGGTGATTAGACTATCTACACTTTGATGCTCAACCATTATGCTAATGTCATTGATCTTGAAGGTTAACAACCCATATTGTTGCTCTTGACTGGAACATAATGAAACATGGAGATTATAGTTAAACATTAATGATTTGTAAAACATGGCATGTTCTTATTGGATCTAAGGGCATATAATTTCTTTAAAGGTTTCAAAGCAGTTCTAGGTTATGAAAAGAGTCTTTCTGGGCCATCAATTTCAATGAAGAATGAATCTAGACCATAAGTTGGGTAGAGGTAGAGAGAAACAAGTGGGCATAATTAAGCATCTTCTATGGGCCATGTGGAATGCATCAAGCAAGTATGTACATCTTCATTTTTCTTGGAGAAGATTTGAACCATCGAACGTGCCCAAAACTTACTGGATTTGAGATGAAATATAGTCCCTATACTTGTGAGTGCTTAAATTATTTCTTGAGGACATGACTATATCTCTATTAGTGTGAGGGTGAACCTAAGTTGTTGATGTTCAAGAAGTTTGCATTTGGATTATTAGATCTACTCGTACTCCATTAGTTAAAAGGCTTGGTCAAGTGAAAGAGTGAAGGGCTACATGGTGAAACCTGGTACACCATGAGTAATTGGTAGATTAAGCTCCTTGTAGGCTTAATCATCCACCAATATAATGATGACATTGATCTTGAGGGCAAGCATTCTTTACAATTGATTATTGTGGGCTCTTAGTAGCTAAAATAAAGTATTGGCAAGGTGCTTGGATAAATGAGGAATCAATGGGTGGCATGATATGATTGATAGCAATACATGGACCAAATATATTAATATGACCTATTGATTAACCTTTTAATTTAAACTAGTTAGCCAACCTATTAGTAAAAGGTCATTGAGTGTGAAGTGGCCAAAAAATCTTTCCAAAAGCAAGTGGAGTAGGTAGATGAAGTTTTAGTGGCACTTGTGAGATCTAATTAAGAAGCTAAATGTATTGATTGATTAGTTGGTGACTAGATAGACTTCTACAAAGACAAATCTAATTTTAGGGCCATGCTACTATTTGAGAAGAGGTAGTTGAGGAACTAAATAAAGACCATGATAGCATCCATACTATTTGAAGAGATCATGATGGAATTTGAGTCCTTAGAGTTTAGGAAACCTTTTAGCCATGAATGAATGTTAGAGGCTAGTGGAATTTGGAGCCTTAAGATACTTTGTGTGTAAATTTGAAGAAGTCATTCCCTAATTGACTGTATAGTGTGATTCATGGGAGTAATTGCAACAAGTTTATTGAATGTTTGCTTGAAATATGGTGTAGATGCAACAATGCATATTTCAATAGATGTAATTCAACCTAATTGATAAGTAAAAACTGTAGAAACTAGACTAGTACAAACTTAAGTGAATGTATAGTGTGATTCATGGGAGTAATTGCTTGAATAGAGGTGGTTGCAACAAGTTTATTGAATGTATGCTTGAAATATGGTGTAGATGCAACAATGCATATTTCAATAGATGTAATTCAACCTAAATGATAAGTAAAAACTGTAGAAACTAGACGAGTACAAACTTAGGTGAATGTATAGTGTGATTTATGTGAGTAATTGCTTGAATAGAGAGGTAATTGCAACAAGTTTATTGAATGTATACTTGAAATATGGTGTAGATGCAACCATGCATATTTCAATAGTTGTAATTCAACTTAAATGATAAGTAAAAACAGTAGAAACTAGACTAGAACAAACTTAAGTGAATGTATAGTGTGACTCATGGGAGTAATTGCTTGAATAGAGAGGTCGTTGCAACGAGTTTATTGAATGTATGCTTTATATGGTGTAATGCAACAATGCATATTTCAATTGATGTAATTCAACATAAATGATAAGTAAAAACCGTAGAAACTAGACTAGTACAAACTTGAGTGAATTTACAACATTTACCTGAAGTAATGACATGTACCTACAAGTAGATCTAAAATTAAAATTAATGATAACTATGCATTTACGACATCAAACAAAACTGTACCAGATGTGGGGGCAATTGTTTTTGTGGATAGGATTTTCCCTATACCTATTCCTCTCGGCAGAAATTATGCTTCTTACTGTCTTAGATCTTTGAAATGGCTGAATTCTCAGGGGCGCTCTCGATTCTTGGGCTCTTCCTCCTGTTATGGAAGATGTTTTGCTTCATTCTCAGAGCCAAACGATCCCATTACATGGATTCCCTCGACCCGACACGCGACGCCTTGCTTCTCTGCAAGATTACGAATTTCGTAGAGTTTCCTTTCCTCAACTATAAAGGTTACGAATTCGCGCTCTTCAGAACCTTCGCCATCCCATCCATCTCGAAATTACTGCATTCCACTAAACAATTCTCCCCCAATTCTGTTTCGAAACGCTACGACGATACCGTCATTCTAATTCTGGAATTTGTTCTGCATCACGTCGACAGCAGCAGGGGCTCTCTCGCCATTCGACGCCTCAACTTCATTCACGCCCAATACAACATTTCCAACGCCGACTTATTATATACTCTTTCTCTTTTCATGCTGGAGCCCATCCGATTCTCAGAAAAGTAAGCATTATATATCATTCCTTTTGTCTATTAAAATTGACTTGAAGGGAAAATGATAGGTTTAAACTGTATAAATTTGCAGGTACGGTTATAGAAAATGGACGGAAGGAGAGAAGCGGGCGCATTTTGTTGTGTGGCATGACATCGGAAGGCGCATGGGCATTGACAACATTCCACAGAGCTTGGAGGAAATGGATGAGTTTAGCAGGCAATACGAAGCCCAGTACATGAAATATTCCGATTCGAACAAAGTAATTGGGGATGCCACGCTGGATCTGCTATTATCGCAGGCACCGCCCTTTCTCCGCCCTCTCGCCAGGTGGCTCGTCTTTGCCCTGTTCGATGAGAGGCTTGCGGATGCCATGGCCTATCCACGTCAGCCTTGCTGGCTGACGTGGCTCGTGGAGAGCAGTCTGAGCTTCTGCTGTGGCACGGTGGTAAGATGGTTTCTTCCGCCCAGGCCGATCCGCTGGTCCACGGAGAGAATTCGGAGGGAGGAGGGAGAGGAAGCGGAGCCGTACAGAGATAGCGTACAGAAGCTACGATACCAGACGTACAAACCGTGGACATATCCAGACGGTTACAGAATTAGCGAGTTAGGAAACGGGCGGCGAGGAGAGGTGGGAAAGGCAGGGGAGGGAGATCTGTTATGTCCCTTCTCTCCCCAAAAGAAGCTCGATTGAAAATGAAATGAGATGAAAGTTTATTGAATGTATATGGTGTAGATGCAACAATGCATATTGCAATAGATGTTAGTTGCGTAGAAGATATAGGGTAGATTTATTGGTTATATATACGAGTTTTCTCTTGGGTAAAGAAGAATTTTGATCTTTTGTTTGGGTTTCAGGGCAAATCTATATAGGTGGTCTCTAGTTAGTGTAATCTTTGGTGTCAAATGTTGTATATGTTTAGAAGGGTCTAAATTTGACAGTCGACCTTACCTGTCAAGCAACTTTTTTATGACAGTTATCTATTCAATCGTGCCTTTAAAATACTATGACATCCTCAATATAAGTAAATTATATAAAAAACAATTATATATATCAGATATATAGTCAAGTCCAAAATCTCTCCTTTCATATGATACGCGGTCTTTTTAAAATTTCGATTGTATTTTACAAAAAAAGATGTCTAAATACAGTTATACAACTGTCAAATTCAGGGCCTGATGTTTAGGTCTTGATTATCCATGTCTTGATTGAAAATTATCTTCTTGTTCCATGTAGATTATATTAGTGTATATTAGATCCTACCATTCGAGCATAACTCATTGATACTTGATTTGCCATACATCTTGAGAGCCTAAACTTGTCCATTATCTTCAAAGAGTTATGGATGTTGGGTTTTAAGGTTGTATGTGAAGTATGAAAAGCATGAGGGCAAATTCACCTTTAGGGATATGAATTTGGTATGCATCATTAGGTGCATGTGTACAACCTGATAATAATTTGTTGTTGAGAGATATTTAGGTTTGCAAGACTCTAGTTAGGTAGTGTGGGGTGTTCAATGACAAATATTTGTGATATCCTTATGCAAAGGGTGTGGCTAAGTAGTGTGACCTAGTTGTTTTTCATTTCTCTTTGATTATCTTGTATAGATCTCTAGGTATACCCTCATTGACCTTGTAAGGCCAAAAGTGTAGAAGAGTTGCCCACTTTAATCAATTGGCCCATAATTTTATGTAGCTTGATTATAAGTCTTGTCCTATTAGTTTGAACTAACCTATGTTCCCCAAGTTTAAATTGTTAAGTGCATTCTAAAGGTGTGAGATACAATTTGGAGCACCAACACATACTATGGGTAGGTGTATTACAATTAAAACATAAAGTTCAAGATCTTATCGACAAACATTTGATAGAAGTTGAGAACATTGAGGTCAAAGGAAATAAAATCATGTATATTGCCTTAACATGATAAAGGAGGATCCTTCCAAGCCTAGTTATGTGGAACATCACAAATTAGAAATTGTTTGCTAGTGTGTGTAACTACTTCTAACAAAGGGTGGTGTTAAAGAGCATGTTTAGGGCCCATTATGTATAGAGAAAAGAGCATTCAACTTCTCTGATGACAGTCAAGAATTGAGATTGCTTTGATAAGATTGAAATAGAGAAAAAAAGAACGATGGATTTCAATTCTTGAGTAGTCTACGATTAAAATAGTTGAGATTGAGCAATGATTGAGATTGATTTTGATTAAATACATGAATGCAAGATTCCATTATTAATATTTCCTTATTGAAATGACGTATAATGATGTCTTTAAATACATAACACTACACAATTCAAAAAAATTGACACGTATAGTGATGGATAATAACTATGTAAAGAGAGAAGAGCATTCAACTTCTTTGATGATAGTCAAGAACTAAGATTGCTTTGATAAGATTGAAATAGAGAAAAAAAAGAATGATGGATGTCAATTCTTGAGTAGTTTGCGATTAAGATAGTTGAGAGTGAGCAATGACTAAGATTGAGTTTGATTGAATATGTGAATGCAAGATTCCACTATTGATATTTCCTCATTGAAATAACCTATGATGATGTCTTTAAAATACATAACACTACACAATTCAAAAATTTTGACACGTACACTAATGGATAATAACTATATCCAAGATTTATTTACTTTGGAAGCAAGTAATTTAATACTTACAACTAATTGCCATAATTTTCTTCAAAACAAAGATAACAAATTCAACCTAAATGATAAGTAAACATTTTATAAACTACACTAGTACAAACTTGAAGTGAAGATTTAGCATGATAAAATACATGATGTAAAATTAAAACTAATGAATAACTATGCATTTACAACATCTCCCTGAAGTTACGACATCTAAATTAAAATTAATGATAACCATCCATTTTCGACACCTACCAAAAGTGTTCCGGATAAGAGGGGGCAGTTGTCTTGCCTCATTCTCATAGCCAAATGCTCCCATTACATGGCTTCCCTCGACCCGGCACGCGACGCTTTGCTTCTGTACAAGATTACCAATTTCGTAGAGTTTCCTTTCCTCGACCATAAAGGTTCCGAATTCGCTCTCTTCATAACCTTCACCATCTCATCCATCTCAAAATTACTGCAGTCCACTCAACAATTTCCCCCCAATTCTGTTTCGAAACGCTACGACGATACCGTCATTCTTACTCAGGAATTTGTTCTGCATCACGTCGACAGCAGCAGGGGCTCTCTCGCCATTCGACGCCTCAACTTCATTCACGCCCAATACAACATCCCTAAAGCCGACTTGCTCTATACTCTTTCTTTATCTGTTATGTCCCTTCTCTCTCCAAAAGAAGCTTGATTGAAAATGAAATGAAATTAAAGTTTTAAAAAGAACATGTGAGTTGGTTCTTTTGTTTTTGTGTGTCTGCGGGTCTTATAGACTGTTTGGTCTCGTCATTAAAAACTTTCTTTCATTCATTCAATAGATTTCTTTTCAGGGTTTTAGCGGAGTAAATATTGTGATGGTGAAGTGATATTGTAGGGTTCTTTCTTGATTGTGGAACAATTTATATGACTGTTATTCTCTTTGTAATCTTTAGCTTTGTTCCATGCAAAAAATAGTGATGGTGAAGTGACATTGTAATTAGTAATTTGTATTTTTTAGTTAATTAAGAATAAATATTTTTTAAAATATTGGTATTATTCATTTGAATGTAAATATATTAAATAGTTTTTTATAAAATAGTTTATTTGGATTTTTATTAGTTATATAATTTGAGATTTTAATGTTACATTCTTACGTTATCTTATGTAAATATTAATTTATGATTTAAATTTACAAACGTGTTTGGTGGAGAGAGAGAGCGCTTGATGTGCACTCCATAAAGCTTGTTTGGAATTACTTTGTACAATCTAACATTATTTTTGTACAATTTTTCAAAAGTGGCTCAAGGTTAAATATTATGATGGTTAAGTGATAATTGTAATTAATAACTGTATTTTTTAGTTAATTAAAAATAAACTTTTTTTAATATTTGTATTTATTTGTTTGAATGTAAATATGTAAATATATTAATTTTCTTAATAAAATAGTTCGTTTGGATTTTTATTAGTTAAATAATTTGAGATTTTATTACCATTTTTACGTTATCTTATGTAAATATTAAATTTCAAATTAAATTTTTAAACGTGTTTGGTGGAGAGAGAGAGAACTTGATGTGCACTTCATAATGCTTGTTTGGAATTACTTTGTACAATCTAACATTTTTCTTGTAACATATTGATATCTCTAAAAGTGGCTCAGGCTCAAATATTAAAGGGTTTATATATTTGTCTATGGTTGACCATCTCGCCAAGTTCATGCACAATGTGTTCCCTTGTCTTTTCCTTGGCTTGTTTGTATCAAGCCTCTAAATTGTTTATACTTTTTATAATTGTGCTAGGGAAAAATCAGGTTTACAGTCAAAAACAGCAAACTATTCAAACCCTAACCGCAATGAAGTACAATCTGGCCTAGAAATCAAGCAATCAAACAGAAAATAAACGATAAATCTAAGATAACATTGATTAATCTTCATTGTTCTCCTCCATCTTGCCTTATTTGTTCTTAGTTTTGCAGATTTTGCACAATCTTGAGAAGCTCATGTGTGTGGGCAGCAAGATATTGGAGAGTTAGAGCAGATTTTGAGCCAAGAAGAACATAAGAAAAATGAACTAAGAGAGAGGACTGAAAAATGAACCAAGAGAGAGCATAAAGGATTGAAATAAAACTAGATGAGGTGTTTTATAGAAGAGCATATTTGAATGGATGGCCAAGATCACATGTTGACTTTGAGACCAAATCAAGGGCTGAGAATAATTAGGGTTTTCTCACCACAAGAGGACAAAATTAAATTTTAAATTGAGATAAATGGTGAGGTGGAATGGATTTTAAAAATTAAATAAATGGTGTACATTTATTTAATTTAATTGAGAAGAGGGATAATGTGACATGGGGTTGATTTATTTGTTTGAATAAATCAAATGAAGGGGACATGTGAACCTTAATTAAACAAATAGAATTTATTTAATTAAGTGCGTGAAAGGGGATATCTGGAATGTGAATGATTAGATAATTAATTAATTCAAATTAATTAATTATCCATAGACGAAAATTAGGGGAAATTGGTAAAATTTGGAAGTGTTTAGGGTTTTGCAATCTGAGGACACTTTTAGGTGTCTACATTTTGCCCCTCTTTGAGATGATGTTCAAGATGATGTGATTTATGTCGAGTAACATCATTTCAAAGAAGCTAAGGAAATGGATAGAGGAAAAGGATGATGATGGAAAGATAGGATGATGATGCCCCCTCGAGAGGATAGGCGAGTTGGACAAACACAGGTAGGCTCTCGAAATGAAAAGGGATTGGTTAAGGAAGAAATAGGAATGGATGGAAGAAATGAATGATACGAGAGGGAGAGATGGTGGAGGAATGAAGATGCGAGAGAGAGATGGTGAAGGAATGAAAGATTGGCTAGAAGAATGGGAATGAGATCTTGCTTTGATAGATTTTTGAGCTTCTCATTTGTAATTTTTTTGCTTATCATCATAGAACTTATTATGTCAAGGGACGACAATCACCATGGCATGATAGAGGCCAAAGTGCAAAAATGTGATCCCTTGCAAAATAGGTACATGACAGACAAGGAATGCCTGACTCAGACTAGTAACTGTGGTACCTTGTCGGAACATGCGATGAGATAACTATGAGATGTGCAAGTCCTAATACAAGGAAGCAGTTATTCTTTCCAATGCATAGGATGTCTTTGATTCACACCCAACAGAATCTCGATCACATGAAAGACACCAAGTTTCCCTAGTCGTTTTTCCAAGACAAACCACAAACAGCAATCAAAGAAAAAGGTCTCGATCTATCCTCACTTCTCTTCATTACCTAGGGACTACCTTGAGAAGCATAAGAACGAGACTGCAAAACAATCCAAATGAAAGATAAGACAAACTAGACCAACAGAGTCAACAACCATTAGATCGTTTGCCAAGTGATATGCGTATGATTGATTGATGATGATTGAATGGAGAAGGAGCCTGGTTTCAGGATAGGAAGCATGTTGTATAAGATGCCTGGTCTGGTTTCGATAATGCCCCTACCTGTCTAAGGCAAGTGATATGATTGATTGACACTAATGTTGTTGGCCATGTGAGCAACACCAGGGTTTGATTGATGATGTTTCATTTTATAAATGATGCATGTCGTATAAGGCGCAGAGTCCTAGTTTCGATGATGCCCCATTCCGTATGAGATGTGTGATAGTTGATAAGGATAGTTTGATGGCAATTGATTGATTTGGCTGATTGGATAGCTTGTCTTGTTGATGTTTGGGATTGCTTTGAGTGCGCATTTATTTGAAAGATTGACTGTCTTGATTTGATCAAAGTGTCCATCTCATGAAGGGACAACTTATTATGATAGTTGACAGGATGAGCCCTAAGGGACTGACCTAATGCCTCGAGGGCTCATTGAAGATGGCCTTGCCTATGTGAAAGCTCAGAGGTGACATAGTTCAACCAAGCGGACTGTGGATGATTTTGAAGAACTGATTTGAATGATACGATGATGTGATTGATTAGGATGTTTGAATGGATCGATTAAGAAAGTTGATTGAGTGATTTAGTTGAGGAATTGAATGATTTGAAGAATTGATTTGGTTAGAATGATGTGATGAATTGAAGTGGAGTGATATGGTGAGTTGATTGATTTTATTGCTTGGATTTCTGGTTGATTATTTGATTTTTTTTTAAATTTTGGAGAATATTTTGATTTTTTTTATTTTTGACATGTTTCAATTTTTTTAGATTTCTGACATGTTTTGATTTTTTGGATTTTTGACATGTAATGATTTTTTTTGGATTTTGAATGTTTTGATTTTTTTTGTGTTTTCGAAGTGTTGTGATTTTTTTGTATTTTTGGCAATGTTTTGATTTTTTTGGATTTTTGAATGTTGTGATTTTTTTTTATTTTTGAAATATTTCAATTTTTTTGTGTTTTTGGATGTTTTGAGAAATGGCATTGGATTGCAATTTGAATAGCATTTACGCTAGATGCCAATGACAAGGGAAAAACCAAGTCTAGGTGCAAGGGAATGAATGGGATAGGGTGAATGGATAAAAGGGGTGGGCGATAGTGGATGGAAGGAACATATGCGTAAGAGGGCAAGAATGTGATCTCCAAAGACTATGTTGCATAGGAATAACATGCCCCATTGTAGGCGGAATACTTAGGATTTGACATGACAACACTTATGAAAATAGGATGATTGGATGGATTGGAAGGGATAAGGTATGTCAAGAGATATCCAAAACATTTGTCTACATTTTGCCCCCAATCTTTATCAAGATCAAAAGGAGGAAGGGAGAGTGAATGGACTCAATGGGATAGGTATTGGTATGGATAAGGATGGTAGGATAATGAACTATGATATGGATTGGGTATGGAAGGAAATGACAAGTTGGGTGAGACAACGTGCCCCCAAGTGTAAGTTGCATAGAAGATCAATCTACACATGACACTTGTTCTCCAAGTTTTCATCATGGTACTTATCCAAGGCACCACCAAGGGTGGTTTTCACCATTGGATGAAGGGATTCTCTTTTTTTATTTTTTCTTTTCTTTTTTGACTCTTTTTTTTTTAATTTTTTGCATTTTTGACTTTTTTAAATTTTTGAATGGGAGAAGTGGAATATGGATAGGAGGGGTCCTCAAGTGTCTAGTTCCATGGAAGGTGATAGTCTCACTAGAGATGGATGTTGCATATGGACCATGTCAAGTGTCATTATGCTCATAAATGTTGGTAACGGATGACATGAAAGAGGTAGATGGAGTAGGTAGATGATGGATTATGATGTGGATCATGTATGGAAGGATAGTGGATTGTGATGTGGATTATGTAGGACTTATGCAAAAGGATGGATGGAAGGTTTATGCGAAAGCATGGACCATAGGAAGGTGATGAGTGAAATATGTAGGATATTGAATGAAGAATGGGGAGATGGAGGTATGTGGAAGTGTTGCAGAATGGAAGGGATTCATGACCAGTGGTTGCACACACCATGATAAAAATTGAAGCTTTTGAATTGGAGGTGGTGTAGGGAGTAGTGGTGATGTTTGCTTATGAGATGATTGATTTAGTGCTTTAGGTAACCACATAGACTTAGTATTTTTATGATTTTTTCTTGACTCGTGGGATGAAGGAATTTGACATTTTGGAATGGAATGGGATTTTTGGATGGATGAGGATGGTTGGGATTTTTGATAGGTAGATGCCTCTTTTGACGTGATTGGTTTTTGCTTAGGGACCCATACCATTTTAGTTTTTGACTTTGCTTTGGAAGGTATGGGCTTGGGTAGCTTTGTGAATGTGCTTTGTTTTGAATTTTTGCATTTGTGCCCTAAGGCATGAGGGTCCTTAGAACTTTTGACTTTATGAATGCAGGCATCCAAGTTTTTATTTTGAATCCCATGTGGCGGATGGAAGCAGGGTTGGTGGAGGCTTTATGCTTACATGAAGTGCGCATTTGTTGGTCATGATTAGGAATGTGAGGGAATTTATGGAGGATAGGGATGTTAGGTGTTGGAATCAATGGTGATAAAGTGGATGGAGGGATAGTAGGAGTTGGAAGTAGTTGAGGTAGATTGGATGGTGGAAGGTGTATGGTCACATGCTTTTGACATTTGTAGGACGATGGAGGTGGAATGGCAACATATTTTTTGGGTATGTGATGGGATTTGCAATGGAAAGTGGTAGATGTAGGAAGTGTGGAGGAAGTACCAACATCTTTAGATGGTTGTCCTTGGGGTGTGTATCCAAGGCCATATGAGCGTGGAGGGACATTGACATGGATTGGCTCCAAAATACCTTGTTCATGAAGGCCTAAACCTTTACCTTGGTAATTCATGTTTTGGAGCATGCAATGAATAATGGGATTATGTGTGTTTTTGGAACTAGACACAAGTTCGTTATTGGATGAAGAAGGTGAAGTGGATAAATGTTGTTGTGTTCCTAAGGAAGAATACTCATGAATGAAAGTGGATAAACTGATAGGATATGATAGTGGATTTGAAATGGAGTTGGTGGTGGATGTGGAAGGATCATTAGGATCTTGATTAGCATTGTGTTCACTTAGATCCAAGTTATCGGTTCGATCTTCTATGTTTATGTGTTCTTGGGAGGCACATGTCTCATCATGACAAGTGGATGTTTACTCATTAGGGTTAGATGGAGTATGGATGGGTGAGGTGGCAAGCTCTTGACCATGGAATGCATAGAGTTGACTAAGTGGATCATCATTGTCTTCTTGATCATAGAGGGGATCTTGATCATAGATGGGATCAAGTGTGTTATGGGTGGGATCAATGGAGGGGATTTGATCTTGATTTTGACAAGGGGCTAATGTTTCCATGTGCTTAGGAGTATACCCTTGAAATAGCTCTTGACTTTGAGTGGAAGCAGATGACTCTTGCATAAGTTTGATATGTGCTTGATGGTCAATGACAGAAGGGTGTGATGGACCTTGACTTGGACATGTAAGATCAACAGGTTGTGGATCACATGATGGAGTTGGAGGAATAAGCATTTCATTTGAAGGCTCTTTGATAGGTGCCAAGATAGGTGTTTGACATGGGGGTAATTTGTTCCTAGCTCGTAGCCAATGGATCACATCCTTTGCAAGTGTATGTGCGGAAGGACAATATAGTGGATTCACAATGAGGGTAGATGATGCAGACTCATGATTAGGATTAGGTGGAGCAGAAAGTTCCCATGGTGGAGGGAGGGATGGAAGGTGTTGTCTTAGGGTTTGAACTTTGATTAGGTGGAGTGTCAAAACGATTGGATGGTTTGGTGGATTTGAGTTTGCTTTTGTAGTGTTTCAACTTATGACATGGATTTGATGGGGGAATAGAGGATGGTAATGATGGTGAATGGCTTGCATGGACTAGGTTGATGTCTCCCTTGTCAAAGGTGGCATTAGAATTCAAAGGCACTTTATTTTGTTGCAAAGGGCTACTTAGATTATTTTGTCCTTGTTTGTGTATGAATGGATAGTTTGATGTGGCATTGACTTGGCATACGGATGGACTAGGTTTTTGACTTATCTCATCCTCGTAATTAAAGAGATAGCCTCCTCGAAGTATGAACTTGGGCTTAGGAGGAGGGGCTCCTTGGAGTACAAGCTTAGGTCTTGGTTTTGTCATAGGATCTCTAAGGATTAGGACCATCTTGATAAGTGCTTGATTAGAACTAGGGTAATAACAAGGTGGAATGACTAGGAATGTGATAGAGTGTGGGATTGATTGGATGATTAGATGGGTGATTAGGGATGATTAAGGTATGGTTAGGGTTGTGATTAGGATGACTTGAAAATGATTAGGATATGATTAGGGGTGAGGTGATAAGGATGAATTTGATTAAACGATGTGAAATGATGTTGATTGGATAATGTAGAATGACAAGGATATGATTGGGATGATGTCTATTGGATGATGTGTTGGAAGGAATGTTTAGAATGTTGTGAATGAGGGATAACTAGGAGAATCTATTCCCTTTCTCTTCTTTTTGCAACCGTGTCTTTACCATATAAGACTTGTGAATTTTGGGATGGTATGGGGATTTCAATGCAAGGTGATAAGGCCCAGACTATGATAGAGGCTAATGATATTAGTGTTCGAAAAGTCTAGCTCCAAGACGGTACTCTCGTCTACTAATGACTTTGTCAAAGTATAAATTGGATTTATCAAGACCTTGAGGTGTGGAAGAAATGATTGATTAAAGTGAACCCATGAGTTTCAGAATTCACTTGGAAGGATGGACTTAACTAGCCTTGTGGTATTAATCCCAAGTTGTGATTGATTTGAAAAAGATGTCAAGGTCTCTTGTTCCAGATTTGTACTTGTGATGCAGTCAAGCTTCGATAGTTTCTCCCTATGTTTCAACCTTAGGAAGACTATGTTTGGGAACCTCTATAGATGTCAATGGCTCAATGAAATTGAAATGTTGTGATGAAATTTAATCCTAAAGGAATGAAATTGAATATGTAGTGGGTGAATAGAACCAATAAGTCTATAATGTTTTGACGTGCGGTTGCAATCAGATTTGATAGGGAGGGTAGATGCTCAAAGTTTTCCCTACGGTGGTGGTGTGTTGTGATTGCGAATGATTAGGATGAATTTGATTGGTTTAGGAATGAATTGGTTGGGATATGATTAGGATATGATCGATTGGTTGGATTAGAATGAAGATGGTGATGTGTAGTGATAAGATTAGAGGATTGGGATGATTGTGATAAAGTTGATTGGATTATGAATGAGTGGCTAGGATATGATTAGGATGAGGTGGTTGAATTAGAATGAAGATGATGATGTGTAATGATGAGATTGGGTGACTTGGATGGGTTGGGAAGAAGTTGATTGGATGATAAATGAGGATGTGTAATGATTAGGAGTGATGACTTGTATGGATTAGGAAATGATTAGGATGAAGAGGATGTTGTGTAATGATGAGATTAGATGACTTGGATGGATTAGGAAGAAGTTGATTGGATTATGAATGAAGATGATTAGGGTATGATGACTTGGATGGTTAAGATGAGGGTGACTAGATGAAAGAGATGATTAGGTTTTGATAAGGATGACTCGAATATGATGGTGATTTAGATGAAAGAGGTGATTAGGGTTTGACTAGGATAATTAAGATGATGGTGATTATATGAAAGAAGTGATTAGGGTTTGAGAAGGATGATGATTAGGATGAATTATGAATATGATATGATTAGGATGAGGTTGAATGATGTGAAATGATGATTAGGATATGGTTATGATGAGTCAGATTGATTAGTAAGGATGATTAGGATGATGATTAAGATGAGGATGATGATGTGTAATTATTAGGAATGATGAATAGGATAGGACAAGGATGAGGTGTAATGATTAGGCATGATGGGTAGGATGATGAAGATAGGATGAATAGGATATGGAAAGGATGAGGTGGGATGATTAGGGATGATGAATAGGATATGATTAGGATGAGTTAGAATGATTAGGAATGATGAATAGGAGATGAGTAGGATTATGTGTAATGATTATGAATGATGAATAGGCTATGATTGGGATGTGATTATGATATGACAAGGATAATGTGGAATGACAAGGATGATGGTTAGGTGTTGGTTTGACTTGGAATGGTGTTGATTCGATTAGAAGAAGATGATGTGGAATGATGATAATGTTAATAGGATGTGATTAGGATAAGACAAGTTGGATGATCAAGATGTGGATGGTTGGATGATGTGATTAGAAAAGATGATTAGGATATGATTAGGATAAAATTGAGTGGCTTAGGAGGGTGATTGGGATATGAAGGTTGAATGATAAGGATATGGTATGAATGTGATCAAGGTATGATGACTTGGGATGAAATACGTGGACAAGAATGTTTAGGGTGATGATTAGGCAAGCACACACATCAATCATAGAAGACATTTGACAGTCAGATTGGTTGTTTTTTGGTGACTCTTGATGTTTGAAAATACTTGTAAACATGTACACTCCTAGGCTAGGAAAGGATAATACTTGTTGAATTCCCACTTGGATTACTCCAGTCGCACTTATTCAAAGCAGATAACTTAGAAGCTTGGTGGCACTGGCTCCCCCTTACACAGAACTCACTTCTCTGGCACACCAAGCTTTGAATTTCTAAAGACTCGAAGATCTCAAGAAATTTGTTATCTCTACTTTAAACTGTGAGAATGTGGGACGGCTTTAGAGGTCTATCTTCTGACCTCCTGTGCCAGCAAATAGAAGGATTTTGACCATTAGCACAAAGGTTCTTAGTGAATATTCAGGGGACTGGCACCTTACGAGCATCGAGCAAGCTACTTAAAGCTTTAACTAACCCTTCTAGGAGTTTAATATATGCAAAGGTATGCCTCCTTTTGAGCTAGCATTGTACGGTAAGCGCTAATACCAGTTTGGACTTGGCTTTTGCCTTATCCTAATTTGTATAGCAGACCAGATGAAAGTACCACTTGGAGTCGCAAATGAGTTCTCCTTGCGAATGTGTCTCAAGAGTAGGCCCACTCTAAAGGGTTACACAAAAGCAAGACAAGTACATGTTTTTAATCTCTAGGCTCATACTAAGATGCAAGGAGAGAGCATTAACATGCAACTTGCTCACACTCGCACATGTTCATTGACCTTTAGAATTTGAATGTGTGGTGTGACAATGAAAGTGTTGAGAGATGATTTTGATTCCCAAGATCACATAACGTGCAAGGGAAGAGCGTACACATCTCAAAACACCAACACAATCACCAAACAAAGCAATCATTGATTAATTTTAAGCCCCCAAAGATATGTGTGAAAATAGAAAAATGATGTTCAATTTTGTGCACCAAAATCTAAATGTTCCTATGATAACCAAGCACATGCACATGAAAAGACAAAACCCTGCGTCAAATGTATTAGTAGTTTTAAATGAAAGTCTTCTCCTAGCAAATGCCACAAGCTGAAAATTAGACATTAGTAGTAGAAAAACTCCATGATTATGCAAAAACATGAAACATTGACCAAACACTTTATTTTTGCAAGCCACCGAGTCAAAGAGGTCAAAAAAGGAATCTAATTAAAATCTAAAAAACTGATCAGCTACAAAAAATCAGAGAGCAAATTCAGAAAATTTCATGCACTTTTTTAAAAAATTGCACTAAAATCATATCAATTTTGCATGATTTATAAGCATTTGAAGTTCAAATTGACTGTTGACTTTGACCAAAAAAAGTCTAATAAAATGACATTTTTACCTAATCAAACCTGCACTGCTACAAAGTTCGTTGTGTTAGCTTTCTGATGAGCCTTCGTTTGCAAAATTTTGCCTTCGTACGTGAAAGTTATGGTCAAAAGAAAAGAATAGCCCAGTTAGGGCTTGAGGAGGCAAAACACAGTCTTGGCAGGTTGATGCTGACCACTAGTTGTCAATCAAAAATTGGTCACATGTTGTGGCTAACACCTAGTGGTTAATGTTTCCAGCGGTGCCCCTACTCGCCCATATGATCAAGGGTAGATGAGAGGCAAAAAATTAAAAAAAAGCAAATGAAAGGGAGTCGATAGCCCTGGGCCCCTCTCCCTTCGGCTGGTCACTGAAATGACCGAGTAATTAAGAGACCGTGCAGCTTAAAAGGTAGTTGAATAGTGACCCCGACGGTTAGGGTTTTGCACAGTATGAGGAGGTCATTGGTCATTAAACCAATGGATAGATGACGATAAATCCACCACCGCGTGAGAGCTTCGGCAAAGGACCAGTGGATAGATGACGATAAACTGGTGATTAAACCCTGTAGCCTGTGAACATATAAGAAAAATCCAGCATATAAAACATATCACCAGTGGTGAAACAAAAGATTCTCCTATAGATGTTAGTAAATCCAAGGTGGATAGTCAAAAACGGATGGGTATAAGCATAAGAAGTGAGTGGTCAGCTTTAGCAGAGTCGACAGCCAACACAAAGAAGTCAGCTTTAATAAAGGCATCGAGTAGCGGCTTCTGTGATTTAGAGAGTGACTACCATAAATGGAAATGGTCAACAATGATGACTGAAACCACTAAACACCATCAAAACCCCTAATACAGCTAAACGACCTGTCATAGTTAACGGTTAAGAGACGATATGTTTTTAATGCAAGGTAGCTGCTAATGAGCAAATTTGACCACTGATGAAGAAACCACAGTCTCAGTAACCGTGGGAACAGTTGACAAAACTGTGAAGGTCAGATTTGTGGAGGCTTATAGTGCTACATGATATATCCATGTGGATATCGTATACCCACAAACTTTATTAATAATAATATCTCCCAAGTCTTAGAAATATTTATGGACATTTTAAACTCAACATGACATTTCAGGAAAAGGGTCCTATCAGATAGTGTAGTTGCCAGTGTATAGTGAGGCAGGTCAGAGGAGGTTGCAGGGGCAACGTCGACGGAGGAATGTGGTGTTGGTCGAAAGAGAGAGAGGTGGTGATGGGAGTAGGTCGGAGGGGTTTAAGGATAAGTCAGCAGGCTTAAGGAACAGCATTTAAGGGCTGACTATCAACGACCACTAAAGGAAGGCAACCAGGAGGTAGGGAAGTATATCAGTGGCGGAGGAATAGACGGCGGAGGGAAAATGAAACACGGGTGGTCAATAGGATAGGTGGTTTTAGGGTTAAGGTGAGTGGTTAATATTTGGTCGATCCAACATCCTTTGACTACTGCTAGAGCCGCCTACGACAGATCAAAGACTGCCAACCACCGAGGAAGATGGTATATCAACTGAATAACAAACAACAGCTGAAGATTTGTGTGGATATGCTGACGGGTATTTAGAAATGATAGTCGACTGGCTTAAAAATGACATTGACTGGTTGACAGTGTAGTGTTTGGGAGGCAACGAATCTCAGGGGTGGCAACTTTGAATACAGGGTATGTCGAGCGGCAATCAAATGTGCAATGGCAGTCGGTTAAGACAAAGGGTCGCGGTTTAAGGAAAAAGGTCCCAGTTTAGGGTAACTCCATGGTTTAGAGATTTGAATGAAGAAATGAAATTCATGATGACAGAATCTCAAAACCGTGGTCAAGAGTTTTGTGTCACAAAGAAAACCGTGGCAGTTAAGTGATGGTCGCAATGGTTTCAGGTGACAAAGATCGCGTTAACCTAGTGGCTAGGGTGGAACTTTACCAGTGGCAGGAGAATCAAGTTTGAAAGGCTGATGGCAACTAAGGGATGCGGGGAGGTTGGCGAAGGCTTTAATGGACAAAGTAGACTATGAAGATTTAGGGGCTACAACAGAGGTTTTTAAGAGGCGACCAGACTACGAATAATGGTAGATCGAATGTTTTCTATGGCGGCCAAACTGACATCAGGCACAAAGATTAAATAATGATGGGTTAACATTTAGGTGTCGACTAAGGTATGAGCAGGTGGGTTTTAGGGTTTATTGCAGGGGGCGGAAGAGCAAGCTTCGGTGGCGATAGTAAAATGAAGGTGACCAAGGGTTTTAGCAGGTTGCGAACATGAATTAGGGTTTTAAACCTTGCAAATCATTAAACTTGTGAAACATTAAACCTGCAAACATAAACAAAGTACCTTGTAACCTTGATTAAATCAGCGAAACCCTAAGATTATCCTACAAAAGAACATGTTAGATGCAGCCAGAAATGCATACAAATGCAAAAACTAGAAATGCAACCTGAGACCCCTACGCAGGTTGTATAGATCCATACGGTATGGCCTGTGAAAGGGCGAAAACCAAAAAAAATCAAAAAAAAATTAGTGGCCGAATCTGATAAATTTCCAGTCATTTTTCACCGAAAGGGCCTCCCGGACTCAACGGTGAGGTCTGTTTGAGACCAGGAAGGCACCTGCGAAAGTTAAGTTGCCAAAATCAATAAAAAATGTTATATTTTCCTCATTTCACATCGGGTTCACCATTTTGTGCTAGGGAAAAATCAGGTTTACAGTCAAAGATAGCAAACTATTCAAACCCTAATCGCAATGAAGTACAATCTAGCCTAGAAATCAAGCAATCAAATAGAAAATAAATGATAAATCGAAGCTAACATTGATTAATCTTCATTGTTCTCCTCCATCTTGCCTTATTTGTTCTCAGGTTTGCAGATTTTGCACAATCTTGAGAAGCTCATGTGTGTGGGCAGCAAGATATTGGAGAGTTATAGCAGATTTTGAGCCAAGAAGAACATAAGAAAAATGAACTAAGAGAGAGGACTGAAAAATGAACCAAGAGAGAGCATAAGGGATTGAAATGAAGTTGGATGAGGTGTTTTATAGAAGAGCAGATTTGAATGGATGGCCAGGATCACCTGTTGACTTTGAGGCCAAATCAAGGGCTGAGAATGATTAGGGTTTTCTCACCACAAGAGGACAAATTTGAATTTTAAATTGAGATAAATGGTGAGGTGGAATGGATTTTTAAAATTAAATAAATGGTGTACATTTATTTAATTTAATTGAGAAGAGGGATAATGTGATGGGGTTGATTTATTTATTTGAATAAATCAAATGAAGGGGACATGTGAACCTTAATTAAACAAATGGAATTTATTTAATTAAGTGAGTGAAAGGGGATATCTGGGATGTGAATGATTAGATAATTAATTAATTCAAATTAATTAATTATCCATAGAGGAAAATTAGGGGAAATTGGTAGAATGTGGAAGTGTTTAGGGTCTTGTGATCTGAGGACACTTTTAGGTGTCTACAATAATCACTCAAAATTGTTTGTTCTCCTTACATTATAACTTTCATAATATGTATAAATGTTATGTTCTTAACATATTGTAGGTACAGTGTTGCTCTACTATATTTATTATTTGTTCCTTCAAAGCATTGACCTTTAAGTATAGCCAGCAACTTAGAAGTGATTGAAGTTGTATTTACAAGAATGTGTACAAGGACTCAAAGCTCTATGGAGTGCATGACAAGATTTTTGGAATGAATTTGCACCCTACATGTTTGGAAATTTGGTTTGATTTAAGTTTTGGATCAACTAAGATATTTCATTAGACTCATTTTTCCAACACCACCTTAGCAATAGTTAACATAGTGCTAATATCACTATATAATTTTGTAAAGGAATATATAAGAAGGCATGAGATGAAAACAATGGCCAACTTTGATCCTCAGATAGACCACTCAAGCTAATGGTATTATCAAGCTTAATGGGCCTAACATTACTAGAACTTTTTTGTCCCTAGCACTCATGACTAGTTTGCAATTATCCATCATGTCAATTGACATTCACCATAGGATGCTTGTGTTTAGCCAAATATTCTTCCCATTTATATTGCTAATACATATAGTACATTCATAGCAAATCTTCCAACACCTAGTTTAGTGTCCTTTCTGCCTAACCATTGATCTAAGGATGGTAAGCTAAATTGATATTCAATTCAGTTCCTGACGTTAAAAATAAGGTTTTCCAAAACCTTGAAGTTGTCCATGCATCTTTATCAAAGATAATCTTCTCAAGAAATTCATGCAATAGAAATATTTCTTGAACAGACCTTATGCCCAGAACTGGTGCTCCATCAGTTAAGTTTTCCCGATATAAAGTGGGCAACTTTAGTGAGTTTATCTACCACCACTAGGATCATGTCATGAATATTTTTTTATTTTGGAAGACCTTGAATAAATTACATGTTAATAACTTGTCATTTCCATTCAGGAACGTCATGAGGATATAGCAATCCTATAGGATGCATGTGTTCAACCTTGACCTATTGACACTCTAAGCATCTAGCCACAAATTTGGTTGCATCCTATTTAATACCCTTCCAAAAGTAGAGTGGTTTCAAGCCATCCATTAACTTAGTCACTCCAATGTGCTCTGAATAAGAAGCATAATGAAATTCCCTCAGAACCAAAGTCCTTAAATCACCCTGATCTGGCACATATATTCTACCTTTATACCTCAACAATCCACGGCTCAAAATGATATCCATCATATCTAAAATCTTGAGGGTTTTCCATGAGATCTCCCTTGACTTGCTCATAAAATTTTTCACCTGAAGAGTTTTTCAAAACCTGCTCCTAAAAAGTTGATTGAACAGAGGCTATCGCAATGATATGTCATCTTCGGCGAAGAGCATCAGCTACATAGATTTTGAATTTCTAAAAAACCCAAGATGTTCATCCATAACTAAACTTGACATACTTGCGAATTAAGATCCAACTCCTTTATAATGTTATCTAGAAATTCAATGTCCATTAGTTGAGGACAATATGGTGTAATTGAATCAACTTCACTTTTTGCAAGGTACAATGTTTCAATGCATGGAAAACTCCATGTTTGCCAGCAAAGTATTCATGCACACTTGTAGAACATGCTTAATCAAATTTAACCCAATCTCCATACAAAAATCTATGAGTGGTAGGTTTTAAATTAGGCTAAAACATCCATGAATAACTCTATAACTGAAGTGCTCATAACAAACAGTGTCAAAGTAAATATTGTGACATTCATCCATGAACATTGTTAAATGTAATTCACATATTAAAATTAGAGAGAAAAGTGCATAAAAACTCCAAATGATCTACAATGTCATTTTAAATTATGAATCAAAGAAATGATCTTAATGACAATTACACCTAAGTTTGAGATTCCCATCCAAAAAAAAGTGCAAAAAATATTAATGACTTAACCATCACCATCTTAATATTAATATGGAAAAATTAAAATACCTTTGAAGTTGTTTATTTCTTATAAAATTATCGAAAATCTCTTAAAATATTACATCCCTGAAATTCTTGAAAACTAGTAATAATACCTAAAGGTATTATTAAATAGTCAATAAACATAAATATTTATAACTTTATTCTATATATAAAATGACTCTTAAAAATACTAGCATATTTATATTTTAAAAAATATATCTAAAATACGCTGAGAGATATCAAGGAATTCGCCAGTCTTATAAAATCCACTTGTATTCATGGCTACTACAGCCATCCCCTATATTTAATTTGATGCCATGGTCCCAATCAAAATCTTTTTCAAAATTGATCACCTATGTGCTTAAAGTAAACACAATGTTCTAACTTAGCTCCAACAAAACCTAACTTCAAAACACATGAATCAAATTTTCGATATCACATCCTAGGGTATTATTTTAGATCATATAGGGATGTTATTAATGTTGAACACACCATGATACTAAGAGGGGGGGTGAATCAGTATCTAAACAAACTTCAAATCCTCCGGAGCAGATTAAAACTTAAGCATTACAGCATCAACATAAACATGAAAGATCAACACAATGCACATCAACACATAACACCAAATGTGCGTGAAAAACCCAAGAAGGGAAAAACCATGGTAACGATTAACTCACAATATATGAAGCTCACTCCTATAAAAATTACTTTGTTTTAGGGCTACAACCCAAGGAAGCAACTACTCCTTGCTGACTTTATTTTAGAGCTACAACCCAAGGAAGCTACTACTCCCTGAAGACTTTACTTTAGGGTCACTCCCAAAGAAAACTAAAATTCCCTGCAAACTTTGTTTTAGGGCTACAACCCAAGGAAGCAACTACTCCCTGAACTGAGAATGAACTTAGAGATGATTACAATATGACAGTCCTTCTACTGCCTGAAAACTGGGATTAAAGCTCACACCTTTAATGATTGCAATTCTGCTTCTTATTATGATTGGATCAATTAGGCACACTCTTCACTTCCCTCTTGTCACAAAATTTTCTTCAAGATGAATCAGGACAGACCTTATTGCTTCTGCTCATTCTCCTTCAGTCGCACATCATAATGCATAACATATTCATATTCTACTCTTCACACTTTCATATTCTCATTTCCGCAATCATCACTCACCTAGAACAACTAGGTTTACAATATACATGATATTACATTGAATTCATTACAAGTCGGCCAATACAACAAGAATATTACATTTTTCAAGTCAACCAGAGATCACAACATGAAATATGCATAGGGCAAGCCCTGTCATGAACAACACGCTACTCTAGAAGGAAACACATGCCTTGTGGATCCAAATACATACTTAGTCCGGTCCTAAACATCCTTCACAGCATTATTCTTCAACGAATAACATTCATACACTTAACTGATTTTAATTAGGTCACCCTTAAGCAAGAACACATGAAGCTTGTAGCACAACAGTCATTTCAACTGGGTGGTACTCATGAATGATAAAACATTGCTTGATCTTCTTCCAGGTGAGTCAACAAGACTTATACATCATTTTCAAGCCCTTCTTGAACTTCGCACAGCAACAACATTATGGCTCATACCTTCAACATTCTTCAGTCGACCAGAGGCAGAGCCTAGCAATATCATCATTCCAAACCTCAGCCAGTTCTGGAGAGAGCAGAAAAACACCTTGCAGAGCAACTGGAGACAACACAAGATCATCAGGACCATATTCCACTAGTCAATGTACCATTTCATGCCACAACAAGTCAGCGCACATCATTAGCATATGTCCTAAGAACAACTAGGCATCCAGAACTATCTGTATCACAACTGTCATTTGAAAACTAAGCTTGTGGGCCTCCAAAACACCTGAAACTCATATGGATGCACTCATACACTGCTTGAACATGTCCTCAAAACTACACAACCATATCTATCACTGCGGAGGAATGCAGAGTATTCCAAACAGTCTTCATCATCACTTGATTCTGCCAGAGCACAAACTGGAACTCTGTCTCTCATAACTTTCATTGCAAAGGGACAAATGATCTGAAACTTTGGATTTAGCACTTTTACATCATACTAAACTTAACTTCTAAACCGAATGACCATATCTTCAAATGCAGAGGAATGTGGAGCATTTTACCAGGCAGTCCTCCAAGTAACTCTCTACAGCATAAACCTTCACCAACTTTCAGAGGCCAAGACCTTCATACAACAACACATACATCCTTAGGAACAATAGGAAGGATCATACAAGATGCCACTGGTCATCAACAACATCTTCTCATCCTCAAAATAACTTCTAATTCCCATCTTAATATATCATCATTCATCTTAGTGCTTCTAATTCCCATCTTACTATTTAATCATGAAATCATCTTTGTTGCCACAAGCATGCTCAAAACAACTTGACTTGACACTGATCAGGGCATGACATCCAACCATGAATATTAGCAACCAACCATGAACATCAGGAACATCACTGCATCTCATTGCATCTTTGTTACTACACTGGTATATCATCATCACAAACTGAGTGTTGATCTCACTCTAAGTGTTGACATCAATGACAACACATATTTCCAACAATCTCCCCCTTTGTCATTGATGGCAACACATACTCCCCTTAGATGTACATTTCTCTCTCTCTCCCTTTTACATCAAGGACAAAGGGCAATTACTTCTTTCCCATAGGGCACAAAATTTTCCCCTAGGGCACAAAATTTTCCCCTTAAGATGCACATTTCCTTAACTTTCTCCTCATTTGATGTTCATACATTCTTTCTTGAAACAAGTCAGGGCTCCCCCTGTCAGCAAAAACCACTACCTGCTCCCCCTGAGAGGTAGCCACCATCAATCCAAGAAAATATATAGCATGAACTCCCCCTAGACAGATGCACCACTATGCATCTAGCAAGAAGAAGGAGGGCCAATTACCCCTAACCTCTGTCGAAGATCTTCAAAAGTATCCTTTGCAAGAGCCTTTGTGAAAATATCTGTAATCTGATCCTTTGTTGGAACATATTCCAACTTTACTTCCTTATCTGCAACCTTCTCTCTCAAAAAGTTATACCTGATTGCTATATGCTTGGTTCTAGAATGCATCACTGGCTTCTTGGAAATATTGATAGCACTTGTATTATCACATAAAATAGGAATAGGCTCATCATACAGTACCTTGATATCCTTTAGGGTTTACTTCATCCACAACACTTGTGTACAATAGGATGTTGTTGCAATATAATCTACCTCTGCAGTTGATAACGACACTAAATCTTGTTTCTTGCTCTGCCATGAAACCAATATGCTTCTTAAAAAGAAAGCACCACCACTTGTACTTCTTCTATCATCAACACAACCTGCCCAATCAACATCAGTGTAGGCACTCAAATCAAATTCATTACCTCTTGGATACCATAAGCCATAATCCAAAGTTCCCTTCAAGTATCTGAATATTCTTTTCATTGCCTTCTCATGTGTTTGCTTGTGATTGGCTTGATATCTGGCAACTACACAAATTGCATGCATAATATCAGGTCTAGAAGCAGTCAAGTACAACAATCTTCCAATAATAGATATATAGAAAGTCTAATCAACCTCCGGAGACTCATCATTCTTGCTTAAGTGACATCCAGTGACCATAGGAGTACTCACTAATTTGGAATCCCCCATACCAAACTTATTCAAGATCTCTTTAACATACTTATCCTAAGAAATAAAGATGCCATCATCTAGCTAAGCAATTTGAAGCCCAAGGAAGAAAGACATATCACCAATCATAGACATCTCAAACTCTTTTTACACCTCCTCTGCAAACCTTTTACACATATCATCATCTCCACCAAAGATGATTTCATCAACATATACGGCAACTATCAATATCATATATCCTTCTTCCTTGATGTAAACATTACTATCTATGGTACCTTTCTTGAATCCTTGCTGAAGTAAGTACTTATCCAACCTAGCATACCAAGCTCTAGGTGCTTACTTGAGACCATACAAAGATTTCTTGAGTCTGTACACCATGTCTAGATCTTCTGATATCTGAAAACCATCTAGTTACTCAATGTAGACTTCTTCCTCTAGATCACCATTCAAAAATGTTAACTTGACATCCATCTGATAAACCTTGAAGTTCTTATGAGCAGCAAGGGTAAGAAACATTTTGATTACCTCCATCCTGGCTACCAGAGCAAAAGTCTCCTCAAAATCAATGCCTTCAACTTGAGGATAGCCCTTACACACCAATCTTGCTTTGTTCCTCACAACTTCACCATCTTCATTCAGCTTGTTTCGGAACACCCACTTTGTTCCTATAACATTCTTATTGGCTGGTCTGGGAACCAATTCCCAAGTCTAATTTTTCTCTATCTGATTCAATTCTTATTTCATTGCTTTTATCCATCCATCATCTTTGCTAGCATCAGCAAAGGTTTTGGGCTCTACCAAGTTGATAATAAACACAAGTTTACTTGCTCATATTCCTTTGCAAACCTTCTCCTGGTCTGCACACTTTCATTCTTATCTCCAATGATCTAATCTTTTGAATGGTTCTTCTGAACATACTTTGCTGGAGTCTTAGGTATATGTTCTGGTTCTTGTTCCTTTTCTTCTTTCTCTTCTTCTTCTTCATCTTCAATACATGGAAAGATATCAGATCCGGAGTCCTCTGATTCTTGTGAGATTTGATACAAATCTTCATCTACTTTGACATTTGTGTTTTCAATCATCTTTCCCAATCTCTTGTTCTAGCGTCTATAGGCCTTGCTTATGGTTCAGTAACCAAGAAAGATCCCTTCATCACTTCTTGAATCAAACTTTCCTAGGTCTTCTTCACCTCTTCTGATATAACATTTGCTGCCAAAGATCCTGAAGTATCTGACAGTGGGAGGTCTTCCATACCATAGCTCATAAGGGGTCTTAGTGCTATTGACCCTCAGTTACACTCTATTAATTAAATAGACAACAGTGTGAACTTCTTCCCTCCAGTACATGTTAGGCAAATCTGTATCCTTCAACATTGCCCTAGCCATTTCTTGCACAGTCCTATTCTTCCTTTCCACTACCCCATTTTGCTGAGGGGTCCTAGGAGCTGACAGATGTCTCCTAATACCATGATCTTCATAAAACTTTTCAAATTCATTTGAAGTGAACTCACCTCCTCTATCAGACCTTAAAAATTTGATCTTAGCATCCATTTCATTCTCAACCATTTCTTTAAAAACTTTAAACTTATCAAGGGCATCTAATTTTTCTCTTAAGAAAGTAACCCAAGTCATTCTAGAATGATCATCAGTAAGCAACATGAAATACATTTCACCTTGTTGACTTTTTACTCTTGTAGGGCCAAATAGGTCGATTTGAATCAGCTCCAATGGCATTGAGGAAGAATACTCCTTGCTCTTGAAATTTGTCTTTGTCTGCTTTCCCATTTGGTATTCCTTCCATAGTGTGTTTGCAGGCTTGGTTATCTTGGGCATATCTCTTACCGCATGAATAGAGCTGATCTTTACCATATTATCAAAGTTCATGTGTCCCATTCTCTTGTACCACAACAAACACTCACTGGATTGAGCCAACAAGCATGTTCTTCCATTTACCTCATTTAGATGATAGATATCACCATATGACTTAATACCTTCCACAACTAGTTTTCCAGACCCTACCTTCCTAATTTCACAACCTTTGGCATGAAAGGTAAGATTGTATCCTTTACTGCACATCTGACTGACACAGATAAGATTGTGCTTTAGTCCTTTGTCATAGAGGACATCCTCAATCCTATTCTTCCCATCAATAGTTATAGCACCCTTTCCACAAATTTGTGCTGACTCATCACCACCAAACTTAACAGCTCCACCATTCCACTTCTTAAGGCTGATAAACTTCTCCTTGTCACCAGTCATATGATTAGAGCAACCACTATCAATTACGCAAGCCTCAGCTTCTTCTTTTGCATGAAAGGTAGTTCATACAACCATTAATCTATCATTGTTTTTGTCAACTTGCAAGGTATCAGTATTTTCATATTTTCCAATATCATCCTTTTTGTCACCAACATTCAAGGCCATGAAAAGTGTTTCATCATTTGAATCATCATGATCCTCATCTTCTGAAAAACAACTGCTCTCTATGGAATATAGGCTTCTTTTGAACTTGTCTCTCTTGTTACTACCCCTTGATTCTTTAAAAGGACATTTAGAAGCAAAATGACCAATCTTTCCACAATTGAAACATTTGAAAGGTAACTTACCTATGTATTTGCGAGTGGCTTTCTTCAATGTTCTTACAAAGTTTGCTTCTACCTCATTAAGGTCATCATCTTGATTAGTTGCTTCATCTTCTGTCTTCTTACTTGCTTTGAATGTTACTTCCTTCTTTGGAGCACCTTTGTCAAATTCTCTCATTTCAAAGGTTGTGAGAGAGCCAAACAATTTATCTATTGTGTATTTATTCAAATCCTAAGATTCCTCAATCACAGACACCTTATGACTATAAGATTTAGGAAGAGATCTCAAAACCTTCTTCACAATCTCATCTTCTTTCACTTCTCCACCAAGACCTCTGATGCCATTCACTATTTCATCCACCCGAAGCATGTAACCAGCAATGTCTTCATCTTCTGTCATCCTCAGGGTCTCAAATATGCTCTTGAAATTTTGAATCTTGGCTTGCTTCACTTTACTGTCTCCTTCATAGATACTTTCAAGTTTATTCTAGATGTCCTGAGCAAATGTACAACCCATTACCTTCACAAGTTCTGAATCGGCTAGTGCACTCATGATAGCATTGTTTGCCTTGGCATTGTTATCATACAACCTAATCTCATCTACATTTGTAGGATCACTAGCAGGAATAGTGTAACCCTTTTTGATTGATTGTCAAATGTCATACCCTAGAGAAGATAGATAGTTTTCCATCCTTAGCTTCCAAAAGGAATAATTTGTTCCATCAAACATAGGTACCTTGAGAAATCCATAATTAGCCATCCTGGACCTTCCTCAAGTGGTTAAGCTTCTTCTGAGTAACTTGGCTCTGATACCAATTGTTGAACACACCAGGATACTGAGAGGAGGGGTGAATCAGTATCTAAACAAAATTTAAATCCTCTGGAGCAGATTAAAACTTAAGCATTACAGCATCAACATAAACATGAAAGATCAACACAATGCACATCAACAGATAACACCAAATGTACATGGAAAACCCAAGAAGGCAAAAACCACAGTGAGGATTAACTCACAATATATGAAGCTCACTGCTAAAAAATTACAACTTTTTTTAGGGCTACAACCCAAGGAAGCAACTACTCCCTGCTGACTTTGTTTTAGGGCTACAACCCAAGGAAACTACTACTCCCTGAAGACTTTATTTTAGGGTCACTCCCAAGGAAGCTACAACTCCCTACAAACTTTGTTTTAGGGCTACAACCCAAGGAAGGAACTACTCCCTGAACTGAGAATGAACTCAGAGATGATTACAGTATGACAGTCCTTTTACTGCTTGAAAACTAGCATTAAAGCTCACACCTTGGATGATTGCAATTCTTCTTCTTCTGATTATTAGATCAATTAGGCACACTCTTCACTTCCCTCCTATCAAACAAATGTCTTCAAGATGAATCAGGATAGACCTTATTGCTTCTGCTCTTTCTCCTTCAATTGCACGTCATAATGCATAACATATTCATATTCTGCTCTTCACACTTTCATATTCTCATTTCTGCAATCATCACTCATCTAGACCAACTAGGTTTACAATATATACATGACATTACATTAATTTCATTACAAGTCAGCCAATACAACAAGAATATTACATTTTACAAGTCGGCCAGAGATCACAACATGAAATATGCATAGAGCAAGCCCTATCATGAACAACACACCACTCCAGAAGGAAACTCACATCTTGAGGATCCAAATACATGCTTAGTCCAGTCCTAAACACCTTTCACAACATCATTCTTCAAGGAATAACATCCGCATGCTTCATGAATTTCAATTAGGTCACCCTTAAGCAAGAACACATGAAGCTTGTAGCACAACGATTATTTCAACTTGGTGGTACTCATGAATGATAAAACATTGCTTGTTCTTCTTCTAGGTGAGTCGACAGGACTTATACATCATTTTCAAACCCTTCTTGAACTTTCCACAGCAACAAGATTATGGTTCATACCTTCAACATTCTTCAGTCGGCCAGACATAGGCATAGCCTAGTATTATCATCATTTCAAACCTCGGCCACTTTCAGAAACACCTTGTTGATCAACTGGGTACAACACAAGGTCATCAAGACCATTTTCCATTAGTCAATGTACCATTTCATGCCACAACAATTTGGCGTACATCATCAGCATATGTCTTGAGAATGACTAGGCATCTAGAACTATCTATATTACAACTGTCATTTGAAAACTAAGCTTGCAAACCTCCAAAACACTTGAAACTCATATGGATCCACTCATACACTATTGTGAACATATCCTCAAAACCATACAACCATATCTATCACTGCGGAGGAATGTGGAGCATTCCAAATAGTCTTCATCATCACTTGATTCTGCCAGAGCACAAATCAGAACTCTCTCTCATAACTTTCACTATGGAGGGACAAATGATTTGAGACTTTGGATTTAGCACCTTTACATCATACTGAACTTAATTTTTAAACCACATGACCATATCTTCAAATGCGAAGGAATGCTAAGCATTTTACCAGGTAGTCCTCCAGGCAACTCTTTGCAGCATAAACCTTCACCAACTTTCGGAGGCCAAGACCTTCATACAATAGTACATACATCCTTAGGAACAATAGGAAGGATCATACAACATGTCATAGGTCATCAACAATATCTTCTCATCCTTATCATAGCTTCTAATTCCCATCTTAATATATCATCATTCATATTAGTGCTTCTAATTCCCATCTTAATATATCATCATTAATCTTAGTGCTTCTTATTCCCATCTTAATATTTCATCATAAAATCATCTTTGCTAACCACAAGCATGCTCAAAACAACTTGACTTGACAATGATCAAGGCATGGCATCCAACCATGAACATTAGCAACCAACCATGAACATCAAGAACATCACTGCATCTCACTGCATCTCTATTACTACACTGGTATATCATCATCACAAACTGAGTGCTGACCTCACTCTAAGTGTTGACATCAATGATAACACATATTGCCAACAATTAACTTACAAACTATATCCTTCTTACCCTTCACCTTGAAGTTCTTTGGCTATGACATGTATATCTCCTCCTTCAAATCCCCATGTAATAAAGTTGTCTAATATTCATCTATTCAGCCTTAAGATCAAATTTAGTAGCAACTAACAACATAAATGTGATGGATGTAAGCTTCAAAGCATGAGAGAAAATATCCCACTAAAAATAATTCCCTCTACCGAGGAATATCCTTTAGCTATTAACATTGCATTGCCTTTCCCTCTAAGCTAAACTTATTGAAAACCCATTTACAACCAATAGGTTTCCTATCCTTAGGAATATTTACCAAGTGCCATGTACTATTCTTCTCCAACACAACCATCTCCTCATTTAAGACCTTCTTTTAGTACATCTTGTTTGCAAACTCCATTTCCTCCTTCACAATTTTAGGATTATCATCATTAGTAGATAAAGTAAAATGCAAGGAAATTAGGTGGGATATACCTTAGAGTTGTTTTCTCTTCCAAGTGGACCTCCTCACATGTGGGGTATGAAGTTTTTCTTCTTCCTCTGAATCATTTGACACTCTATAAACCAACCTCCTCATTTGGTCCATCTTGAACATCTTCTTCAAACTCAAGTATAGGTTCCTTGATCTTTGGCTTCAATTACAGGTCAATGTATTCTTCTTATCTTCAAGTTACAAAATCTTATAAGAAGATATAATCTCCTAGATGATCACATTTTGATTGTACATTGTATTTCTAGTCTTAGGGTTTCAAAGATTTTATCCTTTGACTCGACCAAACTACCTAATGAAGATGCATTACTCTGCTTTAAAATTCAATTTGGATCTCTTCTCCTAAACCATGAATAAAAACCTTGGTCCAACTTGTCCAATTGGACCCATTAGCCATTCTTCAAAAGTAACCCTCCAAAGATAAAATGCAACTCTAGATTTGACTATTTGACCCCTATGACCAAGGATGATCCATTAACTCCCAAACACTCTATAATTTGGAGCACTAATTACTGTTAGGATTAAGGTGCCATCAACCTTTTAAATCCTATGCAATTTATTATTCCTATTATTCTTTGTAAATCACCCATAAGGGATGAAAGGTTTCACTAGCAGCGATCTTGTTTCAACCACATGTTTATATCGATCGGTTTTCTTGCCCTAGAAGGCAACCCCCTTTTATAAGGATATTTGTACTACATTTTTAATAGAGTTGAGAGTAACAGGGGTCGTTGGATTGAAGATTGAATAAGAAGAGGAAATGCATGTATTATAATCTCATATTTGAAGATAATACAACTTGGATCCTCTTTTCTTGGTGGAGTTTTTTACCCGAAAGGATTTTCTCCACGTTACATATCGTGTTATGTGTTCAGTTCTTAATGCATGTTATTTCTATGTAGTAGGTTTTATTTTTGTTGCAATCTCCATTGATTCTACATTATTTAGAGGATATTAATAAGGTTTGAATCAATTTTCTGGTGTGTGGTTTGCACATTCATTTCTAACAATTACATCTTACACATGGCTCTTTTTAACTTGTCAAATGTGCTAGTCATAGTCTACCTAGTAAAAAACCCTTTCAATGATTTACAACCATCATAAGACCAATGACACGTGGAAGGGAGTTCCAATAAAGGAATTTAAAGATTCCTTCTAAGTGGGGCACCCTTTTCCATGTGAGCACATTATTAACAAGATTTTAAAAAATCAAATAATTGCAACCAGCAACTAGATGGCTTGCAAGGTGAACAACACCTAGTCCTAACAATTTCTAGCCATGATGATTCATGAATCCTTTCAGTTGCTTCATATACTCTTCTTAAAATTTCTCATTTAATAAATCACACTTTACATATAATTGGTGAACTTCTAAATCCATTTAGACAATAATGGATAACAATAATATTATATAAGACATTTTAACAAGTAATAAAAATGTATCAAAGAAATCAACACTTTCAACTTGAGAAAACTCACGAGATCTATAAGAAAATATTTATACATGTATATATTCTCATCAAATTTAGATTTCACCTTCAGAATCCATTTGCATTCAATTGATTTCCTTCCAAGGGAAAATCAATAATTTCCCAAGTTTGATTTTTCATCAACAAATCATATTATGAATTTATTGCTTCTTTCCACTTTGCTGCATATTTGGGTCTAAGAATTTTTGAAACACTTTTGGGTTCTATAACCATAGCAAATAATAAACATGAAGTAAGAAAATTCTAAGCATTTTCAGTTAGCTTCAATGAAGGATTTCAAGTATGAGATAAAAGCCTTTTTCTTGAGACTCATCTTCAACTTGTGGCTTTGTTGATGTATAAAATTGTGTGAGTTCCAGCACCAACATGGGAAACTTTAGGAATGTGGGATTGATCCCTGAAGTGACCTCCATATTTTAAAGAAGTTGGCTCTTCTTTTTATGGGGTTTTTGGAAAGGGAAGAAAAAACAAGATTACAGAAATACCCTAAATTGTTGCTATGGCGATGCACCAGATTCATTACCTAACTCGAATCAGCATAATGATTAAACCCTAAATGATTCACTGGAAAACCAAAGAACAAAATGCATGATCAATAACCCAATTTATAAATCAGATTTAATAGAGGCTAAGAAACAGAAAGAAAGAAGCAAGAAGAAGAGATAGACTTAGATCTGCACAAAGCACTTCTCTTTATTTGAATGGAGAACAAATTTACAGAGGAAAAGTTGCATAAAATAGAATGTTACATCCCTCATTTGAGGTAATTGTTGAGGCCAAGAAAATATCTTTGCTGCTTGATCATTCCAATCTGTGCGTCTAACTGTAGAATTGTAGAGCTCCTTTCCTCTGTCCCGGATATGTGTATTTATAAGCCAAAACCCTTTGTGTTCCTCCAACTGCCTTAGAAAATCTCTCAACTGAAAATCCAACAATATCTAGCTCTAATAACGGCCCTAGCAACTGAAACTCCCAATGAACTAGTTGTAGCTTCCATGGCTAAAAAATGCATTTTCCTCCATCTTTGCTTTGCGACATGAAGAGAACTCCGACTCTTCTCTTTGTGGCTGTTGTGGAAAATAAAGTGGCTTTATTTCTTTTAGGGTTGCACATGTTTCTCATGTGAAGAGTCAAATGACTCTTTATATTTAATAAAGTTCCACCTTTATTGTTGGAGGGACCCACCTTTTGTCTTTAAAAAGAGATTCACATTTTTATTTAAATCTGCTTTATAAACTCTCGTGGCCTTTAAAAGATAATGAGACTCTTATGCATTTATAAAATAAAGCATTTAGCTTTATAGAGGGTGGCCCACCACATGAGAGACACTTATTATTTTAATAACTCAACCCCTTTGCTTCATGTGACTCTTGACATTTTATGAGTTTAATAAAATGACATAAAACATTTATCTGCCTCCCACAGCCTCCACGTGGTGCTTAGGCGCATCTTTGGGAATGAATTTTCCTTAGAGCTCCTCAAGTGCCTGTTGTGCCGACAAGTGGAAGGTTCCAGTGTTTTGAAGCTTAAAAGAAAAACTCATGCGGAGACTTACATCTGGTGTTTTCTGCTTCATCCTTTTGCATTTGATTCCCAAGCCATTGGATTGTTTCTCTTCATTGGACAATGGCTGTGTATTTCATTTGGAAACCCTAAAACCTTCCTGTGTGCTCTTTCTCACTCTGCGGAGTAGCCTCCATGGGCATATTCACTTCTTACCTTTGATTCTATGTCTTTGATTTGAGTCGCACCTTCTTTTATGAATGATTGCATCCTCATTAGATTGTGCCATTGGTTTTCAGATTGTCGTGTCTGAGTTGAGATTGGCTCGCTGGTGCTTTGTGTTTCATTGTTGATGATTTGAAGGTGGCGCCATTCTTCTATCATGATGAGTCTCCTTGTTTTGGTAACTGCATCATGAATCATATGAATGTGGCCTTTGATTTTTAGCGTGCCTAATATGAAGACTGTATTTAGATAAAATAGGTTGCGCCCTCTTTCTTTAACTCTAACGCCTCATAAAATGGCCGTCACTTAATATGGCACCATTATTGTATGCACCATTTTCATATTGTTGTGCCTATCTGTATAGGCTTGCACCTATGGATAATGGATGCATTGTGTTACCTTTATATTGCCATTATCTTCTTTTGAAAACTGCACCTTACACTTCATGGCAGTGCCACATCATTTCGGCAACGTGCCTTCATTCCTAAATGCCATCATGTTTAATGTGCCTTCATCCTTATCTCTTTCATCTACTTCATACCTCTAACATTGGATGGCAGCACTTTTGATTTTCAACAGAGCCCCTTTGATCTCCTTTCGCTGGAAGACGCGCGCCACTTTTAAACATGATTGCACCATTTCTTGTAGCTTCGTTGGAGTCTTTAAAACTAAGTGCTTTGAGTTTTAGATGGTGCCTTCAATTCATAGATGGTGCTTTCATCTTTATTGGCCACACTATACTCGAAGATGGAGACTCAAATGAGTGCCTCATGCCTTAAACTACACCATAATATATGACATGGGATGCGTCTTATGGTTGAAGCTGCACCTATCTTGATTGACCGCCTCATTTTCTATTGATTGGAGCCTCAAATGAGCACTCAATCCCACTACAATGGACTCTGCCTTTGCTTGATACCTTCTAGCCTTGATTTTCAATCAATGACCTAAGCTTGTTGCAACAGATGCCCACTAAATCAACGGTTGTGACAGACAACCAAAACACTAGGTAGTATAATCTACCAATATACTACCAATGGTCAAATCTCACCACATGCTTCCTAATGCAGACTGCTTATAGCACTGACGTAATAAAGAACAAACGCATCATCAACCTCCACTCAAGAACATCGAGCTAGATGCACACTTGGCCAATGACATCGACCATTTTAGTAGATCGGCATAGGGGAACTTAACCTGCCAAGTCAGTCCATTGCAATATACAAAATCAGTATAGAAGGTCATGATTGTGCATTTCCTCTATGCAGTGCTTGAGCTCCTCTTGAGTACCATAGGCAGAATTTAGGTCATAGTAGTCTGTAGGCATATAACCTTGGGGAGCAACTGATTGGGTTGGTGGTGGTAACCATACAGCTGTTATCCCATTCTGAGATAAGTGTGCAGCTTTAGGAGCCAGATCCAGGTACCATCTCCTTCTATAGCATTCCCAATTGAAACCTTGAAACTAAAAGGTAATTTGGACATGACTGGAGCTGTAACTTGCATATTGTTAAGTTTAGAACTGATCATTATCATTACTAAAACCTATGTCCCAATAGATTAGGATGTAACTGAAAATGTGGCATCTATGCATTATTTTGCCTCCTACTAATCTTCACTTAAACTTCCTTGAAACTTCATGCCACTGAAAGTTCCTTGGATCCTATTGATATAAATTTTTTGAAATGGTGTGAAAATTTCTCACCAGTTCTTGGAGACTGACTGGGAAAATGAGCCTGCTCATTACGAACTTCAAAATCTCTGGTTTCAAAAACTGAGCCCTATCCATTGGGCATAGAGTCAAATACATTGAAAGTGAAAAACCCATACAACTAAAAACATATCCGCAACCAATGCTTGTGCAAGCAAACTGATATTGAACTACCCAAAAAGCTTTTGAGTCTAAATCTGAAACACATATAGAACTAGATACATACCACAACTAAAACCATAATTGATTACCACTCGAGGCCTTTGAAACTGACATATGGCTAAATCACATAACTAATATTTTGCAACTAAGACCTACTGACCATTGAAACTGACCAGAGCTGAACCACATATCCTTTATTTGCAGCAACCAAGATTTATTGAAAAGCAAACAACTGAAAATCTAAAAACTAATGCTGTTGTTGCAACTTATTACTGAACACTAAAACTAATTTACATTCCAATTAAATTGATGGGGATATGCCCATTTATAGGGACAACAAAATAACTGCCATGTCTGATAATGTTACTCCAGTGGATCCACATTACACTAAGTATTGACCAAATGAAATGCATGAAGAAAAATATCAGGAACTTGTACCTTTTTGCCTATCTTATTTTTAGAGGTTCCTCTTTAGCATGAAAATACCAGTCAAGCTGATCTGCACACTATTCTTGCTTCAGCGGAGGGTGGGAAGGGAAAATCAAGTGTTGGAGCTCATTTCTCTGCTTGCATTTGAAAGTTTCTATCAACAGAACTTCATCAGTGACCCCTTTTGCAGACTCTTCCACAAGTTCATGACTCAAGATAGTATCAATGTTAGTCTTGCAAGTGACAAAACTACTCATCACAACCTTGAATCTGATTGGGATTCCTTCTTGCTTGAAGAAGGGTGTATAATGTGACTAAGTGTGTTACTCTTCACTTTTGCAAATGTCTCTTTGGATCTCATCATCTTGTAGCTACAAATCTTCATTAAGAAGAAGACAATACCCCTTTTCAAAAATAAAGAACATATTAGCTCTTACACAAGTTCCCTCTTCACAATCTTCTTTATGATCTATTGTAAGAGTTTTTGTAAAACAATGATGCAGAGCAACTACACAAAGACCACTAAGGGATCACAAACAACTACACAGGGGGAAGAGGATACAGGGGATGGTAGGGCAAACAACTCTTCTAGGCCTTAGTGTACCAAACTACAACACTTGACTTCAGACAGGACATGGTTGTCCACTCATTCTCCATAGTTTCAACATCACATAATAACACCATCTTTGGGTTTGCATACATGGGCGCTTTCCCAAACTTTCTAGGGACCCTAGACCTTCTAGGTTTGACTGTCCCAAGATTACAAAACTAACAAATTTCTCAGAAGGCACCTCCTTGTACCATTTCCTTCATAGGCTAACCTATCTCCTTGTAGCCCTGTCAACAACGTTTTTGGAGCATAACTTTCAAAAGACATGACAGACCCACAAAACAATTTACCTTTTCAAGTACCCATTAGGGAGTTACACAGCATACTGAAATGCAAGGTAGGTTTTTTTGTAACATACACCTCAAATTTAGACTGTTCCTGTTGTCCTAGAGGGCAATTAGCTCTCTTTTACAAAGGAAGTACACAAAATCTCAAGCCCGCAACCAAAATTCCACTTTGGTGAGCTTAGACACATTCCAAATAGACCAATTTCAAGGGTTTTAGGATTTGCAAGTATGGGTTTCTTGTCTAACCAATAACCACCTATGTCAATTACCTCATGCATGAAGAAATTAGGCCTTCATGGCTTCAAACTCCACTTCACACTTATCCCCTACTCCTGCAGATCAAAACCAGTTGAGAACATGCCAAACCAATCTCATTTCATCCATTTTATGTTCATGGTGCTTGAGGATTAGGTTTCCAAACCATCAATTTCACAAAAGCTCTTAAAAGCCTCTAAAACCCTAGATTACAGACCTATCTATAGAAAAATGGTTATAAATTGCTTCCTCCTTAATGAAAATAGCTCCAAACAAGTGTAAAAGAAAGGTAAGACATATCTTCACTCCATGATATGCATTAGAGTCTATGACTGCATAGTACGGCCAAGTACTGGACAAATGAACAGCAAGAAAATAGTACAAAAATAGGGAACAGGGCAGTGTGCAACAAACATTTATTAAATGCCTCCAACTCTCATCAAAACTCATCCAACCTGATCTAAAACAAAGGTAAGACCATCTACTTCAACATTTTGTGCATGAGAGTACATGACAGTATTGTACGGCCATGGGAAAATGAAGGGAACAACAAAAATTCAGAAAACAGTGATATGGGACAGCAAAAATAGTATCTTCTTTCATTCTCCTCCTTGAACTTCATCAAATTACCATCCTATTCCATGAGAGAGGTCTCCTCTTTATTTTTTCTATGAATTCCACTATTACCAACTCCCAAATCGTAGGAAAAGGCTAAAAAAAGCCTAAAACTGACTATTTTTTTTTCTAAAAAAACTATCTAATAATAGACTGTCACAACTTTAAAGTAAACTACAGACCACTAAGAGTAAAAGCCTATTTTCAACCTCCACTACAACCTCATGCCTCTCAATGCTTTAATACATTATTTTAAAAATCATCTAGTCTCTAATAACTAAAATTTTAAACAAAAGACATAAAAAAAATGTCCTAGGTGCACTGCACCATACACCCTAACTTGAAACTTTTCCAAGTCCCTTAGAAATAATCTTTCAAATTGTCCTTCATTGCTTGTCTTTGTCCTCCATGTTTGTCTTCATCAGGTTCTTTTGGCTTTGATCCTTCACTGTATGTGGCATGCTTGCCAACATTACTTGTTTCTTGACCATATGCATTCTTTGTAGATTGTCCCTCTCTGGGTCCTCTGACCTTGTCACCTTCATCAGCATCCATGCTCCTCTCAACTATCTTCCCACTTGTCTTCTCAACTTCTTGTTTACACCACTGTTTCATACTCTCCTTTCCACTGTTCACTATCACCTTAACTTTACCAACTTCTGTCAGGCCTACAACTAGTGTGTTCACTGTCCTATCAATCTTGCAAATTGTTGCACCAGCTTCACTTAGTTGTCTCTTATCTCTACTCATCACTACTGTAGGGCACATGATTGTCCCTACTAAGATCCCGTCACTCACTTCTTGCCTTTCCACAAGCTCTACACTCTTACACTTCACATTTTCACTCACCTCCTTCCACATGAATACATTCCTCTTTACAACTGGCTGCAAATTAGCTCCACACTTGTTATTTGTTGTTTCAACAACTTTATGCCTTGAAAAGGCTACACACTCCTTGTTTTCACTCTCCTCAAACATCACTATCTCCTTCTTACCAAACATAATCATTTTTGTTGTCCTTGACTTCTCTTTGACTTCTTCCTACATTGGCATCAGCACAAAAGCCTTCTCATCCTTCCTAATGGTGTAGGTGTTAGCTTTGCCATTATAAATTATAGACCTATCAAACTACCAGGGTCTTCCAAGTATCACATGACAACAATCCATGGGTAGGATGTCACAAAGTACCTTATCCTCATATGCTCCAATCTAAAACTCTACTAATGCTTGCTCAATCACTAAAATGGACTGATGATCACTTACCCAAGAGACTTTGTAAGGTGTGCCCCTAGGTACTCGTTTCAACCTTAGTTTGTCTACCATCTCACTAGACACCATATTGTTAGTACATCCTGAATCCACTATCACTTTACATACCTTGTCCTTGCACTTGCAAGTTGTCCTAAACAATGCTTTCCTCTGAATCAGCTCCTACTCCTTGGAGGTCTTCAGTAGTGCTCTCTCTCTCAGCATCAATGTTTCTCCTACTTCACCAGCACAACTAGTGGGAGTAGAACCACCACATTCTTCTTCTTGGACTAATTGAGTCCTCCTCTCATTCTTCTTTTCACCATCACTTGGAAAATTTTGCTTCTTGGGACACTTATATGATGGGTGCCCAAACTTTTGATAATTGTAACACCTATCTACAAAGGTATTTGCACTCCTTCCACCACCAAATCTACCTCTAGAACCTCTGCCTCTGAAATCTACATTTTGTCCTTGTTTGAAATCTGCACCTTGTCCTTGTGCCTTGCTCATTTCCTCTTGACCCTCATTGACTTGTTTTGTATTAAAAGATCCTCTGCCTCTAGAGGTACTGCCTCTACCTCTGGCTGTCTTGTCTTCTCTTCTCTTCAGCTTCTCCTCCACTCTAAATGCCATCTGATAACAGTCTTCAACACTTCTTGGATTTGCTAGCACTAGTTCATCCTACATGTTTAACCTCAAACCACCAATATACCTAACAACTTTTTGTACTTCACTTTCATTTTCACCAGACCTTATACTCAACTTGTAAAACTCTTTAGTGTAAGACTTAATATCCATATCCTTTTGTCTTAAGCTTTGAAGCTTCTTAAACATTTGAACTTCATAATCTTTAGGCAAGAATTTACCTTTGATTTTTGCTACCATCTTGTCCCATGAGACAATCTTTGCCTTTCCTTGCTTTCTCTTCTCTGTCTGCTGATAATCCCACCATAACAAAGCATGACCTATCAGCTTGGTCTTTGCAATCTTCACTTTCTGATCCTCAGGAACTTCTTCACACTCAAAGTGATTGTCCAATGCTGCAATCCAATCTAACAACTCTTCATCATTCAGGCTTCCTCCAAACTTTGGCACATCTATCTTTATCTTGTGGTTGTCTTCTTTTACTGCCCTCAGCAACTTTACCATTCTCTAATCCTTAGGGTCCAACTCTTCCTCCACATCTTCATACTCAACTTCCTCTTCTTCCTCATACTCAATCTCATCACCTAGAGCCACTCCTCTTCTCTGATTTTGTTCTAGGGTAGCCATTCTTTCTTTTAGCTCCCTCAACTCTCTAGCATGTTTCTCCTTTAGCTCATTCATCTCTTGAGCCATGTTTCTCACTCTTGGAGGCATCTTGACAAACTACCTCTTAACACTTCTCAATCACAACCAATCTACTAACTGTACTCTGATACCAATTTGATGCAGATCCAACTACACAAAGACCACTAAGGATCACAAAAAACTACACAGGAGGAAGAGGATACAAGGGATGGCAGGGCAAACAACTCTTCTAGGCCTCAGTGTACCAAACTACAACACTTGACTTCAGACAAGACATGGTTGTCCACTCATTCTCCATAGTTTCAACATCACACAACAACACCATCTTTGGGTTTGCATACATGGGAGCTTTCCCAAACTTTCTAGGGACCCTATACCTTCTAGGTTTGACTGTCCCAAGCTTACAAAACTAACAAATTTCTCAGAAGGCACCTCCTTGTACCATTTCCTTCATAGGTTGACCTATCTCCTTATAGCCCTGACAGCAACGTTTTTGGAGCATAACTTTCAAAAGACATGACAAAAACACAAAAAAATACCTTTTCAAGTACCCATTAGGAAGTTACACAACATACTGAACATGTAAGGTAGGTTGTTTTGTAACATACACCTCAAATTTAGACTGTTCCTACTGTTCTAAAGGGTAATTAGCCCTCTTTTACAAAGGAAGTACACAAAATCTCAAGCCCACAACCAAAATTCCACTTTGGTGAGCTTAGACACATTCCAAATAGACCAATTTCAGGGGTTTTAGGATTTTCAAGTATGGGTTTCTTGTCTAACCAATAACCACCTATGTCAATTACCTCATGCATGAAGAAATTAGGCCTTCATGGCTTCAAACTCCACTTCACACTTATCCCTTGCTCTTGTAGATCAAAACTAGTTGAGAACATGCCAAACCAATCTCATTTCATCCATTTTATGTTCATGGTGCTTGAGGATTAGGTTGCCAAACCATCGATTTCACAAAAAGCTCTTAAAACCCTCTAAAACCCTAGCTTACAGACCTATCTGCAGAAAAATGGTTATAAATTGCTTCCTCCTTAATGAAAATGGCTCCAACCAAGTACAAAAGAAAGGTAAGCCAGATCTTCACTCCATGATATACATTAGATTCTATGACTGCATAGTACTGGACAAATGAACAACAAGAAAATAGTACAAAACAGGGAACAGGGTAGTCTGCAACAAACGTTTATTAAATGCCTCTAACTCTCATCAAAACTACTCCAACCTGATCTAAAAAGAAGGTAAGACCATCTACTTCAACATTCTATGCATGAGAGTACATGACAATACTATACGGCCATGGGAAAATGAAGGGAACAACAGAAATTCAAAAAATAGTGATATGGGACAGCAAAAACAGTATCTTCTTTCATTCTCCTCCTTGAACTTCATCAAATTACCATCCTATTCCATGAGAGAGGTCTCCTCTTTATTTTTTCTATGAATTCCACTATTACCAACTCCCAAATCATAGGAAAAGGCTAAAAAAAGCCTAAAACTGACTGTTTTTTTTCTTAAAAAATTGTCTAATAATAGACTGTCACAACTTTAAAGTAAACTGCAGACCACTAAGTGTAAAAGCCTATTTTCAACCTCCACTACAACCTTATGCCTCTCAAGGCTTTAATACATTATTTTAAAACTCATCTAGTCTCTAATAACTAAAATTTTAAACAAAAGACATAAAAAAATGTCCTAGGTGCACTGCACCAAACAACCATCCACTTGTTCAATAGTAAGATCCTCCTCATCCAGTAGCTAATACCCTTGCTGAAAAATTGAGAATAAATCCTCATCTTACTGCCTCTCATGCATCTCTATGCTATCTATTTCAAGATGTGAAAACTTGTTGTAGAAATAAAGACACTTTGTATTTGTAGATTCAAAGATTTCCTTTGCAACCTCTTCCTCAAGATGAGGCACAAGTGATGCATTATTATTCTCCCAGTATTTTTCAGCTTCAAAGCCCCCTTTAAAGTACTTTTTAGCTTCTAGAAAAGGCATTTCATCATCACCATCTGAATCTTCTTCATGACTTGACAGAATCTCTGAGTCATACCTAACCATAGGTACGTGATGCTGATAACCAGAAGGACACCTTGAATAGACAGGAGCCACCTTCTTGCTTGCATTTTAATCTTTGAGACTCAAATTTCCTTTAATGTCAAAATGACAAAGAACCTGATCCGTGCCTTCTATGGACTGGTTTGTAGACATGGGGGTTTGCAAAGAATAATTCTCAATATAATTGGGCATCTTCTGGGTATGAGGGAGGATATCTTCTACAAACTGGCCACATTGGTATTGTTGTTCATAAGGGCTTTGAGGTATGAAAATTGAATCAGCTTGATACAGAGCTTGATCTTTTAGCTCATTGATCTCACGTGTGAGGGTTTTTATAATTTATTTTACTACACTCATCTCCTCATGATTTGGCAAATCAGCAGGGGGGTGGGAGGACTAGAATTTATATTTATCTGGCTACAAGAAAGAGCTTGAGATAGGTAATTTGCATGAGGCATCAGTGGTGCTAATGGCAAAGAAGAAAGTTTACCAGCCTCTATGAGGTTATTTTCAGCTCTAATAGTAAGACTATATGACTGAGGCAGGGTTTCACCTCCTAAGGCTTGAATCATTACAGATATATCAAGGTCTAAAGCCTTTAAATAATACAAGAATGCAAAAATTGGAGATGACCTGATATCAACAGAGAATTTCTTCCCTACCTTGTCAAATCTTGAATTGAAGTCACACATGCTCTCTACAGGATGTCTCTTGATGGTGATGAGATTCTGGGTAAGTGAGATAACATGTGTCCTCTCTTTGAACTGATTGTAGATGAGTCCTCCTAGTTGATCCCATCCAGTGATTGAACTGGGCTACAATTCTATGTACCATTATTTTGCTTTACCTTTGAGGGAAGATGCCAACAACAGAAGGGCTTCATTCTCAGTAGTGATATTGTGAATGGTGCACAAATTTGCAACATCTTGAATATGATCTACAGGACAAACATAGCCATCTCCCAGAAAGTAAGGCAATGCCTTCCATGCTGAATCAGGAACCTGACCCTGCTGTTGTAGAAGTAAAGGACTGAATCCTAAGTTACAAAAGCCAGATTTCTTGCTGGAATATTCAGATGCAAATAGATACCTGGGGCTGCCATGGTCTACAGAAGAAAAGATCTGAGAGAGAGTCACTAGTAGACTCACCAGGTGGAAGATTCATGCTTCCGTGAGAAGATATTTTTGTGATTTTCCACCAAAACCACAAAATATAGGGCAAAGATTCAATGAAAATAAAGACCCAAGTCTTTGATTCTAGTCCCATCGAGCGTGCCAAAAACTCCATAAAAAGAAGAGCCAGCATCTTTCAAATATGGAGGTCACTTCAGGGATCAATCCCACATTCCTAAATTTTCCCATATTGGTGGTGGAACTCGTGCAATTTTATACATCAATAGGCTTCTCCTCCTCAAACTTGTGGTTTATCCTACTCCTCAATTTGTACATAAATCTCTCTCTTCTTATGATGGATTTGCAGCTAGAAATTCATCCATAAATTATGCTTCTTTTCCATCAATATCATTTAGAACTAAAATCATTGGATGATTAAATTATCAATTTGTCCTCTTCTTTTGGTCATATAGATGAAAATTCGGTAAATTTCACAACTCCACTATGAAATACATGATTAGTATTTGGATTAAATAATATGTACCCCTTTGATTCTAAGTTATAACCAATGAAAATACATTGAATTCACTTAGAATCAAACTTCTTTCTCCTCTCTTGAGGTATGTAAACACGGGAGTTGCATCCAAAAATTCTAAAGTATTGAACATTTAGTTTATTACTAGTTCATAATTCTTGAGGAATCTCACCAAGGGCCTTTGAAATGACCCTATTTTGAACATATGCAATTATATGAAAAGCTTATATTCAAAACTCTTAGAATCTTGCTATCTTCCAACATGGTTTTAGAATTGTGTGCTAACGTCCTATTCATCCTCTCAACAATGCCATTTTGTTGTTGATTACATGTCTAAATTGTAAATTACCTTAAGAACCCATGATCTTTACAATAGTAATCAAATGAATTTGAAGTATATTCTCCCCCATTATCACTTCACATGACTTTCAACTTCATGCAAATTTTCTTTTCAACATATGTATGATAAGTCTTATTTTAAGAAAAATGTTGTTACCTTCCTTGAATATCATCTATAAAAGTCACAACATATATTTCTCCTCCTAATGAATTCTTTGACATGGGTCCACTAAAATTTGAGTGAGAAAGCTCTAAAACTCCATTAGTTGTAATTTCTAGAAATTTAAGAAATGAAGATTTATGCATCTTACCAAATGTGCATACTTCACATGTCTTTAGGACTGTCTCCCTTTTTAGTTTGAAGCCATGGGAAATCTTGGAGTTTCTCATTTGTTACATACTTTGGAAGTTCAAATTCCCAAGACTTATATACCAAAACTTGGTATCATCGACATAATCCATTGTTATTAGAACACATCCATCATCTACTACATTTTCAAGCCTATGTTTCACACCCTAATGTCTTGTGCTACAATCTACCATTTCTCATCATAAAAATTACATTCTTTATCATTAATCAAAACTTGTAGACCTATATCAATAATTTTACTTATGGATAAAAAATTGTGAGCAAATTTTGGAACATAAAGCACATTTCTTTATTTATCCTATCTAGAAGTATGATCTCCACAATGCCCCACTAGCAATAGTAATGTTGTCATCACCCAATTTTATATTCTTGCAAGAACTGGTTATATTTTCAAACAAATATCTTCTTAAAATCATGTTTATTAGCTCCAAAATCTAAAAGCCAATCAACAAGCATATCTATAGCTCCTTTTTTGGGTATAGTTGTTTTTTTGTGTTGGCAACTAAAGAAATTGAAACATCTAGTTTTTTACTAGACTATTTATTCTAGTCTCTTCTTATAGAAATATGTTTACAACATCATCCCTCTCGAGTGTGCTTTGACTACTAATGTAGATTAATACATTCTCATATGAGATTGGAAGACTATCAATAAGAATCACAATATTGTATCCCTTTTGGATTTGTGTACCAACTTCTACAGGCTGACCAATAACCTCCTTCCCCTTTTTGATGGGTGAAATCACATAAGTGAATCACATTTTTGGGACAAAATGAAAAAATACCAAGAATCGTATAGGTTTGACTGAACATATCTTCGATCTAACCACATTTGGTCAAATCTAGTCAACACATGTGTGGCAAGATAGGGTTCAATCAAACACACTTTGATCAAAGATCCTTGGGTGTTTACCCATAAACAAAGGGCTCACCCATTGTTTTGGCATTGGTACTTCTACTTGCTAGCAAAAGACCTATTTTTCATGTTAATTTAATTTGATGCATGAAACATGATAGAGGTTGTGTGGTTGAATGAAAAAGTTGATTAAATCAAGGTCTTTCTGCTAATTGATTGGCACCACCAACCCATCGGCAACCTTGATTTGCTAGTTAGTTGGTAAAATGTTTCGATCTGAACTGTGTCTTTATATGGATCAGATTTGATCCAACCCTTTCAATCTATGATAGGTTCAATCAAAATTGGTTTGATTGAAGCAATTTTGATCGAACCATATTTAATAGAATTTATTTATGTGGCAACACTTTCTTTTCCTATCCACCTATTACAATTTAATTTTTTAAAATAGTCAACTTTATGTCATGCATGCCACAATCAAATGAAATCACCTAGAGATAAGATTTTTTGTGTTTATAGCCCTCAAAATTAAATTTCCAAAAAAAAAAAAATTTATTTAATTTATAAGCAAGATATGTCCATTACAAATTAAAGACCTATATTCAAAACATTGGAAAAATAGCAAGCTAGGTCAAAAAAATTCAAAATATTGCATTGCACTTTGCATCAATGTCCCTGTTTCAACAAACAAATAATAATTTTGATAAATAGGAAAAGATAAATGTGTTATGGTAAAATGTATGTCTCAATTTCTATTAATACCAATCAAAAAATTAATAATAAATAAAATATTCAATAAAAATTACCAAAAATATCCATACACTAGATATTGGAGTTAACGATCTTATTCCAAGAAATCTTGGAAAAAAATATTTCTAGTTAAAGTTATGCATTACAGTAAATGTCAATCACTGTCAAATAATAGAAAAGTAAATAAAATATTTTATAAAAACTAACAAAAATGATCTAAATGCTTTTTTAATTGAATCTACATTGAAAATGGCATAGACCACTAGTTTAATTGTCTTTAAATTCTTGATATTTTGTTTGGTATAATTGACAAAATGTGTTGAATGCTAAAAAAATATGTTTTGTGGCCCAATAAGGATGAAAAGTGGGACACATTGTCATGATTTCACTCTAATATGATTCAACAAACTTTCTTCTTCTAGCATTTCTAGACTAAGAAGCTTTTGGTGAAGAGCACAACTTAGATATGATAAGTTCATTGAATTTTAGTCTTTAACTTGTCTTGAAAGCTTTTTTTTGAGCTTTTGGCTCCTTTGACTTGATCCATCCCTAAATATTCTACTTCAACACTATTGTAGCATGTGTTTTCTCATCTTCGGTAGCCCATTTTTGCACAACATCTGGAGGTGCTATGGTTTGATTTCAATTCCTTCTACAACATTTTATTGTTAGAAATGAAAGCACAACTACTCGATGGAAATCTAATTCAAATGTATATTTAACAATCTTTAACAGAGTATTAGAGATGGAGATTGCAACACAGAAAATAAACCCACAATACAGAAATATACCAGAAGCAGAATGAAGCACATAACACAAGTGTTTAACGTGGAGAAAACCCTTGCAGGTAAAAAACTCCACTAAGAAAAGAGGCCAAGTTGTATTATCTTCACAAACAGAGATTACAAATACATTCACTTCTTCTCTCCTTCAACCTTCACTCCAGTAGAACCTGGGTACCTGTAAACTGTTATGCAACTCATCTACTATGCTATGGTTTATATAGAATTTGTAATCCTCAAGATAGGCGTCCACCTTGGAATCTCCACCCATGCAACAATAAATGTCGTCATACATGCATCCTACACTTGGCAAAAGATGCCCATGCAAACTTGGGTGCCTAGGGCCAAAAATGGCCACTTATAGCATCTTATGACACGTCATAACCGTCATAGATACCACTAAAAAAGAATCTTCCCAAGATGGGCATCTAGGGCTAAACATAGAAACTTACAACTCATTAATAACCGTCATATTCCTCATAGTGTCGTAGAATCTTATGACAACTTGCAGTTGTCATAGATTCTTTACATGTACCCACAAAACATTATGACATGTGTCATACAAGCTAAAAATAGTAGATTCTCCACATGGATGCCCCACCTTGACCAATTACCTTTTACCATAGTAAATGACATCTCGTAACTACCGCCGGTAACTCCAAAACTTACCGGTGTAGTAACTCCATAATTACCGTGGAAAGTAAATAATTTTTACCACTACCGGTGAAACTAGTACATCCCTTATGGGTAATTACAAATAATAAATGGAATAATACAATAATGGGATTTACAAGGTTAATGGCACCTTATCCCAACATTCTCCCACTTGACATTATACATTGTAAATCAACCCATAGGAAATCAATATAAAAAATAATCAGACACTAGAAACAAGGCCCATGGCCTCTCTACACCACACAAACTTCTTTGTGCTCACAGGCTTGGTCAATGAATCTGCAACATTCTCCTGAGTGTCTATCTTCTTCAGCTCAATCTGTTCATTTGCAACCAACTCTCGAACAAAGTGATACTGAACATCAACATGCTTAGTCTAAGAATGATACATAGGATTATTGGCCAAATAGATAGTACTCTAGCTATCACAACCAATCTAAATGATATTGTAATCAAAACCAATACCTGTACACAGTCTCCTCAACCAAACTGCCTCCTTAGAGACATGAGTAGCAGCCATATACTCTGCTTCTGTGGTGGACAAAGCAACTGTGGGCTACCTCTTACTCATCCAACTCAATGCTCCTCCAAACAGAGTAAACACATAGCCACTAGTGGACCTTCGACTATCCAAGTCACCTACCCAATCTGCAAGATATTTAAGCACCCTCTTCGCATAATTCCAATGTTGTCTACCAGGGTTAGACAAATCTGCTCAAAACTCCCACTGCTTGGGCAATATCTAGCCTAGTGCAAACCACTGCATACATCAAACTCCTTTGTGACAAACAAAGCTTTATGTTACCTCTATCCCTTCTGATCTCCATTCCCAGAATATACCTGGCAGCTCCAAGATCCTTCATGTCAAATGCAATTGAAAGTTGGGCTTTAAGCTCACTGATCATTCACTTAGTATTGCTAAAAAATAACATGTCATCAACATACAATGCAATAACCAGTATAGAATCATCAATACGATGAATGTAAACATAGTGATCCTCCTCGCTTCTAACAAAACCCAATTTCAACACAAATAAATCAAACTTTTGATACCACATTCTGGGGGACTGTTTCAAACCATAGAGAGACCTCTTTAACCTGTAAACCCAATGTTCTTTTCCTTTTACCTCAAAACATGTCAGTTGTTTCATATAAATTTCTTCCTCAAGATCTCCATGCAAGAACGTAGCCTTAACATCCATTTGCTCAATCTCCCAATCATAAGTTGTAGCAATTGATAAAAGAAATCTAATAGAAGTCAATTTAGCAACAGGAGAGAAAATCTCACCAAAATCAACTTCCTCTCTCTGGGAGTAGCCCTTGGCTACTAGTCTAACCTTGTACTTCTCCAATGTCTCGTCTGCTCCAAACTTCTTCTTGAAGACCCACTTACAACCTATGGCCTTTCTTCCTTTGGGCAAATGAACAAGATCCCAGGTGTTACAAGACTCTAAAGCCATCATCTCCTCCTACATGGCTAACTCCCAAGACTCACTATCATCTAAAAGAATAGCTTCCCTATAGGATCTAGGCTCATTGTTAGTACTCAATAAAGCAAATACACAATAGAAATCTGGTGGGATATACCTGTCAACTAGATTCCATTGTCTTGTGGGTCTCCTCAAGAGTGGAGTAAGAGTCTCAACTTGTTCTTCTACATGATCATCTATACCAATTTCTTCTGTAACAACAGATTCATCTTCATCAGAACTACTCGAATCTTCTTCTTCACCCCCCAATCCATCATTTTGTTCTTCCTGAGGTGCATCTTGCTGCTCTAACTCAAAGTACACTCTCTTTACCTTTTTCTTCTTTTTCTTTTGGCTGCTCAGGTTCAGAAATAGCTCTAAGCTCCCTGAAAATAACATCTCTAGAATAGATAATCTTACAGATTAGTGGATTCCAAAGCTTATAACCTTTGACATTATCACCATATCCAATGAATGTATACTTTTTAGTTTTTGGATTCAACTTAGATCGCTTTTCCTTAGGCACATGAACAAAATCCTTTCAACCAAAAACCCTTAAATGTGAAATAGAGGGTTTCTTACATGTCCACACTTCATAAGGTCTCAAATCAAGAGCCTTACAAGGAGATTTGTTTATCAAGTAGCAACCAGTACACACAATCTCTGCCCAAAAGCATTTATCCAACTATGCATCACTCAACATACCTCTAGCTCTTTCCATAATTGTTTAGTTCATCCTTTTTGCAACACCATTCTATTGTGGTGTACACAGAGTTGTCTTTTGTCTGATAGTACCTACATGCTTGCAAAACTCATCAAATTCCTTAGAGCAATATTCCCCTCCATTGTCAGATCTTAATATGTTTATCTTCAAACCTGATTGGTTCTCTACTAAGACTTTGAATTCCTTAAACTTAGTGAAAACTTTAGAATTGTGTTTCATAAAATAAATCCATATAAATATGGACACATCATCAATGAAGGTAATAAAATAACAAGATTTTCTGATAGATTCATTATCCACAGGTCCAAACACATCCATATGAATAATTTCTAACTTCTCTTTTACTCTATTGCTTCCTAAAGGAAATGATTTTCTATTTTGTTTACTAAACACACAATGCTCACAGAAATCAAAGTGCTCATCAGAATAAGAGAAACCGTCCAACAAATCTTTATTCTTAATAGTTTTCAAAACATTATTATTAGTGTGACCCAATCTATGGTGCCACAACATACATGTATTTTCAGTACTGGCCTCAGATACATAGGAGGTGATGGAACCATATAAAATTTTTCAAAGTTCTACTACTTTTGTTCTCAAGATTATGTCATCAGGTTAAAGGATTTCCAGACTTAGGGTTCTTTGCATACCAAAAGAGGCATTAAACCCTAAACCCCATGCCAAAGTTAGAATGTAAAAGCCACATTCGTTCTATTTCTTCAATGACCGCCTGTCTCCCGTTACTGAAGGTTTAATTTGCTTCATTATGTCCCCTTGAACGTCTTTTGACCGGCCCCTCGCTAAAAATTTGCCTTTTCTAGCCCACGCCCAGAAAAACATTATTTTAAGGGAAAAAGAAGTTGACCTGTTGCCCCCCTTTTTTCCTAGAAAGAAAAAGATATTTTAAATGCGTAGATGCCAAGGTCTAGTCCTACTAACCTCTTTTTTGACAGGTGGTGATAGTGGATTTGTATCCGCCATTCTGCCAATAATAAAATATTGACAGAGTTGGCACCTGTGGAATTGCGAAAAGAGTGACAGCTGGTCAACGACTATCGAGGAGTGAAGGATGGTAGGCCCCAAACAGTATAAAGTGATTTCTTTGTGTTTCTGCCATTCCGCCATGCTTCATCATGGAGTCTCTATGAGGGCCACGAAAAGGTAGAAGTTTGACATGTGGCTACCATGTATGCAAGAAAAGGTCCAGCTGGAGAGGGGCGTGTTCTGATATCCTAGTTGTCGTTCCTTCGCCATTCCACTGGGCTATAAATCAGTATGCTTCGCTGGATTGCAGAATGGCGGAAGTCTCGACACATGACATTCTAAAAGGGTGGGATTGGTGCATTAAATAAAGAATACGACATGTCATGGTCCTATGAACGTGGCCACTTGTTGGATAGTTGTCTTGATTGCGTGCTGCTGATCCAACGGTCGTCCACCATTCTGCCAGGACCATATCTCTGGCCATATCCCTTGCATGTGGAATTGTAGAATATAGTCTTAACTATATTGCAAGGAGATATTTTCTTAGGATCGTGGTTGGGAGAGCTATCCAGGTGGCAAGTCGTCATTGGGAAAAGCAAGCATAACCCTCCTACTTCACAAAGGGCCAAATCAACGTCGTTCAAATCAAGCCAGTTAGGATCGAGATCAACGACCAAAATTTAAAAGTGTGATAGGGAAATAAGTTGGCACTGATCTGATGATACTTCATGGCAAGCATTAATTGCTCAGCCGTGTGTGGAGTCTCCATCGCCGCCACTACGAAGGAATTTATTAACAGAAAGATTTGGCTTATGCAGGCTCGACCTTTGGAAATCTATGCTTCTACCTGGAATGACATTTCATCTACTGTATGATGAAATTTGACATGATGACAAGGATAAATTGAGGAAACCAAGATACCTGACCTAACATGATTCAGTGCAAGAAGTGATGTTCTCAGTTATGCAGATTTATGAGATCCTATCTTTCTGTTCACTTTTGGTAATCTTCAAGAGATTTCCATTTATGACAAGAATGCTACGAAGTGACTGGAATTAATTGAACCAAAGATGTGTGGATGTATGCTTACATCCTGGAATTTCTAGAAATAGACAAGTGCTGGTGATACCCCTTATATTGTTTAAAATGTGCCGGCAGTATGGAGTTCCCCTATTCCTATGTGTTCTATTTGCTCCCCTGTTCTATTAGATTTTCTTCCTTGTTCTCATGGCTATTAACTTGTCCTTACAGAATTAGGAGACTTGGAGTTTTCTTCCTTTGGAGTAGGTGTAGGAAAAATTTGGGAGCAATAGCAAGATTTTACAATCTCTATGAGAATTTCTTCTTCCTGTTGTTTCATCTAGATTGGGACCTCGAGTTCTAACCTCCTGATTCTAGTCATTTCTTATGTCTGTGATTAGGCAGATTAGTATCAGGTGTAGAGGGAAATCATTTATACCTTTGCCTTCATCCCTCTTCTACTTTTCCTAACAAAGCATAAGCTCTAGTAGTAGGGATGATTCCTCTTCGGATGTAACATATGAAGATAGGGTGCTCCCATTTTGTTGTTGTTGCTGCCCCCTTCGCTGGATAAATGGCACTGCCATATCTAGCCTGATGTGATTTCATCTGGTTTCTATCTTGTTGAGTTGGTTGGTGACAACTCAATTATGAAAGAGGAATCACATCCTTGTAAACGACAATGGGCATAAAGCGAAGAACTCCAATTAATGGGGTTTTCTTCTGATATTGTCGCTTGCAGTCATTCCCAATTGAGGTGGGTAAGTTGGGTGGTGAATGCTCCTATCGAACAAATATGTAGCATATGATGGGTATGTGAGCTCTAACAACATTTATCAAATAGTCTCCCATCAGCATCATGGCTTGTAATTTTCCCTGCCTAAATTGAGAGGACACGCAGTCTTAGGGTTATCTCAGCATATACCATGAAAGTAGGACATTCAATTGTGAAGGGTTGCACTAGCCTCCTCTTGCAACTCCATCTTTTGGTTACTAAAAATTTGTAACTTCTTTTGTCTTAAGCCTAAAGCTTGTAGCTCCCTTATCTTTATAAAAGGGAATTCAGGGCTTATGAAAATTCATTGGTTTGAGGTCATGTTTCCAAACTTAGTCTGAAATGTGGGATCAATCTGGTTAAGGAGGAATTGTAAATAGTTTGTTTTCTGCAATAAATCAGTCGCCCATTTCCAAGTTTTCATTCTGAGTTTTAAGATATCTTTATAGAGCTACAAAGGCTGTGTTATAATTTGCTGAACAGTTTATTTTACAAATTATGTTGAGTCTCTAAAGTATATTGTCTCCTACTTCATGTATACAATTTTACATTTATGAATATATTTGATTAAGGATCAGGTTTATTCATCATCACAATCTTTCCTGTGTTGTGTATTTTTCTTGTAGCATTTGTTCAAGTAGTGAAATAATTGGTTGCTAGAGGATATAGAATGTATTATGGGTTTACAGGAATAACTAAGTATGGTCAACTTCAAGATTAGTAAAGTGTTTTAATGTAAGGCATTACTATATCATTACAGTAAACTAAGTTTTGTTATATCACTGTTCTTAAAGTGCTTATATCAGTTTCTTGACTCTATGGCCCTTGGATAGGCACTAGTCTATTCACAAATACTATGTTAAGCTTACATCCTTTTAATCATCCTCATCACTAATTTAAAGAAATCAACACATTTTCCTTTCCAGCAATAGGTGTTAGGAGTTAAGTTTATTTTACATGTCCCTCTACAAAGAAAATGATTAAAGCTTAAGAATTCAGTCCATCTCTTTACTTATCATATATTCTTTAAGAAATCTTAAAGGAACACATCTGTCATTGGGGAAGTGTTGTTGAGAAAGTACTTTCAGGGACCCGCATCCATTTGAATAGAACATTATTTTCCCCAAAAGGGAAATATCCCAAAAGATAGGAACACCCTCCTTAGTTTCACAGAGCCTAAAGTACAGAAGAAAAAGGGATTGAAAACCCTTGTTTCCTGTTCGTTGGCCAATCCCTCGAGGCAGGTCAATCATTAGAAAGTGGCCATTCTAGAGATCTGTGCTTTTTCCTTGAGATCAGGGTGGGAATTTAAAACAACCAACAAATTGGTGACTCTACTGGGGACTTCCAGTATTTAAAAAAAATTGTCCATCATTACAACATGCAAATCATAGTGAATTCCAAGCTGAGCATGAACAAAATTTGAGCAGTGTTGATCATATGTCTTTTGTTCAAGAATTATCTGACATGAAGAGAGGGGAAGGTGCTTTTTCTGGACAACCCATGGACGAGATATATGCAGATGAAGATTGCAACACTAATAGCCAGGATGTAAGACATGATGAAATAAATGAAACATGTGAAGTTATGCTTTCTACTTACTTTGAAAATACAGAAGTAGAGAACCCGCTCTCTATATCAAATGAAGGTTACAGTGATGCAAATAATGATAAAGATATGATCTCACTCATTAATGAGGAAAGGATATACTATGATGGATCCATTAAATCAGATATATTAATATCATCTGAAAATGCATTAGAAATTGAAGATTCATTTTTAGGTCATCTTACTGATTATCTTGATTTTGAAGTTTCAAGTCTTCATGATGACAACATTTTTGAAGGCTCACAAATGCATGGTGATGTTTTGAAAACCTATGATGGTGTTGACAATCCTTTGAATGATCATCCCAATTCAAATTGTGTTGATGAAATAAGATTTTTAGAATCTTATATGGAAAGGATAGATGCTAAAAACTAGGGTAATACTCTTGAGATTAGCAGCATATCATATGCAAATGACAAAGTGTGCAATGATTTTCAGTTGGAAAACTCATCCGTGAGAAGCTTTAATGAAGAAATAAATGATAATTTCCAGTTTGATAGTGAGGAATATGACCCTGTTGATTGTTGTAGCAGTATGGACAAAGAAGAAGATATGTGTGCAAGAGATTCATTGGATGAATCCGTTTAGGTAGTTGATTTTGTAGAGCATGCATATGTTGGTGATGTAAGTGGTGAACAAGAATTGCCTTTTTGTTTGATCTTTTACCTTCTTCTATCCCTTTTTCTGGTTTTGAAGTTATCACTGAATGTTTGCATGAGGATAGCATCGATGTAGCTGTGCATAAAAGTGAAAATGTAAAGACAAATGTTGGTACAACTGATGACAATTTTTATGATGAGTTTGCACTTGAAGAATCTAATTGTGTTAATTACATAGATGCATATGAGAACCTTTTTTTGGGGTGTGCAACTTCTAGTCTTCCTCATGAATAGTGTAATTCAAATGAGTCATGGGAGGGCAGCGCTGTTGAGTTAAGCATGACAAATATGTGTCACAGGTTTGATTTTTATGGCACATATGTTTCAACAGATTTCCAAGAGATTGAAATAGAGAGACAATTTTAGAAGTATGGCTCTTCACATAAAATGTCTCACGATATGGATGGAAATGTTGATGAGGTTTGCATCAGCATAAACGTCCCCAAGCATACATCTTGCAGTGATGATGAGCAGCAACAAGTTATCTAGGTTGGTGATTCTCTGGCTGCTCATGTTTCTTGTGTGCCTGAACTTCAAGGTTTTAAGTTTGACATGTTAGAGGACAAGTTTCCCTCTCCAAGTCAACATAATGAAGGGGCATATTTTTCTTTTCTAAGTGAAGTGGACAAATCTTCTTTTTTCCTTGATTCATTTGAGGAGGTCAACAACTATGAATGTTTCATGTTTTCATGTGGTGTTGACTTGAGGTTTCAAGTTTTTCCACCACCTAGTACAAAAATGAAAAAAAAATTGCATAACAATGTGGTGGCATATGTTATGTGGTTTCCATGCAACAACAGGGTCAAATGCTGAGTAAGTATTCACATGTTCAGTGGTAATCATATATTTATGCTTGTAAGAAGGTTATACTTGTTGCAGTGGTGTGGCAGAGGTAAATGTGGGTTGAGGGAAATCGGTTCCTTCAACAAGATGGTGTTTGACAGAGGCAAACATTGGTTCTTCTTTTCATTTGGTGGCCTGGGGCCATCAAATAATGTTTGAAAATTGTGTTGGAGCTCTGCAAGTTGTAGGTTGAATAAGTTTTCAGAGCCGCCCAATGGAGTAGGCACTTGGTCTACTTCTCTAGAGTTTTTCTGTGATCTCACCCTATTCAAGTTGAACAGGGGTCCCCAACTAGAGCCACTGATGGAACCATATAAAATTTTTTGTAGTTCTACTATTTTTGTTCTCAAGATTATGTCATCAGGTTGAAGGATTTCCAGACTTAGGGTTCTTTGCATACCAAAAGAGGTGTTAAACCCTAAACCCCCATGCCAAAGTTAGAATGTAAAAGCCACATTCATTCTATTTCTTCAGTGACCGCCTGTCTCCCATTACCCAAGGTTTAAGTTGCTTCATTATCTCCCCTTGAATGTCTTTTGACCAACCCCTCACTGAAAATTTACCTTTTCTAGCCTGCACCCAGAAAAACATTATTTTAAGGGAAAAAGAAGTCAACCCGTTGCCCCCCTTTTTTCCTAGAAAGAAAAAGATATTTTAAATGCATAGACGCCAAGGTCCACTACTACTAACCTTTTTTTTGACAAGTGGTGATAGTGGATTTGTATCCACCATTCTGCCAACAATAAAACATTGACAGAGTTGGCGCCTACAGAATTGCAGAAAGAGTGACAGTTGGTCAGCGACTATCGAGGAGTGAAGGATGGTAGGCCCCGAATAGTATAAAGTGATTTCTTTGTGTTTCTGCCATTCCGCCATGCTTCACCATGGAGTCTCTCTGAGGGCTGTGGAAAGGCAGAAGTTTGACATGTGGCTACCGTGTATGCAATAAAAGGTCCAGCTGAAGAGGGGTGTGTTCTGATATCCTAGTTATCGTTCCTCCACCATTTTGCTGGGCTATAAATCAGTATGCTTCGCTGGATTGCGGAATGGTGGAAGTCTCGACACATGACATTCTAAAAGGGTGGGATTGGTGCATTAAATAAAGAATACGATGTGTCATGGTCCTATGGACGTGGCCACTTGTTGGAGAGTTGTCTTGATTGCATGTTGCTAATCCAATGGTCGCCAGCCATTCTGCCAGGACCATATCTCTGGCCATATCCCTTGTGTGCGGAATTGCGGAATATGGTCTTAACTATACTGCAAGGAGATATTTTCTCAGGATCATGGTTGGGAGAGCTATCCAGGTGGCAAGTCATCATTGGGAAAAGCAAGCATAACCCTCCTACTAGGATTGAGATTGACGGCTAAAATTTAAAAGTGTGACAGGGAAATAATTTGGTGCTGATCTGATGATACTGTTGCAAGTATGAGGTGAACCAGTGTTGTCATTGATGTCAACATACTCATATTGCATTGACAAGAAGGATTGGATGAGCTGTGTGCTGAGGATATTGAGAAAATTAGCCTCAGTCAGGAACAGTGAAGAACAGTGATGAGAAGAAGGCAAATGTATTGTATAGGTTGAGAACTGGAGGATGCAGATTAAAGGGTTTGCAGATATGAGTCTTGAGATGTTTCAGTTAAGTATTCAGAGGTCCGCATGAAGACCTGAAGAAGTTATGGCTATCTGTGTGGAACCGGTTCTGGCAAGTGCTCAGAGGTGACAGAGGATCACAGAAAGGTCCGGTGAGGTCCAGAACTGTATAATCCTAATCTGTAGATTGGAAGGAGTCTTTGGGATGTCCTTGTGATGTGCCATCTCGAGTTGTGTATGATTTGGAGGTCTGGAAGTACCTCTTGCACTATGACAGTAGCGACAGACAGTGTTCTTGAAGTTCCGGATGAGGAAGAGAAGAGATTCCAGTAAGTAAAGAAAGTGCGGATGTACCTGGTCATTCAGGCAGGCTTGTGAAGGTTCTTGGATCATGTTGAGGTTGTGTTGTTGGTCCGCATTGATGGTAGAGCCCAGAATTGAAGATATTCTTCCGGATGAAGTTCTTGTTCCGACTAGTTGACCGGATGAGTTGTTCATCCTGCGAATGTTCTTGTGGTGGCCGACCGGATGTGTTATTCATCTTGCGGATACTCTTATGGTTGTTTGCCGACTTAGATGTTTGTTCCTAAGTCGATGTCTTGTATAAATAACGGTTTGTGAGTTCATTTCGTGGTGTGGATTGTGTGGATGAGTGTGGCATAGCGAAGAGAAGTGCGAAAGACAGAGCAGAGGTTTTTGGGCTTAAATGGAACTGATCCGGACATGGTAGAGATGTCATTCTCCAGTTCAAGATTGTGATTCTTATCACTTTGTAGACAGTGTGTCTCCTTGTAGGCAGTGGCCTCTTTGTGAGCAGTGTGCTCGGGCAGTGAGCCCTAATTGGCAAGTGCCATTCTTTTTCTTATTCTTCTAACAGAGAATAATCCTTGGGTTAATCACCCCATGGTTTTTCCCTTAACCGGGTTTTCCACGTCAAAATCTTGGTGTTCAATGTGTTGATGTTTATCTGCTCTTGTGTTTATGTATTATGCTTTCATGGATGATTAATTAATATGCTGTTAACTAACAACAAAGAATCAAGTGTTTGAAAGAACAAGAAGTTTTATACAACTGATTCACCCCCCCCCTCTCAGTTGTATGCCTTAAATCCAACAATTGGTATCAGAGCCAAGTTCCTCTGAAAGAAGCTTAACCGCTTGAGGAGATCTAGGATGTTGTCATACAAAAAGGATAGTCCGAAGTTCAATGGAACCAATTTTACTCTCTGGAAGGGTCGCATGAAATGTCACCTGGAATGTATGGGAAAAGCATACTTGGCCATGGTTTCAAAACCATATGTACCTCCACAAGGTGGTCCGACAACTCTGAATGAAATCACAGAAGCTGAAACCAATCTGCGGACCAAGGAAGCTCTTCTAAGCGCATTGAATGACTCAGATCTCTCAAATGTTATTGACCTACCAACTGCATATGAGATCCTGACTAAACTGGAACTTCTGTATGAAGGAGATGAGTTTGTCAAAAGTGCAAGGTTGCAAAGTCTGAAAGGGAAATTCGAAAGATTGAAGATGAGGGATGATGAAAACATCACTACTTTTATGCCAAGAGTGAATGAACTAGTGTGTGGAATTAGAAATGCTGGTGGAACTCTGGATGAAAATGAGATCATTTGCAAAATCCTTAGATCCCTTCCTGCTGCCTACAAAATCAAGGTTGCTGCAATTGATGAATTCAGAGCCCACACAACCGTCACAAGAGAACAATTGGCTGGCAAGCTAGCTGCATTTGAAATGACCGAGTTTGGAGATGATCTTCTTAAGACTGAATCTGCTTTCAAAGCCAGTACCTATGTGAAAGGCAAACAGAGAATTGATCCAGGAGAAAACTCTTCAAGGAAGATGACATGGTATGATCAAGCAAGAAGAGACATGGAAGAAGAAGAAGCAGAAACAGCTCAACTTGAAGCCCTCATTGCAAAAAGACTACCAAGAGGATCCGGTAAGTATGAAGGAAAACTACCCTTTAAGTGCTTCAACTGCAATAAGATTGGTCATTTTGCTTCAAGATGTCCGGAAAGATCTGCAAGGTCTAATACTAACAGAAAAAGGTTTCAAAAGAATTGCTATTATGCTCATGAAGAAGATGACAATGAAGGAGTAACAGATGATGAATCAGAACTAGGAAGCAAATCCGGAAATGAGTGGGTGTTTATTGCCATCAAGGAAGAAGATTCAATACTCTCTGAATCTGTCAATCACAAAGTTGTTGAAAAAGCTTTGGCTGCTCAAGTGGAAGAAAAGGATGATTGGGTTATTGACAGTGGATGTTCTCACCATATGACTGGTGACAAGAATAAGTTCTTGAATTTGGAAAGGTATGAAGGAGGAATGGTAAAGTTTGGTGACAATTCTGCTGGCAGAATCAGAGGCAGGGGAACTATTTCCTTTGATGGAAAGAGCAAAACAGGTAATGTACTATATGTTGAAGGATTGAAGCACAATCTTCTCAGTGTTGGTCAGTTAGTAGACAAAGGCTATGATCTTTGGTTTAAGAATGGAAAATGCAGAATCTTTACAAGCTCCGGAACTGAAATTGCATCCGGTACTCAGACAAAAGGTAATATCTTTCATCTGGTTGGTTCAAATAAAAGTTGTTTGTTTGTTCAAATTGATCAGAGTTGGTTATGGCATAGAAGAATGTGTCATGTAAATTTTGATAACATCATCAAGATAAGCAATACTCAGGCTGTAAGAGATCTTCCAAAATTGATGAAACCTACAAATAGTGTGTGCAAAGAATGTCAGTTAGGTAAACAAAGCAGAGTCTCTTTCAAAAGCAAAGATCAGTCTTCTACCGGATTGTTGGAATTAGTACATACTGATCTCTGTGGTCCGACAAGAATCAAGAGTCTGCTAGGTGATAGATATTTCATGTTGTTAATTGATGACCATTCCCGGATGATGTGGGTTACCTTTCTAAAAGAAAAATCAGAAGCATTTGAGAAGTTCAAAATCTTCAAAGCTATGGTAGAGAATCAAACCGGATTGAAACTAAAGTGTCTAAGGTCTGATAGAGGTGGTGAATTTACATCTGGTGAGTTCATTGACTTTTGTGAGAAGCAGGGTATAAGGAGACAATTGTCTGCTCCTAGGACTCCACAGCAGAATGGAGTAGTTGAAAGAAAGAACCGGACCATCCAGGAAGCTGCCAGGACAATGATGTTGGAAGCAAATGTTCCTCAAATGTTCTGGAAAGAAGCTATCAGCACTGCAGTCTACACTCTAAATCGAGTTCAAATCAGAAACAATACCGGTAAGACCCCCTACGAACTCTGGTTTGGCATCACTCCTACTGTGAAATATTTCAGAGTATTTGGTAGCAAGTGTTATATCAAAAGAGATGAAGATCTAGGAAAGTTTGATGCTAGAAGTGATGAAGGAATTTTCTTGGGTTACTCCACTCAAAGCAAAGCATACCGGTGTTACAATAAGAGACTGAGGAAGATGATAGAAAGCACTAATGTGAAAGTTGATGAAGGAATTGAGAAGCCCTCAAGATTTTATGAATTTGATGAAGATGACCAAGACGGTGTTCAGATTCAAGGAACTCAATCCTCTCCGGTAAGACAGAGTCAGCCTGATCCGGTAAATCAGGAAGAAGAGATAGGTTTGAATGAGCCTGATCAAGAAGCAGCAGTGCAGGATACTCCCAAAATTCCAAGGTATGTGACACTTAACCACTCTGAAGATCAGATCATAGGTGACAGAAGCAAAGGTGTGCAAACTAGAAGGAATATTGCTCAAAATCAGGATGAATGTTGTCTGATTTCAAAGATTGAACCTAAAACAGTAAATGAAGCCTGCAATGATGAAAACTGGACTAAAGCAATGAAAGATGAATTAATGCAAATTGAGAAAAATCATACTTGGGATCTTGTTCCCAGACCTAGAGACAGGAATGTGATTGGAACCAAATGGGTCTTCCGGAACAAATTAAATGAAGCTGGTAAAGTAATCAGAAACAAAGCTAGATTGGTCTGCAAAGGCTACTCCCAAATAGAAGGAATTGATTATGAAGAGACCTTTGCTCCCGTGGCAAGAATTGAAGCAGTCAGATTATTTCTTGCATTTGCTGCCTTCAAAGACTTCAAGGTATATCAGATGGATGTCAAGTCTGCCTTCCTAAATGGTGATCTGGAAGAAGAAGTTTACATTGAACAACCGGATGGATTTTAATTATCTGACAATGATGATATGGTCTGTAAGTTAAAGAAAGCATTGTATGGATTAAAACAAGCTCCAAGAGCATGGTATGAAAGGTTGGATAAGCATCTTGTGTAGATTGGATTCAGCAAAGGTACTGCTGACAGTAACTTATACTTCAAAATTGATCATGAAAACATTTTGATTGTTGAAGTGTTTGTAGATGATATCATTTTTGGAGGAAGAGATAGTATGTGCAAAACTTTTGCAAATCAGATGAAATGTGAGTTTGAAATGTCTATGCTTGGTGAAATGAATTTCTTCTTGGGTCTGCAAATTACTCAAACAAAGAAAGGAATCTTCATTTCTCAGACCAAATATGTGAAAGAATTGTTAAGGAAATTTGGTATGGAAGATTCAAAACCAATGAACACTCCCATGGCAACCGGATGTAAGTTGAGCAAAGATGATGACTCTCCAAAGGCAGATCAGACAATGTATAGATCAATGATTGGTGGATTGTTGTATCTCACTCAGACCAGACTAGATATAATGCAGGCTGTTGGTCTTGTGGCAAGATTCCAGGCTGATCCTAGAGAATCTCATGTTATGGCAATCAAAAGAATTTTTAGGTACTTGAAAGGAATAGTTGAGTATGGTCTATGGTACCCTAGAGATCCGGATTTCTCTCTTCATGCTTACACAGATGCAGATTGGGCAGGAGATGTAGATGATCGAAAGAGCACCAGTGGTGGAGCATTCTTTTTGGGGAAGAGATTGGTTTCTTGGCTAAGCAAGAAACAAGATGTAATATCTCTGTCTACAACTGAAGCAGAATACATTGCAGCAGCAAGCAGTTGCACTCAAATCCTATGGATGAAGCAGATGCTAAGAGATATTAAAATTGAATATGCGGAGCCTATCACAATTTTCTGTGATAATTCAAGTGCAATTAATAGTTCCAAGAATCCGATATTACACTCTAAGACTAAGCACATATCTATCAAGTTTCATTTCTTGAGAGAACAAGTGAACAAGGAAGAAGTCAGGTTGGAGTATGTCCCCTCCAAGGATCAGATTGCAGATATCTTGACTAAACCTCTTCCCAAGGACTCTTTTGAATATCTCCGGGAGAAGTTAGGGGTCATGGCCCCTCCGGTGATAAACTAGGATGCACTGATGTGCATCAGTCCGGTGGATATCACAGTCACATCTTGTGATCCGGATTGATGATGGGGAGCTGCTACTAAGGGGGAGTAGCTGGTATGATTCTGATGTGTTAAAATTGCAAGTATGAGCCCTTTGCCATTGATGTCAAAGGGGGAGAGAAGACATGTGAAAAACAAGTGGTTGATGATCAAAGGGGGAGCAGTAAAGGAAGAGAAGACATGTGAAAAGTTGTTGTTGATAGGGGGAGCTGTGACAGAAAGGAGAAATTCTTGTCTTGATGGTTTTTCACATCATATGTTGCCATCAATGACAAAGGGGGAGATTGTTGCAAGTATGAGGTGAACCAGTGTTGTCATTGATGTCAACATACTCATATTGCATTGACAAGAAGGATTGGATGAGCTGTGTGTTGAGGATATTGAGAAAACTAGCCTCAGTCAGGAACAGTGAAGAACAGTGATGAGAAGAAGGCAAATGTATTGTATAGGTTGAGAACCGGAGGATGCGGATTAAAGGGTTTGCAGATATGAGTTTTGAGATGTTTCAGTTAAGTTTTCAGAGGTCTGCATGAAGACCTGAAGAAGTTATGGCTGTCTGTGTGGAACCGGTTCCGGCAAGTGCTCAGAGGTGACAGAGGATCACAGAAAGGTCCGGTGAGGTCCGAAACTGTATAATCCTAATCTACGGATTGGAAGGAGTCTTTGGGATGTCCTTGTGATGTTCCATCTCGAGTTGTGTACGATTTAGAGGTCTGGAAGTACCTCTTGCACTATGACAGTAGCGACAGACAGTGTTCTTGAAGTTTCGGATGAGGAAGAGAAGAGATTCCAGTAAGTAAAGAAAGTGCGGATGTACCTGGTCATTCAGGCAGGCTTGTGAAGGTTCTTGGATCATGTTGAGGTTGTGTTGTTGGTCTGCATTGATGGTAGAGCCCAGAATTGAAGATATTCTTCCGGATGAAGTTCTTGTTCCAACTAGCCGACCGGATGAGTTGTTCATCCTGCGAATGTTCTTGTGGTGGCCGACCGGATGTGTTATTCATCTTGCGGATACTCTTATGGTTGTTTGCCGACTTAGATGTTTGTTCCTAAGTCGATGTCTTGTATAAATAACGGTTTGTGAGTTCATTTCGTGGTGTGGATTGTGTGGATGAGTGTGGCATAGCGAAGAGAAGTGCGAAAGGCAGAGCAGAGGTTTTTGGGCTTAAATGGAACTGATCCGGACATGGTAGAGATGTCATTCTCCAGTTCAAGATTGTGATTCTTATCACTTTGTAGACAGTGTGTCTCCTTATAGGCAGTGGGCCTCTTTGTGAGTAGTGTGCTCGGGCAGTGAGCCCTAATTGGCAAGTGCCATTCTTTTTCTTATTCTTCTAACAGAGAATAATCCTTGGGTTAATCACCCCGTGGTTTTTCCCTTAACCGGGTTTTCCATGTCAAAATCTTGGTGTTCAATGTGTTGATGTTTATCTGCTCTTGTGTTTATGTATTATGCTTTCATGGATGATTAATTGATATGCTGTTAACTAACAACGAAGAATCAAGTGTTTGAAAGAACAAGAAGTTTTATACAACTGATTCACCCCCCCCCCCTCTTAGTTGTATGCCTTAAATCCAACAGATACTTCATTGCAAGCATTAACTACTCAGGCATGTGCAGAGTCTCCATCGCCGCCACTATGAAGGAATTTATTAATAGAAAGATTTGGCTTATGCAGGCTCGACCTTTTGAAATCCGTGCTTCTACCAGGAATGACATTTCATCTGCTATATGATGAAATTTGACATGATGACAAGGCTAAATTAAGGAAACCAAGATACATGACCTAGCATGATTCGGTGCAAGAAGTGATGTTCTTAGTTATGCAGATTTATGAGATCCTATCTTTCTGTTTACTTTTGGTAATCTTCAAGAGATTTCTGTTTATGACAAGAATGCTATGAAGTGACTGGAATTAATTGAACCAAAGATGTGCGGATGTATGCTTACATCCCAAAATTTCTATAAATAGACAAGTGCTGGTGATACCCCTTATACTGTTTAAAATGTGTTGGTAGTATGGAGTTCCCCTGTTCCTATGTGTTATGTTTGCTCCCCTGTTCTATCAAATTTTCTTCCTTGTTCTCATGGCTATTAACTTGTCCTTACAGAATTAGGAGACTTGGAGTTTTCTTCCTTTGGAATAGGTGGTGTAGGGAAAATTTGGGAGCAATAGCAACATTTTACAAATCTCTATGAGCATTTCTTCTTCATGTTGTTTCATCCATATTGGGACCTCAGGTTCTAACCTCCTGATTCCAGTCATTCCTTATGTCTGTGATTAGGTAGATTAGTATCAGGTGCAGAGCAAAATCATTTCTACCTTTTCCTTCATCCCTCTTCTACTTTTCCTAACAAAGCATCAGCTCTAGTAGTAGGGATGATTCCTCTCCGGATGTAACATATGAAGACAGGGTGCTCCCATTTTGTTGTTGTTGCTGCCCCCTTCGCTGAATAAATGGTGTTGCCACATCTAGCCTGATGTGATTTCATCTGGTTGAGTTGGTTGGTGACCACTCAATTATGAAAGAGGAATCACATCCTTGCAAACGACAACAGGCATAAAGCGAAGAACTCCAGTTAATGGGGTTTTCTTCTGATATTGTCGCTTGCAGTCGTTCCCAATTGAGGTGGGTAAGTTGGGCGGTGAATGCTTCTATCGAACAAATAGGTAGCATATGATGGGTATGTGAGCTCTAACAATATTTATCAAATAGTCCCCCATTAGCATCACGGCTTGTTTTCCCCGCCTAAATTGAGAGGACACACAGTCTTACAGGTATCTTAGCATATACCATGTAAGTAGGACATTCAGTTGTGAAGCGGTTGCACCAGCCTCCTCTCGCAGCTCCATCTTTTGGTTACTAAAAATTTGTAACTTCTTTTGTCTTAAGCCTGAAGCTTGTATGCTCCCTTATCTTTATAAAAGGGAATTCAGGGCTTATGAAAATTCATTGGTTCGAGGTCATGTTTCCAGACTTAGTCTAAAATGTGGGATCAATCTAGTTAAGGAGGAATTGTAAATAGTTTGTTTTCTGTACTAAAGCAGTCGTCCATTTCCAAGTTTTCATTCTGAGTTTTAAGATATCTTTATAGAGATACAAAGGTTGTGTTATAATTTGCTGAACAATTTAATTTACAAATTTTGTTGAGTCTCTGAAGTATATTGTCTGCTACTTTGTGTATACAGTTTTACATTGATGAATATATTTGATTAAGGATCAGGTTTATTCATCATCACAGTCTTTCCTGTGTTGTGTATTTTTCTTGTAGCATTCACTCAAGTAGTGAAATAATTGGCTACTAGAGGATATAGAATGTATTACGGATTTATAGGGATAACTAAGTATGGTCAACTTCAAGATTAGTAAAGTGTTTTAATGTAAGGCATTACAATATCTTTACAGTAAACTAAGTTTCGTTATATCACAGTTCTTTAAGTGCTTTTGTTAGTTTCTTGACTCTATGGCCCTTGAATTGGCACTGGTCTGTTCACAAATACTATGCTAAGCTTACATCCTTTTAATCATCCTCATCACTATTTTAAAGAAATCAACACATTTTCCTTTCCAGCAATAGGTGTTAGGAGTTAAGTTTATTTTACGTGTTCCTCTGCAAAGAAAATGATTAAAGCTTAAGAATCCAGCCCATCTCTTTACTTATCATATATTCTTTAAGAAATCTTAAAGGAACACATCTATCATTGGGCAGTGTTGTTGAGCAAGTACTTTCAGGGACCCCCGTCCATTTTAATAGAACATTGTTTTTCCTAAAAGGGAAATATCCCAAAAGATAGGAACACCCTCCTTGGTTTCACAAAGCCTAAAGTGCAGAGGAAAGAGGGATTGAAAACCCTTGTTTCCTATTTGGTGGCCAATCCCTCGAGGCAGGTCAGTCATTAGAAAGTGGCTATTCTATAGATCTGCATTTTTTCCTTGAGATTAGGTTGGGAATTTAAAACAACCAACATGAGGCATTACAAACTGTAGTGGCTTCAAGCTTGAATAGGTTTTCCAATCTCTTCCCCTTCACTACCACGAAGTTCCCTCTCACCAATCTACAACCATGCTTGTCAAAAGTCACATGCATTCCCAAATCATTCAGCTTTGAAACAAAAATCAAATTTCTAGCTAATCTAGGAACATGATAAACACCAGGGAGGGTTTTAATCCTCCCATCACTGAAACACAATAGTACCTTGCATTTCCCAACTATCAAATATGCAGAGTTGTCCCCAAGGTACACATTACCTCTGGCATATTCTTCATATGTGGAGAACCATTCCTTATGTGGGGTCATATGAAATGAGAATCCTGAGTCACCCAACCATTGATCATTAGAAACAACATTACATCTAGAAATTAAAACATCTTCACCTGCATTCAAGGACTTATCCGAAGCTCTCTCCCACTATTTCTTTGGGTTTCTGGACTCCTTCTTCACATGTCCCCTTTTACCGCAATTCCAACACTTAACTTTGTTCTTCTTCCCAGGAGTCTTAGATCGGCCCTTGGACTTGTCCTTAGCCCATTTCTGATCTCCTTTAGGTCCTTTTTCCTTAGACCTTCCCCTGACACTAAGAGCATCCCTTGAACTATCTGAACTCTTCTTCCTCAGTTCCTATGACAGTAAAACTACAACAAGGGCATCCAACTTGGGATCTGTAAGGTTAGCAGTGATAGCCAGTATAACATTCTCCCAAGACTCAGGTAAAGAACAAAGTAAGATACATTTATCTTCCTCATTAACATCAACATCTACTGAAGCAAGCTAAATCAACGACAAATTAAATGTATTTAAATGCTTTGCGACAGATTCACCCTCTTTCATTTTTAAGGAAAATAATTTTCTTTTTAAATATAGTTTATTTACCATACTCTTGGCTTGATAGATCTCACCTAACCGTTTCCATAATTTATGTGTAGTCTCTTCCTTTGCGACATTCAACAAGACAGAATCTGAAAGACATAAATGAAAGGTTCCTCATGCCTTTTTATCCAGTCTATCCCACTCATCCAAAGAGACATCATCAAGTTTCTTCTCTCTTTGAACAACCAACCACTGGTTTCTTTCTTCCAATAAATCTTCCATTTTTAGCTTCCACAACTCATACCCCGTTCCGTTGAACTTCTCAATGTCCAAACGAGAGGTTGATGCAATGGTGGATGCAGCCATAATAACAACTCAAGATCTGCAAAACAAACACAACCAAATTTCCCACTGCAGCTATAGCTTCCACACTACCACCCAAGAGTCAAAGTTGGCCAGGCTCTGATACCAAATGTTAGAAATGAAAGCACAACTACTCAACGAAAATCTGATTCAAATGTATATTTAATGATCTTTAACAGAGTATTAGAGATAGAAAATAAACCCACAATACAGAAATATACCAAGAGAAGAATGAAGCACATAACACAAGTGTTTAATGTGGAGAAAACCCTTGCGGGTAAAAAAACTCCACCAAGAAAAGAGGCCAAGTTGTATTATCTTCACAAATGGAGATTACAAATACATTCACTTCCTCTGTCCTTCAACCTTCACTCCAGCAGAACTTGGGTACCTGTAAACTGTTATGCATCTACTATGCCATGGTTTATATAGAATTTGCAATCCTCAAGATAGGCGTCCACCTTGGAATCTCCACCCATGCAACAATAAATGTCACCATACATGCATCCTACACTTGGCAAAAGATGTCCATGCAAACTTGGGCACCTAGGGCCAAAAATAGCCACTTGCAACATCTTATGACGTGTATAACTGTCATAGATACCACTAAAAAGAATCTTCCCAAGATGGGCACCCGGGGCTAAACATAGAAACTTACAACTCATTAATAACCGTCATAGTGTCATAAAATCTTATGACAACTTGCAGCTGTCATAGATTCTTTACATGCACCCACCAAACATTATGACATGTGTCATACAAACTAAAAATAGTAGATTATCCACATGGGTGCCCCACCTTGACCAATTACCTTGTACCATAGTAAATGACATCCCGTAACTACCGCCAGTAACTCTGAAACTTACCGGTGCAGTAACTTCGTAATTACCATGGACAGTAAATAATTTTTACCACTGTCAGTGAAACTAGTACATCCCTTATGGGTAATTACAAATAATAAATGGAATAATACAATAATGGGATTTACAAGGTTAATGGCACCTTATCCCAACATTTATAAACATTTTTCTCAACAACATTGTGAGCTTATAACTCCATAGGTTGAACCCATCACTCAAATATTTCAATCATCCTTGTGTCTAAGTGTGGAATCATTCCTATCATTTTATTTGTAGTAAATGTCTAGGTACAACAAGATACAATCTTCAATAAGGAAGAAAACTACAAATAAAATATCTACTCTAGTTATTATTGTCATTATGTGATGGATACAAAACACAACCTATTGGTCTAATACCATGTTAAAATACATGGTTTTCACAACTAAATTTTTTTAAAAAAAATAGTAGAACATAACAAGAAAAAAGAGAAGAAAATAGAGTACTAACAAAAAAAAATTATTCATTAAAATCTACGATAAAGTGATACATACATGCACTCGTATATATGAGTGTAGATCACAACTAAACTAAATACAATCTTGATTAAGTTTTTAAAGTTAAGTTCCTAATTTTGAAGAAATTACAAAATCCCCTAAATTTATTTTTAGATTTTGTGGATTTGTTCCAAACTTAACTACCATAAAATGAGGAAGGTATGTGGTTTTACTTTTAGACTTTGTGGATTTGTTCCAAACTTAACTACCATAAAATGAGGAAGGTATGTGGTTTTATTTTTAGATTTTGTGGATTTGTTCCAAACTTAACTACCATAAAATGAGGAAGGTATGTGGTTTTTCTCTTTCTTCCAACATTTGTATTTATATTTGGTAAGTATTTGACAAGCTAATTTTTGACTTGGACTGGGGAATGCTCAACAAACATTTAGATTTAAAGAGTACTTTCATATAAGTGAGTGCTCAATAAACTATTTTTTCACTTAGAATTGATGAATACTTAATAAAATCAAGATTTTCATAGTTTATATTAATGATTGATAGAAACTTTTGGCTAAGTTTGAGTAAAATAGAAAATTGTATAGAAAACCTTCTATAATTTAATCTAAAAACTTGTATTAATTCACTACTAAGTAAGTTGATTTTTTACTCCCATTGGATGAGTATTCAATAAGCTGATTTTATTCAAAGACAACATGCAACAAAGACTTAGCTAAAACTCATTTTTTTCTAATTATGATTTACAATAATTTTTAATCTTTTTGTGGTTTTCTCATTTTTAAGTAATCTCAATGAGTACTCACAAAGATACCTCTACTTATGAATCAAGTAAATCAAGTATAAATACTATGAATTGAGTCCATTTATAATAAAATAATTGATTAAATTGGGTGCTTATTAATAACATTAGATCTTCATAGTAGATGAAATGATGAGCCTTTGGAGAAAATTTGTGTAGATCAAATTAATTGGGTATTGTTATTTCTTTTCTAACAGGAATTATTACTAGCTAGAAGTGATACTACTGCTACAACACTAGAATTGGCAATGGCAGAGCTCATCCACAATCCTACAATGATGAAAAGAGTTCAAGTAGAGTAAGATGAAATAGTGAGTCACAATCGAAGAGTGGAAGAATTTGACATAGATCATTTGTCTTATCTTCATACGGTGGTGAAAGAAGTGTTTCGACTACACTTGGCATTAACTGCCTAGGTACTAAGGCCACGCATTACATGAATACCAAACTTCAGACCTATTTTTTGAACATGATCTGCAATGCTTGTGAATCCTTTTCCTCCCTTTGAAGATGCCCATCTCGCGGGGTTAGGAACAAGCCTCCCCATTCATCTATTACATCGAATCCTAGAGAATTCATATATGCTTCAGGCACATATCTCCTCATATCTATGTGGTAAAAGCTTATCGGCAATAACTTTTACATTGTCTAGAAATTGTTCTTCAGTGAGGGTCCAGGAGAATGAGTCATAGGAATTCCATCCTTTGGGGGAAGTGCTTGCTCTTATTTGTTTGGCTGCTCCATGCCCTCCTATGAAAGAGAGCAGAGAGTGTTCCAAGCAAATATGCTAAGATATTGATCCATGGTTTGATCATTTTGTAAAAGCTACCTCTTAAACGCCAATACATGAGTTTTGGCTGACAATAAAATAAAAGACTTCACTCCTACGTGCCTTACTAGACCACACTTCTATGGAGGCAAAGAAAATTGAACTTTAGTTATATCTACACCAGAGGCATCTCATATGCCTATCCATTGACTGGCCACACATTACATTAATGCAATCAATAAACCATCACCCTCCACAAAGGAAAACAAAGGAATCAATTGCTGAAATGGATTGGTAACACTAAGCCACCCAACTAAGCCGCAACAATACCGCCAACATCCTGGAAATCACAACTGAAACAACATAGATTAAGAGCAAACAAAACTGAGATAGCTATTCTTTTTGGCGATGCAGGATTGCATATACGCCCAGGTGCTCCTGCATCAGTTGATCTTCTTCTTTCACCAATATATGATTGAAGCTAGAGAAGCCATATAACATGTAGAATCAATCTAAGCAACCACCATTTGAAGAATTTGGTCCGTAGAAGGTAGAAAGCAATGATATTTGAGAGATGCTTTGTTCAGCTCCTCAAAATCAACACATAGTCTTCTTTCTCCATTCTTCTTTCTCATCAGGACCAGATTGTAGACCCATGTTGAATTCTTGATAGGGTAGATGATTTTTGCATTCACTAGCTTGGAAAGATCCTACTTCATGAGTGGCTCAATCTTTGGATTTACCAACCTCTACTTTTATCTAACTAGCTTGATTTTAGGTTGGGTCTCTATTGTGTGTTGCATCACTTATTTATCCTAGCCTGTCAATCCTTCATAATCCTAGACCATGAACTCGTCATATTCATTGCATAGGTTAATTAGGCATTCTTTCTCCTCCTGTGTGTAGACATTATCTAACTTGATAACTCTTTTGAGAGTAATCTCCACATCTATATAGTCCTCTTTATTTTCTCTCTACAAGAGTCATCTGTTGCAAATATGTGCCTAATCGGTGTTGTCATTGATGTCAACATATCCTTGTTGTCATTGGTGTCAACTATATCCCATTCTAGAAGACTTGTATGTTGAGGATAGTGAGAAAATTAGCCTCTCCAAAAGAAACAAGTGAGTTACATATCTCTCTGTAAGAGACAGTGAAGACAATGCAGTTCAGTGAAGTAGATTGCTCAGCATTCCCACTGAGATGAAGATCAGAGTTTGCAGATTAAAGGTTTTGTAGAGGATTGTCTGAAGGTGCTCCAGTTATGATTTGAGAGGTCCGCATGAAGTATTGATGAAGTTATGGCTATCTGAGTAGAACTAGGTTTTGCAGTTGTTTAGAGGTGACAGAGTGACAGTAATCTGGTCTAGATCGATCCGCATTGGAATATTATGATCTGTGGATCTAGAGGTGCATTTGGGATGTTAGTGTGTATCCTCAACTCTAGTGGTTTATGGTTTGGAGGTTCGCAAGTAATCTTTCCAGTATGACAGTCTTGACAATTGGTGTTCTTGAGTTCCCAGATGAAGGTGCAAGTGATTCTGGTGTTTTGAGGTGGTTCAGTTGTTCCTGTTGATTTCATTGTGCTTGTGGTGGTCCGCATTGAGGAGTGAGCTCATGATTGAAGATTTGTCCTTGGGTGTTGTTGTTCTTTCCAGTCTTGGCCAACCGGATGCTTTGTGCATGTTGTAGATGATTTAAGAGAGGTGCTATGAAGTGTGGAGTGTTGTTCAAGAAAGATTTGGGTTCCAGCTATGTTTGGCCGACAATATAGTGTTTCGCATTAAGTCAGATGTTTGTAGTGCCAACCTTGTTATTTATTCCAAGGTTGATGAAGCATATAAATATGTGTGGTTGAGTTGTGGAAAACCATCTTTGTCCGAAAAATGATAAGATCATAAGAAAGGAAGAAAGGCAGAGAAGAGAAGAGGAAGAGCTATAAAGGATGAGGAGATAGAGAAGAAGTGTTTGAGGGGCAGAGCAGAAGTATTGTGCGCATCAATGGAACTGACCTTTGCATGAAGAAGATGTTTTCCAGTTCAATCTTTTCTGTATTAAACATAAAATCTTGTAGGTAGTGAGCCTCCTGTAGGTAGTGAGCCTCTTTGAGCAGTGAGCTCTGGGTAGTGCACCCTGAAGGCATGTGCCTTCCCCATTTTCTATTCTTTTAACAGAGAATAAATCTTGTGGGTTAACCCCCACCGTGGTTTTTCCCTTAACCGGGTTTCCACGAAAAATCCTGGTGTTATGTGTGTTGATTTTGTTTCTGCTCATGTGTTGTTAATTCATGCTTTCGTGGTTATATCATTCATCTGTTATTAAGTGGTAAAGAAGTTTAATTACAACAAAGGATAAAAGTTTTGTGACAACTGATTCACCCCCCCCTCAGTTGTCTGCCCTAATTCCAACAATTGGTATCATAGCCTAGTTCCTTAGAAGAAGTTTAACAGCTTGAGGAAGATCTAGGAAAGTGTTTTCAATGGGTTCATTCAAGTATTCTAATGGCATCCAGGAACAACTTAAACTTGCTTTAGAAGATCTTGATTAGTCCAGAGCAGAAGTCAAAGAACTGCAAGAGAACCTTAAAGATGCTGAAGACTTCATTGAGACCTTAAAAGAAAAATTGAGCAAATCTAATGAAAAGAGGAAGGAGCTACTTCTTCATCTAGGAAATCTGAATGAAGACAATGACATGGATGAGGCCCTAAAAGAGAAGACAAAGGAATGTGAGAAGTTAGCTAAAGAAGTTGTCCTAAAACATGACATGGAATCCGGGGTGATGAGGCTAACCAAGGAAATTGAAGAAAGGAAGAAGACTGAAGAAAAACTAAATCAATCTCTGAAAGAAAGAATAGAAGAATGTTGCATATTGGACAGAATAGCTGGCCATCTAGAGTCTAATCTACATGAAAGTAGGGACAATGAGGAAGAACTTGAAAGGCAAATTATCATTCTCAAACATGACCTAGAAGTTGCAAATGAATATAAAGAGAAATTCAAGATAAGCTCAGCTAAACTTGAGGTGTTTCTTGACAATCAGAAGAAGGCAGATGATAAGCATGGTCTGGGATTTGAGAAAAGTGAAAGCTCTGGATCCAGTCAAAGAAATCCTGATGCAAGAAATCAAAGAAGGAATCCTAGAAGACCTCAGGTAAGACAACCTAATGCTCAAAGGTATCCATCTTTCAATGGAAATTGTTTCAATTGCAATAAATTTGGTCATAAAGCTACTTAATGCAAAAGTAGAGTGAATCAAAGTGGTTCATCCTTCTCCGGTCAATGCTTCAATTGTAAAAGGTATGGTCATAGATCCAATGATTGCAAAAGTATGATGATAAACTACTCTAACAGCAAAAGAAATATCAATTCTTTCAATGGCTACTATTTTGCATGCAATGGATTTGGACACATGGCTAATCAGTGCAGATCAAGAGGAAATCAAGTAAATAAGCAAAGAAATGTTGTGTGCTTTAATTGCAATAGATCTGGTCATATTGCAAGATTCCGCAGAAGCAGGAATAATGATAGAAAAGGTCAGTAAACAGAAACCAAAACATGCAGAGACAAGATAAAGGCAAGGGTAAAGTTGATTTGAATGAGGTCTAGAATGAAATGAACAAAAAATGGGTAAAGAAACATGAAATGAATGATGGGAATGGATCTGCACCAGAATCTGATGCTGATAATTCCTCCGAGAATTGAATCAGGAGCTCTGGCTCAGGGGGAGCAGCATTGAAAATCTAATCTCCCCTACCAGTAAGTGGGTGCCTAAATCTGGCATGATGAATGAAGATAAAGAAACCTATTTTAGATCTGTTGAAGCAAATTCTGGAAGGAAAGATGCTAATACGACTGATTGCGGAGCAATTGAAGATCGACTGTATGTAGAAATAGTGTAACCAGATGATGTGGGTCACTTTCTTGAGAGAGAAATCAGAGGCTCTTGACAAATTCAATGTGTTTAAGGCTAGGGTGGAGAATGAGATTGGTGTAAAGATAAAGTGTTTGAGATCTGACAAAGGTGGAGAGTTTACCTCCGGTGAGTTTAATGCATTTTGTGAAAAGCATAATGGAATTGTAGAAAGGAAGAACCGAACTATTTAAGAGGCTACTAGAACCATGATGATGGAAGCAAATGTTCCACATGTCTATTGGAGAGAGGCTATAATTACTGTTGTCTACACTCTTAACCGAGTGCAGATCAAAGGTAATTTTGGTAAAACACCTTATGAACTGTGGTTTGATAATGCTCCTTCTGTGAAATATTTTAGAGTTTTTGGTAGTAAATGTTATATCAAAAGAGATGAGGATCTAGGCAAGTTTGATGTAAGATGTGATGAAGGAATAATTCTGGGTTATTATAATCAAAGCAAGGCATACCAATGCTTTAACAAGAGATTGAAAAAGATTGTTGAAAGTGCTAATGTCAAGATTGATGAAAGAAAGGAGAGATCTTCAAGGTTTTGTGGATATGAATCAGATGATCAAAGTGAAGGTCCAAATGAAGGAAAGCAAGTTCAGTTTACTCCAGAGAATCCAATGACTCAAGAAGTTGATGCAAATGTTGAGGAACAAGTTCAAGAATCAGAAGCTGAAGAAAATCCCAAAACTCCCATGTATGTAAGATTGAATCATTCTGAAAATCGGATCATAGGAGATAAAAATAAAGGTGTTCAAACTAGAAGGAGAATTACTGAAGAACAAGAGGAGTATTGTCTGATTTCAAAGATTGAACCAAAATCAGTGAATGAAGCTTGTAATGATGAAAGTTGGGTAAAAGCAATGGAGGAAGAATTAATGCAAATTGAAAAAAATCGTACATGGGATCTTGTTCCTAGACCTGAAGACAAAAATATAATTGGAACTGAATGGGTCTTCCAAAATAAATTGAATGAAGATGATGAAGTTCTCATTTTGGTTTTGTATCTTATGCTCAGGAACATGTGGTTGTAGTCTAAGGAAAGGTATCCTCAAAATTTAGCTATGAAAATCTTTATAAAAATAGATATTGAATGCAGTGGGCACCTCTATGATGGATAGGTCCTCGAGGACTTCAAAATTGGGGTAGGCATATAGAGACAAAGGCAAATTTTTAACCACTCCTATAGAGTTAATAGGGGTACTATCTAGTTGAACAACACCCTTGTTTGCAGGCTCATAGGTCAAACCTAAGGCTTTTGTGACCTTTCTAGGCATCACTAAGGCACTTGCACCAGAGTCTATCAATTTAGCTTTTTAGATCAATGATAAGTAGAAAGGTTTTGGTTTGATTTTACTTACCTCCACTCCTACAATCTATAAAATAGTAGGTAGTAGAAAGATGGCCTTTATTTTATATGCAGGTTACACTCTTTGCTTGGTTGAGGCCTTTTGCCTCTTAAGAGCTACTTCCAACATTTCCATCTATTCAAGTATAGAGAGCACCTCCTAGAGTGACACACTAACTATTGATTTCTTGAGTTGATCAAATATGTTTATTGAACTCATAGCTTGTCCTACTTTTGTAATATTAGGTACCCAACGCATGTGTGTCTTTTCTATAGCAGGGTAAGTAGTTTTTCTCATTCTCTGCAATGTGTTGTTGTTGGTTCAGTGACTCTAGTAGTCCTAAATTCATTTAATTTGGCCCCAATTGTCATTGTAGGCCTTGAAGTGGATGTCACTAGCACACTAAACATTGGCGCTCCCTTCTCCTTTTGCATAATAGGTGGTACAATCCTTGGGGAAGCTTTTCCTTCTGCTACCTTTCTTCTTTCCCTTGTTTGGTAGTCACATTTGGGTTCTAGATCTTGTGAGGATGCAATGGGTTCAGGTTGAGCATATGACTCAGAATCCACCCAAGTTACTAATGTTTGCTCCTCATTTCTAGTCTCCTCCAAGTATCTCTATTCAACAAACTATTGTTCATCATGACTGGTGGTCACGCATTGTTCCTCATGAAAGGTAGCCTAGGGATGGAAATTGGTAGGACATGTAGTAGGAAGATGGGACACATAGTAATGATAGCACTAAATGGTGTTTTCTTGAGCATAATTATTCTGGGTTATCACCATCGCTTTATTAAAATTATGGGAAATATGTTGCAGTGATGACTCTATTTGTACTTGTTGGTTTTATTGTGTGGAGGGCCTATATGGTTGACATAGAGGTCTTTACTGATAATTCTGGTTGTTATGAAATGGCCTATATCTCTAGTTTGGTTGGTGGTTGTATTGCAGTTTTGGTATTCGTTGGTTATTTGCATAAAATGCCCTTTGTGCATTTTGTTGGTTTCTTCTTAGAGTGGTGACTTCATTTGACATGGTCTAGAGCAAGTTTCTCATTTCATCCAATTCTAAATGGGTTGATGGTTCTGCAAAGTGGTATTCTATCTAAGGCTTAGCAAATATAAGATTCATGAGCAGAAGAGGCATAGTCTTCTTAATGGATGTAGGTTCATATGGTAGCCTTATATCAAGGAAGAATGGTATATAATGGTGAGGGGCAAGCTTTCCACTCTATATTAGGTCATTCTTTGCAGCTATAGTAAACTCATATGCATCTAGAAGACTATTTTCCTTCCCTTATTCTTTATTAGCATTGTTATTTTAGAGTTAATAACCTTTACATAACAAAGATAGGCCATACCTGACGGAGGGTGGACTTCAACTAGGATGTGCCACCATGTTCTTTAAAATCTAGTGTTGAAGTCATCAAGCATCTCCATAGGTACTCTTTTGATAGTTGTTAGCTACTCCAACAATGATGAAGCATCACCTTTTTCCTTCAATTTATTGAGAAAGACTTGACATAGTTGGTCCCAATCAAAAAAGGTCATTTATGGATTGATCGATACCATTCTAGAATTTTTCCTTTGAATGAGGTAGCAAATAATCTCAGTACAATATTTCTTCATCAATATTGTGAATAGTGCAATGGTTCACAACATCATGAAGATGTTCCATTGGTGTAACATGGCTCTCTCTCATGAAGCGAGGAAGAGATCTTAAAGCATCATCTAGGATGACTCCCCATACCATGAGTAGTATTGGAGGTATCAAAGGTCCTCTAATATTCTAGGTAGGATGTGCTCTAGGGGGTTGCGATACAGCCATGATAGGTATTCCTTGAGGAAAATGTACTTGTAGCTACGAGATAGTGTGAGGTCATCTTCTTGGAATGAACATAAGGGGTTGCACAAGAAAATGAGGATTATCTCTAGTTACAAATCTTGTGTTAATTCCAGATGTCATAGGCTTTTTTGGGTTGATTAGTGCAGAGTCACCAAGTAAAATACTAGAATTTGTAAGCTAAGAATCAGCGAAGACTTAGCTACAACGCGAGTTCAAGATTTGTAGAATGAAACCAAAATATAATTGCAAGCTTATAGAATCAAGTCCCACCATGATCACTAGAAATACTTGGTAGGTTTCCACTGATATCCGTAAGGTTTCACTAGGTGTGCCAGAAGATACTGGTCATTTTAGGTGTAAGAGTTTCTAAGGCTCCTCTCTCAAGGATTAAATGCACTGTGCATGAAATGCCAACAATTGAAAGGTATGTAGGGGAAGGAATTACTTGCAAGCAAATCTCTAGGGTTGAAAGTTTGTCTCCTTATCTATCGTAGGCTAAGCCTAAAGATATTGTGCAAGGGGTAAAAAGGATCAAATATTGCAAAAAGCAAATAAAGCATAACAAAAGGCTCATGTCAAATAAGAAACTAGCCTAAATACTAGATCAGAGCTTAATAGCTCACCTTGCAATAATCAATAGAAAGGAACATGCATACATAACAGTAAAAGATGAATAAAGACACAAATCAACTCTCAAAGAATAACTTGCTTCTTATTAAGTTCACAGATCAGTCACTATTATAAAACATGTACTTTTGGAAACATACAATGAGGCCCCTCTTTGTAGTAAGTAAGAGAGGCTAAAATCAACTAACATGTCAGGCTCAAAAGCTCAACCATGCAAGTGTAGTTCCTTGAGAGTTATCTAATACATCAGGCTCTATAGCTCTGCTATACAAAGTGTCATCTAAACTATGAATGGGCATACAAATTGATATTTATAGACTAATCTACCTAGCCCACAGTGAGTTTCCCACTCATTTCATATTTCAATTTTAAAATATGAGGAAGAAAAGACTTCCCTATACTTTTTGATGCCTCATTTTCTTATGTTAGTAGTTGGGTATAGTCATGGGGGCTCCAGATAGCTTCCTTCTTAGGCTTCGTAGCTTAGTATTGCAATTTAATGGCACTGGTAGGTGAAACTAGTTGTCTAGGCACTATTTGGTTGGTGGCCATGAATGCTAGGCCTTGTCACTTGTAATTTTGAATTTATGTACTAGAGTGATCTTTCCACGGTTATTCTATTATGATAGAGTCCTTAGGATGACAAGGAGGAGCTGTGAGAGTTAATTATGTGATGTTGGGGTGTTTGGCGAGACATTCCTATGTTGTAATGGCATATCACTTGTGGGCCATTAAATATGTTGACAATTAGTAGATTAGATGGTCCACAAGGAATTTGAGTCTTCACCTTCTGTATTTGCGAGAATTCCTGGGAGCATGCCATGTTTCCTTAGTTAAGAAATGACTTATCTTAAACTGATGATGTGAGTAAGGCTCACCAATAGCTTTATGTTGTGCCTCTTACTTTATAACTCTGTCACATCGTCAAGTGTTGCAACGTCGAGGCTTCCTAGGAAAATTTGTTATGATTCCTTTGAAAGTCTCATGAGTCCTTAGACTAGATCTAACCTAGAGCATCAGACAATGTGCATTCGATGGGACTTAGAATTTCTTCAAACTATGCCAAAACTCAAAATTGGTAAAACCAAAAGAGATTAGGTAGACCCATAGATGCTACAAGGCATCTTCATTGATCGAACTCAAAGGTGGAATACATTTACCACTTGTAGTAAAGGATTCATTACAATGACGAACCTAGAACTATGAAGGAGGTAGTAGAATCAAAGGAGAGGAAGAACTAGAAGAAGGCCATGAATAAGGATATGGTATCCTTGGATAAGAACATGACTTGGGATTTGGTTTAATTATCTCAAGGAAGAAAATTTTTTGGTTGTAAGTGGGTCTTCAAGAAGTTCAACTTTAAGGAAAATATTGAAAAATACATGGCATTATTGGTGGTAAGAGGTTATTCCCAAGTTTAGGGAATAAATTTTGGTGATATTTTCTCTCCTATTGCAAAGTTAACTTCCATTAGATTTCTATTATCTATTTCTATTGCATTTGACCTTTAGGTTGAGAAAATGGATGTTAAGATAACATTTTATATGGAGATTTGGAGGAAATCTCCATAGCACAAATTGAGCACTTTGTGGTAAAGGATAAAGAAGATTTGGTTTGTAGGTTGAACTCCCATTATGTGGTACTGAAAGTTTCAAACCCATGTTTTGAAGTATTGATTTGTTATACATAAAGCCAATTACTATGTTTATTTAAAGCAAGTTGATAATTAATTTGTTATCATTTTATATGTTAACTACAAATTGTAAATCAACAATAGTAAAGGATATGGTTAGGGTGCTTAAATCTTACCTTTCATCATAGTTTGATATGAAGGATTCATGAGCTCATAAGATTATCTTAGGGATGGAGATCAAAAGAGACAGGGATAACAAAAAACTTTAGTTAAGTCAAATGAAGTATGTTAACTCTATTTTGTAGAGATTCAAGAAGATGGATGCAAATCAATGAGTTTCCTATTTTTGTGGAAACAAAGTTATCAGTAGAACAATGTCCCAAGATGCCTAATGAGATAGAGGACATGATCCATGTTCCTAATGTGGGTGTTTTTGGTAGCTTGATGTATTTGATGGTTTGCATTAAACCAAATATTGCCCAAGTAGTGTGAGTCATAAGTAAATATATGCCCAACCAAGGCAAGAAGCATTAGACTATGGTTAAGAGGGTCTTCAATTATCTTTGTGGCACTTTACAAAATTTCATTTTCTAGTAAGGTGAACTTAATCTGAGTAGGAAAGTGGATATCCAAGGCTTTGTTGATGAATATTAGATAAGGAATATTAATGGCAAGAGATATACTTGTGGTTATGTGTTTAACCTATTTGGTGGTGCATTGAATTGGATGAGAAAGAGATAGGTTGTCGTTGGTCTTTCAAGTATAGAAGTTGAGTACATTGTAGCTACTCACACTTATAAGGAGGTGTTCAAGTGTTAGCATGAGATAGGATATAGTGTAGATCAAGTGTGACAATAGAAGTGCTATCAATTTGGCCAAGAACCTTGCTCTTCATGCATGGACAAATAACATTGATGTTCTTTCATAACATGGTGGAGGATAAGGGGGTAATGATCATGAAGGTGAATACTTTGGAGAATGTTACAAATTGTTTAATGAAGCTAGTAAGCACTGTGAAGTTCTTATGGTGTAGGAATGCCATGGGGATGTATCTCATTAGCAACTAGTTTGTTTTGTATATGTTTGGCTCCTTGTGCAATGTACACAACAAGTGGGAGAATGTTGGGAAGGTATTATATACCTTGCATAACATGTTTATTTTTTGTAATTAGTTTACTTAAAGTGGGATGCCACACTTAGGGTAGAGCAATTTTTTGCTAGGTATTTTTTGTATGTAACATTAAAAATTCATTTAATGCAAGGGTCACATGAAGACAATCATGTAACTACCCTAAGTTCTTTTGCCTCGCAACCTCCGACAGGGTAATTCTATCAAGTATTGCATATGGTAAAATATAGGGAGTAATGGCAAACCCATAAATTCTAATAATGGCACTCATCTAAAAAAGAAACCAATCATGCCAATTATCTTACATTTTTCCCTTTGCCTAGAAGTGAAAAGTTCTAAGAAATAGTTTCGCTACATTAAAAAATCTTGGCCTAATAAATCCCAACCTTTTCAATATCGAGACTATGAAGAAGTCCTCAAATTTGTAGAATGAGGCATGGGCATGGTTCTTGTCCATATGTATTGTCCACAATTGAATTAGATTTAATCCAATTTGGGAATTTATAACTAATTGATAACTTATCTTCCAAATCCTGGTTAAAGTGAATAGAAACAAGTAACAAAAAAATGAATACATTTTGAACCTTTTGGCACATTGCAACATTGGAGTTCTTGAAATTTGTGAAGTCATTATGAATGCGGTTGGCTAAGAAATGCACCATAGTCAAATAAAGTACTAACATAATATTCTAATTATCTTCACAGAAGGATAGCATACTTAGATTCATTTTTTCATCTACATCTAGCCCCAAAATTTGACATAGGCCCTAGTAGACTTCTTGGAAATAATACTAATCAGGGAACATTCAGGGGTTAAACCTCCTTCTAAGGGATAGGATCTAATGAAGCACCCCTTTCCTTAGGCTTGATATGTGGTAACATTGTTGTCATATAGACATAATAGTCTTTTTGTATAGGGTTTCCAATGTTTGCATATTCAATGCCTTAGTGATAGCATGTTTGAGTCCCAAACCCTTCTAGATCAATTATCTATTTAAAGTGAAAAGCACATTTCCTAAACTATCCTTTATCCACCTTTCCTTGTCATCATACATTTTACTTGCCTATAGTACACTATTTAGATCTATGAAGCAATTAGGAAAGATCACCTTAGCAAAGTTCAACTCCCATGCATTACAAATGGGCCTATGATTATATATCTTGCTAAGCATGCTCCTAAATAGGTCTCTTCTAGAGATGGTTGTAAGAGCATCCTTAATATCATCTATAGCATCAACAAAAGATTCTAGAATAATAGGGCCCTTACCAGTGGTTTTCTCATACTTTTTGAAAGCCTAAAGGGTGATTTCAATAATGTTTTTAGTTGCAGTTCTCTTGGATCCCATTTTATTTTTCAATATATAGGGCTAGGGTTTTTGACATAGCTAGGTTTTACAAAAGTATAAAACTCACAAAATAAGGATTTTCTTAACACAACAGGGGTGCAGACACAAGCATACAAACCAAAGTCCCTCCTTGAAATTTTGGGATAAAATAACCAGGCTCCTATATGCAATGAACAAAGAAAACACTAAGCTTGATAGGCTAGACACAACCTCTTAATAGCAATGCAATTTAATTATAAAATAGGGGAGAAAAAATGGGCTTACTTGGGAACATGTGTGCAATTTCTTTACAATAAGGAAGCTTTTATAGCTAATTGGAGTAACTCAAGAAACCAAGTTTCTATCAAACAAAATTATCGATGCCCTCACTCCCTAGATAATTCAAACTTTGGTTGGTTATCTTGAAAGAAATTTTCCTCTTCAATTGACAAATGATTCTAGAAATTTCACTTGTATGACTTCATTACCAAAAATTGCAAAGAACTAGGGCACATGAGAGTAGGTAATAAAACTTAGATAAGTGTGGAATTATTTTGACAAGAAAATCTTATGGCACAAAACAACAAATTGACATCAATGGTGTTTCATCCTTGTACATGCACAGGTCAAGTCGATAGTTAAACCTTTTAAATTTCAATTCCTGATTCATTTAGTGGTCAACATTTCTAAGAAGCTCATTGAAGAATCTATAGTTAAACCTATTGTTGGTGATTTATTCAATGGTCAAAATTTCTAAGAAGCTTATTGAAGAATTTACTCAAAACCTCTAGAGTTAATATCAGGTTTAAAGGCAAGACGAGTTTCTATCATCAAAAGGATAGTTGGATGGGCCGAATGATGAGAGAGGTCTCCTCTCTCCTACACGTTGAGCTTTACTAGGCACAGGAGGGTAAATATATGAAGATCTTGAGAATTTATGTGAAGATTGACAAGGCATTGCATATGACTGAATAAGCATTCAAGGATCAAATAATTTTGGTTAGTTCATTTGAAACTACCCAATACCAAAATAGGCCCTTAAGACACAATGTTGAATCTAGTTTGACTATTACTAATCCACATTGTGTTAGTACAGTAAATTGAACAAATACAATATCCTAAATTTGTAGAAAATAGATGCATTAACAGATATATTGTCATTCCCACCCTTATAGAATACTACAAGTATGGACATGAACACAAAAATGGAACAATTTTCATTTTTTCTAAACACTAGATTGAACAATTTTGAGGAAGTAGTTTACCTAATTTGCACAAGTCTCCTACTGATGTTGAAATGTTTAAAGGAGTATGCTACTTGTTTGTAACTATACAAGAAAAGGATTGAACTAATTAGTTAGGAAAATCAACTATAAGTAATGAACAGGAAATCAAATGAACTAAATAACAATATGATTGAATTCATGAGGAAATATTAAAAAAAACTACATCCATTTTAGCATATCCATATAATCTAGGTTAGGAATAACCAATCTACTAAAGTCATGCATGTGATAAAGACAAGGATTCATTATTCAACTCCAAATGATCATCCAATAATAAACGAATTCCAATTATAAATATAACTTACACACACACTAATGAGGAAATCTGAAACATATTTAAATACACAAGTGCATTTCTTATTCTTAAACCATAGTAAGAAAGATAGTAATTTTAGATATATGAAAAATGCATAATTTGAATCTTACAGTATAAGAGGTCATATATATATGATTATTTTCTAAGCAACATGTTGATATGAAGATATCTGATTTAACTATATATACATAATGAAGTTTATATGAATATATCCATGTGCGTGAATGTGTATATATATATATATATATATATATATATATATGTATGTATATATATATATATATATATATCAAATACACACATATATACCATTATAAAACTTAATTTAATAAGTATAAAATAGAGCTCAGCATTATGAATATATAGAAACCAGTAAGCTAGTATATACAGTGATCATTTTACACATCATCGAATGCTATTTTATATATATAATACTAAATATATTATAAATGAATATATAGCGAAAGATTAAAGTGTTTAAGACTTGTAAATAGTAAAGAATGGTGATGTATTCAACCACGGTTGGCCCTGTGGTGGCTCGGCTAGGCCGAGACCCACCACGGCCAGTCACGTAGTGGGGTGGGGGTCGGGGCTCCCCACGGCTCCCATGGACCTTTGGGCCATGGGAGCCATGGATAGCCATGACTTCCATGGCTTGAGGCATAACAAAATTCATACAGAATACACTATGAATTATAAATTTAAAACATAGTTTACTAACATTTAATCTATTGAATGTTACTCGTTTTGCTATATGAAATTTAAACTCAGCTGTGAGAAATTAAATACATTTATCAATATTCAATTTGCATAATATAAAAATAATGAATTTCTATATGAATCTAGAGTTGGAAATCAACCCAGTTTTCTATTACAAATAAACTCAAATCATATATTTTTACTAGAACCAAAATTTTCAACAGAGATACAATTGAATCCCAAAATCAAAGCTTTCTTTTTATGTTCATTATTTCTAGCTACAAAGGCCAAATGGCACAGGGTTTTTCCCCATGGATTTACTAGAAATATATAATGATTCTATAATCAAATTAATTGGTAAATACCAGTAAATAAACTAGTATACATCATACATATGTTTTTATTGTTTCTCTAAGGCATAAAATTGGATTCAAATTTCTTTCCTTGATTGGAACAAACACTTGCAAACCACATGAATAGCCCAGTCCTGCTCTCCTCCCAACTGTAGGGCTTGGTTTCCAAGCCCACCCCTGAGCGGGAGATCAAACTCAATTGGCCAAATTGAAATTCACAAATAAAACCACAATAAAACCAATTTTGCAAACCAGATTTCACATAGGCTAACTCACACACAAAGAATCCTTTCTAGATTCTTGCAAAGGGGGAGAAAGGGGGTTCCCTTCCCTATTGGGGATTAAATCATAACAATAACAATTTCTTCTTTTCACATATAATGCCATCACCAAAAATCATCTCCGCAACTCTTCAAACCCTCACTGCATAACAACCCACAACACAACCCCATCAATCAAGTTACAGCCATCCCCACAACACCACAACCCTTCCTTTCAACCCACAACACACACCTCCACACCACAACCCTTCAAATCACCAAAACCCCCACATCCTCCATAATGTAAATATGCCACAAAACTTCCCCAAGAGAGGATCCACGCCTTCCTCAACCCCACACGAGGGAGGCTCTCAACCCTCAGGTGAGATCTGCTCCCTTTTTCCACCCAAACCCAAATCACATTCAAACTAACAAGTTTACAAACAATTTGCAATAAAAAATTCATTCACTTGTTCACACACAAAACATCACTAATATACAACAATAAACCACAACCATTTCCACAATTTGCATTCATAAAACTAAAAATCAAAGGAATTATCGAACCCTACCTTGGTTGTCCAAGTTAGGAGTAGCCCAAGAATGGGTTCCAATCTGAAATAAAACCCTCTAAATCATAAACTTCCAACCATTATCCAACCATACTCTCCATCATCCATCATCTCCAACCAAAAAATAAGATTCACCAATTTTTTTCCAGCACAAGCAAAGAGGAGCCAAAAAACCAAGGGCACGCACACATACCCTGAGAGGAATTGAATAACATTCCTCCATAAAATAAATTGCACACCAAATCTTTCAACTTCCAAAATGAAAACTCAAAAGACAATTAAAATAATATAACTTTTTTAATATCCATTCTCAAATAAATGGAAGGAAATAAAATTAATAACAACCATATAAATCAAATACCTTCACACCAAAAATAATTCACATAAAATAATTAAGGCAAAAAGACCAAGATATTTAACCCAAATATCCCCGACACAACTCAACTGATTAACCACAACAAAATCCAGAAAATCAAATAAAATTGGGCATTTGAGAATATATCCAAACTAAAAAGGATCTAGGATGTCCACCTGCAAAACTCAATTTTGAACATCAGTATATCATGGGAAAAATAGCCGAAGCAATATATAAATATCAATTAACTAAAATATTTAAAATAAAATAATTTATTAATTTTCGCAATTAAACTACAATATTCATTTTTGTAGAAATTAAATACATAAACATAAACATTACATAATTAAAAACATTCCATTAAATTAAAATATTTGATACCATCTATGATCCATAACAATGTCCACACACACATATATGTATAAAATATGCATATCAAAACGTATAAGTCCATGATCCTGAAATAGCAGTATCAACCATGTCTACACACAATGATCAAAATAGTCAACTATAAACAATATCACATCATAATCTCAAGGGTAGTGCTAGCTAGACCTCACATCCTCCCCCTCTAAAATTAGGCTTCCTCCTGGAAGCCCTTAAAGAGGTAAGGAAACAGAGACCTCATCCGAGTTGTATCCTCCCATGTCGCAATAGACTCATTGTAGAGATCCCACTAGACCTTGACCTGGTCCAACTGTCATCCTCACAGTGCCAATGTTTGATGATCCAATATGCGAACATGGTTCAGGGTTAGTTGTTCATCTTGCACCACCTGTAGAGCATCCCACTCCAGAACATGAGATAAATTAGGTACATACTTATTAAGAACAAAAACATGGAACACATTGTGGATACTAGACAAGCTGGGTGGCAATGCTAAGTGGTATGCAATAGGATCAATCCTCTCCAGGATATTAAAGGACCAACATATCTTGATGCCAACTTAAAGATCTTTCCATAACAGATAGAACTGTTATGTGGGCAAACACACAAAAAGACTCTATCCCCAACCTAGAATTCTCGATCCACCCTCCTAGTATCTGCATACTGCTTCTGTCGATTCTATGCTATCTGCAGTTGCTCACGAATCTGAGTTACATGCCTCTCCATCTCACAAACCAACTTAGGTCCTACTGCAACATGATCCTCAAGTCGGTCCTAGCTTAGTGGCATCCTGTAGGGTATACTATACAAAGCCTCATATGGTGCCATGCCAAGCGACCTGTGGTGCCCATTATTATAGGTGAACTCTACCGTGTAAAAGTACTCCTCCCAACGGGACTATTGATCCATGATGTACATCCTGATCATATCCTCCAATACCTGGTTCACCCTCTCCATCTGGTCATCTGTCTCTGGATGATAAGCAATGTTGAAATTAAGTTGAGTACCCAAAGCCTGTTGTATGGCAGTCCAAAAGGATGAAGTAAAAATAAGATCTCTACCTGAAATGATCCTCCTCGGAACACCATGATCCTCCTCAAAATGCCATGAAGTTAAGGGTGTAAGCTCCAAGTCATGAGTCAAGTAATTAAGCTCGTGCAGCCTCAACTTGCGAGACTTGAATGAAATCACTCGTCCCTCCTACATGAGAACTGCTCCAAGACCCTCAATCAAAGCATCTATGCAAACAACAAAGTCACCTATAGGATTAGGAATCACCAAGATAGGAGCACCGGTGAGTTTCTCTTTCAAAATTTGAGAAGCTCTCACAGTGCTTGATCCATACAAATTTCTTGCCCTGCTTCTAAAGAGAAGTGATCGGATGTGCAATCCTGGAGAAGGCTTCCATGAACCTCCTATAGTAGCCGGCTAGACCTATAAAACTCCTAACCTTAGCAACATTAGTTGGAGAGGGCCAATCCAAAATAGCCTGAATCTTAGAAGGATCCACTGAAATCCCATCTCCTGAAATAATATGTCCCAGGTACTGGATCTCTATCTGAAAAAATTTAAGAAAAGGGTTGAACTAATTAGTATAATAAATGGAACAAATACAATATCCTAAATTTGTAGAAAATAGATGCATTCATAGATATATTCATAAAGGTCTTTCAAATAAGAAAACATATGGTATTGTCCTTTATACCTTTATGTGTAGTGTGAATGAATAAACAAAAATAATATTTACTTTAAAGATTTATCACGTTTAGGTGTGAAGTGTCTAACCATAAAAAAATGTAGACTGGTGTCTTGTATCTTGTTGCAATAGAGTCAGAAAACAAGAAAATCAAAGTGTTCGCACAATCAATTTATAGTCTCAAAAGGACTTGATGTACTAGTATTTATCTTGCAAAGCTTAGACCCTCAAATATCTTTTCACCCATGACGATGCAATTCATTCTTAGTTAACATTGTTTTACTTCTATTATCCCACACATTGAGCTAGAAAGACTTACTTGTACTCATTTAATGCATATAAATTAGACATAAACACAAATACAACAAACATGTATTTAATAATTTTCTAAATTATCTAAAATAATTGATAGAAACATGGAGACAAATCACATTACAAAAGTGAAACTTGATCTTATATTGATTCTCTAAAGAAAATTTACAAATGTCATTACAATGATTTACTTAGAAAATGACTAATTGGTTTCGCAATTGGAGTATTGAATCGATTCCTTGCACTAAAAATATGCAAAAATTCTAATCTCTATTACAAGGCCAATAACCTATATTTATAACTAAATCGCAATGATCACCTCTATGGATGATTAACATTTGTCTTGTAAAATGCCACTTAGGTCTAATTTCTTAAGAGGTTGGGAATTGATTTGATGTTGGGAATGGGCTGAGGAGGATAAGTGTGCCACTGAAGATAATATCACCATCTTGCTAGAATGTACCAAAGATGAAATAAATAAATTTTAATAAATTTTTTCCTAGGAGCCCCTTTATTCCACATTAACATGTTGTCATTTATCAATATGATAAGCACATTTGTCAACACGATGAACGAGAGTATCTGAAATGTCACTTCCTCTATTAGCTACAAGATTATCTGCCTCATGAAGACCACCTCCTCTTTGAGTTAACCTTGTTGCAATATCAAATAGTTCACCACAATGCTCTGGAGAAAGACAACTTTAACTAATTTGTACCCTAGAGTTTACCAAATCTTTGTCTTCTCCCATGTTGTCAATCAATTTTATGAAATTTTTCTTTGGTGGGACCTTGAACTAGTGTTGGTTGAACCATAGAATATCCTCATTGTCTTTCTCATGACTTAATATTTTTATACATGATGGTTCCTCTCCTTTAAGCTCCATGATACCTTCAATCCTCCTTTAGAATAGAATTGGACATGATATCCCCAAATTACTTCTTACTAGACTACTTGTAAAAACTTGAAGGCTCTTCTCTTTATATAGTGCAAGTATCGCCATGGGATATCTTCTTTGCTTACCATGTTACTTCTTCTATATCAATAATATGAAATCAAATCACTTATGATCCATATTACTTTTTTAGACCAATAATTTAGTGTCATCTTGGTATTACCTTCAATAGTTTCCATGTGTTGTCACCTCATTTGCTTATTTGCTACCCTATTCAAATTGATCCCCATCAGTTGCATTCATTACCATTTGCAAGAAAGTACATTTACTATGTGGCCCTCTTTTTGTTAGCTCATGGTGATTGTGAAACAATTGAAAGAATGAAAGAGAAAAGAATGCAAAAATATTAATATCCTTTTGTGAAGGCACCAAACCATTCTTCCCATTCTTCATCACTTGGCCATTCTACCCTAATAATTGGTCTCACTTTATTTACACTAGCCTTATATATGGCACCCAATACTACTTTAGTTTCTCTGATAAAATTGTCCATTTTTATTTCTAATGCCAAGATCTTATCCACTCGATGACAACATAATAGTGGATCCACTTTATCATCTTTTAATAAGGGATTAGAAAAAAATGTAAACCAAATCATTGAACTCCTCTCTCCAGTACCACATTGCCTTCTTCCCTTTGTCTAGATTTTAAATGGCTAGGAGGTTAGAAGCAATAAGAGATTAGAACTCTTGAATTGTTTCCCTCAATACAACCATTATCCTTTCCATAAAGGTATCCACATCATATAGTAGCTCTGTTACCTCATAGGTATCTACTGTCTTGTCGGAACCTCCAATGCACACTTTAACATTTATATGGATTTTCCTCATTAGCAATACCATGAGGATCCACTTTACATTAATTCTTGTCAATTGAGGCTCAAAACTCTTAATATGAATTGTTGTTCTATGACATTCTTGTAAGTCATCTACTATTTAGATCAAATTTTGCACTCTAGTTATGAAAACACCATTAACCAAGTCTTATATATTCTACTTGGGTTTATTTATGGCTTCTTTATTCCTACATATAATCTTTGCACCATGCCTCTTATCTTGTTGACTTCTTGTAAAATATTACTATCCCAATACATACTTGGGGGAGACAATAAAACTTTTCTTTTCAAGCCTTGGATGTGATCTTTCAATCTATTTGTCATGTTTTTTTTCATTTGTCAAGGCTTTCTTTAGTTTCAAGATTTTTTCCTTAGCCTATTTCATAATCAACTTGCCCTACAACTCGTGGTATGTAATCAACATATGGTTTTTATCTTTTACAAAGAAAGTGCCTAAATTTCTAAGGCTTCCATCTCAAGGTCAAAGGTCGAGCCTTAAAAGAACTTGCCAACTTCTTGGCTACTAAATAATTCCTCATTTCTCCTTTTGATGGTGTCAAGCACCATAGCATCTGCAATACTCCATCTTAGCAATAGGAGGCATCCACTCTCCTTGACCATTTGTTCCATTGCTCTAGATTTATGTTCTCAATGATAAAGGTAAACTTGGAATTGGGTTGGAGCTCTTTGTTGTGTCTTGTATATCATCCCCCAAATTTCCATTTAACATTTTCTTCTCCTCCAAGATTCTTTTCTCTTTTATCCTAATGGTTCATGCAAAAGTTTGAAACTCCCAGTCTTGATAAAGGTGTCATCAACAAGGAATTCATCACATGCTTTTTTTACTAACACCCTTCATGTCAGCATTATCAAAAACTTGTTGCATCATCATTGGAGTTCTAGGAGGACTTGAAATTTAGCTACTAGCCCTACTAGGTGATCTTGCCTCTAGTTTTAATGTGTTCCCTAGGGTAAGAAACTCTCTGGTGCACTCTATCATCAGATAGTCAACAAAGAGAGAGACCATTGTTGGAACTCAATGTTGCTTATCCACAAATCATCGAGGGAATACACAATGATCAATATCAGTGATACTTGTCAAGATGAACATAGGATTGAGACTCGTCAGCAAACCATATGCAACAAAGGGCCAAGTCATAAAAGTGGGAAATTCTTCATCTACTTTGGGCCTTAGCAATCCCAAGAGGGTGTTTCCCTAATGTTAATCACATGATAATAGCAAAATACAATTTATATAGAAATATAAACCATGCCCTATTACACAAGGAGGCTCCAAAGGTTGTCACTAAGCCTCAATGTTGGTTTAAAATATTACCTCATCTAAGAAGATAAACAAGACATGTATGCAACCTAAAATATGCATTGTCCCTAGAATGGAAATTACAATTAGGAGCTTACTTCAGATACACTTGTTGGATGGGATAGCAATGCAAAGCACTCCAAAGATATTTCTTAATTTGGTTCTCTTGAGATAAGATCTTATCTAAACATTGAGTTTGCAAAGTTGGTAGGATAATTAACTTTATTACTAATATATATTGATTCATGGTTTGTAGCTTTGAATTTTGGTGTGGTTGGAAGTTGGGGTGTTAAAGAATATTGCCTTGATCCTTGGTGGAATACAAATTGAGTTTCAATAATGAAAAACACGTGCATTAGTAAACAAGATGCTCATCAATTATATTAGAACTAAGAATAATTGAAACTAAGCCTCATAAGCACGTATACATGGGCATGGATGCATACATATGTCAATAAACAAGACCTATTAGATATTGTATAAAAGGTTGGATCCACTTTAATGATCAGTGGATAACCAAGAACATTCCCTATATTATGATGTCAATGATCTTTAAGAAAGCTTCTGAAAGGTTTTACAATCCTTATTAAATTACCTAAGCATGAACATAATACCACATAACAAATGTAAATGGAGGAATACATATGGACTGTAGACGATAAAATCGAGGTGCATGGAGACATTCACTTAGAAAAATATTGCATTAAAATGATCTTTAGTGGTTGACAAAATACATAGTCTTCCACCTGAACTCAACTTGTAAATAAATTTGCACTAAATACTACACATAAATAGTGGACATAGTTTTCTATGGTCTATAATAATTTCTCCTCTCTCTCATCCAACCAACAACCCAATACATTAAACCAAACATGAATATATAACACAAGAGCTCCATTTTATAGCATAGAGGTGTGGGTCATTTAGATTTCTCAATCAAATCAACATAAACTTTATCCATCAAGACTCTACTCCAGGCACACTTGCTTATGAGATCAAATATTCGTATAATAAATTGAGAGCATCCAAAATAAGGGATAAGATCTCTCATCATGATACAAATTGATAATTTAAAATAAATTTTATGTTTGTAGGAAAGTCATCTTACGTCTTCGTAATAAATCAACATATTTCAACCTAAGTTGCAAGCTACAACAATATCTAGTGCTCACATAATATATTACATGCCCTTAAGGAATGGGGCAATGTGAGAAATCACATCACAACTACCCTAAATTAAATAATGTGTCATTTCATACCTATAACATCTAGAAATCCTTCCTATTGTGTTCATCTACCCTTGGTACCAAAACCAACAAGATATCCATGAGTAGACATGCCTTTACTTTTGTTGATCACATTTGCAAGGAATAGACTCCAAAAATAGGGCATTTTAATTATAGAAATACAACTACAACAAGATTCTATATTTCTATCCACAAGCACCTAATAAAGCTAAAATAGGGGATTAAAAAACTTGGAGACACACTTACACAAGTTGCTAAAGGAGCAATCAAATTTGATAAGCATTAACATGCTACAAGTGGATATGGTGGGTTGTCAAATACACAATCATAATCACCTCTATGCACATCTTCAATGCCTTGTGCATATACCAAATAGGAAAGGGCCCATACATATAACCTAACATTTAGTTTGTAATCAAAATAAAATCTTCATGTGGGATGGCATTTTGTTGATTGAATTAAAAATATTATGAAAGCTTTAAAAAATGCCATGTAGCCTTTCCTTAATCTCTAGTATGCCCAAAATAAGAAATCAAATATGTTTTTATCCATATATTTCCAATGCCTCCCTATGCATGAGCAAGACAAACCTAAAATAAGGTTGTAGAGGCTTTAAACATTTAGAAAAATACAATAAAACTCTCTTATATGGAACCAACCATAGATGGGCCCTTCAATTGTATAAAATGCCATATAGAATTCAAGAATTATTTGCCTGTGTGAACAACCACATCACACACCAAATAATGATTGTTTTGAACAAAGCATAAAGGCACAAGAATGACTACCAATAGGGAATTGAAGCACAAAACATGTGATGGCCTATGTGAACAACAAGGAACCATAATTGAGCATGAAAAAAACATAGATGTGGCTACGAAAGTATTATTGACATTTTGATAATAAATTCAACGCCTTCAGATAACAAAAAATGATGCAAAATCAAGACATGGAGCCAAAACCATGGCAAAGCCAACAACCTAAACCTAAACTTTTTCTATCTCCAAACGTTGTTTCCCCTATATTTATAATTAGTTGAAACATGCCTATGAAAGGGTTAATCAATAATCCTTTGAGAATCAAGGCCTTCATGTTCCTCTTGAACCACTTACAAAGGTGGTATCTTTGATGCAATTAGAAAATCAAAATAGTTGGCATTGGTGAAGATATATGTTCTCCTCTTTTCTTTGCCAACTAAAGTGCCTTTGTTACAAGTAGTTTAGATTTCTTTGCAAGAACATCAAAACAATCTAGCTTTGGTTTTATTTTTTTGATTGGATCCTTAACCTCACGATAAGCACCTTTATAATTTGGATCTAGATCAATCATTTAGTTCTCTACAAATTGACCATGCATCCACCTTTTTCTCAATAACTATCATCTCCATGTTGTTCCAACTTCTAAATGGATATTCATGCTCATAACCACTCTTTCATTTGTTCTTCCTTGATCAATCAATGAAGCCCTCAAGGTCATACTTTCTATAATCAATAGATGACATATAAAAGAACTTGAGATACTCATCTACTTTCTTAGAACTTTCCTTAATAAAAATTTGAAAATCTCCCAAGTGAATTCTAGGTGGTATGAATCTAGATTTCTTGAACCTCGTAGAGTTTACATAATCTATCGAGTGCATTTGCATCATAACCTCCAATGTGGCAACTCTATTAGGTATTAAATAAGGTAAAACATATGGAGAGATGGCATACCCATAAATTTTGATAACAATGCTCCTCTTGTAAAGAAACCAATCACCCCAATTATTTTGTAGTTTTCCCTTTGACAAGAAGTGAAAGGGCCTAAGAAATAGTTTAGCTTCATCATAAACTCTTGGCCTAATAAATCCTAACCCTTTAATAGTGGAGCCATGAAGAAGTTCTCAAATTTGCAAAATGAGGGATGGGATGGTTCTTGTTCATATGCATTGTTCACAATGCTCCTCTTTTAAAGAAACCAATCACCCCAATTATTTTGCAGTTTTCCCTTTAACAAGAAGTGAAATGGCCTAAGAAATAGTTTAGCTTCATCATAAACTCTTGCCCTAATAAATCCTAACCTTTTAATAGTGGAGCCATGAAGAAGTTCTCAAATTTGCAAAATGAGGCATGGGATGGTTCTTGTTCATATGCATTGTTCACAACTGAATTGGCTTTAAACCTCCCCCTCTTCATTTGGGAATTTATATCCGATTGATAACATGTCATCCAATTCTCCAGCCAAAGTGAATAGAAATTGTCGTCAGGGTAAAAATTAGGTTTGAAACTGAAACAACAAAATATCAAACCCTAACTAGCATAATAAAGTACGAGCAAACATGAAAATCAAAAAAACAAACTGATGCAGAGCCTGCAACGAAGTGGTGAAAATAGATTAAAAATCTAGAACTATTGCTGTGGTTGAACCTTTGAACCACTCGAGCCAAATGAACTTATTGAACTTACGGTTACTGAACCGTTGAACCTCATGAACCGTTGAACCTTCCACTATCGGTTCAATATGCAATATCAGTTCAACATACTTCTATCGCACAGTCTTCACACTGTTGGTAACTATCAGTTGAACTGATTGGACCTCTTTGAATCTGTTGAACCATTGAACTACTTCAACCATCGATTCAACTATCGGCAACACTTACACCTCGTTAAACCGTTGAACCGGTTCAATCGTCGGTTCAACTATCGGCAATGCATACTCTTCGTCCAACTCTAAAGTTCTCCCGCCGATATCCACTAACACCGATGAACCAATGAACCTATTGAACCTTTGAACCTTGAATAGGTTCAACCGTTAGTCCAACCAAATGTTTTCAACCTGATACTCTCAACTTCGAATATGCACTGTTTAACCTTCAATCGCCGGTCACCCAATGAACCTTCACACACTTTGACCGCTACAGCCAATCGATACTTGTATCCACAGAAAGTGAACTTCCAACACACTCTACATGAAATGTATATTCGCATCCAGTTGTGATATACACAGGAAATATACCTCCAATGAAATAACACCAAAATCTAACGCCGAGAACATCCTCCGCACCCAAACTCGTAGTCTCTAGTATGTTGAGTCCTAGCACAAAGAGATGCTAGGCTCTCTACTACAACAACTCTTCCAGAGATTGGGTCCCCTATTCCATTCCGCCAGAAACACAAACAAAAAGAAAACAAAATAGAAAACTATGTACAGAATCCATTCCACTGATTTCAAAGAAATCCACTAGTGGAATGGGTTCAATCTAGCATCTCGACAATAGAAAACTAAACTATGTAATGAACAATTTGATATAGAAAGCATACACAGAACAGTTCGATACACAGAGATTTTACACAACACCCAGAATTTGTAAACACAAACTGACATAATTTGTATTTCTTCAATCAAAACTTCATCCTCTCCTCCTCTTCTAAAACTATGTTTATATCTCTCCCCATTCAGTTCCAACCAGAACACCAGAAGTTGGAGTCGTTATAACTTCCAACCGGAATACCAAAAATCACACGACACATGTTTGGCATACGACATGACTTAAACACATTAACAAGACACCTAAACATAACACACTTGATTTAATCATTCACATACCCCAATTGCCCAAAATGTTCAAATTGGCTTATCAGGATGCCAAATTTGTAACACTGGTTCACATGATGGGGTTTTTATTACAAACATGAAATCACAACACAAGTCCAACAAGACAAAACGAATAAACATAGAAATGCACAAAATATGACAACATATTAATACCTTAGTCTTCTCCCTCAGATGTATATTTGGCTTGATGAAGAGGTGCTCCTGCACCATACTCCCCGGGAGAAGAAATCTCAAGCCCACTTGAGATGAGAGTTTGAAGGTTTGTACCATGATTTGTGATCTGATCTTCAGTCATCCAAACTACCTCTGAGTCAGGTTTCCCCTGCCAAGCTACCAAATACTCCATGTACTCTTTATTCCTTGTCTTCTTTGTTACTCTTAAGTCTATTATCTTCTTCAATTTTGGTGGATCATGCTTAGGAATATCATCAGCTGCTATACCCTGCAATGGTTCCTGTTCTACATCTGCATTATGTTTTATAGAGTTAAATCACATACATTGAAAATGGGTGACAATCCAAGATGAGGAGGTAGTTGGATCTCATAAGCATTATGTCCACACTTCTTCAAAATCTGACATGGTCCAATCTTCCTTTGCATTAGCTTGGTATGTTTACCTTTTGGGAGCCTCTCCTTCTTCAGATTAACCCACACCAAATCTCCAACATCAAACTATACATCTCTCTTCTTCTTATCAACTTATGCTTTTTACTTCAATGTAGTTTGTTGTAGTTGGTTCTTGACTTAATCATGCACCTCTTTGATGGCTGATGCAAAAGCTTCTCCATCTGCACTAATAGATTCTCCTATAGGCAAATCTCTTAGCTCCAAAATACCTCTTGGATTAATTCCATCTACCACTTGAAAAGGTGACTTCCCTGTACTCCTATTGATGGTGTCATTATAGGAAAATTCTGCTTGTGGTAGGATGTTATCCCACTTCTCTCCATGCTGCCTTGTCAAACACCTTAGCAGATTTCCCAATGAACGGTTAACCACTTCAGTCTAACCATCTGTTTGAGGATGGTAGGTTGATGAGAAGGATAAATTGGTTCCAATCTTCCTCCAAAGAGTCCTCCAAAAGTGGCCAATAAATTTCAAATCTCTATCTGACACTATGCTCAATGGCAATCCATGTATCCTCACTATCTCTTTGAAAAATAGATCTGCAACATATGAAGCATCACAAGTGGTTTTGCATGGCAAGAAGTGTGCCATTTTACTAAATATGTTGACTACAACAAAAACACTATCATATCCCTTCCTTGTTCTAGGCAAACCCAATACAAAATCCATGCTTATGCTCTCCCATGGCCTAGAAGGAATGGGTAGTGGCTGATATAAGCCTGCATTAGTTGATCTCCTTTTTTCTTTCTGACATATCACACATGCCTCCACAAATCTCCTCACATCTGACTGTAATTTGGTCCAATAGTAATGCCTCTTCACAAGATCAAGAGTCTTATCCAGACCAAAATGTCCTGCCATGGCCCCACAATGTTTCTCCCTAATGATATTCAGCCTCATAGAACATCGTGGAATGCATAACTGTCCACCCTTGAAAAGTAATCCATCTTGGATCAAAAATTTAGAGTACTCAACATGATATTTGTCACCAAAGGAAGTACATACCTTGTAGATCTCTCCAAAGTCTTCATCAGCATCATACATGGCCTTCAAAGAATCAATGCCAACACTCTCCAACTGGATCTGATTTATGATTAGAGCCCTCCTGCTCAAAGCATCTGCTACCTTGTTCTTGACCCCTTTCTTGTGCTTGAGTGTGAAGGTGAAAGCTTGCAAAGTCTCCACCCACTTCATATGCCTATGGTTCAGCTTTTCTTGACTGTTTATGAAACTAAGGGCCTTGTTATCTGTGAACACTATGAATTCTTTTGGCATCAAGTAATGCCTCCACTTTTTGAGTGACTGTACTAGAGCACACATCTCCAAATCATATGATGAGTATCTCTTCTTTGCATCATTTAGTTTCTCACTGAAAAATGTTATAGGCCTACCTTCTTGACTGAGAACTGCCCCAATTGCCATGTGGCTTGCATCACATTCTACTTGGAAAATCTTTTTGAAGTCAGGAAGTGCAAGGACTAGCTACTCTGCCACCTTCTTCTTCAATGTTTCAAAAGAATCATCTACCTCCTTTGTCCAAGTGAATCTGCACTTCTGTCCTCCTTTTATGGTGTCAAGCATGGGTGCACAAACATGACTAAACCCTTTTATAAACTTCCTATAGAAGGTTGCTAACCCATGGAAACTTCTAACATCATTCATAGTTCTAGGAGTTAGCCAAGACAATATGGCACTTACCTTCTCTTGATCCATTTTCAGCTTTCCCTGTGAAATGACAAAACCCAAATATATGGTCTCCTCCTGCATGAACAAACACTTCTCCAAGTTGATCATTAGCTGTTCTTCATGTAACCTTTTGAGGACCAAGTCTATATGTTTGAGGTGCTCTTCCCTTGTATTACTGAAAATCAGGATGTCATCTAGATATACTATGACAAATTTGCCTATGACTTCCCGCAAGACCTCATTCATCAACCTCATAAAGGTACTAGGAGAGTTGGATAAACCAAAAGGCATGACCTTCCACTCATATAACCCCTCATTGGTCTTGAATGAAGTTTTCCATTCATCTCCTAGCCTAATCCTAATTTGATGATAGCCAATCTTTAGATCTATTTTTGTGAAATATTTAGCACCCCCCAAGCAATCAAGCAAATCTTCTATTCTAGGGATTGGGAACCTATACCTGATTGTTATTTTGTTGATAGCCCTTGAATCAATACAAAGTCTCCAAGTGCCTTCCTTCTTCGGTGCTAGGATATTTGGTACTGCACATGGGCTTAAACTCTTGCCAATTAGGCCTGTCTCCAACAATTCTTCAATCTGCCTTGCTACCTCTGCATTCTGTTCTGGGGTAAGCTTGTATGCTGCCTTGTTTGGAAGTGTAGATCCTGGGATCAGATCTATGCAATGACTGATATCTCTTATAGGTGGTAGGGACCTTGGCATTCCATCAGAGATGATGCCTTTGTACTTGTCCAATAGGTCTTGGATAGCCAGATCTATGAACCTTTGTCTTTTCTCTCCCTTGACTTCCTACTGCTACTCCTTGTTCACCTTCAGGCATGGAATAAGAGCATATGCAACTGCACCTTCTTCTACTATCTCTTTAATGAATTATTTGCCTTCCACCATCGTCACCTTAACTTCTTTCCCTTTTGATTCCTCCTCATTCTCCATCAATGGTAGCAACTCTATCACCTTACCATCCTTGGTGATTGAATATGTGTTCCTAACTCCATCATGGTGTGCTTTCAAGTCATATTGCCATGGTCTTACAATTAGGTGATGGCAAGCATCTATCTTGGTAATGTCAAACAATAATCTGTCCTTGTATATTCCAATTTGAAATTCTACCCAAGCCTGTTCTTCCACAACTGTTTGTTGAACTTGGGTGAGCCATGAGAACTTGTATGGGCATGGATGTGGCAATCTTCTAAGCTTAAGCTTTCTACCATTTCAATGGACACAAAACTTTTAGTAGATCCAGAGTCAATCAGAACTTTACATACCTTTCCTCCTGCCTTGCAAGTAGTTCTAAAGAGAGACTTCCTTTGTGGGGGTTCTTTGTTAGGCACCTTCATGGTGGTCATTGCTCTCCTCATCATCAAAGCTTCTCCTTTCTCAGGATATCCATAACTGTCAGGAGCATTCACACTTTGAAAAGTGTTTGAGCTTGTTACACTTTGACAATCAGATTCTTGGATCAAATTTGTCCTCCTTTCTCCCATTGAACTTGTTGCCTTTTCTGGACATCTGCTGGCTATGTGGCCTTCTTGATTGCAATTGTAACATCTGAGAGGTCCTCTACCCTGAGATCTCCCTCTAAATGATGGTCTTCTGCCCCTAAAATTTCCTCTTTGATTGTAACATCCTCCTTGAGTTTGACTGTTGTCTCCTTTGCTACTCTCTTGATTTGATTCACCTTGGTATCCAAATCCATTTCCTCTGCCTCTGAAAGGACTTCTTCCCCCTCTTTGCTGTCTCCCTTTTCCTCTACTGTTCTGCTCTTGTCTTCTCTTTAATTTCTCTTCCACCTTGAGTGCCAATTGGTAGCACTTTTGGACTGTATCTAGGCTATGCAGATTTAAATCTTCTTGGATGGCAAACCTCAATCCATTGAGGTACCTTGCCACCTTATCGTCCTCACCCTCCTTTACCTTTGCCTAGACACATAGTTTCATGAATTCTTCAGTGTATGAGCTGACATCTAACTCCTTTTGTTTCAAGTTTTGTTTCCTCTTCTGTAATTGGATGTTGTAATCCAATGGAACATAGGCTTCCTTCACCAAAGCCATCATCGTCTTCCAGGTAGCAACTCTGTTCTTTCCCTCTTTCACCCTGTCATCTTGGATGAAAGTCCACCAAGTTAGTGCAACCCCTTTCATTTTGGATTGGGCCATCTTCACCCTTTGGTGGTCTGGTATCTCCTCGGTCTCGAAGAAATTATTCAAGGAGTCTATCCACTCCATCACTAAATCAGGATCTATTTTGCCTGCAAACACGAGCAGGTCCAGTTTCATATCCACGGTCCTTCTCTCCATGGATTTGAGGGCATTGAGTAAGGGTCTCTGGTCTGTAGGAACTGTTGGTGCCTGAATTGACTGTCAGTTTCTGAGCAAATTTTCATGCAGGCACCATCCCAAGATATCCAAAAGGTTCTAAGTTTTGGCACCCCTCAGTGTTTTTCAGCATCTGCATCTCATTTCTTGAGGAGGGGTCTTCGTCTTTTCTCCATCGGCATGAGTTCGTTTTTGTGTCTTCGACATTTCGGTTTGAACTTGAACCCTTTTTTCTCTAAGTTCAATGGTTCAGCGGTTCTGGGTTCAATTTTCTTCTAACGGGTCGCATTATGCATTTGCCTTGCGCAAATATTGCATCGTTGAACCTCCCGCTTGAACCTTTTTGTTTTGGTTCAAGGTTCAATGGTTCGAAGCTTTGTTGCCTATGGGATTATTTTTGATGTTTGAACCTCGGTGTTGAACCATCAGGTTGAACCAGTTCATCGGTTCAATGGGTTTGCGGGGTTGCTTTTGTGTTGCCGACAGATTTGGAATCGGCGTTGAACTTCTCGGTTGAACCTCTCTTTTGAACCATCGGCTTGAACCGGTTCGTGGTTCAACGGTTCAATAGTTCAGCGCTTTATGTTTTTGGTCTTATCGGAGTGATCGGCTTCATCAGCGAAAGACTTTTTGGCTGCTCCGATTGTTTTGGTCTGGCCGATGGATGTCCATCGGCGTGTGTTTGGCTATCGGCAAAGCGAATTTTTGGGCCCCCGATGTAAGGTGTTTGGCCGATGGGGTGTCATCGGCGTGGGTCTGGCCGATGGAGGAGCAGTGTGTAGCTGGCAAAGTAGGCATCGGCATAACATTTGAGATCGGCAAGGGAGATTTTGGTTGCTCCGACGGTGTAGGTCACACCGACGGAGGTAATAATCGGTATGATAGTGTGTGTCGGCAGGAGGATTTTCAGTTGGGCCGATGGTGGTCATCTTGCCGAAGGCGGTGTATTTTGCTTGGCCATCGGAGAGACTTGGTAGATCGGCGAGGGTCTGGAGAGTTGGCCCGATGGTTCGTCTCTGGCCGATACAGGGAAGTGTAGTGTAGCGGTCGGCGGGAGATTTTTGGAGCGGGCCGATGGTGTTAGTTTTGGCGATGGGCTTTTGGAGAAGGCTTGTGCGTCGTGTGCGGCAAAAGCGCTCGACACCTTTTATGCTCGCGGCCATGTTTTTAAAGTATTGAAGGAGTCTCCGCGGCACCAATGTGGGATTAATTTCCCTACACATTTGAAACTTCATTAAAGTGCATTTTGGCGGGAACTTCTGTTTGAACGCAGCGACGGTTTCCAGGTAGGCCGCGGGTGGTTGAGGCCTTTAATGGCGACAATGCAGAGATATGGGCAATAGTACAAGCTATCAGGTTGCCCGATTTTTGAGTGAAGACTCCCAGATGGCGGCGCAGGGCTCGAGGCTTCTCTTATCTGTTGCTGCAATAACTTCTGAGCGCCATTCTTCCTGTGTGATCTGTATTTGGCAGATTTTTGAAAGCCATGTAATTAATTGCTGTGGTACACTTTCTGGCTGTTATAAGCAGACTGTGTTACCATTTTTTAGGTCGTTGTTGAAAGTTGAACATTTTGGCTCTGTAACACAATATAGTTCATTTTGGTTGCTCTGTACAGTTAAACTTGTGAGTTTATGTATCTCCTGTTGTACGATTTGGCATGAATCCACTAATTTCATGGTTAATCTTATATGAATAATGCTATGTTTGCATGTGTTATGCTGATTCTGTCTCCAGTTTTGCATGTATCTTTCTTACTGCAATAGGGATGTCATAAGTATAGACAGCTTAACACTCTGTATTGGGAGATATCTGTAAGGCAGATATCATGTGTATCCCCCTGAAATCTAGTTTTAGCTATTCATGCTGATCATTCACAGGTGTATGTCTACCGACTCCAAGCCCTGGATAGGCACCAATCTAGCTCTGTGTTGAGGTTATACACCATGTCCAGCTTTGCATCCAAAATTCAAATCAAACCCTCTCTTCCTTCCATCTGTTAGTTGTAGGATTAGGAGTAGGAAACCCTTGCATGCTCTCATACCTAACCAGACATTATGTCCAAGAATGTTGCCAACCTTGTGATTTGTTACACAAATCTTGGTCCATACATGAGAGTATTCTGCCTGTTGCTGTCAAGTTAAATCCTTCTGTCATTGAGCCAGTCAAGGTTATACTTTTATCAAATAGGGAAACCCCCCTTGGTGCGGCAGAACCAGAAGTGAAGGGGAGGAGCTCACGCAACCTCCTGTACTCAATTGGCTGAATCTGCCTGTGCATTAGAACTGGCAAACCCTAATGCTGATTCAGAAGAAAAACCAACAGGAACCTCCATCTCTTCCTGCCTAGGGATCTTCTCTTCATCACCAGAATCTTCTTCTCCCTTCTCTACTTTTTCCCTCAACTTCTCCAACTCATTTATCAAGGCCTGATTCTGAGCCCTAACTGCTTTGCTCTCTGCCAATTGTTTCTTCACTAGAACAACCGACTCAGCGTTGGTCATCTTCGTTGGGTACTCTTCTGACCCTTCTTCTGACATCTTCTCTTTTTCTTCTACCCAAAGGATACTTCTTTGCTCTGATACCACTTGATGCAGAGCCTGCAACGAAGTGGTGAAAATAGATTAAAAATCTAGAACTATTGCTGTGGTTGAACCTTTAAACCACTCGAGCCAAATGAACTTATTGAACTTACGGTTACTGAACCGTTGAACCTCATGAACCGTTGAACCTTCCACTATCAGTTCAACATACTTCCGTCGCACAGTCTTCACACTGTCGGTAACTATCGGTTGAACCGATTGGACCTCTTTGAATCTGTTCAACCGTTGAACTGGTTCAACCATCAGTTCAACTATCGACAACACTTACACCCTATTGAACCCTTGAACCATCGAACTGGTTCAATCGTTGGTTCAACTATCGGCAATGCATACTCTTCATCCAACTCTAAAGTTCTCCCGCCGATATCCACTAACGCCGATGAACCAATGAACCTATTGAACCTTTGAACCTTGAATAGGTTCAACCATTAGTTCAACCAAATGTTTTCAACCCGATACTCTCAACTTCGAATATGCACTGTTTAACCTTCAATCATCGGTCACCCAATGAACCTTCACACACTTTGACCGCTACGGCTAGTCGACACTTGTATCCACAGAAAGTGAACTTCCAACACACTCTACATGAAATGTATATTCGCATCTAGTTGTGATATACATAGGAAATATACCTCCAGTGAAATAACACCAAAATCTAACGCCGAGAACGTCCTCCGCACCCAAACTCGCAGTCTCTAGTCTGTTGAGTCCTAGCACATAGAGATGCTAGGCTCTCTACTGCGACAACTCTTCTAGAGATTGGGTCCCCTGTTCCATTCCGCCAGAAACACAAACAAAGAGAAAACAAAATAGAAAACTATGTACATAATCCATTCCACTGATTTCAAAGAAATCCACTAGTGGAATGGGTTCAATCTAGCATCTCGACAATAGAAAACTAAACTATGTAACAAATAATTTGATACAGAGAGTATACATAGAACAGTTCAATACACAAAGATTTTACACAGCACCCAGAATTTGTAAACACAAACTGATAGAATTTGTATTACTTCAATCAAAACTTCATCCTCTCCTCCTCTTCTGAAACTATGTTTATATCTCCCCATTCAGTTCCAACTGGAACACCAGAAGTTGGAGTCGTTATAACTTCCAACCGGAATACCAAAAATCACACGACACATGTTTGGCATATGACATGACTTAAACACATTAACAAGACATGTAAACATAACACACTTGATTTAATCATTCACATACCCCAATTGCCCAAAATGTTCAAATTGGCTTATCAGGATGCCAAATTTGTAACACTGGTTCACATGATGGGGTTTTTATTACAAACATGAAATCACAACACAAGTCCAACAGGACAACACGAACAAACATAGAAATGCACAAAATATGACAACATATTAATACCTTAGTCTTCTCCCTCAGATGTATATTTGGCTTGATGAAGAGGTGCTCCTGCACCACAAACAAATGCAAACCCAAATCCATGCTAAACTCGATTTATCTCCATTGCTCTTCTCAACCTCACATAAGAATGCAAGATTTTAAAGGATGATCGATGGAGGAATGTTGGTTGCTCACTGTTGCAGTAGCATAACAGTACTCAAGAGCTAGATATCTCTAAATGACTTATGAGAGGGTTTGATTTATAGAAAAGGCCGATTTGAATGAATGGTTGTGATTGCAAGTTGATTTGTGCTATGTGGATGGTTGAGATCGACTAGGGTTTCCCTCCACTACAAGATAAGAGGGAATTTTAAATTTGAGGATATGATGAGGTGTAAAATCAAATAAATTTGCCCAATTTATTTGATTTATTGAGATAATGCATGTGAAAAAGGGCTTTTTCCATTAAGTGAGGGGTTGTAGTCATGTGACATGTGTAGGATAAGTCTAATTTAAATAAAAGTTTATTTAAATTAGTTGTGCATGTGAAGTGTTGTAGTCATGTGACATGTGTGTTTGCATGTGGTAAAAAGTAAAGGAATAATTCAAATATTTTATTTAAATTATTTGAGACATGTGAAAGGGTGAATTAATTAAATAAATGGGATTTATTTAATTAATTGGAAAGTGGGATTAGGACAAAACGTTGCAAGATGTCTCTAGTAATGTGTTAACTAGGTGTTGCAAGACATGGACAAAATTAAGTGTCTACATTTTGCCCCTCTTTGAAATGATGTTGCGACCAAGTAACATCATTTCAAAGAAGCTAAGGAAATGGGATGAAGATGAAAAGATAGGGTAATAATGCCCCCTCGAGAGGATAGGCAGGTTGGACAAACATGGGTATGCTCTCGAAATGAAAGGGATTGGTCAAAGGCGAAAGACAAGGGAATGGATAGAAGAAAGGGAAGGATGCATTATGTTGCAATGAAGGTGAGCAACCATGATGTTTGATATAGCACTAGACATTATGCACCAAGGTATAAGGACCAAGGTGATGATGTGTCTCGTGCCCCAGCGTAATACAACCTTGTTTAGATATAAGATATGAATATTAGCTGGGAATGATTTGGATTTGATACAAATGCAAGATGAAATGATAACACACACAAGCAAGCAAGAAAGCATGCACAAATGATTCAAAAACAACAAGGTATTGCCCCTGTCAAGCTGTAAACCAATGATTAATTGATTTCTTGATTGATTGATGATGGTGTCTAGTTTCAGGAATGAAACATGTCGTATAAGACGCCTGGTCTAGTTTTGACAATGCAACATCTTGTATAAGACAATTAATATGATTGATTGATACTAGTGTTGTTGGCCATGTGAGCAACACCAAGATTTGATTAATGATTGATTGGTTTACAACAAGGCTAGGATCAAGACCATTGATGCAATTGGATAATTTGACAAGATTGATTAACTTGATTGACATGGATTGATATGACTTGCATTTGAGTTTATTGGATTGGATTGACTTGATTTGGTTTCGATGATTGATTGATTTGATGGAATGATGTTGATGAAGTAAATTGATGATTGGATTGGAGGAATTGAATTGAATGGAAGAATTGATTGATTTGATGATTGGTTTTGAATGAGTTAATCAATTGATTTGACAAAGATTGATTTGATTTGGTGATGGATTGATTGGATTGAATTGAAGAATTGGTTTGAAGAATGTGACTAGAATGAGGATTTGAGAATTTGATTAGAAGAATGGAATTGAAGAATTGATGTGATTGATGAATTGGATTGATTTTATGGAATGATTTTACTGCTTGGATTTTTGTTGGATATTTGATTTTTTTTGTTGAATTTTGGAAATATTTGATTTTTTTGGATTTTTAAATGTTTTGATTTTTTGGATTTTTGAATGTTTTGATTTTTTTTGGATTTTTGACATGTTTTGATTTTTTTGGATTTTTGAATGTTTTGATTTTTTTGGATTTTGAAATGTTTTGTTTTTTTTGGATTTTGAAATGTTTTGGTTTTTTTGGATTTTGAAATGTTTTGGTTTTTTTGGATTTTTGGCATGTTTTGATTTTTTTGGATATTTGAATGTTTTGATTTTTTTGGATTTTGAAATGTTTTGATTTTTTTGGATATTTGAATGTTTTGATTTTTTTGGATTTTGAAATGTTTTGGTTTTTTTTTGGATTTTGAAATGTTTTGGTTTTTTTGGATTTTATAATGTTTTGATTTTTTTTGGATTTTGATATGTTTTGATTTTTTTGTGTTTTTGGGAATATTTGAATTTTTTGTATTTTTGAAAATGTTTTGGGAAATGGCATTGGAAATTTTGATAGCCTTTGTGCTAGATACCAATGACAAGGGAAGACCAAGTCTAGGTGCAAGGATGAAGGTAAGTGGGATGGATAGATAAAAAGATGAAGGTAAGTGGGATGGATAGATAAAAGGATGGGCGATAAGGGATGGAATGGATGTGTGCATTATAAAGGGGGGATGTGATCTCCAAAGACTATGTCACATAGGAATAACATGCCCCATTCTAGTTAGGATTTGACATGACAAAGATTATGACAATAGTATGATTAGATGGATTGGTTTGGATATGATGGAAAAATGGGTAATGACAAGAGGATAATGAAAGGATGAGCTATATCAAGAGATATCTAAAAGATTTGTCAACATTTTCCCCCCATATTCTTATCAAGATCAAAAGGAGGAAGGGTCGATGAATGGGCTCAATAGGATAGGTATGGGTATGTAATGGATAAGGATGGTAAAATGGAGATGATAGGATGGAAATGGTATGACGGAATGGATAGTTTGGATGAGACAATGTGCCCCCAAGTGTGACATAGAAGATCAACCTACACATGACGCTTGTTTGCCAGGTTTTCATCATGGTACTTATCCAACGCTCCACCAAGGGTGGTTTTCACCATTGGACGAAGGGATTTCTCTTTACTATTTTAATTTTTTCTTTTTTTCTTTTATTTTTCTTTTTTTTGACTTTTTTTTAAATTTTTGAATGAGATAGGTGGAATATGGATAAGAGGGACTCAAGTGTCTAGTGCCATGAGACCATGTTGCATTAAAGATAGATGTTGCATATGGACCATGTCAAATGTCATTATGCTCATGGATGTTGGTAGGTAATTGCATGAAAGGGTGATGGAGTAGGTAGATAATGGATTATGATGTGGATTATGTAGGATTTATGCACAAGGATGGATGAAAAGCTTATGCAAAAGCATGGACCATAGGAATAGGATGGGGAAGATATGTAGGATAATGGATGAAAGATGGGGATATGGAAGTATGCGGAAATGTTTTGAAATGAAAGGGAACCATTACCAACAGCTACACACACCATGATAAACATTGAAGCTTTTGATTTGGTGGAGGTGTAGGAAGCAATGGGGATGTTTTCTTAGGAGATGAGTGATGTAATGATTTAGGGACCCACATAGACTTAGGTTTTTTCTAATTTTTGCTTTGCTTGTGGGATGGAGGAACTTGGGATTTTGGAATGGAATGGGATTGTTGGGATGTGGATGTCTCTTTTGTTTTGACTTCTTTTTGCTTAGGTACCCATACCATTTTAGTTTTGTCCTTTTCTTTTGAAGCTATGGGCTTAGGTATCCTTTTGGATGTACTTTGCTTTGATTCTTTGCATTTGTACCCTAAGGCATGAGGACCCTTAGGATTTTTGGTTTTATGGGTAGAGGCATCCAAATTTTTGCTTTTGAATCCCATGGACATGGTAGAGGCTGCATGTTTAGACGATGTGTGCCTTGATTGGTCATGATTAAGATATTTAGGGGATTTATGAATGGATGATTTATGAATAAATGGATAAGGGGATTGGATGATAGGGACATTAGGTGTTGGGAGGAGTGGAGGTAAAGTGGATGGAGGGATGTTAGGAGTTGGAAGTAGTGGAGGCAAATTGGATGGTGGAAGGTGTATGGTCACATGCTTTTGACATTTGTAGGTTGATGGAGGTGGAATGGTAACATATGTTTTGGGTGTATGATAGGATTTGTGATGGAAAGTGGTGGACTTAGGATGAATGGAGGAAGTACCAACATATTTAGATTGTTGTCCTTGGGGTGTATATCCAAGGCCATATGAGCGTGTAAGGACTTTGACATGAATGGGTTCCAAAATACCTTGTTCATGAAGACCTAAGCCTTTACCTTGGTAGTTCATGTTTTGGAGTATGTGATGAACAATAGGACTAGGTGTGGTATGGACACTAGACTTGAGCTCAGTATTGGATGGAGAAGGTGAAGTGGTGGATAAAGGTTGTTGTTCCCCTAAGGAAGAACATTCATGGATGAAGGTGGATAGACCAATAGGATATGATGGCTTTGAAATGGAATTGATAGTGGATGTGGAAGGATCATTTGGATCTTGAATATCATTATGTTCATTAAGATCCAAGCTATTGGTTTGATCATCTATGAGTTCTTGGGAGACAAGTGTCTCATCAAGGGAAGTGGATGTTGTGGGATCATGGATAGGGCTAGATGGAGGATGGATAGGTGTAGTGATAAGCTCTTGACCACGGAGTGCATAGAGTTGGCTAAGGGGATCATCATGGTCTTCTTGATCATAGAGGGGATCTTGATCATAGATAGGAGTGCTTTGATCTTGATTTAGATTAGGGATTAATGTTTTCTCATGCTTAGGATTCTACTCTTGACATAGCTCTTGACTTGGAATGGAAGTGGAAGACTCTAGAAGAGGCTTGGTATGTTCTTTGTGATCAACAACATAAGGGCATGATGGACTTTGACTTAGACATATAGGATAAATAGGTTGCAGACCACATGATGGAGTTGGAGGAATAGGCATGGCATTCAAAGGTTCTTTGATAGGTGCCAAGATAGGTGTTTGACATGAGGATAGGTTGTTCCTTTCGAGTAGCCATTGGATCAAATCCTTTGCAAGTGCATGTTGGGAAGGACAATATAGTGGATGGACAATGAGGGTAGATGATGTGGACTTGTGATTAGGCTTAGGTGGAGTGGAAAGTTCCCATGGTGGAGGAATAAGAGGGATGGAAGGTGTTGTCTTAGGGTTTGGACTTTGATTAGTTGGAGGGTCAAAGGGGTTGAATGGATTAGTAGATTTGGATGACCCCATAGGTTTTCTTTTATAATGTTTGATTCTAGGATGTGGGGTTAACGTAGGAGTAGATGGTAGAATGTACTTATAGGGTGGTTGAGATGGACTTATGTTCCTCTTGTCAAAGGTAGCATGAGAATTTAAAGGCCCTTTGTCTTGTTGCCAAGGTGGACTTGGATAATCTTGTGGATAGGCTTGGGGTGCTAGAACCTTGTTCTCTAGTATGGGCATGGAATGACACATATCTTCACATCATTGTATTTCATCCTGTTTCTCAAGATATGCAACATGAGTCCTATGATCATTGGAAGTTGGAGGAGAGGCCCCTCGAAGGATAAGTTTAGGTCTTGGTTTGTTATCATCATTAGGACTAGAGGGAGGACCACCTCGAAGTATAAGCTTGGGCTTTGATTTTGTCTCATCATTAGGATTAGAGAGAGGGCCTCCTCAAAGTATGACCTTGGCTTGTGTATTGTCTTCATGATTAGAACTAGAGGGAGGGCCTCCTCGAAGGATAAGTTTGGGCTTGTGATTAGGATTTTTAAGGACTAGGACCATTTTGGCAAGTGCTTGACTAGGATTAGGGTAATGATGTGGAGTGACAAGGATGATTAGGGTTTTGATGACTTGGAGTGAATGAGTTAACAAGAATGTTTAGAATGGTATGTTTATATGTTTGGTGTTTATAGCTTGATTTGGCAATGTTCAAACAAATGATTACACATGTACACACATGAATCACTCATGCAAGACACTCAAGCAAGTTTGAATTTGAAAGTTGAATGTGATGATTAAGTAAGAACTTGAAGAAGACACATCAACAAGCCCTAGATTAGTCAAATGGGTTTGGCCAAATAGGTCTTACTCTAGGTTGCACAAGTTGACTAAAGATGTCCCTAATATACTCAAGGTGCGGGGGGCCCAATTCCGTGAAATGAAAGTGAAATAATGCCACACAGCTGGGAGAAAGGGGTAACCCACCCTTTACCTTCACTTCCCAAAGGTATAAAGTTCTTTGGGGCTTAGCCAAGAGTGACAGGATTTCAGCTTCCAAAGAGGTGTCTTTCGATTCACACCTCACTTTTTATACTCCATTGGAATGCTAGAGTTGAGGTCATCCCTTGGAGTGGTGTGTCTCCAAGTAGGCCTCCTAAGAAGGGTATGACAAAAGCAAACCAAGTGAGGTGTTTTTGATCTCCAAGATTACCTTGCAGTGCGAGGAGAGAGCATACACACACACACTTGATTCACATTTGCACTTGTTAATTTCCCCTTTAAGAAATTGAAATGTGTGGTGTGAAATTGAATGGATGAGGTGTTTTTGATTCTCAAAGTTACATGAAGCGCATGAGAAGAGAATACACACCACTAATCTCACTCAAGTTCACCAAGCAATGAAGACACTTGTTTGTTTTAACCCCAAGTCAAATGTGTGATGGAAGACACTTGTTCATTTTATGCCCAATTTTGATGTATGACAACAAACAATGTTCATTTTAAGAGCCCAAAATCCAAATGTGTATGCAAACAAGATGTTCTTTTTATACCCAAATTGAAGTGTGTTTGCAAACAATGATTATGAAGAAATGAAAAGAGGTAAAAGATGAAATGAGTGCACCTAATAAATTCACTATTCAATCTGTTGTGTATGCTAATGCAAATGCTGCTACAACTCCATATGATCACCTATAAGCCACAAAATCAAAGAACAAACAAATAAACTTGAATAGAAAAATGTTATATGAAAAAAGAAGAATCTGATAAAATATGATTAAGATGAATAGATATAGAAGAATAAATAGCATGAATAGAATCTAGATGAAATTCTATGCACTTTAAAAAAAATCGTGAAAAACGGATCAATTTTAATCAAGATATTTGTATTTGAAGTTCAAAATAAGATCTGACTTTGACTAAAAAAAGTTCAATAAAATGACATAGTCACCTAATGAAGCATACATCAGTGTGAAGTTCACTGAGTCGGCTTTCCAATGAGTCCTTGTTTGTGAATTTTTGACCCCGTATGTGAAAGTTATGTCGAAAAGAAAAATACTGCCCTATTAGGGCATGAGGAAGAACTAGGCAGTCTTGGTAGTTACCTCCTAACCGCTAGCAGTATTAGAAATTGTGATCACATGGGGTGGTCAAGAGAGTGCAGTCAGTTTGGGCGGCTAAGGCTAGTCGAGCCCCTGGTCGTCCATATGACCAGGGGCGGGCCCAAGACAAAAAATAAAAAAGAAAAGAAAAGGAAGAGGGGTGTGGCAGCCCGCTCCCCCTACCCAGGGTCATGGATGTGACCAAAGGCTAATCGAAGAATGTTGGTGCAAACATGAGTGTAGGGACAAATGTGATAGGCAGCTTAAGGCAAACCAAGGGCTTAAGGTAATTCGCTGGCTTAAGATAAATCGACAGCTTGAGGTAGGCTTAGGGTAAATAAACCGACGACTTAAGGTGGCAATGACTATGAGTTTTAAGTGGAGGCAGAGGGATTAACCAAAGGCTGAGGTGGATCCGTGACATCTAGACCACGGTGGTGATGGGTGGAAAAAGGTGGCAACCTAAGGTTTTCGACGGGCGGCGACAGGGAGGAGTCTAGGCGGGAGGTGGAGAGTTTGAAGGCGGAGGGAATTTAGGGTTTCATAAGTGGCAGGAATGCAGAAGGCGATGGAAGTTAGGATTCGAAACCAGGTGGCAGGGGACCAAAAACTAGGCGATGCTAGGGTTTTTAAAACACCTGCCAACAAACAAATTTTAACCTGCAACAAAACATCGACTAAAAACATTAAATCCAAAATGTTTAAACCTGCAACCATGCCATGTTAGCTACGACAGTCAGAGAGAAAAACCCTAAATCTCAACCAAAACCTACTCAGGGGTCATATGGTATGGTCTTGCGTCAGGGATCAAATAAAAAAATTCTATTTTTTTCTGATAGCGAAATGTATCAAATTTTATGTTGTTTTTTGCTTGCGAGGCCTCCTGGACACAACGAGGTCCATTTCAGGCCTAGAGGTCACCTGCAAAAACTAATTTTTAGAGATCGACAAAAAACGTTAGATTTGCATGCTTCACGTCGAGTTCACTAAATGTCGTCAGAGTAAAAATCAAGTCTGAAACTAAAATAGCAAAATATCAAATCCTAACTAGCACAATAGAGCACGAGCAAGCATGAAAATCAAAATAACAAACGAATGCAAACCCAAATCCATGCTAAACTCAATTTATCTCCATTGCTCTTCTCAACCTCACATAAGAATGCAAGATTTTAAAGGATGATCGATGGAGGAATGTTGGTTGCTCACTGTTGCAGTAGCATAACAGTAGTCAAGAATGACTTGTGAGGGGGTTTGATTTATAGAAAAAAGCCGATTTGAATGAACGGTTGTGATTGCAAGTTGATTTGTGCTATGTAGACGGTTGAGATCAATTAGGGTTTCCCTCCACTACAAGATAAGAGGGAATTTTAAATTTGAGGATATGATGAGGTGTAAAATCAAATAAATTTGCCCAATTTATTTGATTTATTGAGATAATGCATGTGAAAAGGAGCTTTTTCCATTAAGTGAGGGGTTGTAGTCATGTGACATGTGTAGGATAAGTCTAATTTAAATAAAAGTTTATTTAAATTAGTTGTGCATGTGAAGTGTTGTAGTCATGTGACATGTGTGTTTGCATGTGGTAAAAAGTGAGAGAATAATTCAAATATTTTATTTCAATTATTTGAGACATGTGAAAGGAGGAATTAATTAAATAAATAGTATTTATTTAATTAATTGGAAAGTGGGATTAGGACAAAATGTTACAAGATGTCTCTAGTAATGTGTCAACTAGGTGTTGCAAGACATGGACAAAATTAAGTGTCTACAGAAACATATAACACAACAATCAATACCTTTTGAACTTTCATCACACATTGTAACATTGGAGTTCTTGAAATTAGTCAAGTCATTGTGTAGGTGGTTGGCTAAGAATGCACTATAGTCAAAAAAGTATTAGCATAAACATTCTAATTATCTTCACAAAAGACTAGCATGCCTAGATTCATTTTATCATCTACATTTATGCCTAAAAATTGACACAAGCCCTGGTAGATTTCTTGGAAACAATACTCTAATTAGGAAACATTTAGGGGTTTAACCTTCTCCTTAGGTATAAGCTTCAATGGAGCACCCCTTTCCCTAGGCTTGAAATGTGGCAACTTTGTTCTCCTCCAGACATAATAGTCTTTTTCTATATAAGGTTGCCAATATTTACATATTCAATTCCTTGGTGGAATCTTGTCTGAGTCTAAAAACCTTTTGGATCAACTATGAAAGTGAAAAGCACATTACTTGAACTATTCTTCATATGCCTTTCCTTATCATCGTACATTTTACTTGCCCATATTATCTGGTTCCACAAAGTAATTGAGCAATATCACCCTGTTAAAGTCCAACTCCCATGCCTTATAGATGTGTCTATGAGCATTCTCTTTCTAGATATGCTCCTAATTAGATCTCTTCCAGAGACAGTTGTCAAAGCATTGCTAATACTCTCTTTATCATCAACAAAATGCTCTATAAGAACATGACCCTTACCTATGGTTTTTCTATACTTTTTGGAAGTCTGTGGGATGATTTTAGTAATACCTTTAGTTGTAGTTCTCTTGGATACCATTTTATTTTTTAATAAAAGGCTAGGGTTTTTTACATAGCTATGTTTTACAAAAGAATAATACTTATAGCCTAAGGATTTTCTTAACATAATAGGGGTGTAGACACAAGATGAAAATCAAAATCCCTCCCTGATAGTTTTAGGATAAAAGTAACCAGGCTCCAATGCATTGAAAAAGAAAACCCTAATCTTGATAGACTAGACACAAACTCTTAATAGCAACATAATTTAATTGTAAAATAGGGGAGTAAAAATGGAATTACCCGAGAACACCCAAACTTGCTCTTTACCAAGGAAGCTTGTGCGACTAATTGGATCAAATAAGGAAAGTAGGTTTTTGTCAAACAAAACACTCGATGCACTCACTCCCTAGATAATTTAAACTTTGTTTGGTTCTCTCAAAAGAAATATTTTTATTTAATGACAAATGATTTCAACAACTTTGGTTCAATGGCTTCATGGTTTGCCAAAATTTGTAAAGAACTAGGGCACACGAGAGTAGGAAATAAAACTTAAATAAGTGTAGATTATTTTTACAGGAAAATCTTATGGCATGAAAGAGCAAAATGACATTAATGGTGTTTTGACCTTGTACACATGGAGGTCATGCCAACAATAAAAACTTTTGAATTTCACTTCTTGATTGGTGAATCACATTGGATTTTAAATGACCTCAAGATCTAGACAACAAGCACACAATAGGCATCCTAAACTAACAAGCACTTTATTTGCTTGCCGAGCTTAAACTAGCTACTGACCAATAGTATTTTTCCATATAAGCAATTCTGAATCTCTTGGATCTTACAATGAACTCCAGTGTTGACGTCAAATTTAACACCCATGGCACTATGCAGTCATTGCTTTTTGAAATAAAACTACCATGGTGTCACCCTTTGAGAGTACCTCAACCAAAGAGGAACGGCCATTTATTTTGCTAACAAGGCCTTGCTAGTGTCGAGCCTTATAGAGTTAAGTGTTAGTTTACATTAATGGGCAACAAATAAGTGAACACAAGATCAATTGAGGATACAAATGGGCATTGGCAACTTGCTCATTCCTTCATTAGTCATTGGCCAATAATTAGCTACCAACCAATAAGGAAATGTTGAATGGCACATAACAAAGGGAACACATATAACACAAAGGGCTTGGCATGGTGATGATTTGCATGAACATAATGAATTGAACACATAATGGTTAAGGATAAATGCTAAACAATAAGTAACATGATTGACGATGAGCACATGGGGTATCTAGATCGAATGGAGGGGCTCTACAAGGAAAGAAAACTAGCATGACATAAGTTTAGTTGCTAGGCTTAGTTTGCCCATACTCATTTAAGAGAGTTCTATGTCACAAAACCTTTTAAAGAACAAATGCAAATAGCAGGAGCAAGTGGTAAATGGAATACGCTGGGCATGTAAGCAATAAGTGCAGACAATTTAGCACGTGTTAAGTAATGACCCAACTGGCTATAAAAGTCAACAACAAATTAAAACAAAAGAACATACGCTATAAACATAACTAAAGGTGAGGGATTGTTTTAGGGATTTTGTAAGATTCTAAATCATGAAGGCTTACATTTTGTTTGCAACAAAGACCCAACATAAGGTAACATAATTTTTTTGGGGCATTATTAGTAGGAAGCTAATAGGTTGTGGGGTTAGCCAACATTGGTTGGTGGTTATAGTCCATCTCATAAAGGGGAGACAGTGGTTGTAGTCCATTTTCTAAATTCTTAGATGGTTGTTATCCATCTTATTGATGTGGCATGAGTTGTTACAAGCCTGCATTGATGCCAAGGTAGTGTGTAGGTGTAGGGAGTTGGTACATAGCATGGAGATGCTCTTGTATTAGCCCACAAGAAATGTAAAACACTTGTAATGTCTATCATATAGTGGCATGAGGAGCCTTGCTTTCTCTTATTAGAGTTTTTTATAAGATTTTTTTAGCTATAAATTTGCGTGTAGCAAATGTTTGTGTGGTTCTTCCATACTCTTTAACTCTACATTTTCTTCTTTGTTATGGTGTTAGATAGGTATGAACATATTTATGTTGTTTTCTTAGTCATTGGAGAGGGAATAATAGTAGCTTAGGAGGCGTTCACATTATTATTTGTATGTTGATGACCACACTGTGTAATATCCACCCTGGTTTATAGATCATACATGGTTCTATTCTTTATCTCATGCTTCAATTTCTACTCTTGTAGATTTATAAAATACTTTCATTGATGATTTTCAATATAATATTGAGCTGAAAATAAGAATTGATCAAGCAACTTAATGCAAGTAAGGAGAACATGACATAATCAAGGCCTATGTATTAAGATTTCAAACTATGGCTGCTAACCCAAGTTTCACATTATCAAATAAAGAGCTTTAAAATTTGTTCATCAAAGGTTTACTTCCAAGCTACTTAAAGAAAAAGTGCTTTATAATTCTTATTATTAATTTTCAAATTTATGTGCTAGTGTATACAAATACGAGTGTCCCTTATTACAAAATGATCCTTTACACCACAATGTCTCTAGCACTACTGACCATTCCCATGAGTTGCCACCAAAGCCAAATTTAGAAAATGGGGGCAACAAGGATGAATCAAATGTGAACTATAATGATCATTGTGAAGCAAACATCTAACCAAAACCATTCAAAGAGTTAACTAGATTGGAGGATCCTCCATACGTCATATTGAAACAACTTCTATAACAAAAACTCATCATTTTGCCTCCAATCAAGTCAATCGATACATTTAGAGGTGTCTCATTGTATTTCAAAGCTAGATATTTTTATTATTATCACTAGATACTTGGACATACTATAGGTTGGTAGGTTGGTGCATCACACTAAAACATAAACTTCAAGATCTTATTAGAAACATGTGACATAAGTTGAGGATTTTCATGATAATGCAAACACATCTCTAGCACCTCCATGTGATGAATTTAATCAAATGCACATGAATGTGGATTCTTCCAATGTTAGCAATAAGGAATATATTGGTTTTGATGATACGTATAAGGATACTCATAACACACCTCATATTGATGTTGCATGAGTATATCAAACATTTAATAAACTTGAAGGAAAGATGCATGGGCTAATAACTCAAACCAAAACATCTAAGCCATTTCTCTCAAAGAATACATCACACTTGGTACCATTATTTACCACTTTTTTAATACCGAAATAATTCAGAATCATATATCATCCTCTATGCAACATGACATTCTAATGGATAGTCCCTTGGGGGTATGGATTCATATGATATGTCTCCTGATACCTTTGAAATAGACCCACACCCACTGGATTTTGACAAGTTCATTGGTAAATATCTTTACACATCTCTTCATTACATCTACATGTTTTCTTTTTCTTCATGCCATATTTGTGTTCTTTTTTGCGAGTTCACTTTATTTTGGGACTTGGAGGGCAAGGTATTGTTGCTTGATACATGGGAGCTATGTCTTCATTCTTGCTAATTGGAGGCAAAAGTGTGAGGGCATCCTTTTCATCTACATCCTTCATGGATCACACATACATGTAAATATATTTCATGTGTGCACTCCTCACTCAACTTTTAATTTTACATATCATAATTTGTTCTACACTATTTTTAATCAATCATTATTATCTCGCTTTCTCTTCTTAATTTGTATGCAACTTTTTATAGTACACACAAATCAAGGAGGCATCTTATTATTAATTTCATTTTCAAAATTTGCATAAATTTCTAGGTTAAGAATGCAAAATTGATCCAATAATTCAATCCATTGAAGACCCATCTCCTTTATGACACTATGTTGAACACCTGAAATACTGAGGGGGGGTGAATCAATATTCTTTGAAACCACTTAATCATTTAAACATTCATTTCACATAGCTTGTTTAACTTGCATTAAGAAAGGAAAGCATGAAATCAACCATTAAAGCATATTGTAGACACTTAAAATTGGACCATTTCCAGATCATACATGCACTTGCCATACTTCAAATTAATCAAATAATTCTTAATTATTTGATCAAGTTCATCCATCCATTTTATCCTCCATATTAATTAAATAATTCCAATTATTTAATTAAATCAATTTTATCCTCTATGTTAATTAAGTAATTCTGATTATTTAATTAAATCAATTTTATCCTCCATGTTAATTAAGTAATTCTGATTATTTAATTAAGTCAATTTTATCCTCCATGTTAATTAAGTAATTTTGATTATTTAATTAAGTCAATTTTGTCCTCCATATTTAATTAAATAATTCTAATTGTTTAATTAAATCAATTTCCCTCCAATTTAAATAAATAAATTCAAATTATTTATTTAATTAGTCTTTTTCCTCCAAAATTAATTAAATTTAATATTTAATTCATTTATCCCATGTGCTCATGAAATTAAATAATTATTTATTTAATTTCCCATTTATCCTCATCCACCATAAATTGCTCTAATCAAAATCAGTTATCAATCAAAAGCGTTGACTCACCAATCAATTTAGTCAACTCTTGAATCAACTTAGTTAACTACCCAATCAATTCAATCATCTGATCAATCAATTCAGTCAACTGTTTAATCAAATTTTTCAACTCCCTTGATTCATGAAAGAGCCAGGACACTTGTCCTTCTCTCATTCGCTCACATTCTCTCAACCATCCTTAACCATTGATCTTTCCGGTCTCTCACAACAGTTGATCTGATATCTCACAAGTCTATAAAATGAGCCTCTTTCTCCATTTCTCGATATCTCTCATTTTAGTAAACTTATGATGTTATTTCCATTCCTTGGGAGATCAATATTTACGTTATTAGCAGATAGAACAATCCACATAGCAAAAGCAAGGAGCAATCAATTGAGTTTGGGTGCAACTTCAATACGCTCGATCAGTGTAGGCAATTTATTTATGCAAAAGGGAGGTAAATTGTGTTTGATTTGATTATCTTTCATTTATGTTTACATTGCATTTTTCACCTATCACATTTTGGCACGCCCAGTTATCTAACCCCTCCTATTTGTGAGCGTTTGTTAAGGTTTTTTGTTGCAGATTCAGGTCTTTTTGGACAAAATCTAGGAATCAACTTTCACAAACAACCTCCTACACTCAATCCAACCTCACCGTTGAGTCTGAGAGGCCTCATAGGTGAAAAATGACATAAAATTTGCCTACTTTCTATTACTGTGATTTTTTTGAATTTTTAAAAAAAATTTGACCCACCTCGCAGATCGTACCATATGGATCCGTACAACCGCCTGTGCAGGTAGGCCGTAGGTTGTCGTTGGTAGGGTGTAAAAGATTAAAAAAATATCAAAATCATTCGGCATGCCTTAAGTCTATATATTTTTTATTTTCAATTTAAAAAAATAACAAAAACTAGGAAGCTGTTTATAATTTTAAAAAAAACAACACACAAAAAAAATTGTTTTGGCAGGGCCGCCTGCCCCCACAACCCCTCGGGCCGCTCCCCTATGCTCACCCCCACCCGACCCCTCCCCAACCCCCTATGCCAAACCCCAACCCTGACCCCTCCCCACATCCCCAATCCCGCCCACTTCTCCCCGCTCGCTTCCCTCCCCCGCTCCCCAGACCTCTGCTCCCTTCCTCCCCCACGGCGGTCCTCCAATGCCGCCTCCCCGCCGCTTCTGCTGCTCATCCCCTTCTCCCTCATCCTATGCCTCTCCTACATCTAGCCTACTTCCTGTCCGCCGCTCTGCACTACCCCTGCTACGTGCCTCTTACTCGCCACTCCCCTTCCATGCCACCTGCGACCTCCCTTCTCGCCCACTGCTCACCAGGCCGTCCCTTCCCTGTAGTCATCCCTATGGGTTAAGCAAACCCTAACCGCCACTAACAGGAGAAACAATAACATTTTATGTTTGGCCTCCGGTCAAAACAAAAAATAATCAAAACAAAAAAATTCAATAACACAAAAATAAAAACAACAAAACCCTAATTAATTTTTTACTTTTTTAATTTTTAAAATTTTTTTTTTCAAGGGACTCAACCCCTGGTCACATGGGGGACCAGGGGCCTTACACCCCTTAACAGTCACCTTAACCACCAGCATTAAAACAACCCATGTGACCACTTGTTGCTGACTGTTAGCAGTCTGTTCACTGCCAAAAGCTTGTCCTTGCCTCCTACTTGCCAACATAGGCTTTTTTTTTCTTTTTTGCATAACTTTTTGTAGGTATATCAAATTTTCATGAAATTGGTTGCATTGGAAAGATGGTTCGTCCAACTTCGTAGTGGTACAGGTATCTTTATCCCATCTGGTCAACTTTATCAGGTATTATCAGTCAAATCTCCCCTTTGTTCGGAAGCTTAAAATTGCTATAACTTTTGCATTTCTTAACAAAATTTTGTGATTTTTTTAAAATTGCATAGAATTTCATGTAGAATATGGGCATATTATCTATTTTTGTCATTAATCATATTTCTCAGAAATTTTCCAGATTACTCGTTTTTCATCTCATAACTGGGTTTGCAAGTTTCTTGATTCTTTTTTGTTTTGGTGGAATCCAGGCGGACATCAGGAGTTGGCTCTTATCGTTTGACGAAGACCAAACTTTTTCTTGCAAACTACTTAAAAACTGAGACTACTAATGTGATTTGATACAGGACGTATGCCAAAGACAAAACTTGATTATCACTAAGTCTTAGGATTCACACTTCATTTTGCTTAAGGGAATTGACCTGTGTTTGTCGCGCTTAAAATTGCTTAAATGTGTAATTTTGATTATCACTAAGTTTTAGGATTCACACTTCATTTTTCTTAAGGGAATTGACATGTGTTTGCTATGCTTAAAATTGCTTAAATGTGTAATTTTGTTTATCACTAAATCTTAGCACACATTTCGTTTGGCTTAAAGGAATTTACGTGTGTCTTTCGTGTTTGGAATTTCTTAAATGTGTATGCTCTTCCTTCACATGGAAACGTGATCTTGGGAATCAAAAATGTTTTAGTTATTCATTTTATTGCTTTCCATGTATGCTATCCTCCTTTATAAGGGCCTACTTTTGGATTACGCTTCATCCAAAAGGGATGACCCTAAGCGGATCTCTCCTTCGGACCGCTATATAAATTGGTTGAGGCGAAAGCCAAGACTTAACCAGCATTAGCCTTACCTTACGGTGCCAAATTGAAAAGAGGCGTACCAACACTTTGTGAAAGCAATTTTGCATTATGTGAGGTATATAAGACTCTTAATAGAATTGGTTAAAGCTTTTAGTAGCTTGCCGGATGCTCGCAAGGTGTTGGTCCCTCAAAGTAACTAGCAACCTTGTAGTTAGTGTCCACCTGACTCACCTCTGAACGCTGCAGTAACTTTTAGTGCAAGGGTATGACGCCCTCAAGATTACTCACCATAATGCTCCCTTGAGATGAGATAGAACTCCCTGGCATAGCATAAGCTACTTGTAGCTTTCTGCGGAAAGGGTGATTGGGTCATCCTTTAGTCTTGGAGGTCCTTATCTGTCCTCTCTCGCAAAGATAAAAAAATGTACAGACCCATATTAGGTGTGATGACATTTGAGTAGACGAAGATTCCAAGTTGTGAGATGATATTATCACAGTGAAGCCTTGTCTTTAGAGATAAAGAGTGCTTGATGTGTATTCAATTGTGTTTATACCTGTGAAAACTTGGGCTTTTAGGAGCCTTGAACATACACACTTTTGTTGAAAACTGTCATTGTATCTATTGCCTATTGTGTTTTTCTTGTCCAAGAGCAAACCAAAAATCCAAAAACATAGTGTAGAACTTTCCCTTATCGTATTTTCCTTGTTAAAATCAAAAAATCCAAAAACATAGTGATTAGACTTTCCCTTATTGCATTTTCCTTGTCAAAATCAAAAAATCCAAAAACATAGTGTAAAACTTTCCCTTTTTGCATCTTCATTTTGTCAAAAAATCCAAAATCTAAAATAAAACCAACAACACCACTCCATCTTCATCCACAATCATTTTCCAAATCCATCCCACACCATCAAATCATCCCATTAACTTGGTTATCAATCTCAAGATCTAGATCATACAATCCCCTAATTCGTCTTCTAGACCAATTAGTATAAAACCAACTAGTGAACAAAACCTACCTTCAAAAGGGGATCTCCTTTTAAGAATAGACAAATTCACTATAGCCCTATCTTGTCTCAATTCGAAGTCATTAGTCTATTTTGGAGTAGATAATCAAAAATCCAAAAATTTGTTGATCTAGATTTTATAACTCTTAACCAAGCCCAGCATTCATCCAAATCACATGCCTACCACCTGATCAAAATAAAACAAAATCACGGAGAACACTCCAAATCTGCTGCAAGGCAATCTTGAGGTATCTACCTCTGAAGTAGCCATTGATGCATCAAAGTTTACCATGGGCATGGATTCTAGCGTCTTTGTTCATACAGGGTATATAGCAGGTGTTTCTTTATACCAAAATCTCACTCAACAAACACATGAAGAATCCAAAGACCAATATGATGACCTACAAGGCCCCACAATCTTGGAGAAAATTAGAAAACTTTTGGATGCAAATCGTGATCATTACTTCCATCTACTTGCTCGAAAAGGAGCTAAGTTGCCTTACGATTTCGACACTTCACAAATCCATGAAAATGACATCTTTAACACCTCTATGACTGTTGGGGGTGGAGGTTGTCCATCTTCATTACCCACAACATCCACATTACCACCTTCTTTTCCAACTGATGATCTTCCATTCACAACATCTTCCACAAAACACCAATTGAACCACTCCTCAAGCCATCGTACATAGGTGTCCAACACCAATCTAACCCATCTTCTTCTATCCCACACAATCCCACTACTAATCCACAACCATCATCTTCTTCTAGACCAAACAACCCTACTCCGAATCCGCAACAAACATTTTCTTCTATTCCCAACAACACTTGTGTGAATACTCCACAAGTATCTCACGCTCACTCTTCCACAACCAACATACCCACAAATCCATCCCAAAATAACACAAACCTCCCTAGCACATCACAACAACCACCAAACCAACAATACAATTCCTTTCACCAATACAAAAAACATACAAACCAACACTATCAACAACCTCCACACCAAAATTACCACCAACCTCCAAACCAAAATTACCAACAACCACCATTTAACTATCAACAACCACCATCTAACTATCAACAACCACCATCCAACTATCAACAACCACCTTCTCCCAACATTCATCAATAGTATACACCACTGCCACCACCATCTGGAATCGAGCTTACGCTCCAAAACTTGCAAAAATAGGTTTTCGATCTTACACTTGGAAACACCAAAAAGACTTTCTCATTTGGGGAAGTTTGTTCATATCCTTTCGATCGCTCTATTCACATGCTCCCTTTTCCTAAAAAAATTGAGGTACCTAAATTTGACAAATACAAAGGAAAAGGCGATCCTTAAGAGCATTTAAGGGAATTTTACATGGCTTGCTTAGAGGTTGCTCACGACGATACTTATCTCTTCCGACTCTTTCCTCAAAGTCTCAGAGGACAAGCCATGGAATGTTTTTCACACTTACCTCCGGGTATTAAATCCTTTAGCGAATTAGCTGAGAAGTTTGTCACCCATTTCTCTTTTAACATTGAACACGAAGTCACCATGACAGACTTGTGTAATACAAAATGTAGAGAAATGGTGAAACCTTTGTCTCCTTCTTACAAAGGTGGAGAAATATGGCTAGCAAATGCCCTTGGCCTCTACCTGAGAAGCATTTAGTACATATATTTGTCCAAAATTTGAATCGAGAACTTGGATTTCATCTACAAATACAATGTACTAATTCCTTTGAGGAAATCATTTCAAAGGGTACCAACATAGAAAAAGCCCTTATCGCTAAAGGACTTGTGAAAATCTTCAAAGAGACAAAAGATAACACTCCTGCATCAAATGACAAGCCTCGCTTTTGGGCTAAAAACAAAAATGTTGTTAGAGATGGTGTTGTGGATGTCAAGCATGTTCAAACAGTCTAAACACCTCTTAACCTCCAAACACCACAAAATAATAATCCTCCACCTCAAAGTGATCAACCTAAACAAGACTTTGCACCCAAACGTAAATTCACTCCCTTGGGAGAACCCATTGAATATATACTTAAAAAGCTTGTCCAAAACGGTTTAATCACATTGCCTAAAACCAGACAATATGATGAACCTACTTTTAAACCCATGTGCTACAAAGACAATGAATACTATGAATTTCACTGGGTAAAAGGATATAAAACGCCAAGGTGCACAAAGTTGAAAAACCTCATACAAAACCTCATTGATCGCGGAGAAGTTGTCATCGATGGTGCTTCTCCATCCACAACAAATAAAGACCTTGGTGTCTATATGGATCCCTTCCCTCCTCACAAAAAAGGAAACAATGCCAACAATAAAGATAAAGGTGTAAATAATTTGTCAGGAGTATATGACTCTGTTGTTGGTCATTTTAGTGATAGTTCTGTTTCCACTCTCACAATCAAGGGTAAAGCTCCTGATTGTGCAGTCACTACTCGTCGAGGTCATGTTACCCTTCACGGGTCACCCTCAAACAGTCAACGTCATTCTAAGTATAATTTGTTAGATCATTTGGGCAAAACACCATCCCTCATCTCCATTCTTGATTTCCTTCACACCTCGCCTGAGCATAGGGACATCCTAGAAAAGGCCCTCAAAGAGTCAACTGTTCCCGACAACATTGACATTCTGGAATCACTGTGTTATGCTTTTTTTCATCAACGTTTCGGATCATACTCCATGATCCATCATCAGGATAGAAAGAAGAGAATGAGATAGAGATAAAATTGTAGAGATGTTGTATAAAAAGGAGAGAGATGGGGGCACATAGGACAAGGAATAACTATAAGGAAATGACCAAAAATAATAATGGGAGAAAATTGAAATTAGGAAAAATTAGGGGGTAAGAGTTCTATTTTACCATTCTTTCCCTTACCCCCTAATTTTTCCTAATTCAAAATTTCTCCCATTATTATTTTTGGTTGTTTCCTTATAGTTGTTCCTTGTCGTACGTGCCCCATCTCTCTCCTTTTTATACAACATCTCTGTAATTTTATCTCTATCTCATTCTCTTCTTTCTATCCTGATGATGCATCATGGAGTATGATCTGAAACGTTGATGAAAAAAAGCATAACATAGTGATTCGAGAAGCTTGGATTCTACACTTGATCATGGACTGTGGAAATATCATGTCTACAACATTGACATTATCTAATTCAAGGCTATGATAGGACACATTGGCTCTCCACATCACTTGGTCTTTACAGAGCAAGATATCCCTTTCCAAAATTCATGTCATAATTAAGCCTTACACATTGAAGTGTACATCCACCAGCGTAAAGTCAAGCGAGTCCTTATAGATGGTGGTACTGGTCTCAATATATGTTCTTTAAAGCTGTTAAAGCAGTTGGGATATTCTGCTGATGCTATTGATTCTTCCACAACAATGACAATCAAGGCTTATGATGATGCTAAAAGGGAATATGAAGGGGTCATTCATTTACCTATCAAAGTGGGGCCTGTCTTAGTGGAAACTCGATGTCAGGTACTGGACCTTGATCTCCCATACAACATCATCCTTGGTCACCCATAGATTCACATCATGCAGGTCGTACCCTCCACCTATCACCAATGTTTGAAATTCCCCTATAATGGTACAAAAATTACCATTCCTAGAGATCTAAATCCTTTAGAATTCTGCCGCACCATGCAAGGTAGATACCTAAATTCAAACCAAGTACCCAAAACCGAAGCCACTCATCCTTCATCCTCATATGTTGATCCAATCACATTATCCACAAAACCTCCTAAGAAAGACATTCATGAGGTCATGGTTCAATATAAGAATGTAGGGTTCGGAGAATATGAATTGCAAAATTCTTGTTGTGTAGGGAACTTACCCTTATTGCCGAAATATTATGGTAAAACTCCTATGGCGAAAGCAAGTAAAAAGAAGGCCATCAAACCTATACCCCCAACTGTTTTCATACATGAACACAATCTCGAAGATGAGCACATTGAAGACATATCATCTTGGATTTTCCAAGATGAGAAGGAACCAGTCATACTACCTGTGGACAAGTTAAACAATGGTCATCGCATTGTAAAGAATATGGGCTATAAAGGACAAGGAGGACTTGGCCTCCATGAGCAAGGAACTATAGAACCCATATCCGTCACCTACAAATATAATAAACATGGTTTGGGATTCGGTAGGGAGGTACCTAACTCCCTCGATATAGAGTTTATACTTGATGAAGTGGGTAAGGCTTGGCCCGCAGAAGAGACTTCTATGGAGGATACCATTGATGACTCTCACCTTCACCTCACTGATTTATTTCACGAATCGTCTATCTTCATGCTCTACTCTGTTTCCCTTACCTCAACAACCAAAACACAAACCATTTCCCTTGTATATCCAGACCTAATTGATTGGGACCAACAAGGGCCTCTTGTCTTGGAGACTTTTCAAAACGATGAAGCTCTAGCAGAATTTTTGGGACTTAGAGATGGTATACCACACAGTGACCATAAGGTAGGTTTTGTCATGGATCTCTCTCCTATTGCATATTTCAGGGAGAATGTCAAATCTTTTAGTCACAAAAATATGAATAAAATAAATTGATCCTGTTGGTGCCTGCATGAGCAGTCAGTTTTCAAGCATATAAACATGCAGGCACCTTCCCAAAAAATCTAAAAAGTTCTAAGTCTTTGGGCCTCCTCAGCACGTTTTAACATCAGCATCATATTTTCTTTGGAGGAGGTCATCATCATCATATTTCCAGTTATCGCCGTGTTGTTTGCGAGGGTCATCATATTTTCTGTCAGCATGATCTTTCGCTGGGGTGATATTCTAACATCGGGTGATCTTACTTAAGATCATCCTGATGATGTTGCTGCAAAGTCCTAAGTATGATCCGATCTTCATCGGGGTCATCATATTTGAACATCGGGTGATCTTAGTCAAGATCATCCTGATATTGTTTTATCACTTCATGTTCGTTGTTTTATCACCCTGATGATGCTGACGTCATTCTTACGTCAGGGTGATATCCGTTTCTCTGCCTGTCTGCATCATGATATTTCCGAAGGGAGATATCCGCCTGTCGGCTTCGTGCATTATCTAGTGGGGGGTGATCTTTTCAAATATCTGGCATATTCATCTATCACCCTGATCTTATAGTGGATCTACAGTGCAGCATGATATTTGTGCATCAGGATGATATTTCCAAATATCCGGTTATCTTCCGAATATCATCCTGATGTCGATATGATGATGACGTCATCAAGGTCCCGGGGGGATCATATTTCTAACACTGATCATCTTGTGGAGATCCCCCGATATTTGCAAACATGACGATGACGTCATCCGGATATGAGGAGGTGCGCAGTAGGCAGATATGCTGATGACGTCAGCAGGATATGACGGTGACATCATCAGGATGTTCATCGGCCAGACATTTAGTATCGGCTGAGCAAGAGGATCTTCCTCCGATGGATCAGGTTGTGTCGATGAAGGCGTTTATCATGCAGGTGATATTGCGATATGATGCTGACGTCAAGGTGATATTTCAAGCAACAGGATATCATGCTGCTGGAGGATGATGATGAAGGTTTATACTAGTGTCGTCGGGAGCAAAAGCACCGACATCATATATGCTCGCGACCTAGTATATAAGGTGATGAGGAGGTTGCTGCGGGGTGCATGTGGGATAATTCAACCCTGCATATTTTCAAATATCATGACGATGTATCTTGGCGGGAAACGGTTGCGACGCACAGTATTCTGCATTTCCCAAGGCCGCGGGTTGGTGCACCATTAATGGCGATTGTTGCAGAGGTATGGCGATGGCGTGGACGGATCCAGTACCCGACTGAAGTTGTACATCCACGGCTGGCGGCTCATGGCTCAAGATCCTCTTCTATCCCCTCTTCTACCTGCCGCATTCAATGCGTTGAGCGTCATTTTTCTGATACTGTGTATCTGGCGGGTTTTTTGGTCAACTATGTAATTAATGTTGGGAACCTTCCTTGCTGTATATAGCAGGTTGTGTTGCTCATTTGAACGTTGTTGAAAACTGGACATTTTGGCTCTGTAATAAGATACAATTGGTTTTGGTTGCTCTGTGCAGCAAAACTTGTGAGTTTATGTATCTCCTGTTGTATGATTTGGCATGAATCCACTGATTTCATGGTTAATCTTATATGAATAATGCTGTGTTTGCATGTGTTATGCTGATTCTGTCTCCAGTTTTGCATGTATCTTTCTTACTGCAATAGGGATGCCATAAGTATAGACAGCTTAACACTCTTTATTGGGAGATATCTGTAAGGCAGATATCATGTGTATCCCCCTGAAATCTAGTTTTAGCTATTCATGCTGATCATTCACAGGTGTATGTCTACCGACTCCAAGCCCTGGATAGGCACCAATCTAGCTCTGTGTTGAGGTTATACACCATGTCCAGCTTTGCATCCAAAATTCAATCTAAACCATTTCATCCTCCCACCTGTTAGTTGTAGGATTAGAAGTAGGAACCCCCTGCATGCTCTCATCCCTAACCAGACATCATGTCCAAGAATGTTGCCAACCTTGTGATCTATCATACAGATCTTGGTCCATACATGAGAGTATTCTGCCTGTTGTTGTCAAGTTAAATCTTTCTATCTTTGAGCTAGTCAAGGTTACATCTTGAGTTATAGGGATACCCCCCTTGGTGCGGTAGAACCAGAAGTGAAGGGGAGGCAGCTCACGCAACCTCCTGTATTTAGTTGGCTGAATCTGCCTGTGCATTAGAAGTGGCAAACCCTAATGCTGATTCAGAAGAAAAACCAACAGATCCTTAGGTGAAAACCTCTTTGAGGCACCTTTTGATCTCAAAACAATAAAAAGAAAGGATGCATCCAACGGTGAAAACCTCTCTGAGGCGCTGGAGGATGAAAGATTCGACCTTCCCCCACCATCAAAATATTAAGAGAAGTCTTCTTTATTGGTGGAAAAATCTCAGGAAATGAATCTTGGCACGATCCAAAATCCCAAGATCATATTCTTAGCAGCTTCTTTGTCTCAACAAGAAAATAAGGACTTCACAAAGTTCTTTTAGAAAAGGGTAGTTAACTTTGCATGAACTTACACCGACATGTCAGGATTGGATCCTACATTAGTAGTCCATCATCTATCGGTTTCACCAGGAGCTAAACCAGTCAAGAAGAAATTGTGTAAGATGCACCCACATATTGCTTTATTGGTCAAAGTTGAGCTTGAGAAGCTACTTGATGCCAAATTCATACGTCTTGTAGATTATACGGAGTGGGTTTCGAATCTGGTACCTATTTTTAAGCTAAATGGGGGGATGCACATTTGTGAAGACTTCAAAGACTTGAATAAAGCCTGTCCCAAGGACGGTTTTCCACTGCCCAACATCAACATCATTGTGGACTTAACGACAGGCCATGAAATGCTTTCTCTCATGGACAGATTTTTTGGCTACAACCAAATCATGATCACACTCGAAGAACAAGATAAAACAACTTTCACATGTCCTTGGGGTAACTACTATTGGCAGGTCATGCCTTTTGGCCTCAAGAATGCTGGTGCTACTTACCAAAGAGCAATGACGGTAATCTTTCACAATTTGTTTCATACCATTATGGAAGATTATGTCGATGACCTCCTAGGTAAATCCACATGAGCAAATCACCTAAAAATGTTGGAGTAGATATTTGATCAGCTAGAACAATATCAACTAAGGCTAAATCTAAAGAAGTGTGTCTTCAGTGTAACATCTGGCAAGCTACTAGGATATATTGTATCTCGATGAGGCATTGAGGTCGACCCTGCAAAGGTCAAAGCTATTATTGAAATGTCTCCTCCTAGTAACCTTAAATAGTTAAGAAGTCTTCAAGGCAAGCTACAGTCCATCTGGTGGTTCATCTCACAACTGGCGGACAAATGTCAACCCTTCTCGCACTTACTTCGTAAGGATGTCACATTCAAATGGGACAGTAAGTGCCAAGATGCCTTTGAATAGCTAAAAGCTTATCTTGCTTCACCACTAGTGTTGATGCCTCTAGTAGCCAAAAAACCTCTTTTGCTTTACATATCCACTACATCAGCTGCCTTGGGGGCACTTATTGCATAAAACGATGACTCAGGTAAGGAACACGCAATTTACTACATCAGTCGCACTCTAGTAGGATATGAGCTCAACTATACCCCTATGGAAAGAGCGTATTTAGCAGTAGTGTTCGCTTCTCACAAGTTGCGACACTATATGTTGAACTAGCATACAAAGCTTATATCCAAGGTTGATCCTTTGAAATACTTGCTTTCCAAAGCAACTCTTACAGGATGCCTCGCGAAATGGGTAATGATTTTAACTGAGTTTGACATGGAATATGTGGACCAAAAAGCTACAAAAGGGCAAGTGATTGTAGACCAACTAGTTGAGGTGCCATTAACAGATACACACCCATGCTATCAAAGTTTCTAGATGAAGGGATCTTCAACCTTTCTACATTAGTCGGGTGGAAACTATACTTTGACAGGTCATACACTCAACATGGTTCCAGAGCAGGGATTCTCTTCATCACCCAACAAGGTGATTGTATCCCTAAATCATATCGGCTTGCTTTCCCATGTACCAACAACATAGCCGAGTATGAAGCATTACTAACCGGTCTCCGAATGGCTATCCAGTGGAGCATCAAATAGCTTCAGGTTTACGGAGATTATCAACTTGTCATTCATCAAGTAATAGATGAATATCAAACTAATGATGACAAGTTGATGCCCTATAAGGAAATGGTGGACAACTATAAACAACATTTTTGCAGTCTTTCCTTTGATCAGATCCCAAGAGTTAACAAGGCTGTTGATGCAATGGCGACTATTGGGTCTCTTCTAGACATGTCGACCAACATACAAGGCACCCTTATACTTCTCTTGGTATGAATGAAAGCACCAACATGACATCCATACAAATATGACAAATCATCACCCATGAAGTCCTCAAAAGGTCTCGAAGCAGGGAGAAAAGCCCCAATCAACTCTAATGGTGACCATTCCAAGAAAGGGGACATTACATTTTGTTGTCATTGTCTTTATCATGTGTTGCTCTTTACCCTTTGTTGCCATCAATGATAACACTACTTACAATTATGCTCATTAGTCTTTTCATCATCCTGCATATGTTGCCAACACACTATTGTTTTACTTTTTTCTACTTTGGTATGCATGCACACTCAATTTTGATTAACACACACCAAAGTGAGGGAAAAATGTAGAGAAAAAATGTATACACTAACATTTTTCTATTGCGATTTTACACCACTTTACACACATCTTAATGTTCTTAAGGGGGCCTTTCTAGAATTAACCAGTTTGCATACATTTTTATGTTCTTAAGTGGCGTAGGTCCTAAAGGCCTTGAATTATGTATCTAGGGCATGTTCTTATAGGAATAATCCCTAGGTCATTTTAACATCATCACATCATCATGCAATCACATAGAATCAAATTAGGACAATAACTCCCCATAAATTTGTCTAAACACTTTTGTAGGTTTACTACAATGACCTCCTCTATTTACACTAGCATTCGACATCCATCTTCATGACCATTCTATCTTTTTACTATTGACTCAATCATGGGGCTTGTATGGGGATTAATGAAGTCTTGAACTTCAACCCTAGTATAGCTTGCCTTATGGTACTTGTTAGCATCATTCCCATTTTCCTTACATTAGACAACACCAAGGGAACTCTTTTTACATGTATTAAAGACCTAGTTTTGTAGGGGACAAGATCATAGGTTTGTAGGATAAGATTGTAGTTTTATAGAATCGGATCATGCTTTTGCAAGATTAGATCATTATTGCAATTATGTCCTAGACTCTCATTTTCTCATGATTCAGTCATCTTAATCTTCTAATTACTAATCCAATTACAAATTCTTAATTATAATCTTACGTCACAACGTGCAATCAAATAAGTTCACATTTTAAACCATTCAAAATGCTCACTCCTCTCATTTCAGTTCAACATGCGTCAATTTACACTCTTATGCAATGGCCCCATGTGGTTGCTTATTTAGATTTACTTCTTAAATTTGAACAACATGGGTAGCCTTATGCAAGTTTTATATTAAGTTGAAAGGATAATTTAAAATCTTCTATTATTGTAATTGAAATTATATGGTGAAAAAATGGGGGTGCTAAAATTATGTAGCCACTCCATAATGAAAAATATGCTACATCCCTTTTTTTTTCATTTCCATCCAAATTTTATCTCTTAAATTTTTTATTACGCCGAGAGGCAAAGCCTAGAGACGTTATACAGCCACAGCATGATTGCAAGTTTTATTCTACCGATTTAAATTGACGTTTAGTCAGCTGTCAAGATAAATTTGCATATAGTAAATAGTTTTTGCATGTTTTAATTGAATGATTTAAGGTAAATTTGCATATAGTTATAGTTAAATAAAATAAAATAAAAGCTATTACCCTAACGAATCCGTTTGATGTAATTACGTCGATAAATTTTTTTAGGCAGTATAATGCTCTGAGCATGCGAGGGTTTTGGGCGACGAGGGAGCCCCATTTTAGCTCTGTAAGCGCTTTCTTTCCGTATATACCAGGCAATCTCGAAAACCTTCGATAGTTTATAGGGTATTTGATAGCTACATGAATTTTAGTTTCTCTGCTATTGATTAAATTATGTGTGAAGCGTTGTCTTGAGGTATAAATTTATGTAGGGTTTTGTTCGTTCATTATGTTCGGATTGTAGGTTGTGTCAAGGTTTTAGCATCTTGTATTTTTCAGGTATTATGATTGAAGTCCGAAATGAGTGGCGCAACATTTGTCTATCTTCCATTTCTTGCTCTTGTCGTTATGATATAACGAGTGTTCTTATTATAGTAGGGTTGCGGTCCGTTTGAGATAGTTTGAGGATATTGTCAGTTTTAGTATAGTGGATATTGAATGACACAATGTGTATTGACCGCCTTTGTTATGGGGTTTTTTAGTTACAATTCAGAGAAGGTTTTCTTCGAAGCTTAGGTAAGTTGCCTTCTTCATTTTTTCTTTTTGGCTTTATAATTTTTTGGCAATGGCAACGAGTGTTTTGGGTAACTTAGAACCATTTTTTTGGTTACAATTTTCTGGTAGGTCCGGAACGGGTTTGTGTTGGGGTTTTATGTGGCTAGGGTTTTAATTGGATTTATGTTGTTTTGCAGGCTCTGGTGAAGTAGTTACTATTTGTAAGTGGTTATAGCCAACAACTATGGCCGTTGCGACCTCTTTAATGCATAATATTAGTCCTCACCCAATATTGGGTTGCATTCTGGAAATTATTGCCGTTAAGAATGTGGCCATTGATTATATTAAATTCTCAATTTACATACATGTGGCTTTTGTAAGCCGATGTGATGCTTAACATGTATATTGATTTATTTATTTCTTAATTTTCAACCAAAGATAGGCATAGGTGTTAGATTAAGAGAGATTTGAGCATCCAATAGTTCTCGACCTAGGCCTAAGGGATGATACGGTGACATACCTCTATCTAATTTTTTTTTCTTTTAAATAACCAAATGTCCCACGCACCATGAAATTACAATTTAATGTAAAGTTTATATAAGAAAAATTATAATTTAATGTAAAATTTGTGTAATGAAAGTTTGCAAAATATAAAAAAGGTTGTAATGTAATATTTATAAAAAATAATAGTTTTTATAATATAATTTTAATAAATTATTTACTCCATATCTTAAGTATATAACTATATCAATATTGCCAAAGTTTTGTGGAAAAAATATTTTACGACAATTAGGGTTAGGGTTAGGGATAGAATTAGGGTTAAGGACAGAATTAGAGTTAGGGTTACAATTAAGGAAATCTTTATAACAAAAAAAATTATTAAGGTTAGAGTGGGAATTACAGTTGGGGTTAGGGATAAAATTATGATTAGAGATAGAATTAGAGTTAGGGGGAAATTAGGGTTACAGTTAGAATTATGGTTAGTGTTAGAATAATGTTTATAGTTAGCATGAAGGTTACAATTAGGGTAATGGTTATAATTAGAGTTATAGTTAGGGTTAAAATTATGATTAAAATAAATATTAGAATTATGGTTAGGGTTATAACTAGGGTTACGAAACTATGGTTATAATTTGCATTACAGTTAAGGTTAGTATTAGGGTTAGGATATGAATTAGAGATAGAGTTAGGGTTATTATTAGGGTAAGAATTAGATTTGAAAGTTAGTATTAGGGTTAATATAAGAATTAGGGATAGAGTTAGACTTAGTATTAGGGTAAGAATTAGATTTGAAATTAGAATTGTGGTTATGAATAGAATTTGGCTTAAAATTTAAATTACAACTAGGGTTAAAATTAAAAATAAGGTTAGAATATTTTATTAGGTTAACAATAAATATAAATAAAAAATTATTAGAAAATAAAATAATATAAAAAAATTATAATAATTAAAAATAAATATCAAATAATTTTTAAAAATAATGTAAAATTGTAAAGTATGATTGATATCAACATAATTTCCTAGGAATAGATATAGGCGCCTTTTAATCAATTTCTCCAATAAAAAGTGTAATATAGGCGCTTATTTTATATATATTATTATTCAACATAGGTAAAACAGGGCCTATATTATTATTCAACATAGGTAGAACAGGGCCTCTAGAAGATCCTTCTCCGCGTACTTTAGATATATTTTTTAAAAATAGCTATACTAGTTAATAATTTATTTTTTTTGAAATATATATCGTAAAAAAAATCAATTTAAAATAACTGCTTAAAATAAGCAAGAAAAAAAATCACAAGACCACTAGCTCCACAAAATACTCCTTAAAAATTTGAACAATAAGCTAAGCAACCGCATAGGAATCCATGTATCACACTCAACTCATTTAAATATCTAGGATTTTCATTTAAAATTAATTTTTTTACATTAAATATTTTGGAAGGGTGTATTTTATTTCTTTCACCGCAAATTTCCTTCCCACTCTTAAGGATTTGTTGCCTGTAGCTGCAAACATCCATGGCAGAAGTGGAAAGAAATAAGATTGTTTGGGAGACTCCAGAAAACCCTCCTAAACGTGACGATTACATCTTTGATCACGGTATTTATTATCCTTACACGCTTTACTTTTATCTTGCAAATCATACCTATAATATCTTCCTCGCACATGCAGGAAAGCGAATGGTGCGGCCTTATTTCTTTGAATTCATTGCTCATGTAAGTAGCAGCAACTTCATTCTTTACACATTTTCGAAACCTCTTGAAATTTTTTCTAAGTTGATTGCTGAGCTTGGTATAATTTTCAGCTTGGTCATGAGGTAAGAAGCGTAGGGTAGAAAAATTTGAACAATGCAGTAAAGGAGATGTCATACCCCAGATTCGCAACCATCTTAGCCGTGGCCTAAAAAATAACCTTTACAAATAACTGAAAATAAAGTTCTTTAATATAATCAAGCCCGCTAGAATTCAAGTCTTAAAAAGAAAATCAGAACTAGTTCATACAAATCACTTGGTGAAACTTGTAGAGGGACCTTCTGAAAACAGCTTAGGACCAAGAAAATTTACAAGGTGTGTAGCTTGAATGAAATAGAGATGGAAGACATTATCTTCTAATAGACCCACTGTATGATTATGTTAAAGCATAATTAGCCGATAGGCTTTTATATGTGAGCATTATAGTGCTCGGAAAATTGTCTCACGCCGTAAAAAAAATTCACGCAGGAAAATTTTCTAAACTGGTCGGTTGTTTCTATCGGCGTATTCCTTGAACCTTCTATGGGTGCAAGTGAGTTATATTTATAACCTAGTTCACAAAATCTTAAACATAGGTCACACTGAAATGTGCCACATAATCATTACACCTCAATTTCTTACATGTCTGTTGATGTTATCAACCTCTTTATCACAGTGAGGGGATTTGAACCCATCACATGTGAAAGGAAAAGTACGACTATTCCCAGCTAATCCAATTAAGAGAACAATGCAAGTAAACAGATCTATAACAATTTTGGCATGGTAATGGCACATGCTGTAATGTTCCCTTTTAGGATATTCCTGATTTCTTTACCTGCATACAATAATAATCACTAGAAAGGGACATTAGGAATATTAAAGATCAATAAATTAAGATAATATTCAATTCATAGCATCCTTCCTATTAAATTCATCTATCATTCATATTAAACTCATCTATCATAACATAATTAATAATGAGATCAATACTTCATAACATAAATGAGATCAAATCATCATAGCATAATCAATATTTAGTTCAATACATATATTAAACAAGCACAAAGTATACACAACATACACGAAGCAGTTATGAGAAAGCATATGGGGCGCTGCGAGTCTGTCCTCCTCAACCAAGCCCAAGGGTGCGGTACGTCCATCCCGGATAATTCCACCCCTTGGCCCACACGTGGCAGGAACTCCTGTCCATCCAACTTGGGGTGGCCTACTTGATGAAGGGACCAGTGCTGATGCTTGTCCCCTAATATGCATTTCACATTCATTCCAAATGTGATGGCTCATTGAGTTAAATGGGTAATATAAAGTACCTCTTGATGGATTTCAAGTTCGGTTCAAGGATTGTAATATATGAGAAAGCATATAGGGCGTTGTGAGTCTGTCCTCCTCAACCAAGCCCAAGGGCGCGGTACGTCCATCCCGGATAATTCCACCCCTTGGCCCACAAGTGGCAGGAAGTCCCATCCATCCAACTTGGGGTGGCCTACTTGAAGGCACCAGTGCTGTTGCTTGTCCCTTAATATGCATTTCTTATTCATTCATTTCTGAGTATGCCTTCTTTGTTGTTAACACTTGTTGTATAGAAGATATATATATATATATATATATATATATATATATCATAGTTGCAAGACTCGCCGAGTACTTGATGAGTCTTGAAAAACTCGCGGGTTTTTTTTGATGGCGGGTTTTTCCAGTATTTACTCGCAAAATCAGGTACACGATTGGTTAGTATATTTCAAAATATATTTAGGTATTGAATTTCTTATACTTTAAATATTTTGAAATATAATGTTAGGATGTTTGAGATAGGTTCCGGATCCATGGGATTTAACATGTAGATTCTAGATTTTGGAGGATCCATAAGATTTCAGACTTAACCAATTTTTCAGGGTTTCAGGGTTTCAGACAACCAAATTCAGGGTTTTAGGGTTTCAGACTTAGAATCAGCCATCCGGATTCCGCATGAGGATGCGATTTTGTACTCAATTTGCATTCAAATCAATCACATTTAATAGAAAACACTTTTGTACTCATTTATGGACTCATTGGATATATCTTGTCATTGAATTTTGAAAAAAAAACGTTTTTAATGAAATTTAAGCAATTTTTTAAGTTGCTGAGTTTTTGCCGAGTCGTATTTTTTGGGCTTGGCGAGTTTTTCAACTATGCTTGATATATTTCCTTTTGCTTGATTCTTATATGACTTCCTTCCAATGAAGATAGCTTTCTTTGATTGTTAATTGATACCTCAAATATTCACTGGTTTGATTGATTCAATAATAGAATCATAGAGCAATAGAACGATAGAATCATAGAAGGACAGAATAATCGAATAATAGAAGGATGGAATAATAGATTAATAGAATGAGAGGATGATAGAGTTATAGAATGATAGAGTTGCTGCAATAAATAATTCCCTGCTGTTATCCATTATTGTATATATATAGCACTGCTGATATATCCCTTGCAGATTTATCTCTGCCTTAGATATATTTTCTTTCTGATCTTGTTGATAATGAACCCAATATCTGGTATCGTATTTATGAGGGTTGATACTTGGAGAGATGATGATGGGTAATCCATCCATTTCAGTGAGCCTGTAATAAACCATGCCATACAGTCCTATGTCCAGCCAAATCATTCATATTGTTGAGTTTTTGTAAGTTTTGCTGCTGCATATCATCAAGCCCATTTGGCCTGAAATATGAAAATACATGTTTCTTTATGTAAGTGTTGCATGCACAGTTTAGCTGTCCATGCTATATTGTTATCATTGTGCAGAAGTTATTAAGTCCAACTATTATATGAGGAGGAGTTCCAGTTGTTGCCGTAGCCAAATACATTTCATATGTCAGTTTGTGTATATTTTGGAACCAATTCATTTCCTTATTTCTGCTTTTATATTCCAATGATAGTTCCTTGCATATTTATCTCTGCCTTATATATATTGCTTCTTCATGTGCAGATCCGCTGATGTAGGTCTGATATATCTTTCTTTCTGCACTTCCTTATCTGCTCAAATTCTTATTATCTCCTTTTTAAAATCACTTCCTCTCTCACACTCCAACCATCTTCTAATTATACTTCTTCATATGCTTCATTATCCAAGGGATGCGATCCTTTAAGAGGAGGCGATTATTCATAAAGGGGTCGGCCTCTCTTTTTTTTTTTAAAAACTATTTTCTTTTGTTTTAAACCTCTTAAAAGAGGCGCCATCATGTGAGGAGTCGGCCTTGTAAAAAAGGCAACGTATCCTTAAGAGGTCGGCCAGCCTCTTTAAACATTAATTTAATTTCTTTAGCCTTCCAAAGAATGGTGACAAGGAGGAGTTGGCCAGTATAAAGAAATGAAAATATATAATAAATGTTTATAACTTTAGCATGGGTCAGCCTGCACCAAACGATTTTATTAATTCCCTTTGTCTAATTATAATCTTCCTTGGGGGGATGACACATACACAAAAGCTAAAAGAATTTTAAGAGAAGTAGAAAGAATAGGACACATGATAAACAAAATATACCTTGGGAGAAATTTGTAAAGGGAAAAACCTAGCCTCCAAAAGCACACACTCAATGTATTATTCAGCAACAAATGTTACGATACAATAACAGAGTCTTTGTGTTTCACAAGAGATCTACACTTTGAACTTGAAGAAAATCCAACAACATAACCTTGCATAAAACCTAAACCTACAATTAAATGTGTAACAAGATTTCCTTAAGAGCTTATAACCTCAAAATAAGACAAATAATGTGTTACAATGTAAGAACCTTAGTAGTTCTGACCCAAAATTTCAGTTTTGATTCCTTGAATGCTCTAGAAATTAAATGTTTTCAAAACCCTCTGAATTCTGGTCTGAATCTGATATACTGATGTTGTGTGTTTGTTTCAATGTTTTTCAATGCAATTTTGACAAACAAACATAAAACAAATGTACCCAAATGTATAACAGCAATATCCCACTCCAAAGATAACTTTATTTCTCAAAGTAAGAGGATTGATTACAATAAAATCAGGTCTGATATAACTCAGATCAGACTGATAACATCATATGACAGCGATTACAAAGATGATTCAAATTAAAGATTTGAATTCTAGACTGATTACAACATACCCGATTGAGAATACACCAATGATATGATATTGCAGAAGATTGAGAAGTTTGATATGAAGGATTATGACTGCTGTGATGAAATCCTTGATGCAAACAGCCTAATACAATTTTCTTTATGGCCACAAACCTCTCCAAAAGGCAGTGATTAGACTTTGATGGAGCGCCTAGGGTTAGATGGTCTTCCTCAATGAAAGTATGCACTTTATCCTTCTCAAACCAAATCCTAATGACTGAAGATAAATCACTGATGTCTGATATGGAACCCCAAGTCTGATTTCAACCTCCTTATACCACGATTTCTTCCTTATCCTCACGGCTAGGGTTTGTAAACAAATTTCAGACCTTACAACAATGAAACCTTTCACCAATCTGCATAATAACGTCCTGCCATAGCTGATAAAAGCATTCATGAAGACCTGCAACCAAACTCAGATGTCTTTCTTGCCAAATCGATCCATACCCAAATTGATATTTGTTTACAAATCCATCAATTTGAAAAACTTAAACCCTAGCAGCTGTAAACCTGCAAATATTTTCCTCTTTGATGCTCCAAATCAATGCTCAAACCTACAAATAAGTGCAATAGTGAACCCTGGGTGGATTCACCTCTCAAAGTGGAGTTGGGTTTTCATCCAATCCACTAATTTTCTAAGGGTTTTCGTCCTTAGAAAATCGCTGAACCAATGTTGCAGGTCAAAGGAAAAATCTCCAATATCAAATGACAAAATACACAATGATGAAATGGCCTTCCAAATGCCTCCTTTTATAACCCTCAAGTGGAGCACCCAACTTTGCCACATTTTATTTTTATTTCATGTCCACTGTCATAATAAAATAATATTTTATTTTATTTTTTCTTTTTCCAATTGGGACATCCAAGTTGACAATTAAAATATTATTTTATTTTGTCATTTTATTTTAATTTCTTTTATTTTTCCTTTTAAAGTGACTTTCCATTCTCCAAAATTTAAGTTATTTTGCCAACTTTCTACGCTCCAAACTTTAAGTTATTTTGCCAACTTTCCATTCTCCAAACTTTACGTTATTTTCCAACTTTCCAAATATCTAAGTCACTTTGCAACAATGGCTCAAAAAGGGGACATTACATACAAAAAGATCCTTAATTATCAGAAAGTGGAACAAATGTAACTATGGTGGGTTTGCTGATTGGTGGAAATTTTGAACCTGGGATTGGGCAAGAAGGCTCGCCTAGCTCACAGAGTTTGGAGGATTGGGGGGATCCAAATGATCCCAATGTAGGCTTTTGGGGTCTTCAGTTTGTGATGTGGGTCCTTCATGATCCCCATGTGAGGGGTGTGGAAAGGCGGATGGTAGTCTGTCAAAGGGGGTCTCTAGTCAACCGATAGTTGACATTTCTTGAGCGGATTGGGGGGATCCAAATGATCCCAATGTAAGCTTTTGGGCAGTTTGGTGATGTGGGTCCTTCACGATCCCCATGTGAGGGGTGTGGAAAGGCGGATGGTAGTCTGCCAAAGGGGGCCTCTAATCAATTGATAATCGACATTTCTTGGGCGGAGTGTTTGGTGGGGAGTGGTTTGCGCTCGGCGGTCCCATGTTTTGAAGAGCTGTCTCCTTTGGTCGAGGAAGAAGTTTTTACCTTGAAAGTCCTGGATAAGCCTGTTGAGAAAGCCTCTTTACATATGGAGAATGCTTTGGTCGGCAAGTTCATGGGGAGCCGCCCAAACATTTATGTTTTTAGGGATTGGGGAATAGGAAGTTGAAGCTGACAGGTTCTTTGGAGATTGCAGCTATGGCTAAAGGTTTCTTCCTCCTCTCTTTTTTTCTTAGAGAGGACTATACCACTATCATGTTGGGTGGTCCTTAGTTCCTTGGTAAAACCTTCCTTCTCAAAAGATGGAGCTCGAGCTTCACCTCGCAAAAGGATAATTTCAATGAAGGTCCCATTTGGGTTAGGCTTCTAGGCTTGCCCTTGGAGTTTTGAGAGGTTGAAGTTTTAGTAGGGATAGCAAAAGCCATTGGCTAACTTATATATGTTGACCCAATTACTAAATCAAGGAAAAGATTAGTCTACGATAGATTTTGTGTTAGCGCTCCGCTCGATAAACCCTTGCTAGCTTCTAGCAAGTTGCAATCCAACTATGGCAAATGATTTCAACTTTCAAGAGATAAAATATGAAAGGTCGGTGGAGTTTTGTGAGAGCTAGAAAAAAGTGGGTCATTTGAGTAACGCATGCTCGGAGCAGAAAAAAGAAAAGCAAGTCTAGAGAAGAAAAGATCCTATTTCTAGTCTAGTTGAAGTTAAGCTTACTTGAGCTCTTGGGGAGTTTAAAGCTTAGCGTTCCAAGGTGGTTTCTTCTCCTTTGAAAACCCCAAGCTAGGATATTGTTGGTGGGTCGAGCAAAGTAGCAACAAATGCTCAAGGCGGTGCTAAATTGAGTGAAGAGTCAGTAAATGCTCAAGAAATGGTGGCTCGGGAGGCAAGCCTCTCCTATTTTGCCCATGTTGGACCAGGAGGGCCTGTAAGGGAGGCGATGGTGGAAGTTGTGCACTTCTCTCCATCAACGCAAGCAAAGCCAATGTCCTCCTAGAAGGTGTGGGATGGGGGAGTGTCTTCCCACTCCTTGTTCTAGGTGTTGGGTTCCCCTAGCCAGAAGTTTAGCTTCAAGCAAACAAGAAGCTCCAAAAAAGGTGTGGATGTCGAAAAGGACAATAACAAAGGCAAAGCATCTGGAAACACTGTTCAGGTCAAAGAAGCGGCAAAGGAGGTTGCAAATGGTACTTAGAAAACCTTGTAGGTTTGTAGGTTCCCTCTTTCATCTAAATCTAAAAGATGAAAATCCTTTCTTGGAATGTAAGAGGTTGAACAATCCAAATAAGCATAGAATTAATTGTTAGGAACCTTAGGAAGAATCATAATACTAGTATTTTATTGTTGCAAGAGACAAAGTTGGTGGAAAGTAGTTTTCCTTTGATTAAGGAAAAAATCTAGAAGAAGCCCTCAGGAGTAGTTGTTAGTGCTGTGGGGGCTTTGGGAGGCCTAGCTACATTATGGAATCCTCAACTCATGGAGGGGGAAGTGTTGTTGTAGATTACTAACCACCTAACAATTCTGTTCACCAATAAAGATGTTAACAAAACTTGGATTTTGTCTAATATTTATGCTCCCAATTCTCGATTTGGGAGAAGAGCTCTTTGGACTCAGTTGCAATCTTTCAGAATTTCTTGCAGAGAGGTGGACTAGATGGTGGTAGGGAACTTTAATTCCCCTGTCTCCCCTAGAGAAGCAAGGGGGCTCTCTGGATTCTCGGACAACATGGAGGATTTGGCTGCTTTTTTGATGGAGACTGGTCTTGTGGATTTGGAACTTAGAGGCTCTCAATTCACATGGACCAATAGGAGACTGGGGGATATGCTTATTCAAGTGAGATTGGATAGATTTCTCCTATCTTCGAGCTGGTTGCTAAACTAATGTAACTTCCTTTCCTCTTTGCTTAGGATTGGCTCAAGTCATGATTCTTTAATCCTTCATTTGCAAAAGGAGGCAACGAAGTCTATCCATCCATTTAGATTTGAAAAAATGCGGCTTCAACACCCAGGGCTATGAAGCAAAGTCAAAGAATGGTGGGAAAAAGAATTCCAAGAGTCTAAAATGTTTAAGGTTGTGTAGAAGCTGTGAAATGTAAAATTTAATATGAAGAAATGGAACAAAGAAACCTTTGGCAATATTTTTGAGCAAAAAATGAAGATTGCTGACTATTGTGGTCACCATCTAGAATCAGGGTATGAACCATGAGCTGTTGTAGAAAGAAAGAGTTAATAGCAACTATCATTCCCTTGAGTCTAAGGAGGAAATCTTTTGGAGGAAAAAATCCAAGTGCACTTGGCTCAAGGAGGGAGACAAAAATTCTAAGTTCGAAATGATGGCTCAGTGTGCTCTGAGAAGGGGGATCTTTGTGAAGAAGTGGTCCTTTTCTTTAGGAAGGGTCCATCCCAAACCAAGCAAGGAGGATGCTCTTTTGAATCTTTTTCCGCAAGCTAATAATGAGCTGCTCATTGCACTTCCCACCCTGGATGAGGTTAAGTTTTCTGTCTTTGCCATGGAAGGGGGTAAAGCGTTGGGCCTTGATGGCTTCCCACTACCGTTCTTTCAACACTTTTGGGACATTGTCAAGGATGATGTGACGGAGGTTGTTTTAGAATTCATTCATTTTAGGAGCATTTTGAAAGAGATAAACAATACCTTCCTTGCCCTCATCCTAAACAGGTGGGAATGAAAGAGCTAAAGGATTTCAAACTGATAAGTTTGTGTAATTCCTTGTATAGGATCTTCTCCAAGGTGTTGGTGCTTAGGCTCCAAGTTCTCCCCAACATCATTTCTGACCACCAAGATGCTTTTGTTGTTGGCAAGCAAATCATGGACAACATTGCCACTATTCATGAAGCGATTCACTCTATTGATAGCTCTAATAGGGCTGATATGTTCTTTAAAATTGACACGAACAAGGCCTATGATAGGGTCTCTTGGAGTCTATTGGATAGATCTTAGGCAAGCTGGGCTTCCATGCTAGATTTAAAGACTTGATTATGTCTTGCATCTCCACCCTGAGATTTTTGTGCTGGTCAATGCTTCTCCGTTTGGTTTCTTTTTGCTGAAATGAGCCCTAGGTACGGTGACCCCATGTCCCCTTACCTTTTCATCATCATGGCCGAAGCACTAGGGAGAAGTTTTGAAGCGACTAGAGCTTGGGGGGTGCTAAAGAGCCTTTGTATTGTTCCTAATATAATTCCTTTAACCCATCAACAATTTGTAGATGACACTCATTCTCGTGAAGACCTCTGTCCAAGAAGCTAAAGTTATTAAGAGGTTGCTCTTGGATTATGCCGATGTTTTGGGTCAATGCATCAACTTGGGTAAAAGCTCTATCTTCTTTGTTAATACCCCTGCTCCTAGGCAACTTTGAATTTCTACAATCTTGGCTTTCCATATCCAAAGTTTTCTTTCTACCTATTTGTGCATGCCTCTTTTCACAGGTAGAATGGATCCCACTTGCTAGAATGGTCTTTTGGATAGGTTCCAATGTAAGTTGGCTGGATGGAAGGGCTGTCTTCTCTCCCAGGCTAGCAAACTTCAATTGCTTAAGAGCTCTCTCTAAAGCCTCCTAGTTTATCTCATGCCACTCTTCAAGATTCCTAGTAAAGTGCTAGAAAGGGTTAATCAAATCCAGAAAAGGTTCTTGTGGTCTGGCTCTGAAGTCCATTCTTGGATCCCCTTGGTTACTTGGGAGAAGGTAACCCTTCCCAAAGCTTACGAGGGGTTGGGTTTAAGGAATCTTAAGGCAACAAATCAAGCCCTTCTTGCCAAAACTGGGTGGAGATTTCTTTTTGAAAGAAACCTTTGGATGGACATCATTAAAGATAAATATAAGGGCAGCTTGGAGGCAGACTCTTTTTTAACTTTGGAGACCCCATCTCTGGGTTCCTCTTTCTGGAACTTTCTAGTCAAAAGCAAAAAACTCTTGGACAAAGGTATTAGGTGGAAAATTAGTGATGGCAACAAATCCTTTTTTGGGATGATGCTTGGCTCTTCAATAGCCCCCTCGCTGTTTTGGCTCCTTGGAACTCATGCCCCTAGTTTTAAATGCACTTATGGGGAAAGGATTAAAGATTACTGGTTTCTTTGTGATAGGGCTAAGTCTTGGAAGACTCTTTAGTTGGAGTCTTTGGACCCTGAGTTTCTTTCCAGCCTTGGCTCCTGTTGATGTGTTTTCCTTGCACATGCAAACTTAGAATAAAATACTAAGTATTCTATCCTCTCTTGAACAAAGTCTCTTGAATGCTAAACAATGTGATCAATTGAGACAACTCCAAGGTTCCTTATTCGTGTTTTTGCTATGGATAGATTCAGTAGTTGATGTGATTTGCTGGTAATCACAAAGGGACTTACGTTGAATATGCTCCTTATTCTACTCAAATGTGTTACTTCTTCCTTATGAAATGGAACTTTTTCTAACTGGCTACGAAAAGAAAATGCAAAAGACAAGGGTTGAGAAAGTTAATCTAAGGACAATGAAGTGATGGATCATGTCAAGATAGACAAATTCCCCATATAACCCAACTCCGCTTTGCCATGAGGACCAACAACTACACGAAGCTAGGTGCAATCTTCTAAGGTAACTCAAGGATTTTCAAATTGCGAAGCATTCATCCAAACACCCACAGTTGGCGCAGCTTGAACTATCTTCACAACCGGACTAAAGCATGTAAAGGTTCAGGTTAACTTTGCAAAGTGAGTTGCCATCGACAATCCACAAAAAGTATGAACCATTAAGGAATTCATCAAATATCTTAACATATTGGCATCGCATCAATGAACTTCTAATCTAACTCTACTTGGAAACATCTCTCCATCACATCCAAGAAAATAGAAACCATGTTAACATTCCACAACCACACAAAATCACCATGAAACAACTAGCAATGAGCTTGTATTGATCTTGGAAGTATTTTGACAACAATTTCAAAGTCTCTTTAATGACTTTAAGAAGTCTTTTCTACTCTACTCCTACAGAACTCTAATTCTAATGTATCCTCCCTTTTACAAATGAGAAGAATGAGCTTTATATAGAGCTCAAGAATTACAATGAATGGCCAGGATTGATTTGCAAATCAATGGCCCAGATTGAGACAACAAGGCAGTTTGTTACAACAATTTGCTATTTTTAGACATGAAAGAGGGAACAAAGGCATGTTTCCCAATGTGATAAGTAACATGTCAAAATGTGATTGGCCTGATGATGTGTACATGCCACCTCAGCATTGGGCGAACGAGTTTGATTTTCTCCCTATTCACATTGCTTGGAACAACTTCCCAAATTGTATCATTTTTCATGGAATAGTCTTTGAACTTGGATTTTCACCTCTCGAACTTTGCATCTTTCGAACTTGCAAATTTGGGACTTTGGATTTCTTGTTGTTGTCTTGACATTTTTTAGTTTGAATGTAATTCATGGATTTCTTGATAAACTTGCTCATTTCTCATCTCATGTAATGTTGTTCTTGCAGGATTCCTTCATTCAGGCTTGTTGACGGACGTAGGAGATGTCCTTGTTCATGATTTCTTAGAGTAGATTGCATGATCTTTGGGATTTGTACATGGAATTGACTTCTGGATGATGACTCCTTCTCATGCATGACGAAGTGATGCTCTTCGGTAAAATTTTCCTCTGGAAGTTGGATGATGACGACCTTCTTTGGATGCAGGATGAATGAGCTTGATGGCATCTTGATCCTTTGAATGCTCCTCTGGACGATTTCCTTGCTTCGCATACTTCACTCTTTCATTTGATCTTGCTTTCCTTCGACATTCATCGCCAACCTACGAGCAAAACACCTCAAGCCAATACATCAACATGATACATGATATAAAGAGCAAAATAGATAAAATTCATTCTCCTCGCCAATGTGGGACAAATAAAACAATTTCCCTATATTCATCAAACAATTTTCAATTTAAGCCAACTTATTCAATAATGCAAAGTGATTTTTCATGAAAACTTTAAAAAAGTGGAAATTGTTCTAGTCCATGGAATATGCGCCCTTCCTAGGGCGCAAAATGCTTGGTGTAGGGCATTTTCCCCTTTTGCAAATTTGACACTTAGAATTTTTTTTGATCTCCTCCCAATTTCTTCTTAGTAAACTTGAATTGTAATATTGGATCTCGTTTATGTTTGAACAAGTTTTAGTTTGGGCAAATTTTCTTCCTCCTTGCATGGGCGGAAAATCCTTGGCCCAGAGCATTATGCGCCTAGCCTTGAACATGACTTTTTTTTTATTATTGCTCTTCCCTTTGGCGTTTTCATTGTCATGTTGCAATTCCTTTCACTACAAACTCCTTTGTTGAATCTTAACTTATCATCAATCATATTGCACTTCAAACTTTCTCATGGCGATCTTGGGTAGTCTTGGGTGGAAATTCCATGCTCTAGAGCATTTTGCGCTCTCATCTTGATTATTACTTCATACGCCCTGAACATGACTTCAAACCCTCACTTCAAACTCTTCAAGGTTAACTTAGATTTGTGACATTTGACATTTGACAAGCTTTAACTCATGCACACCTTGGGCGCATTTTACATAGGGCAGAACAATTCCTTCATTCCCAACTCACCCTCTAGCTAGGGTGCAAAATGCTTGGGGCAGAGCAGTTTCCCCACTTTGCATTCATCATACTTAATCAATTTTTAAAACCTTGTCCAATTCGATTTCTCTTCTCTTGGTGAATGATGTTGGAAATCCTCTTTCAAACTTGTGAAATTGAATCCTTTGACATAACTTGAACACCTTCTCCCTAGGGCGCATAATGCATGAGGCAGAGCATTTTGCGCTCCAAGTTGCACTTGAAGATTTTCATCAATCTTTAACTCTCCTCCAACTCCATAAAGCAATTCATCATGTTTCTTTATAAGTATTTCCAAGAATTTGTCTAAAGGCAATCATGCATCCAAAATGGAGACCTTCAACCTAGGGCGGAAATTCCTTGAGGTAGAGCATTTTGCGACCTTGCTATACTTAGATATTTTTTGACTTTCTAAACCTCTTCTTGACGATCATTTCACCTTAGGCATTCAATCATTACTTCAAGCATTCACTCCAAACTTTCAAGACAAGCTCCGATTTTCAAGACTTTTCTTAGGTAAACAGCTTTCTTCATGACTACCTAGGGCGGACATTGCATGGAGTAGAACATTATGTGCCCTGGCATGGGCGGATTTTGAAAGGGGTAGAACATTTTCCTCCATTTTCAACTCAATCATGACTTTCACTTTGAATTTTCAAAACAAGGATGATTTCTTAGAATGTTTCATACTTAGTCAAATTTCCTTGTTCCTTCTAGGGTGGAAATTGCAAGAGGCAGAACATCTTCCGCTATTTCCAAGTCTCCTTCTAGCTAAAGCGCAAAATGCAAGGGGCAGAACATTTTCCCTATTTTGGTATTCTATCATGACCTTCACTTGAACTTTCAAAACAAGGTTGAACTTACCAAGATGTTTCATACTTAGCTAAATTTCCTTGTTATAAGCTCCTAGGGCGGATATTGCATTAAGTAGAACATTTTGCACTCCACGTTGGGCGGCTTTTGAAAGGTGCAAAACATTTTCCTTCATTTTGCTACTTAGTTTTTTCCTTCAAATTTCAAATGTTGAGTGAATCTTCTACCTTGGACTTCCTTCATTGCCTTAAACATGGATTGAGTTTCAACATCCTTCGCACTTCATGCATTTATCATGAAATTCCTAGGGCGCATGTTGTAGGCTTGAGAACAATTTGCAACTAGGGAGGACAGATTTTGAAGGGTGCAGAACAATTTCCTCCATTTTGAAACTCATCTCCCAAGGCGCAAAATGCAAGGTCTAGAACATTTTCCTTCATTTTAAGATCCATTGTACTTAGCCAAATTTTCACAAATTCTAAGGCGGATATTGCATGAAGTAGAACATTTTGCATAATCCTCTAGGTAGGACGCAAATTCCACTTGGGAGAACATTTTCCCCACTTCCATTTCCCAGACTTAGTCAAATTTTGCACACTTTCACCTTAGGCACATAATGCAGGTGGCAGAACAATTTCCACAATTATTGACACTTAGTCAAATTTTCAAGATTTGGTCATCTTTGTTAATTGAATTGACGAAGTCTGATTAGTTTTGCTTGGGCGCATATTGTTCATGAGCAAGGAATTTCCGCTCATCCTGGGCGCATATTGCATGGTCACGGGAAATTTTTGCCCAAGGTCCAAGACTTAGAATTTTTACCCGATTTTGAAGGTGAAGATCCCTGGGTGGAAGTATATTTAAAAAATATATTTAAGTATATGCTCAGATATTGTGAGCATATACTTTAAATATTTTTGAAATATACTTCCAGGATGTTTGAGATAGGTCTCGAATCCATAGGATTTAACATGCAAATTCTAGTTTTTTGAGGATCCACTAGATTTCAGACTTAGACAATTTCAGGATCTCAGAACATCAGACTTCAGGATATCAGACTTAGTCAATTTCAGTGTCTTAGGGATCACCTTCAGTGTTCTCAATTGCACCTTATTTGATGGACGACCTTCCTAATTTCTCATATGCAAGGAGATTGAACAAGACTCAAACAAAAAACCCTAAAATTACTAAGCAAATCACGAAAATTTGGGGGGTCCCCATTTGCAAATGGGGCGAGTTGTGATTAGGTCACAACAACGCCCTTAGCAGCAATTTGAAAAACTTCCACATAAGCAATTTCCTGAAGCAAGATGAATTGGTTTGGTCTGTACAGTGGATGGTATCTATTTTGTCAAGTAGGGGTGCTTTACTGAGTTATTTCCTGTGTAGTATGGCTTCCCTTGGGGAGCTCTTTGGGATAAACATCTCTTGCTGAAGGTGTGCACTTTGTGAATCCGAGGTAGAGTTGACCAGGCACTTATTTTTGGAATGCCCTTTCTTCCCTAAGTTGCTGAACTTAATTCTCTCTTTTTTCAATTTGTCCTGGGTTAGACTGTGCTCCTTGTTGGATTTAATTGTTCAATGGAATATTCCTTTCTTGTCTTCTCCTTTAACTTTTAAGGTGCCTTTGGAGGTTTTCTCTCCATCATCTCCTATGGGGGGTATGGAAGGAAAGAAAGTCATATTTTCCAAGACAGAAAGTGATGTTATTAGAGTGGGGGTCAAAATTGTTGATGCTATTAAGGGGAATTTCCTCTCCTCTTTTAATAATGACCTTTTCGTGGTCCCAATATCGGAGGAGTTCATAGCCCATAAATGGAGCCTAGACTTTACTAGGGAAAACTCACTGCCCAAGGTTATTTTTGCCCAAAGTCAGGTGGAGTGGCCTAGACCTCCCTGTAGTTGGTTTAAGTTAAATTTTGAGGGTGCATCTAAAGGGAACCTAGGCAGAGTAGGGGGCGGAGGAGTGATTAAAGATGGCAATGGGGTCTTGGTGGCTACTTATGCGGGTCTGCTTGGTACCCAAACGAACCACTATGCGGAAGCTAGGGCTGCTCTTTGGGGTATTCAAGTGGCAATGGAGCTGAACATCAGTCACCTTATTATCAAAGATGATTCGCTTAACATAATCAAGTGCTTAAAAGATGTCTCCTAACATGAGAATATTTTAGTGGTGAGTAGAAAGAACAAACAATCATCTTGGAGGAGGATGAAATGGCTGTCACACAAGGCCATCACCCCAGCAACAACTGTCCACAAGGTAAGAATCCTTTCTCAATCTTACTCAGTTTCTAGATTTCACTCCAATTATTGACTCCAAACATGAATCCTATTCTCTCAACATGCCTTCCAGACACCCACTGCATACATCATAACTGGAACTGATTTGGGATTAAAAGGGGGGAAAATTCCTCACTCACTTCTACTCATAAGATTTGGAGTCAGCCCTGCTAACACAAACATCTCCAAGCAACCATACCTAGCCTCCCCACCACGCAGTTTCTCTTCATCTATGCCACCCCATTCTCATAGGCTTCCCTTGTATCATTGCTGCTCTCAATACAACAATTTCTTTCCTCAGGAAGCACTCCCAATCCAATAGCAGGCACCTCTCCATCTCTGTCTTAGATTTCTTTGGGGATATCACAAAGGAACTCAAAGCTCTCCATAAATTGCTGGAGAAGGGGATACACAATCCCTTTATTGAAAGTGTGCTGTCCATTCTACATTGTGTTTTAAAGCAGGCAGGGAAGATGGGAAAAGTGAATAAAGGGATGCAGAAATTAAGTAAAGTCATTGAGCAGCATGAAAAATCTGTTGAAGACATCAATGACATCCTTCTTCCTGAATCAGCCAAAAGGCAAATCGCTGCTATAATCTTAGAGCATGCTATCTCAATCCTCTTGCAACGTGTATGGCTGTCCATGTAGAAAGTTCCACAAGGCAAGTGTCTGAGGATTAAGGGTCAAAATTCTCTATAAACCCCATGTCTCCACCTCTGGGTGGTTGGAATGTCAACATGCCGAAGGTGATCCCCACCGGCCCTGCTAGTCTGTCTGCATATGAAATTTTGTGGTGTCTTCTTGTAGATACGATATCAAATATGGTCTGAAGCTACTCAATGCATGAAAAAGAGAAACTAATACTCAAGTATGGCAGTTGATTGGTCTTTCACATTTGTGTCACTTTCATCTTTTCTTTACCACTGGCATTGGCAAAATAGTTACTGCCCACTGGAGAACTACTACTACTTGAATTGTTTGGACTGCACTGTATTTCTGTAATAACTTTGGGTTTTGCTAGATATATGCATTAGCTTTTCTGTGATCCATGTCTAGTATGCTGTGTAAAATTATGAATGTGCACGATTTAGTGTTCAAATATAACATAACCTGTGCTATGGATAAACTTGTACTTCTCATGTGCATTGTCTTAGTGGAACTCATTCCTAGAAGATGCCATCAAATTCAACATGTTTCAGAATCAGCATACTCAAAAATGGCCAACCTCATGATGCAAAGTTGTTTGCTGGAAGTGGGGGCTTAGAAGTTGTTTCATTTTGATACATATTTGTGATATCTGGATTTAATAGATGAATTATTTTTATCCCTACCGTACAAAATTGTGATGTCAATATTGCTTACAAATTAAAAATTACAAGTACTTTTGTTGATGGTTTTGACCTTCATATGTATATTTGACCTAGAGGTCTTTCAAAGCTGAAGTGTTTTCTCTTCTTGAATTTGCAGGTTAAGAAAAGATGGGCTGGAAAGAAAGTAGTGGATTTGTTCTCACATGAGTTTAGACAACGACCCTATGAATATTATGTATGCTGCAAATCTTCGTACGATGCATTTTTAGCATTCATGAATATCAATGCAAAGCTTTCATAAAGCTAGGTTTTAATAGACATGATTTTTCCACAGTCCATGAAGATATTTGTAGTAACCCTTCCAAGAATAACCCTTCCAAGAATTTTCAACAAAATTTTGCAAGTTTCTAACTCTTTCAGTTCACAGGCATTTCGTCAAACAATTTACAGATAAGGGTTACTTCAATATTTCTGAATCTGATGGATTTAAAGAACTAATTCCAACTTTCAGGTGCAAAATTTCATAAATACTCAACAATCAAAAGGAAACACATAGACATTTTGTCAAACAATTGGCAACATTTCTGAATCGCATTATAACTCCACAAAATAAACAGATACCCACAGATTTATTGCCTGAATGAGAATAAGGCCTGGAATTTGATATAATAATATTAAAATGATCCAAGCAGCACTGTTGTAACCTTACAAATGATGGAAACAAGTCATAAACTGCTGAGTGCAACTTATAATACAAGATTGAGCACAGGATATGGGCGGCCAGGTAACAGTAGTCTGAAATCTTCATGAAATGCTGATGTTCCACCTCAAAACTGCCATAGAAGTCCCCTAAATGGCTGCGCCTAGGAGTTAGCAGCCCACACAGTCACCAAAAGAGAATCGTCCCTTCTTCTTTTCCTC